>CM076573.1:382044781-382692257 GCA_034641835.2 Pinus albicaulis | reverse complement strand
ATTGAATTCATTGATTTCAGTGAGCTGTGTCTCACGTTTCTCTGCTGTGCTTTGTTGTGCTCGTTTGTTTTAAGTTTTGACCATATGAATATCTAGTGGTAGGAAATGTTTCTTGCTAAAATAATACTTAGATTTGAATTCAATTACGAAGGAAAATTGGTTAATGTTCTATGATCATGGTTCCATATAGAAGTCATTTAGATGTTTCCATCCTTTAGTGCATTTGGGCCTTGAACAAGTGTGTGACTTAAGGGAGAGCTGGATTTCCAAATATCAAGAGCCTATACTTTAACACTGTAGTCTTGTCAAGTTGTCCCCAAACTTGGTCATAAGGGATAATGTTAAATCCCTTGGAGACGAGGTTAAAAATAGTAATCTCATCAGTAAAACGATCAGGGTGTTTGGTAACTTTCCACATGCAAATGGACCCAGATATGGATTTAATGGAGCATCTATTTAAATAAGTTCACATCATGTGGTATTGTGTAAATAAACATAAGCCCCTAAGGAGCCAAGGAATCGTTTATTTAAGTATTATCCGAGTCACCCAGGATCAATTTCCAACAAAATACATTAAAGAAATTCTCTAGGTTTTATGGACGATCCTCCATGGTGCGTCGAACCTACCAAGAATATGTTGTGCTGATGTAATTTAAATAATCCAAAGAAGTTTGGAACTTGTGTGATATGATTGGTTGATATTGTAGTGGTTTTGTTGTGCATGATCACCTATTGTGGTTCTATTGTGTGAAGTGTGAAATAAGTATGAGAAATGAAGTATATGGAAGATGTGTGAATAAGTTTAATCTAGGTGTGGTTTAAAATTGAGAAGTCTGTAAGTTTGATATGAAATCATGTTTTTTGAATGATTTGTTGTAAAGAAGAAGAACAATGTGGAATCCAAGAGATAAAATCTTGTAAGTGCAGAATAAACGAGAGACATACAAAAATTGGGATAAAACCAAGTTGAAGATATAAATAAGAGATCCAGTAAAGAATTTTAGGTTGGTTCTTGCATTTTTCAGGGGATTGGTGTTTCCTTTTATTTGGTTCCAGTAAATCATATGAGGGGGTTGGTAGTAGTAAAAAAATTCACAGGGTTGGTGCTAGTTGGTGACAGTAAATCAATGTAACAGTAGGTTGGGGCCTACAAAATCATTCAATAATAAGATTTTTCATATATATCTAATGTATTTTTAATGTTGTTTATGCAATTGATATTATAAATTCATTGAAGTGTCTTGATTGTTAAAACTTTCCATTTTCTGATTCACCCTCCCCCACCCCCCTGCCCCGCTTAGTATAATCTTATATGCCAATAATTGGTATTAGAGTAGGTTACTTCAGTTACAATTAACCACTGGAAGGTAAATAAAAAGGAAACATGGCTAGTCATTGGGAATCTTATTCAAGTGATCAGATTTGGATCAAGGACCTAAGTGATAGCTCAAATTTCAAATTGTTCGGAAGTGTGACAAACCTGAGCAACCAGATAGATCTCATCTTCCTGATACCGGTGTCGTGAACAGTTCGAAAAACTAACACCATATGAAGAAGTTATCGTGATTTGAAAAGTCCAGTAAACTGCAATTTCTGGCTTTTGACCAAGTTTGATGGGTTTTGGAAATTCAAAAAAAGAGAATATTCCAAAGAATATTCTTGTAATATTCCTGGAATATTCCTAAAAAAATATTCCCTAGAATATTCCTTCTGGGCCAACCAGTGAATGCCAGTATAATATCCCGGATGGGATATTTTAACTAAAAATGCAGAAAATTAACTGAACTCCACATTATGCCGTAAAATCAACATTTACTTATAGAAGATTGCCATGTAAAATTAAACATACATAAAATACTGCAATCCGATACCACATATAACAGGAAGAATCTCAGCTTTTATTATAAATAATAACAGGTTTTACATATAGATCTGACCGAGAAAGAGGTGAGATGGAAAACTGGCCAATAATACAATTTGCTGCACTGCTACACGACGATGGCCTCCAAAACTGAACTACTGCACCTTCCCTGCGGTAACAACTACCACTGAATCCACTAAAGCACATGTTGAAGATCTGAATGATCCTCACTCCAATATCCCTGAAGCTCTGCGAAACTTCTGAATGAAGTCTCCTCAAGGAGAGTTGGGTTTTCATCCAACACTCACAAATCACCCGAGGGTTTCCGTCATGGGGCTACGGCTGAAGTAGAGAACCACGTCTCAAACCTCTCATACAAGAAAATGATATGATCTAAAAATATCCCTCAATGGACTCCTCCCTTTCTTTTATAGATCTCTTGGAGCCTTCTATAGCATTATTTTATTATTATTTTATTCATGGTGCACTTTTCCCTCTTATTAAAATATTCCTTTTTAATGCAGAAAAGAGTAAATCGGCTACCATGTCTCCTCTGGTCACTGAAATTCATGCCCAACCATCCCATCATGTAGGTATCCTCATCCTAGTTCCAATGAGCTATTACACTAAGGTGTTCCATCATGTATTCTTCCTGGAATGCCACCTTGAGTGCAATCAGCTGAGTTAAGCCCACAAATAACTCAAATTTCTGAAAGTTGTCGAAATGCACCAGAACGAAATCCAAACTGCTTGAATGATGGAATCTATCAATTGAATGCCACCGGACACCATGGAAACTCCTCAAAACTCCTCCCAAATAGCCCCTGAGCCCGTTGATAGCACCAATCTGTACCTGTGACATGTCTGCTCCTAACTCTGGAAGTCCCACCTAACCCTTTCATAGGTGACACCAAAAAGAGGAATATTACAAACCTTCCGCCTCAAGATTTCTTGCCCTCAAGCAATCCAAATATGTGGGCCACCCTGTTGTCTCGATGTAACTGAGACCCAATTCCTGGATCCCATACAAACCCCTGGGTGCAGCTATGCACCTTTGTCAAGCGACTCAGAATAGACCCCTCAATGCCGAGATCCCAAACTGATCTCAACCTGTATCTATCAACAAACAATCCTCCCAGTCCCCAACGCCACCATGGCCAATCATTGCCCAAGTCCCATGGCTTGGACATCACACATCCTTTGGCTATTGATGATGCCCCAAGAAGTGAAGTCTGCCAACAAGCAGCAATGCTCCCTGACCCCTGCTGTGATGTACCTCTACGTGTATAAGCTACACCACCAACTGCGTATCAACTCATCACCTCTCTCCAATGCAAGTCCTGACTCAATCCGACGTTGATCCTGCTCTCCTGAAATCGGGATGGAGTGCTCTGATACCACTGTAATATCCTGAAAGGGATATTTCAACTAAAAATGCAGAAAATTAACTGAACTCCACATTAGGCCGTAAATTCAACATTTTCTTAACAAAAGATTTCCATGTAAAATTAAACATACAAATACATGCAAATCCATAACACCATAATGTAGGAAAATAACTCAACTTTATTATAATATCACTGAGGTTAAAAATTGAAATGAAAGATAGCTGAGATAACTGAAATACAACTGGCCTCAAGAAAATATGCTGCACTGCTACACTGCGCTAGCCTCCAAAACTGAACTGCTACACTCTCCCTCCGGCAATAGCTACCACTGAATCCACTAAAGCACCTGTCGAAGATCTGAATGGTCCTCACTCTGATATCGTTGAAGCTCTATGAAACTTCTGAATGAAGTCTCCTCAAAGAGAGTTGGGTTTTCGTCCAAGACTCACAAATCACCCGAGGGTTTCTGTCCTGGGGCTACAACTAAAGTAGAGAACCATGTCTCAAACCTCTCATACAAAAAAATAATATGATCCAAAGATATCTCTCAATGGCCTCCTCCCTTTCTTTTATATATCTCTTAGAGCCTTCTAGAGCATTATTTTATTATTTTTTATTCATGGAGCACTTTTCCCTCTTATTAAAATATTCCTTTTTAATGCAGAAAAGAGTAAATCGGCTACCATGTCTCCTCTAGTCACTGAAACTCATGTCCAACTGTTCCATCATGTAGGTATCCCTATCTCAGTTCCAATGAGCTATTACACTAAGGTGTTCAATCATGTATTCCTCCTGGAATGCCACCTTGAGCTTAATCAGCTGAGTTAAGCCCATAAATAACTCAAATTTCTGAAAGTTGTCAGAATGCATGGGAACGAAAGCCAAACTTCTCGGATGATGGAATATATCAAGCGAATGCCACCCAATTGCATAGAAACTCCTCAAAACTCCTCCAAAAAGCCCTTGGGCCTGCTGATGACACCAACCTGTACCTGTGATTGATCTGCTCCTAACTCTGGAAGTCCATCCTAGCCCTGTCATAGGTGACACTAAAAAAGGGAATATTATAGATCTTCCGCCCCAATATTGCTTGCCCTCAAGAAATCCAAATATGTGGGCCACCCTGTTGACTGGCTGTAAATGAGACTCAATTCCCGGATCCCATACAAACCTCCTGGTGCTACTATGTCCCTGTGTCAAGCCACTCGGAATAGGCCCCTCAATGTCGGGATCCCAAACTGATCTCTCACTATACCTGTCATCAAACAATCCTCCCGGATCCCCACGCCATGATGGCCAATCATCGTCCAAGTCCCACGGCTTGGACTACGCACTGCCTTTGGTTATAATTGATGCTCTAAGAGTTGAAGACCACCAATGAGCATCAAGGCTCCCTAGCTTCTGCTGTGTTGCACCTCTAACTATATAAGTTGCCCCACTAACTGCGTACCAACTCATCGCCTCTCTCCAATCCAAGTCTTGACTCAATCCCACTCTGATCCTGCTCTCCTGAAATCAAGATGGAGTGTTGAAGAAACGGCGACCTGTGCCCCACTGCCAGCTGGAATTTGTAACAACTGCTATGTCTAAGGGCCTCTACTCTGCTATGCTCCCTACGAAGGAAATCGTACCATCAAGAGGGTACCAACTCATGATCTCCTACCAATCTATCCTGGAAGAAGAATCCAATGTAGTGTCAATTGCATATGGAATATGCCCAAAGAACTATTGCCAGCTCATAATCAACTCATGCTACTCTGTCCCGTCTGCCAACGAAAGTTGCCTGTAGAAGAAAGCCCCCCTCTCTATAATGGGCCAAAGTGGGCAAGATATGTTGCAAGCCCCATCTATGTACTCCTCGGGAGTGCTACTCCCTGAGGGTACCGCAGCTCTGCTGACTACATATGCACCTATCTGCACCTCATCAATGTGTTGGCCCACAGATGGATGCTCCACCATCTCCAACAGCTCCTCCCACTCCTGATCAGGAATGTCATGCTCCTGCTGTCTACTAGCCCCCTACAGAACCATCCCATCAACCTCCAACACCTCCAGAGGATATGGATCTGCAACTACTGTCACCGTACTCGATTTCTGTGCATCTGACTACTCCACCTCAACGGTTGACCCCAATATTAGCCGCATATCCATCATGGACTCAATGTGGGCACCCATATGGCTCTCCCCCAAAGGAATATCATTCTTGATGTGCATAGTATCCTCTTATGCTGACTCAAGCTCCATCATATGATGCTCTAGCTAAATTGTCACAAGTGACTCATCACCCAGAGTATCTCCTGTAGAGTCCCCTGACTACTCACCTTGCACACTGGAACACAACTCCGGTCTACTGTCATCATCTCTACATGACTGCTCTCGCTCCCCAAAAGCATCCTCAATTGATCCCATGGACTCATCTGAAGAAGAGTCCTCACCCTAGCATACATAAGGAATGTCCTCCTGTCTTTCCTCCACGACATCATCTGCATCACTCAAACATAAGTAATCAGGCCCCCATGGTCCTTTGCAAATAAGCAAAGTCCCTTCCTCCTATAAGTAATCAGGCCCCCATGGTCCTTTGCAAATAAGCAAAGTCCCTTCCTCCTCAGTTCATTTCTGTTCCATGATCCACCAAATTGGAACAGCTCCTCCCTGGTCAACTGTCTCCTGAAAAGCTCAATGTTCTGCTCAACCAGCCCTTGGGCTAGTTCATAAGCAGCAGGTGAGACCAACTTATCTTTCCTCCAAATGCTCATAACTTAGTCTGCAACTCCCAGCAAATGGCCTCACGAACTCCCATACATGACGAAAGGATGGACTGCATGTGTGCTATGATTGTGTGAGAATGATGGCTCCTAATGCTGAAGAATCATTAGAACATCTACAAAATCAAGCCTTCACACTCAAAGTCAAACATGATCTCATGAGTCCGAGTCATGGCCATGACTTCTAAAACCTTAAGCTTCCTCCCAAATGTAGAGTCTGCACAGTTTTCCAAATCACGAAAGGTTTCTACTATTAGTCTAATTTTTTTTCCATAATTTCATCATTGTAGGGAGGGAAGGGTGTTTTTATCCTCAAAATATCACTGAAACAAGAGGTAGCTATAAGCTTGACTCTCTCACTTGGATGTTCCAAGAATCTAGCTTGTACCAATGCAAGCATAGATGGCTCCAAAGCCCAATTTAAACTCCAATCAGTTTGTTCTACCTTTGAAAGGTAGGATTCCAGTTTCTCCAACATGGGAAAGTCATTTTCTGATCTTCCACTCTTTAAGTCCATCCCAAGTGCATAAAGCCAATTTCCCACTTCTCTCTCCTTTTGTAAATTCTTCAGGTGCCTTTGTTGGAGAAAATTATGTACCTCCTTGGAGAAGGGTCTGTTGTTTTGTTTCAAGAAACTAACTTCTACATTGTTTAATACTTTTGGTCTTTGGTTTAGATTACAACCCACTGAGGCATTTCTATGTTGATTTAGGAGTTGTTTTAAAAACTTCATTGTTTCAACGACATATATGGAAGTAACGATGGTTTAGCTGGACTTGCACAAGGCAAGCTACAAGCACTAGGTGATGAGTGCAAGAAAATCCAACCGCTCCAATAGCAAGCTCCTCTAGAAACTGCACTGCTGCTCCAAGACTACACTACTTCCTGACTTCGGCATTTGATTTACCTACTGAAAACTGCTCAGAAAATTCTAGGAATTTAGGAAGGTGATCCTTGCCCAAAACCCAGAAAAACCCAGAAAGGGTTTCCTCTAATTCCAACCTTCAAAATATGACCCTTTATAGTTTGGCCCTCTTTCAATTTCGTTTTCTGGCACTGCAACTGCTATTGTCAATCACTGCTCTCCAAAATTTGAGCCAACCTCCTCAAATGGCTCTCCTATCAATATCCCAACACCCCAGCTCTAAAATCCCACAAATGAGCCCCCTTCAATAACTGCGTAGGCCCTTCTAACCAAAATAGCTGCAACTAAAAACTGGAAACCCGCAGGCTGATCCAGATTGAAGCTCTGATACCACTGTAATATTCCAGATGGGATATTTTAACTAAAAATGTAGAAAGTTAACTGAACTCCACATTATGCCGTAAAATCAACATTTACTTACAGAAGATTGCCATGTAAAATTAAACATACATCAAATACTACAATCTAATACCACATATAATAGGAAGAATCTCAGCTTTTATTATAAATAATAACAAGGTTTACATATAGGTCTAACCCAGAAAGAGATGAGATGGAAAACTGGCCAACAATACAATCTATTACACTGCTACACGGCGATGGCCTCCAAAACTGAACTGCTGCACCTCCCCTTCGGCAACAGCTACCACTGAATCCACTGAAGCACCTGTTGAAATCTTAATGATCCTCACTCCAACATCCCTAAAGCTCTGCAAAACATCTGAATGAAGTTTCCTCAAGGAGAGTTGGGTTTTTGTCCAACACTCACAAATCACCCAAGAGTTTCCATCCTGGGGCTGTGCTTGAAGTAAAGAACCACGTCTCAAACCTCTCATACAAGAAAATGATATGATCCAAATATATCCATCAATGGCCTCCTTCCTTTATTTTATAGAGCTCTTAGAGCCTTCTAGAGCATTATTTTATTATTATTTTATTCATGGTGCACTTTTCCCTCTTATTAAAATATTCCTTTTTAATGCAGAAAAGAGTAAATCGGCTACCATGTCTCCTCTGGTCACTGAAACGCATGCCCAACCATCCCATCATGTAGGTATCCTCGTCTCGGTTCCAATGATCTATTACACTAAGGTGTTCCATCATGTATTCTTTCTGGAATGCCACCTTGAGCATAATCAGCTAAGTTAAGTCCACAAATAACTCATATTTCCAAAAGTTGTCGGAATGCACCAGAACGAAAGCCAAACTGCTCGGATGATGGAATATATCAAGAGAATTCCACCGGACACCATGGAAACTCCTCAAAACTCCTCCCAAATAGCCCCTGAGCCTGCTGATAGCACCAATATGTACCTGTGACCTGTATGCTCCTAACTCTGGAAGTCCCACCTAACCCTTTCGTAGGTGACACCAAAAAGAGGAATATTACAGCTAGGTGGCACGTTGTGGTTTGTTGGAAGCAACACATTTTCATTTCCTTTCAGTTTTGTCATTGTATGTTTCAAATTCCTTTTTAAGTTTGAAGTTGGTAAATCATTATAAAGGATATCATTGCCTTGAACAATCATAACCATATTTGTTTTTATTTAAGAATTTCCATCTCACATTAGAAAACCAAAAACGATAAAAAGGTAAGAAATAGGTTATCTTGCACATATAGTGCGCCACACTTCATCAGCTTACGAATCCCGGATTGATAAATTAATGTAGCAATTTAGGACATAATTAAATTAATTAAACAGAGGCCGTACGTTTTTAATGTGGACCAGTTAGAAGGTGCCACGTGGCTAGCCTTGAGGCTGCCACGTGGCCCTTCAACGGCATAGTAAAAAAAATTTGGGTCCTGGGAATCGAACGTGAGACCACACTACAGCTAGCCTGCCCGCGTGCCAACATGCCACATGTAGTTCTTGTTAACTATAGTTGACGGTTTGTACATATTGTTTAACAGTTATGTATTTGGGGGTTTGGAGAGGCCAGCCCCTCCCATATGGCCGCGACCCCAAGTCCATGGGCCAAAGCCCAACCGCAACCTCCAACATCCGCCAACTAATGGTCCAGTGGAAAATGTTGTCACATGTCACAGTTTAAGACTATTCCGTCGACATGTTAACAAAATAGTTCTATTAAAGCGGGTTTAAAAACAAATTCAACAACAGTTTGCGCTAACCGCCAACGAGACTGCGGGGTTTGCAACCATGTGGCCACCCCAGTGGTAGAAATTTAAATTAACTATTTATCTAGCGATTTTGGCTGGCGGGCATGCCATTTTTTGAAATTTGCCTCTTCTAACTGGAGTTATGTGCAGTTCCTCCAAATTTAGTGGAGGATTTCTAGGTGACACTGGACAAATTTTATTTTGGCTTTATCTTGAGCTAGATGCATCCATTTTGAGGGTGAAAATAGTAAATTTTGATTATCTCAGACATTCCAGTCTTATTGGATCCATCAGAGGACTTTTGATCAGGTTTTTGCTTAAGTGAATTTCTAGGGGCCACTAGGGCCACCATGGGCCAGCAGCAGTTTGAGGCTTAGACAGGGTAGCTAGAGGCCTTATTCAGGAATACAATAGTAAATTTTGGATGCTTCAGAAATTATAAAACTATTGGTGTGGTTTACAGAGCCTGTAGAGAATTTTGAAAGCCAAGTTTCTTCAGAGAAGTTCCAGGGGCCACTAGGGTCATCCAGTGCCAGCAGGAGAATGAGGCCTATCCAAGGCAACCCATATCCATTATCAGTAAACCAATAGTAATTTCTGACTGTTTTGATACTTCTGAATCCATTTATTGAGTTTTCATAAGCTTTTGAGGACTTCTAAAACCCGATATGCTTCACAGAAGTTTTCAGTGACCTGAGAGCCAGGGGTGTCGCCAGGTGTTAGAGGCGAAACCGAAGCAGCCGGAGGCCAATTTCAGCAAACCAATAGTCTATTCTAACTATTTTTGGCATTATGAATCCATTGAAGGTATTTTTATATCCATTTGAAGACTTATAGAGCAAAAGAAGCCACAGGGAATTTTTGGGCAGCCTAGGGCCATCAGTGGATGGAGGCCTAGATTGGGGAGCCAGTGCTCATTTTGAGCAAATGATCAGCGTATTTTTGAGGTCTAATATGTGCTGGAGACAATAGGTGAGGTTTCAGGGACATAAAGGATTTATGAGGGATTTATTTCCACAGAGAAGCTTAGGGAAGCTCAAGGCACCGACTCAAGGAAATCAAGTCTAAGGGAAACTAGTTCTGTTTTCAGAGTGATGAAAGCCATGACAGGGGTATTATGGTGTTCTAAACCCATTGTTTCAATTTAGATAACAATTGGAGTTGATTTTGTAACTTGTAAAAGAAATTTTCCATAATCCCAAAGAGCCAAGTCAAGATGACAAGAGCTCAAGGAGACATAGCCCACGCTATTCGGGTGAACTCCTAGATTAAATTTGTTGTTTTGTGTTGATGTTTATTTTCTGCATTATATGGCTATTGCACATGTTTAATTTCAGCAAAAACAAATGGACTTAAACCACTTAAACAATAAAAAAAAAAATTGCACCTATGTCAAGTATAAAATTCTGCAAATTTCAAGTATAAGCTAGATCTTTTATTTGTTTAACTAAGTGGGAGGTTCTTGAAAATCATAAAAAGTTATCCAACCCACTGAAAAGATGAGGTTGATATTAGAGCATGTTTTTCTTGCTTGATAGAGCACATAGTTTCTTGCTTGACAGAGCACAATTTTTCTTGTTCACTTGAAAGTTGTTTGCACTGTTAAAGAAATTTATTGTTTACAAACTGATTGTTGTGTACAATTTTGAGTTTGCTAGAGGTGAAGGGAAAGCTAATATTAGCTAAGTCCAGAAGAGGACAAGAAGGAAGAAGGGTTGAAGTCATCTTCCTTACCCAAAGGACCTCAAGGTAACCCTTCAAGCACAAGAGAGGTTTTGTTTGCAAAAGGCTGCTTGAAGAAGAGCTTGACTCTACAACCATTTTGTTCAGAAGCTTTGTCATTTTTTTTGAAAGCTTTGTGAATTATTGATTGAATTTATTTAGTTCATTTTTCAGATGACAACTTCTTCAAGTGAGGCTTCAAAATCCTCCTCCTTCACAAAATTCTTCGATGAATATATGAAGCAGGACTTCTACACCCTAAAGGATATGGTGCAAGTTTTGTTTGAAGATAGAAGATAAAGCACTAGACTTCATGAGTAATTGGTTTCTATGAAGCAAGAGAAATGAGAAATTCTTCTAAGAATGCATGAGATGGAGATGTAGCTCCATCAAGCCCAAGAGGTCTTAACCAAGACCATGCATGAAGCAGAGGTAATTAACTCTAATTTGTCTTCAATTTCTCTTCAGATAGATGTGTTGGTTCATTTGAAAATCAATCTCGAGGTATAGGGTCCAATTTGATGTTTAAAATGGGCTATGAAGGCAAGGGTTTAAGGAAGCATGCACAAGGCATGATTGATCCTATTTTGGTTGAGGAAAGACATAGAATTTTGGTCTTATATATGTTCAATCTAATGGCGAAAACTCCAAAGCCATGAAGGCATTTGAGACAATTTCAAGAAGAACTTTTGATCAAGTTCTAAACCACAAACATGTCAAGTTTGTTTTCAAGATGATTTCAATTGTTTAAAGCCTATGTTGCAGCAAGATGTGTGTATACATGCAGCTTATGGGGAGCATGAGAGTTCGGACGGTTTTCAAGACATGAACACTGATGTTAGTCTCCAAGACAAAGCTGGAACCTCTACTAGTTCATCACCTCAAGAAGGTAAAAAGGATGGACATTCAAAGCAGCATGCAAGGTATAATTCTTCCCATAGTCGAGTTTATTATGTTTCTGATAAGCATGACAAATCTGCATGCTTGAATGGAAGAAAGAGTTGTTGTGCATATTGTGGTTTGTGTAACCATGTTGTTTCAAGATGCTAGAAGAGGATGAAGGCATACAGGAAATAGTTGAAGCGAAGGCAACTTGCAAAGAAGGTGAAAAAGACTTGCACACATTGCCAGAGAAAGGGACATGTTGTTGTCCATTGTTGGACATTGCATCCAACTAATCATCCCAAGAACATGAGGCAAGAGGATAGAAATACTGGCGAAATTGGAACCAAAGATTCCATCATTGATGTGAGAACAAATGTTTCACATGAAGAAGATTTTCAGCAGCAAAAGTTGTCGTGGAAGTGGCTTGGTAAGAAGTAGTTTGACTTCTTAACTCAGTAATACATACACTCATTTGTACATATGCAAATTTCAGTTATGTATGCGTGTTTTCTATTGTAATCTCACACTTTTTGAGCCACCTTGGATTGATGATCAAGGAAATGATGTTCAGCTACCTTCTGTAAAATTTCTCGCCAAATTTTTTTGAGTAAGTGCAAGGAAGACAATTCTTGACAGGAGGACAAGAGAATTTAGGAAGGGAAGTGTCGACTACCTTCGAGTTGTGGTTCAAAGGCACTAAGCCATGCAAGGTAAAGTGTATGGAGGCTCAAAGAAGAGGGTGTTGTACTTTCATCTACTGAACAAATCAGGTAATCAGTATTTTGGGGGCCAAAAGATTCCTAATGGGGAGGTGTGATCAGATTTGGATCAAGGACCTAAGTGATAGCTCAAATTTCAAAGTTTTCAGAAGTGTGCCGAACCTAGGCAACCGGATAGATCCCATCTTCCTGATTCCGACACCGCAAACAGTTCAAAAAACTCACACTGTATGAAGAAGTTATCACGATTTGAAAAGTCCAGTAAACTATAATTTCTAGCTTTTGACCAAGTTCGACTGGGTTTTGGAAATTCAAAAAAAAGATAATATTCCAGGGACTGTTCCTGGAATATTCCCTAGAATGTTCCTTCCAGACCAACCAGTGAACGCCAAGTGGCACGTTGTGGTTCGTTGGAAGAGATGTACGTTTTTAATGTGGATCAATTAGAAGGTGCCACGTGGCGAGCCTTGAGGCCGCCATGTGGCCCTTAAAAGGCATAGTAAAATTTCTATTGGGCCCCGGGAATCAAACATGAGACCACACTATGCATAGCTTGCCCGTGTGCCAACACGCCACATGTAGTTCTTACTAACTATAGTCGGCGGTTTATACATATTGTTTAGCGATTATGTATTTGGGGATATGGAGGGGCCAGCCCCTCCCATATGGCCGCGACACCAACTCCATGGGCCAAAGCCCAACCGCAACCTCTGACATCCGCCAGCTAATGGTATCATGGAAACCGTTGCCACATGTCACATTTTACGACTATTACATCGGCAGGTTAACAAAACCATTCTATTAACGCGGGTTTAAAACAAACGCAACTACATTTTACACGCAGTTTGCGCTAACCACCAATGAGACCGCGGGGTTTGTAGCCATGTGGCCACCCCAACGGTCGACATTTAAATTAACTATTTATCCGATAATTTTGGCTGGCGGGCGCGCCATTTTTGGCAATTTTCCTATTCTAACTAGAGTTATATTCAGTTCCTCCAAATTTAGTGGAGGATTTCTAGGGGACACTGGACAAATTTGGTTTTGACTCTATCTTGAGCTAGATTCATCCATTATGAGAGTGCCAATAGTCAATTTCAATTATCTTGAACATTCCAGACTCAGTGGTGCAGGTTGCAGAGCCATCAAAGGACTTTTGAGTGGGTTTATGCTTCAGTGAAGTTCTAGGGGCCACTAAGGCCACCATGGGCCAGTAGCAATTTGAGGCCTAGCGAGGCCAGCTAAAGGCCTTATTTAGGAATCCAATTGTCACTTTTGAATGTTTCAGGAATTATGGAACTAATGGTGGGACTTTCAGAGACTATAGAGGAATTTTGAAAGCCTATTTGCTTCAGAGAAGTTCTGGGGGCTAGTAGGGCCATCCAGTGCAAGTAGGAGAATGAGGCCTATCTAGGGCAACTAGTATCCATTATCAGTAAAACAATAGTCATTTCTGACTGTCTTGATACTTCTGAATCCATTTCTGGATTTTTCAGAAGCTTTTTAGGATTTCTAAAAACTGATATGCTTCAGAGAATTTTTTAGTGACCCTAGAGCCAGGGGGTGTCGCTAGGTGTTGAAGGCGAAACCAGAGCAGTCGGAGGAAAATTTCAAAAAACCAATAGTCTATTATTAATATTATTGGAATTATGAATCAATTGAGGGGATTTTTAGGGCCATTTGAAGACTTCTAGAGCTCGAGAAGCCACATGGAAGTTTTGGGCAGCCTAGGGCCATCAGTGGATGGAGGCCTAGATTGGGGAGCCAGTGCTCATTTTGAGAAAATGATCAGCCTATTTTGGAGGTATGATATGTGCTGGAGATAGTAGGTGATTTTTCAGAGACAGAAAAGGATTTCTGAGGGAGTTAGTGCCACAGAGAAGCTCAGGGAAGCTAAAGGCACCGTCTCAAGGAAATCAAGTCTAAGGGAACCTAGATCTATTTTCAGAGTGATGACAACCGTGAAAGGGGTATGATGTTATTATAAACCCATTGGTTTAGTTTAGCTAACCATTGGAGTTGATTTTGTAACTTGTAAAATAAATTTTCCATAATCCCAAAGAGCCAAGTCAAGATGACAAGAGCTCAAGGAGACGTAGCCCACGATATTTGGGTGAACTCCTAGATTAAATTTTTTGTTATGTGTTGATGCTTATTTTGTGAATTATATGGCCGTGGCACATTTTTAATTTCAGGAAAAATAAATGGACTTAAAGCACTTAAACAGTAAAAAAAATTACACCTGTTTCAAGTATGAAATTCCTCAAAAGTCAAGTATAAGCTAGATATTTTATTTGTTTAACTAAGTGGGAGGTTCTTGAAAAGCATAACAAGTTATCAAACCCACTGAACATATCATCAAGAAATGCTCCATTATGTGATGGAAGGTTAAGCTACAAACTTATATAAGTTAGTTCAAAAGTGAAACAATTGATGAAGATGAGAATATTGTAACATTCTTTCTTCGTGTTCATGGGATGGTAAACATTGTCAGAGGTCTTGGTGAGATGGTTAAGGAATCTAATTTTTTTCACAAAATACTAATATCCCTTCCCTTAATATTCAATACAAATTTTTTAGCTATGGAGGAATTATCACATCTTCAAAATATTAATATGGATTCTCTTCATGAAATTCTCACTACATACGAAAGAACATAGAAACATAAGTCAATATTAAGAGAAGTAACGTTTAAAGTGGCTAAAGAAACAAATAAGAAAAATACCCATGAAGACTCTAGTCATGAATTAGACGAAGAAATAGCCCAATTTGTAAGAAAACGGAAAAGAGGACCTATAAATTTAAAAGCTAAGCTTCCATTCAAGTATTTTGAGTGTGGTAGACTAGGTCACTATGGATTTAAGTGTGATCCAAGTGGATATTGATGTTCACCCACCTATTACACTTGGACCCCCACCATTGTTTCTTTCAGTTCCCTTACTTGTAGCATAATTTAATATTTTTGGTTGTTTTAGATTCCTCAAGATTCTTCAAAGATTCCTTATTGTAGGGCACCTACAACTATGTTGCTCAGATGGTGATTTTGTCTTTACTATTGCGCTCCTTGTGAAATTTTGAGAAAAATGACTATAAACGTGATAACATTATATCACTATGAAAAATTACCTCCTAGGTAATATTCTCCATGTTCAGGGTTCCACACCCTCTAGCTGGGCAAGGTTATGCCTCTGCATGGTTCCACTTGGGTCATGATTCCATGGGTTAGAACTCCTTCAGGGCATGCACTCCTCTGTTGGTCTCTCTCGTGTTTCGAACGGAAAATGACTCAAGTTTAATATATGTTTTCAGGCATATTATTCAATGTATAGGATGTTGGCCTAATGGTTAACTTTGGCACTTAGTTGGACGTCGGCTGGTTTCCAACTCACGGTCCACTTGTTCGCATAACTATTGGCATTTAATTATTTTGGAATGGCGCTTTAATAAGGTTCCATAGCTATATATATGTCGCAACTTTTAATGTTTGAATATTGTTTGTTTTGGAAACAGTTATCACATATGTGACATATTTTGGACTGCCCAAGAGGGGGCTGGCCCATGTGGGTCAAGCGGGTTCGAGCGTTTCTGGTCCCGCATTAACTGTAGCATGATATGGTTGGTGGGGGTTGGGCCCGTTGGATGGCAGCTCAGGCCCATTTGATTTTTTTTAATATTATTATAACATAACCAACCAACTGAGGGTGGTGAGGGTGGCAGCCCACCCCCCAATAATTAATATATATTTTTTATTTTTTTATTAAACACTTCATGGTTTTCACTTTTTCAGAAAATAAGGGATATTGGGAAAATTAACCATACAACAAATTCACCTACTCTCGGGAGCCAGGTTTCATGCAACGGTCTCGATCAATTTGTAGAACCCTTAAACCTGTCACTTGGCCAAGTTTGACCCAAAATTTGACCGTTAATAACTCAACCATACGAGCTCGGATTTGAGTGTCGTTCACACCATTGGAATCAGGGCAATGAACACTTCAATCTGGTTCTGGTTTGGTATAAATAAGACACTTTTAATTTTGAGCTATTATGAGTCCTCTTTGACCTCTAAGGGTCTCTGGTACCACCTGTATCACTACGTGAGGGCTGATTAGAAGAATTGGCCCGAGTTGTTGGAAGAACCACAGTTAAACTACAACTTGGAGAAGAGATCAACAATACAATATAGTCCATTCGAGTAGGTCAATGGGAAGATGTCGATCACACCACGCACCGTATTACAAAGAGGATATGTGAGGAGTCCGCATGTAAAGAATTTTTTTATATCATGGAAGGAATACTTGGATTTAACACGACTTCACTTGACATATGCAGTAGGAATAATGAATAAATGGGTAGATAAGGATAGGAGGGATGCACACTTCGAAGTTGGGGATATGGTTGTTTTGAAGATAACATGAGATCATTTCCACCACCAAATGGAACAACAACATCTTTGACAAGGAAGTATGAAGGACCCTTCCGAGTGAAGCAAAGGATTGGAGATGTTGCTTATGAGCTTGAGATACCAAGCCATATTCATTTCAAACAAACTGTGTTCCATGTGAGTTAGCTCAATAAGGGCAGAATTAATGTAGATCATCGTAACAGAGCGGTGCCACTGAGAGGAGAAACCTTGATCATAGATCGACGAGACTTGGTTTTGGAGAAGATATCAGATTTCAGAACTACTGGAGTCGGGAGCATCATGAAGAGGGAGTACTTTGAGTGATGGAAGAATGTGCCGGAGGAAAGTGGTTAGGAAATGGAGGATTTGTTGTGTATATGGAAGAAGGAGATAACATAGGTTGATGAAGAGTTAGGTCGATTGGTATGATTGTCGACGACAAAAATGAATCAAGGAGGGGGAGGATGTTAGGACCCCGAGTTGGCATCCTCACCCTAAGGCGAGTCGAGCGCCCAACCGAGGGCCCATCACACTTGATGACAAGTTGGTGGTAGTGTGCGCCCACATCGCATGAGGGAGACGGAAGTGGGGTGTATGTGCTCTATAATAGAGGGAACCCAGACAACTCAAAAGGAGCATGTGTGCACGGTATAACGACATTTTCCAACAAGTGCGCACACATCATTGGTCACTCGAGCAAGGCGATGTGATAGCGTAGTAGGCAGACAACGCGACGGGCAAAAGCAAGCAGCGAGGACATAAGGCAGCGAAAAGACGTGACGTGTAAGGATAACTTCAAGGCAAGGAAAAACACGTGAAAGGGGAATCCACGACCTTAGGAAGGTCGACCCATGGGGTTGTTCCCATAATAAGGGGCGCCCACGAAAATATTAAGTCGGCCCAAGGATGAAAAGAAAGGTCTTATAATGAAAATAATGAAGGGTTGAATGCATATATATTTAAGAGGAGTTTTCGTCCAATAGGTAACCATGGCAGTTCACATAACATAGAAGAAAAAGTGTGAAGTCTGGAAAGGTGGTTCTGAGGTAGAACGTGTAGAGAGTAGCGACCTGCAAGTAGGAAGTAGTGATATGTGTTTAGGAAAGTAGCAGTTTATACCTATGCACCCACCTTGGGTGGGAAAGGTAGTGCAATTTTTTGTTTGGGTGTTTTCTACAACTATGACTGTAAAGAGATATTTTTTTGTACTATAAAAATTTTTGCGACTCGTTGGGTTAGCTCCCATTGATGTAAAATTTCAGAAATAATACATGTTCACTTTCGAAATCTCTTTGCATGTGTTTTGGTATCTTAATTAAGGATATCACATTATGATGTTTTTTTATGGTTTCCACAAATAACTTAATGAATGAATGAAGAAGTCAGAATTAAGGAAATTGTGAATGTAGGTGTAGTCAAGAAGTTAAGTAATCGTTAATTGTTCTTAACATTGCATTGAACCTTGCTGGTGTCACATGCCAAAACGGTGTGACCACCATGGGGTCGTGAAACTGATGGTGCCAATATGCCCTCTGAGAGGTAAAGGATACACTTGGGAGGTCATGTGTGTTGTCTCAATTTGTTTCTATTGGTTCAAGATTTCATATGGGTTGAAGGTGTTCTTCATGGCCTTAGAAGCATAAGTTTAAGGTGATTTTTGTTTTACAAACCTATGTTTTGGGATGTTAGTGCCATTAGGTAGTAGGTATGTGTCCTAGAGTTGGGCATGCATTATATTATTTGTGGGGTTTTCCCCACACACTATATGCATGTCTTAGGCATGTCAAGTGGGTCACATGGATATGAGACCCTGGCCAAAATTGTTGGGATGCATTAAAGGATGTAGGGTTAGGAACATATGTGTGTTCCTAGAAGCATACACACTTTTACATCAGAATGATTTTTTGTTCTTAAATACATGTGTTCTTAGCTTAGGAATGTGGATGTGTTTGTAAAAAAACCAAGTTGGCAAGTGGTTGTAATTGTTTCTTGTGCACTGAGAATATATGATTAGGAATGCATACACAGTCCTACATGCATGTATTTCTTAGCACCTCATTGCCACTTTTTCAGCCATAAACTTCATGCAAGTACCCACATAAATTTCTAGAAGCACATGTTGGTTTATTTTACTAGATTTGTTTGCATAATAGTCTGTAAATTTTATCTTGAGGTTCTTTTATTGAATTAGACTTTGATTATCTTATTCAAGATTTATATAGTAGTAATTTACCTAGAATAAATCATTTTATGAGCATTCTTTTGAATTAATCTAGACAACATATAAAGTATACTTTTTTGTCAAAATGTTTTAACATATATTTAATTTCTTTTAAACGTATATTCAAATATTTGGTAGTATGAATTTACCTTTAAAGAATGGATGGAATTTGGGTAGGATTTTGATGTAGGAGTGTTAAAGGTTGTGAGTTTTTTACAAAAAGTTGCACCAAGTAACTTCTTAAAAGGGATGAAAAATGTAGCATACCCCATATTAACAACATGGGTTAATTTTGGTGAAGCCATATATATATATATGATTGATTTATCTAAAATTTATAATAAATATTTTATAAAACTACTTTTTTCATTTTGAAATGAAAATATTGATGTACTCAAGGTTTTCAATAGAGAAGAGGCTAAAGGGTTGAATTAGTGGCAACCCTTCAAAATTAAATATAATTATTCCTATTAAATCTCATTTGTGTATAACATTCATTAATATAGACGATTTTGTTCTATTATTTAATTTTATCTATAAATTTGATATAATTCAATAATATGGTTTATTTTTGTTTCCCTTAATTTTTCAAAATATTTATCTTTTTAAAATTGAATCGATGTTAAATAAATACATTAACTATAAAATTCTATTAAATTTTCAATTATTTATTTTATTTATTTTAAAAAAATTAGCATCCTCGTTAGTTAAATATCTTTATTATAATTATCCAACCATATTCAACATAGTGTAAAATAGATATCCATCCACATCTATGATATTGTTTGCATTGGGTAAAATATATTATAATTAAAAAATGATAAAAAATAAAATATGTTTTTTATATCTAAAATTATTTTTATATACTAATATAAATTTATTGTTTATAAATATGATAGTAATGCATTTTACATTTCATTATTGAAAAAAATAATAGAAAAATCTCAAGGAAAACAAAAATAGACATACTAAATATATGAATTTGGAATCTTTTAAACATATGTGTGGAATTAAAAGAAATCTACATGTGATTGACTTGGCTTCAACCAAGGACATCAATATTGAGAAACTAATCAATTAAAATTGGAGATTATTTATTTTTATATACCAATATAAATTTATTTTTTATAAATATCATAGCAATGCATTTTACATTTCATTATTGAAAAAAATAATAGAAAAATCTCAAAGAAAGCAAAAATAAACACACTAAATATGTGAACTTCGAATAATTTAAACATACCTTTCAAATTAAATGAAATCTACATTGGATTGACTTGGGTTCTACAAGGGACATCAATATTGAGAAACTAATCAATGAAATTTTGAGAAAATTTATTTTTATATACCAATATAAATTTATTGTTTATAAATATGACAGAAATACATTTTACATCTCATTATTGAAAAGAATAATAGAAAAATCTCAAGGAAAGCAAAAAAACCATACAAAATATGTGAACTTGGAATCTTTTAAACATACCTCTCAAATTAAAATAAATATACATGTGATTGACTTGGGTTCAACCAGGGACATCAATATTAAGAAACTAAGCAATGAAATTGTGTAATAACGGTGTGAAATAACACATTGAAATTGAAAATTGCAAACCAAACCATGTACAACAATATATCTGCTTATCTATGTAATGTTGCTCTGAAGAACATAGGAACACCCATAGATATCTTTGTTTCTGGTGATGATAAATTTTTAATCTTTAATATATTTTCTCATAACTACTGGAGTCAGAAGCGTCATGAAGATGGAGTACTTTGAGTGATGGAAGAATGTGTCGGTGGAAAGTGGTTGGGAAATGGAGGATTTGATGTGGAGATGGAAGAAGGAGATAACACAGGTTGACGATGAGTTAGCTTGATTGGTAGGATTGTCGAGGACGAAAATGACTAAGGTGGGGGAGGATGTCCGGACCCCAAGTTGGCATCCCTGCCCAAATGCGAGTCGAGTGCCCAACCAAGTGCCCATGACACTTGATGATGAGTTGGTGGCAGTGCACGCCTAAGTCGCACGAGAGAGACAGGAATGGGGTGCAGACGCTCTATAACAGAGGGCACCCACACAACTGAGGAAGAACGTGTGTGCATGTTATAATGGCATGTGCCCATAGGCGCACGCGCACCATGGGTCGCTTAAGAAAGGTGGTGCGACGACGTAGTGGGCCAACGGCATGACGGATAGAAGCAAGCAGGGAGGGTGCAAGGCAGTGACAAGATGTGACGTGCAAGGAAAACGACAAGGAAAGAAAAAGCACGTGCAAGGAAAGCGACAAGGAAATAAATTAATTTGAACTTAATTTCTCTTATTTTTAATTAATTTTTTTATCATTATTAATTTTCATTTTATAAAATTAAATATTCAATTAATTTCCAAAATACACTAATTCTTACTTACTACACATTTCCTACAACTTTCATGCTTTTGTATCTTTCAAGAAGACACGCAAACTCTCATTATCCTATAGTTTAGGAACATAAAAGGAAAAGGAAAAGGAAAAAAAAAAATTCTTTGACAAATATCATGTTATTACATAACTTTTCTACATATTTATTTTAATAATCTTTTATAGATATTTTTTAAAATAAATATTTTTAAATATTTAAATATTTAAATATAATTTATTTATTTTTTAAAAACTCGTATCCTCGTTAGTTAAATCTCTTTATTATAATTTATTTCCAAAGGCAGCGGTGCCCACGAAAGTGTTAAGTCGGCCCAAGGATGAAAAGAAAGGTTGTATCATGAAAATGAGCAAGGGTTGAATGAACATATATTTAAGAGGAGTATTCGACCAAGAGGTAACCATAGCAGTTCACACAACACAAAAGAAACAATACGGATTCTGGAAAGGTGGTTGTGAGGCAGCATGTGTAGAGAGTAGCGATCTACAAGCAGTAAGTAATGATCTGTGTTAAGGAAAGTAGCGGTTTGTACCTATGTGCCCACTCCGGGTGGGTAAGGCAGTGCAATTTTCTGTTTGCGTGTTTTTTGCAGCTGCGACTGTAAAGAGCTATTTTTTTCCTATAAACATAGTGTTGCGATTGTGTTGGGTCATCCTCCCATTGATGTAAAGTTTCAGAAAATAATACAGGTCAACTTTCTTGAAAGCTCTTGGCATGTGTTTTTGTCTCTTTATTGTTGATATCACATTGTGATGTTTTGTTATGGATTCCACCCATAAATGAATGAAGAAGTTATAATTAAGAAAACTTTGAAGCTAAGTAATATTTAATTGTTCCTAACATTGCATTGAGTCAAGAAGCTAAGTAATAGTTAATTTTTCCTAACATTGCATTGAACCTTGCCATTTTTGCATGCCCAGAATGGTGCGACCACTATGGGGTTGTCAAATTAATGGTGCCAATATGCCCTCTAAGAGGTAAAGGATACACTTGGGAGGTCATGTGTGTTGTTTGAATTTTTTTCTATTGGTTCAATATGTCATATGGGTTCAAGGTGTTCATCGTGGCCTTAGAAGCATAATTTTAAGGTGATGTTTGTTTTCGAAACCTATGGTTTTGGATGTCAGTGCCATTAGGTAGTAGGTATGTGTCTTAGACTTGGGAATTCATTATATTATTTGCAAGGTTTTCCCCACACACTATATGTATGTCTTAGACATGTGGAGGGGGTCACATCGATACGAGACCCTAGCCAAAATTGTTGGGATGCATTAAAGGATCCGGGGATAGGAACGTATGTGTGTTCCGAGGTGCATGAGTAGTTTTACCTCAAAATTGTTTTGTGTTCTTAGGAATTTGGATGTGTTTGTAAACAATCCAATTTGGAAAGTGGTTTTAATTGTTTCTTGTGCATTGAGAATATATGATTAGCAATGCACACACATTCCTACATGAATGTATTTCTTAGCACCCCGTTGGCACTTTTCTAGTCATAAACTTAATGCAAGTACCCACATATATTTCTAGAAGAAAATGTTGGCTTATTTTACTAGATTTCTTTGCATAATATTATGTAAAATTTATCTTGACCTTTTTCCATTAAATTAGACTTTGATTGTCTTATTGAAGATTTATATACTAGTGATTTACCTAGAATAAATCATTTTCTGAACATTCTTTTGTATTAATCTAGACAACATATAAAAGATAGTTTTTTATCAAAATGTTTTAACATATATTTAATTTATTTTACACTCATATTCTAATTTTTGGTATTATGAATTTATCTTTTAAAAATGGATGGAATTTGGATAGACTTTTCATGCATGAGTGTTAAAGGTTGTGATTTTTTTACAAAATATTGTACTAAGTAACTTCTTAAAAGGGATGACAAATGTAACATACACAATATTAACAACATGAGTTAATTTTGGTGAGTAGATATATATATATATATATATATATATATATATATATGACTGAGTTATCTAAAATTTATAATAAATATTTTATAAAACTAATTTTTCCATTTTCAAATGAAAATTTTAATGTCCTATAGAGAAGGGGCTAAAGGATTAAATTGGCAAGCCTTCAAAATTAAATATAATCATTCTTTTTAAAATTGGTTTGTGTATAAAATTCATTAATATAAATGATTTTTTATATTTTTATATTTTATCTATAAATTTGATAAAATTTAATAAAATAGTTTATTTTTGTTTCCTTTATTTTTCAAAATCTTTTTTTTAAACGATATTAAATAAATACTTTAACTATAAAACTGTATTTAGCTTTAATTTAAAATTAATTTCTCTGATTTTTAATTTAATTTTTTATCATTGTTAATTTTCATCTTATAAAATTAAATATTCAAATAATTTCCTTAAAAAACCTAATTCTTACTTACTACACATTTCCTAAAAATCTCATGCTTTTGCATCTTCTGAAAGCACACACTAACTCTCATTATCATATAATTTTGGAACATTAAAAAAAAAATCTTTAAAAAGCTATTCTCACTCTCACCATGGTGTAGTTTTCGGAAAAAAAAAAACAAAAACCTCATCATATTCTAAATTTTAGAAAAAAATAAAATAAATAAATAATAATAATGTTATTACATAATTTTTCTAAATTTTTTTCTTAATAATCATTTATCCATGTTTTATGAAATAATTTTTTTTTAATATTTAAATTTTAAAATATAATTTATTTATTTTTAAAAATTTGACATCTTCATTAGCTAAATCTCTTTATTATACTAATCCAACCATATTCAACATAGTGTAAATTAGATATCCATCCACGTTGTTTGCATCGTGTAAGATATATTATTATTGAAAAATGATAAAAAAATAAAATATGTGTTTTATATCCATATAAATTATTTAAATTTATTTTTATTTACCAATATAAATTTATTGCTTATAAATATAATAGAAATGCATTTTGTATTTCATTATTGAAAAAAATAATAAAAAATTCTCAAGCAAAGAAAAAATAAACATACTAAATATGTAAACTTGGTATCTTTTAAACATACATTTTAAATTAAAAGAAATCTATATGTCATTGATTTCGGTTAAACAAGGGACATCAATATTGAGAAACTAATCAATGAAAATTTGAGATAATTGTTTATAAATTTATACCAATATAAATTTATTGTTTATAAATATGACAGCAATGCATTTTACATTTTATTATTGAAAAATCTTATGGAAAGAAAAAATAAATATATTGAATATGTGAATTTCGAATATTTTAAACAAGTCTCTCAAATTACATGAAATCTATATGGGATTGACTTGGGTTCAACAAGGGACATCAATATTGAGAAACTAATCAATGAAATTTTGAGATAATTTATTTTTATATACCAATATAAATTTATTGTTTATAATTATGATAGCAATGCATTTTACATCTCATTATTGAAAAAAATAATATAAAATTATCAAGTAAAGCAAAACAAACATACTAAATCCTAATGATGTGATTAATCTTAAAGACGTTTATCTAAACATAGTAAATATGTGAAGTTGGAATCTTTTAAACATACCTATAAAATTAAAAGAAATATACATGTGATTGACTTGGGTTCAACAAGGGACATCAATATTGAGAAATTAATCAATGAAATTTTGTTATAATTTTGTAAAAAAACACATTGAAATTGAAAATTGCAAACCAAATCATGTACAACAATATATCTATTTATATATGTAATTATGCTCCGAAACATTTATGAACACCCATAGATATATTCATTTCTGGTGATGATAAATTTTGAATCTTTAATATATTTTCTCAAAACTACTCAAGTCAGCAATGTCATGAAGAGGGACTAATTTGTGTGATGGAAGAATGTGACGGAGGAAAGTAGTTGGGAAATCGAGGATTTGTTGTGGAGATGGAAGAAGGAGATAACACAGGTTGCTGATGAGTTAGCTCGATTGGTAGGATTCTCGAGGACGACAATGACTCAAGATGAGGGAGAATGTGAGGACCTCGAATTTTCATTTCCATCCCAAGGGGAGTCGAGCACCCAACTGAGTGCCCATGACACTTGATGATGAGTTGGTGGGAGTGCATGCCCAAGTCGCACGAAGGAGACAGGCATGGGGCACAAGCGCTCTATAACAGAGGGCACCCACACAACTTAGGAAGATTGTGTGTGAACGATATAATGGATTGTGCCCACAGGCGTGCACGGACCATGGTCGCTCAAACAAGGCAATTGGACAATGTAGTGGGTGGATGACGCGATGGGTAGAAGCAAGCAGCAAGGACGCAAGGAAGCGACAAGACGTGAGGTGCAAGTAAAGCGATAATTCAAGGGATAGCGCATGCAAGAGGCACCGACACCCTTAGGCAAGTCGGCCCATGGGGTCGTTCCTATAGGCAGGGGTGCCCACGAAAATGTTAAGTCGAACAAGGATGAAAATAAAGGTTGTATCATGAAAATGATGAAGGGTTGAATGAATATTTAATTCAGAGGAGTATTTGGCCAAGAGGTAACCATGGAAGTTCACATAACATTGAATAAAAAGTACAAAGTCTGGAAAGGTGGTTCCGAGGAAACACGTGCAGAGAGTAGCAACCTGCAAGTAGGAAGTAGCGATCTGTGTTCAGTAAAGTAGCGGTTTGTACCTATGCACCCACCCTGGGTCTGTAAGGCACTACAATTTTTAGTTTGGGTGCTTTTTGCAGTTGTGACTGTAAAGAGCTATTTTGTTTGTACTATAAACGAAGTGTTGCGACTATGTTGGGTCAACCTCCGATTGATGTAAAATTTCATAAAATAATACAGGATAACTTTCTTGAGATATCTTGGCACGTGTTTTGGACTCTTTACTGTTGATATCACATTGTGGGTGTTTTGTTATGGATTCCACACATTATTGAATGAAATGAATGAAGAAGTTATAATTAAGAAAACTATGAATGCATGTGTAGTCAAGAAGTTTTAAGGACATTTTTTGGTTTTGGGTTGAAGTAAATCTTAATGAGTTTTTGTGTAACTTTTTAAATGAAATTTTTTTGTAGGACTTGGAAGGAAATATTTTGAACTTCGTTTCATTTTTATAAGACATTTTTTTCTTGAATTTTTTAAAGTAAGTGTTTTGGATTGGAGTATGTATTTTTTGCAAAAATTTTAAAATGAGTTTTTTTTTAAAATTAAATCTTTTGTGATGTTTTTTTTAATTGATTTTTTGTCTAAATTTTTGAAGGAAATTTTTTGAACTTCATACTCTATTATCATGGGAAATCGAAGAAATTGTACGAGAAAATATGATCGAAAAAGAGACCCTGAGGAACGTAGAGAAGAGACAAGACAATATCGCAAAAGAAAGATAGAAGCACTCTCAAATATTGAAGGGGAAAATCAACCTCAACTAGAAGTTGAAACAGGTATGTAAATGTAAATATTATGATTTTGATATATTTAAAATTTTCCTAGTGTAAAATGTGAAGCTTTATTTTTATTTGATGAACTAATTTGAAAAAAAAATTGCAATGTAAACAGAGAGAGATATTCCTCAAAACATTGATGATGAGATACAAAATTTTGAAAGAGAAAGTGAAAGAGATATTGAACCAATGATTGAATATGGTGAAAATGATGAAATAAATTCAAGTGAAGAAATTTAATCACAAGGTATATATATATATGTTGAACACATGCACGTATTATTGAAATTACACATATATTTATTAATTTAGTTATTTATTGAATATGTAAACTTATTATGTAATATTCATTCAAATATGTACAGATGAAATCAATGTCGATGACGAGATGTTAGAAAATGTTGACACTCAAACATATGGAGATAAAAAAGTTGACCATTATATACGATATCGTGTTAACCGCATTTTTGAGAAGTATTTCATATAGGAAAATATGATACAAAATATAAATAGTGCTATAAATTCAATTAGAAGATCTAGACAGAAAAATGTTTTAGTTGTACATAGAGCAATACATATGGCAGTGGTTTCATCAAGTACTAAAGAGAATCGCTTGCTAAAATCTATGGCACGAGCTTTAGGAACCTCGCGAAAAACTTTGCACAAACATTGAAAATTTCGGTTGCAAATAGATGTAAATGATGAACTTGCTTGTTGGAGAGCTATTTGTAGGAAACCATATAAAGATAGACTTGGAGAAAATGTTAAAAAAATAATATATGAATATTGGAAGAACAATTCGAGTGTTTCACCAACTTCAAGGCATGTGATGTGAAGAAGAATAGCACGAAATTAGTACGAAGAACATGAAAAGCATTTCTTGGAAACCACTCAAGTAGAGTTGTTCAACAAGTTCAAAGAAGAGAATCGTGAAATTCATGTTTCAATCAGTGCTTTTGTTCAACAAAAACCATGGTATGTAAAACCTATCACCGTAAGCAACACTTGTTTTTGCCGTTATCATGTGGAATTTGAGTTATATTATGACACATTTATTGATTTTGGTAGAACATTTTGGAAGGATTCACCTCCTCATTCCACTATCTATGATTTCAAATCTCAAATTCTATGTGAAAGAGAAAGCGATGAACTATTTTACGAAAAGGAATGTGTTGGTGGTAAAAAATATGATGATTGTGGAAATTTGACTAAATTTCAAAACAAATATCGTACTGATATAAATGATCAATCATTGTTCAACATGAAAGTGAAATGGAAGATATATGAATATATCCATACATCGATTCAAGGTGAAAATAGTGTTAAAATAATTGAATTACGAGAAGAAGAAATTTTTGTGATAGAATTTTTGAGAAAGTTTGAGGCAGAAATTTACAAATACAACAAGCATTCCCATAGAGCTCGATGGCAAGACTTGCAATTCAAAAAATCCCGTGAAGTTTTTCCACTAGGGACCATTTTGTCAGTGATTGATTTTGCAGAAAACTACACATTTTTTACACAAAAAGAAATTCAGAGTGAATACTATCATTCTGACCAAGTCTCCATGCTCGTCCATATTCTATAAACATCACTTTTATATTAGTGACGATTGTACACATGATACATATTTTGTACAACATTATTTTGGAAAAATTCATGATTCCTTGAAAAATCGTGGAATAACATTCAATGAACATTGGATATGGTCAGATGGATGCACAGGACAATTCAAATCTGCACAATCATTCTTTTGGTTGTGTTGTCTTCATAAGAAAACCTGCATTAATATTAAAAATGAAATAAATCAGAAACAGATTGCAGAAAACACAGATACAAAACCAGACAAAACAATGGCGAAAAAGAGGCTTTAGCCTCATGGCATTCTCGTCATTCTCTCTTATTAAAATAATTTAGTTTACAATTTAAATAGATGAGATAAAATGTATAAGATAGTCCGTGCTATCTTAGACTCCTTTGGTTGAGATAATTTCTCACCAAAAACCCACCAAGATAGGAGTTACTAAACAAACTCCAATATTTGAGGAACTATTTGAGACAACCAATCGAACGCCCCTTGGGGATATTTAATTAATTAATTTATTATTTTGGATTTATTATTGTTATTTGAGAGGCTTCACAATTAAGCATTTGTTGGAATTTCTTTGAGGCGGCCATGGAAAAAGGAGAACATGACGGTGAGGGGCATGCATAAACAAGCACTTGAAGATATCAAATGAACCCATATGCAAACCGACACTTGTGGGCGTGAAAGAAGTTGCTCACTTGGTGCATCGTTGCTCTAAGCCATGAGACTAACCGATCAAGGGAAGTGCGAAGGTACATTCAATTTAATTTTTATTGGATATCTAATTTTAAATAGTGTACATTTATCACAATGATTCTCTTTGATTGTATTTTGATATCATATTTACATTCTTCTTTAAATTTTCCATATAAAGGTTTTTTTGGTATATTGGGATCGAAGACATAGATAGATCAATTTGAAATGACGTTGAAACAATATAAGGGACACGAAAATTGCATTCAATTAAAACAAAGTCGTCCAGAAATGTGTTTGCATTGGATAAAAGAAAATATTCTTTTTTTTGTCATGTTTGCATAAACAACACAAAATCCAATGACGTTTGTGAAAACAAAACGTATGTAAAAAATTGGAAACATACAAAGCTAAATACAAATGGAAAAATCTCTGTTGCAATGTTTGAAGAAATGCAATCAGAGGAGACTATAATATCATCCGATGGTGATTGAGTTTTTTATCTTGTTAGAGAAGGTAACATTTGAATTGCTTTCTAATGATAAAGATCTAGATATAAATTTGAATATGTATAATTTTGTTAAGTTTGCTTTATTGTGCAAGAGATGTTTTTGTTGTAATTGCACCTACTGACAACGATGAAAATGTGAATTATTATTTGATGCGTTGCACTGAACGAAAAAATGAAATTATTAGAAGACTATAATGATCACAGATTTCCATATGAAAGAGGATCTATTATACTGAAAGGTTATTTTTTCAGACAAACTAATCAAAGTGGGGATTTTGGTTACTTTGAAGACTATGAACCTGATTTCATAAGTTTTCAATATAGTCACTTGGTGTGTGCAACACGCATAAAGTTGATCGAGGTTCAATCAAAGAAAAAAATGAAAATTAAGAAATGGAAAATGTCAAAATCCGATCATGAACGTATTATTGAAGATGGCATTCCATTGAAATTTTTTTGATTGAACTACCCAACAATTTATTCTCTTTGGATTATATGTTCTAGAACTTCCAGTACTTAATTAAAAATTGAGCTTCCTTGTTATGTTATATGTGCAAGTGTTTTCACATGTACAAATTGTTATGGTACATGCACACTCTAAAAGTATCAATTCATTTTTTCAATTCTTCAACTTTATGCAAACTATAACAATTTTTCTGTTTAGAATTTCATTTTGCGATAAAAATAAAAGTTGTCAGAAATTTTGTTAGCTTTCTATTAATTATTTTTTGGAACTTTTTTATGCACATTTGATATGTCAACTTAGCATTTATTTGAGTGTGTATTTTTTAACAACCAAAGGATTCATAAGAATTCATGTTAATACGCAATGTTATATTCTTTGAAAATTTGTGCTTTTGAGAAAACAAAATGTGTTACAACAATCTAAACAGAGTCTACTTTGGTTTTTTCATATTTACAAAGCCAATGGATGCATGTCATAACTACTAGAATTTTTTGAACTGGTCCAATATGAAAAAAATGCATATTTTGGGTATGTTTCGCGACGCAAGAATTTTCTTAACATATAAGTTATAAACTAAAAATCTAAAAGCTACCCATTAGAGGCGACGGACCAATGTAATGCCCCATAATTTTTTCAATTTTTTTACAATGTATTTTGGGAGATACAGAAAATTGATTTCACTGAATCACAATGACCCTCAGAAATTGTTTGCACCAGTTTTATTACAAAATTAATTAAAATTAGTAAATATTTATGAAATTCCATAAAATTTATATTTCCTGAAAGTAGATTCAATTATGAAAATTCTTGTCTTGGTTCCGAAAATTAATTCAAAATGTTTCATGGATTTTAATCAGTCCAAAGTTGCAAAATCGTATTCAGAGCTTGGATCTGCGTAACTGGTGACGCGTTAGTTCGGCCGAACTAGTTTTTCTGCAAACGAGCCGTTAAGTCTCACGCCTTAATATTTCAGCTGAATTTTTTCTAAAGTTCGGCCGAACTTATTTTCAAAGTTCGACCAAACTTCTACCTAATTTTCCGTTGGCTGGAAAATTTCACGAAGCCCCTCCAAAAAAACATTTCATGGCAATATAAATTTCCGTGAAATCTTTCATAATTTTCACACATTTTGCACATTTGGTCTAATTTTACAAAGGTCTTGGTTTGGGTTTAAAGGCTTCTCTTGGAGATTTGGGTTTAAGGACATTTCTAGGAGGCGGTCTGATTTTGCAAAAAATTGTTTTGGGTTTAAAGACTTTTCTTGGAAGACATTTGTTGGAGGCGGTCTGATTTTGAAAAGAATTGTTTTGGGTTTAAGAAATTTTCTTGGACGTACATTCAAAGACATTTCTTGGAGGTATGTGATACATTTTTTTTGGATGTTTTTTGTTCTTCATTTTTTTTAAAAGTATAGATTTGGGCTTAATTTCGAATTTTTAGAGTACGTGTTTTGAGTTGAAGTAAATCTTTTGAGCTTCGTTTCATTTTCATAAGACATTTTTTTCTCGGATTTTTTAAAGTGTGTGTTTTGGATTGGAGTATGTATTTTTTGCAAAAATTTTAAAATGAATTTTTTTTAAATTAAATCTTTTGTGATGCTTTTTTTAATTGAGTTATTGTCTAAATTTTTGAAGGAAATTTTTTGAACTTCATACTCTATTATCATGGGAAATCAAAGGAATTGTGCAAGAAAATATGATCGAAAAAGAGACCCTGAGGAATGTAGAGAAGAGATGAGACAATCTCGCAAAAGAAAGATAAAATCACTGTCAAATATTGAAGGGGAAAATCAACCTCAACTAGAAATTGAAGCAAGTATGTAAATGTAAATCACTAGTAAGAAATGGCTAATTAGTTACTAAAAAAATGACTAAAATTTGCATATAAACGACTATTTTTCGGCCGGTGACCAATAGTAGCTAATTTATAGTATCTTATAACGCGACCAAATTTTAGTCGTTTTTAACTTAGTCATTAATTAGTTGCCTTAATTTTGTTGTCTAGTAGTATATTTGGTCATTAATTTAGTCATTTATTAGGTCATTATAGTCATTGATTTGGTCATTAATTTAGTCATTGATTTGGTCATCGATTTAGTCATTAATTTGATTATTGATTTGGTCACTGATTTTATTGTCTAGTAGTATATTTGGTCATTAATTTAGTCATTGATTTGGCCATTGATTTGGAAATTTATTGCCACAATTAATGACCAATTATACAAGAAAATATATTACTAAATGATCACCAGATAAAACTAATTAATGACCAAAGAAATATGACCAAAATGTTGGTTGTATTATAAGATACTGTAAATTAGCTACTAATAGTCACATATATGCAAATTTTAGTCATCGTATGAAACCAATTAATGACCAAAGAAATATGAGTAAATTTTGGTCATGTTATAAACTATTGTAAATTAACTAATAATAGTCGTATATATGCACAATTCAGTTGTCATTTGTAATCCCAAATTTATCATTTGCAGTAGCCATTTTTTTTTCTTAGTTTCATATTGATTATATAAATGAAAAATTTAGTAGTTTATATTCATTTCATTTGCTTTCATTAACAAACATTATAAGCACCTAATTTATTCGTATGTTCATTTTATTTGTGTTCATCATTAATAAAGATAAACTAATAATTTAGTATTTTTAGATTGATTTTATGTTTTCATTATTAATGAACATAAATAAATTAATATGATTTTGCAACTAAATTTAAAAAAAAAACTAAAAAAATAAAATAAAAATCATAAAATGTACATGTTCATCTAATATGAAAACACACAATTACATATGTTAATTACAATACTAAATAATATCAAGTGCAACTATAAACAGTTTCAACCACATAAATTATATTATATAAAATATCAAGTATTACAATATGAGTTTCTAAGTTAATATTTGTTGGAGTACAATTTACACATGAAATATTTTTTTGTCACTTCAAAACATTATCATTGTGTTGCCAAAGCATTGAACGTGAATTCACCAACTCTGAAGACTTGACCATCAATCTCTATGTATGTATCTTATGCGAGATATTGGCTCTACATGTACCACTAAACTAATTCTCTTCTCTCTCCCTTTAATTTTCATTTTGTCGCTCTAGTTTTATTGTTCTCCTTTTTCTTCAATTATTGCTTCTTACCATCAATATTGAGTTCCTTTTCTGAAAAATAAGGAAGATACAATGTAGATTATAAGACATGAAAGAAGATGAACAATGAAATGTAAACTAAAATATACTATAAAGAATTTATACGATATATACCTCAACAGCAACAATATTGTCAATGCCATTTTTCTCCAGAAAAGAAAGAAACTCGAACAAGTTTTCTTCAGTTGGGCAATAGTGGCTTCTATGTGGCAAGATGACATGTATAAAAAAAAGCAAATAAAACATCACCATAAAAAATAACACCTTAGTAAAATTAGTATTCAACCTTCAATGAAAGATTAGGCATAATCATGCTAACTAAGTTACATGCTAAAAATATCAAGTTGTAGATTACTTATACAATGTGGGAGTGCAAACAAAACTCCTAGAAAATGTCAAAGCTAAGTATGGAATAAACTGAAATGAAGTAAAAAGGATACAATAATAGGATAGCCTCGTATACATGTAGATAACCAGATAATGTAGAAGGCTTAGTGAATAAGACCAAGGCTATAGGTTGATGATGTCAAGAATGCCCAAGTATAATGAGAATTTCTTCAGATAAGAACTACTATTTGGCTCCACTATCACGTATGAATAAGCCAACTAGTCTATATCAAATTATTAATTATTTTCTTATATTTATGAATCACTACAATATAAGTGGATAAATTTCAAAGACAATTCCCTTCCCATTGTTTTCCTCACGTTGTACAATATAGTAGTTTTGATTGGAGAAAATTTCTAACATAAAAAATGTAGCAATCACCACTAGTAATCCCCCAAAAAAGATTATTTTGGGATGTAACTTTCATTATAATGAAAAGACAAAATAAGGGTAGTTTTGATATGTTTTTCAAATTTACCAACAAAGCACCAATAGTTTCCCGATATTTACCATACTCGTAATTTCTAAGAAAAAACACATTGATTGATATTTTACAGAAAATACTTGATTCAATACAAACAAGAATTTAACATATTACAACAATACCACCAATGTTTGATCCTCAATTAGTTCAAAATAGTTAGTACAAAAGCTTCAAGAATGAGCAACAAGGATAAATAATAAATCCATCAATTATAAATCAATCAAAAAAGGATAAGATTTTTGTTGAAGTTTGATAAACAACTATAAATATTGACAATCCACTACAACTAGTGGTGTTGTTCAAAGAGAAATACTACCTAGTGGTGTTGTTCAAAGAGAAATACTATCTGGAGAACTCATCTTCCAAATTCCTTGCTTTATCCATGAAGCTTTTTTCTATCCTCAAAACAGAATCCGCATTCAATCTTTTAGGTTTCTGAAGCTACCCAAAGGCCTTGCCAAATGAAGCAGTGATTTTCATTGATTTTCATAAAATGCTTCTAATACTAAAAAAAATATAGTTTGACCATGTGATAGACAATTCAAGCAAGTAAACAATTGTGTACAATATTTCTTAGAAGACTTCATGTTGAAAGGAAAACTTTCATATTTCAGATAGAAAAAAAAAACTTAACAGAGATGGTCAATATTACAAAACAATAGGCTAAATATAAAACTACAGGTAGAACTAACAAAATCCTAACTGTAAGACAGTTGATTGATTATTCTAAGTGAAGCCAACTAGATACATACAAGTTTTCATTTTCATCTTTCTTTTCCATATCTTTATTGGAAGTGAAAGCTAACTTGCATGCATCTCGCAACACTGTTTTAGCAAGAGTATATGTTGCATTCTCATATTCCACACTTTCATTTCCATGAACCATCGCAATAGGTATTGGAGGAATTAGTTGCTACATCAGCTGAGTTGTCAACATTAACCTTCTCTTTACTTGAGGTATTGATCCTTCCCCTTCTTCTTGGTTATCAATCTCATCTTTCTCATGTAGCCAACATAGGAATAATTTGGGTTCAAGAAGAATAAAGATATTCAAATGATGTCTTCAAATTTGAAAGTATGCTTTTTTATTATTTAACTACTAGTAAAATAGTGATAAGAAGACCTTAAATATAACCATAGTTTTTCTGTGAAGCGGTCTGTTGCAGATCCCCATGCTAGCACAACATCATTGAAAATAAATGGTCAACAATAATTAAAACGGTTTCCCCTAGCATGAACATTGACTTACTCTTCATAAATAAACATAAACCATTTCAAACTACAAGGAATAAACAAAAAGGACACCATTGATATAAATTCACAAAATACTAACAACAAAACAAGAAGTTGATTTACTAGGTACTAGCTCAAAACCTTGTAGTGGGAAGATGCCCTTAAACCACACAGGGGCTTCACTCAATGAACCTCTAACATATCACGTGTGATCATAACATATTAAACAATACCCTTAATTTGAGTACATACTGGAAAATACCATTAAAAATCACATTATTTAATCCCTTCCCAATATAAACCCAATACACCTTCTCAATTTAAAAATCCCCTCCTTTCACTATATATTGTAGGTATCCATTTTTTCATTAATATTTTTTACACCCCTTTATATTTTTTCATTAACTTTGAGCTCCATTTTTTATACTTTCCAATATAAAAACCCTTTACCCCCTTTATATCCCCCAATATATAATGTCATTTTTTCCTCATTATATATCCCCCAATATGAACCCACGTGGTATGGTATTGCTCCAGCAGTGAAGCCCACCCTTGCCCTTAAAATTGAGTAATATCTACATGCCAAGGAATGAGTTGTGACACTTGTTTCTTATTTTTACTAGGAATAATAACAACTAGAGCTCCAATGTTTACTCTAGATAAATAGTATTGGTGTTGATATGCAATGTGGCCCTCCATTAGCAATGACACAGTTGTTGGATTTCACCTAGTTACGGCATATTCAACGTATCTAATGTCTGACTAACTAGGGTGGCTAGTAATTATTGATGCTAATCCTGAGCCAAGGAATAAATTCTCAAGGTTTCTCCCCAAAGGAATATGTTGAGAATGTAAAGTTCCAGACATTCCAAATTAACCAAAACTCTTTTACATGATAGCAACTTTCAAGGCTAAGAGTGTCTCACTACTATAAGGCCAAAGCTACAATAATCTGGAATTCAAAATATGCTGATTGAAATTATTTACATCACCCACTACTAAAGAAAACTAAAGCATTTTGATAATTGATTCGACTAAAAGGTCAAGTTGAGTGGGTGAGAGAGCCCTGTATCTTAGTTTCCATTTCTATAGTAGAATTTTAATCATGTAGCATAACTTTACACTTTCTTCAATGCACTGATTCTTCCGTACTGCAACTCCATTTTTTTCAAGAGTTTATGGGACTATCAGTTCCCTCTTAATCCTAGATTCCTTGCAGAAGGCTATCATTTCCTTGGATGTGTATTCACCTCCATTATCATACCTTAATATCTTGATTCTTCTTTCTGTAAGGTTCTCTACTTCATCTTTGAATTCCTAAAATTTGGTAAATACTTCGTCCTTGGATTTCATTAAGTAAACCCAAGCTATCGAAGGCAAGACCAATTCAAACGTCTGATTGAAGTAGAAGTGGATATGGGTAACTAGTTTAATAAGCAGGGTATATCTATGTTTGGTTTGATGAAGCATGGTAGAAATAATCATAATGATGGACTCTCTAGAACATCTAGAGGTAATGGGGTCTCTGCAAGAGGCAACCAAGGAGAAGGTGACTTGTTGAACAAAAGAGGCTCTAAATCCTCTAGTATCCAAGAACTGAAGATCAGTGATGATGAATATTAGTCTAAAGATGAAGATGAAGATGGTGAATTTGATTCAGTGAAGCTTTTGGGGCACATGCAGCCAATGTTGAGTATTGTTGAAAAATAAGATCCAAAAACAAGTAGTGTAAAGGATACTCAAGATGCTAATGATTTGAGCCAATCAAGATTTGACCAGCGTAATATCTCACCATTGACACTCAAGGAAACCAACATAGTGGGATATGAATGTATTACCATTATGAAAGAAGCAACTCTTCCATCTATTCTCAAAGAAAGGATGGGTTGGCCAAGGCTAAAACTTGCACTGGAAAGACGATAGCATTTATGTTTCCTGCTATTGAGGTGATAGTAAAGTCACCATTCCTCCAAGATCATTAAAGGTCACTTATTCTTGTTCTTGTCATTTGTCCCACTAGGAAACTTGCAAGTCAAGTTGTTGTCGAGGCCAATTTTTTGTTTATATTCCATGTAAATATTGGTGTACAAGTAGTTAGTGGGGACACTAAATTACCAAGAGAACATAAATGGCTATAAAAAATCCTTGCCAAATATTAATGGCCACCCTTGGAAGGCTTTGGGACCATATAAATAATACCCCAATTGTCTCAAGTCATTTAATGGGTGTGAAAGTTCTCGTACTTTGTTGAAGTCGACCATTTTCTAGATATGGGGTTCCATAGGGATATTGCTAAGATAATTTTTGGTGTGCTTAAAGAGAGTCAAACACCTATTTTAAGCTACAGTTTCAAAAGAGGTTCACAAATTTTCTCAGATTTCTTTAAAATAGGATGAAAATTTTATTAATATAGTTGAAGAGGGCATTAAGGAAACTAACTAAAAGATTTGTTAGTCAGCAATTATTGCTTCCCGTGAGAATAATTTTGACATTGTTTGTGTTGTTCTTAAATAGAAACATCTTTAGGGCTTGAAATTTCAAAGGCTAGGCATGGATCCTTGGATGCATATGCTAGATAGATTTGATTCTTCTATGGTGGGAATCCAACCATATATGTACAAGGCAATGGTTGCAGCAACACTGCAAGAAATAGGGAGTAGTACTTGTTCAAAGTATCTTCTGCAATGTTAACCACAATAGCCTATTTAGTCACAATAACTTCATTGTGTACTACAGCACATTTTTCAACAATCCAAGAGGTGTTCAATTCAAGGAAAGTATGGCATAAAAATATAGTCCAGTTTATTGGTGCTTGCACAAGGCCACCATAGTGCATAGTAACAAATTTTATGTATAGTGGTGATTTAGTTGCATATATTCAACACTATGGAAGGTTTTCAAAATATATTGTGAGAAAAATAATGATCCAACTTGTTATGGACTAAAATTTCTATGTGAAAACAATCTTATACATATGGACTGAAAACCGCAGAATTATCCTTTCAATAAATGACAAGAATGTGGTACTAAATATTGCAGAATCCATGACCCTGCAACCTGAAAGGATAGTAGAAATTTTTTTTGGTTCACCTTTGTACATATCACTTGATATTATGCAATATCAGAAGAGTGAGAGTCATGCAAGAAGTCATGAAGGATGTAGATTTGAAGATGATTTGGAGAACGAAACCTCTTCTTCTCCACAAAACTTCCCTAAAACAAAGGATTTTAACAAAATAAGTAGTAATAGAAGGCAGGACGAATTCAAACGTCTATTTGAAGAGGAATTGGATATGGATAACTAGTTTAATAAGTAGGATATATCTATGTTCGGTTGGATGAAGCGTGGTAGAAATAATGATAATGATGGATTATCTAGAACTTCTAGAGGTAATGGGGTCTCTGCAAAAGGCAACCAAGGAGAAGGTGACATGTTGAACAAAAGAGGCTCTAAATCCTCTGGTATCCAAGAATTAAATATTATTTATGATGAAGATGAGTCTAGATATGAAGATGAAGATGATTAATTTGATTCAGTGAAGCTTATGGGGCACAAGCAGCCAATGTTGAGTCATGTTGAAAAATCATATCCAAAAACAAGTAGTGTGAAGGTTATTGGGGATGCTAATTATTTGAGCCAATCAAGATTTGACCAGCACAATATCTCATCATTGACACTCAAGGCAACCAACACAGTGGGATATGAGTGTATGACCATTGTGCAAGAAGCAACTCTTACACCTATTCTCAAAGGCAAGGATGTGTTGGCCAAGGCTAAAACTTGCACTAGCAAGATAGTAGCATTTATGTTTCCTGCTATTGAGGTGATAGTGAAGTCACCATTCCTCCAAGATCATAAAAGGCTGCCTATTTTTTTTCTTGTCATTTGTCCCACTAGGGAACTTGCAAGTCAAGTTGCTGTCAAGGCCAATGTTTTGTTTAAATTCCATGCAAATATTGGTGTACAAGTAGTTAGTGGGGGCACTAAATTACCAAGAGAACAAAAATGGCTACAAAAAAATCCTTGCCAAATATTAGTGGCCACTCCTGGAAGGCTTTGGGACCATATAGAGAATACCCGAGTAGTCTCAGGTCATTTCATGGGTGTGAAAGTTATCGTACTTTGATGAAGTCGACTATTTGCTAGATATGGGGTTCCATAGGGATATTGATGAGATAATTGTTGGTGTGCCTAAAGAGAGGACACCTATTTTAAGTTACAATTCCAGAAGAGGTTCACATAGTTTCCTATATTAATTTAAAACAGGATGACGACGGTAGTGAGGAAACTCACTCAAAGGCTTATCAGTCATCAATTATTCCTTCACATGAAACCAAAGTATAATAAATAATATAATAACCAATCTGCAATCTTAGCCAAAAAAATTTAATTCAAAGCATAATAAATAATACAATAACCACCTTTATTATAATAAAGTATAATACAAGCTTAAAGATTGGGCTAAATCGTTGAAATCTCCCTCCTCCAAAAGAAAAGAGGTGCATGATATTTTAGAGATCCATCAAATGTCCCTGGAGGACTCCGAAGTAACTCAAGAACAATTACACAAAGAAGTAGATCTGCAAAAATACTACCATAGAGCAAGTAGGGAGGAAGATGAGTATTGGAGGCAGAAGTCCAGAAGTCTATGGCTGAAAGCTGGAGACAAGAATACAAGCTACTTCCATAAGCAAGCAGAGGCCCGCAAGCACTTCAAAGCAGTAAATGAAATTTACTATCAAAACACCTTGGTTAAAGACTTTGAAGGCATTAAGAGAGCAGCCCATTCCTTCTTCAAAGATCTTTTCTTGGCCCCGGAAGAGAATCCTATTAATACACACTCCTATCCGATTGATCTAATTCCTCAGCTTGTTCAAGGTGAAAATAATCTTATGATGACTGCTCCAATCAGTATGACAGAACTTAAAAAAGCTCTGGACCGCATGGAACTTGATAAGGCACCTGGCCTTGATGGTTTCACTGCAAGGTTCTTCTTGAACTGTTGGTTTACCATTAAAAATGATCTTCTGAGAATGGTCAGGAAATCTCAGAGTTACTCTAAGCTAGAAGACAACACCAATTTGGCCTTCCTTGCCCTGATTCCGAAAGAAAAGGGAGCCAACAACTTCAGCATATTTCAGCCCATTTCCCTGTGTAATACAGGCTATAAGTTGGTCACTAAAATCATAGCCAACCATATTAAGAAAATTCTACCGGTAATCATCCCAAAGAACCAACAAGGTTTCATCAAAGGGAGAAAGATTCTTGACAATATAGTGCTGGTGCAAGAAGCAATTCATTCAAGCTGTCAACGGAAAGAAAAATTTATGGTTATTAAGCTTGATTTGGAAAATGCTTTTGACAAGTTGAGACATGATTTTCTGTTTATAGTTATGGAGAAGCTCGTCTTTTCAAAAGCTTTCATAAGTTGGGTGAAAGCTTGTATAGCCTCTCCCTAGATAGCTCCTATGGTCAATGGTCGATCAACGGAGTTTTTCCAAACCTCGAGAGGGCTAAGACAAGGTTGTCAATTATCCCCTCTTCTTTATGCCATTCAAGCTTCTGTGTTCAGCTTCCAACTAGACCACTGTCAGCATATCTAAACTATTTCAGGCCTCAGGATGGTTCATAATGTTAAAGATATCAACCATGCCCAATTTTACGATGACACCTTGCTACTTGGAGGAGCAAGCATTAACTCAGCAAGGTCCTTCAAAAGGGAGTTGGACATTTACAAGGAGGTTTCGGGCAGCAAGATCAACTATCTAAAAAGCACAATTTATGGCTGGAACTATCTGATAAGGGAGATGGTAGACATAGCAAGGCTGTTAGAAATGGAAGGATCCCTGTTCTGGGAGTCTTTCAAATATCTAGGGATTCCTATCTTCAAATCAATCCCTAAAGTTGCTCACTGGATGCCACTGCTAGACAAGTTGAAAATCAAAATACAAGCTTGGGGAGCATCATGGCTAAACATTGCAGGAAAGGTGATTCTCCTGAAATCTGTCCTCATAAGTCTCCCCTTATATCATAACTTAATTCTCCTTTCCCCTAAAACCATCATTAGAAAAGTGGACGGTCTGTTGAGAAGATTTATGTGGGAGGGTGGGAAAAATAATGAAAGGAGGCTCCATTTAGTAAGCTGGGACAAAATAAAGAAGCCTTTCTCGGAAGGAGGACTCTAAATTTGAGACCTTGCAGCTCAAAACCTTGCTCTGGGCTCCAAGCTTCGTTGGAATCTTGTCTCTGGAAACTCCAGTTGGAGTAAGAGATTTCTGTGGAAAAAATATTTTCAAGGGCAATGTATAAGATGTTTGGACTAGCCTCCAACAACTCTAAAAGGATCACCAATCTTCAAGCTCTGTCTCACAGCAATGGAGCACTTCAAATCCAAGCTTTACTAGATCCTCAGCAATGGGAAAAAAATTAGAATCTGGGATGACTAGATCCTTGGGGATCAGCCCTTTGGCCAGAAGGAAGAACTGGAAAATATTAGAAATTGGCTTCAGACCAGTAATCTCCTAACCTTGTGGGACATTTCCAAATGGACAGATGATGCAGAGAAAATTTGGGATGGCTGGAATCTGGGAGAAGTTCCAGATTTGCTAGATGAAGATGCCACCTCCTTGATAGAGTTGCTTCAAGGGAAAGCTCCCTTAAAGGCCATTTCAAAGGACAAAAGAGGGCGGGGTTCAATCTCTGGCTCGTATTTAACACAATATCCTATTGGAATATTGTTGTAAATTCTCTTTGGCCACTTCCTAAACTAGTCTCCACCCAAATAATCAGTTCCTCCTTTGTAGTGAGATTCACCATGAGGCCCCAGGCAGCTATTCTTATGTCCAAGATACCCTAGCAATGTTGTTGTTCCAGGACCCACATAAGTAGCCAGATGAGGTTACCCAGGCCCTTATGTTAGGTAGTCTTCTAGGAATAAGCACAATATCCTAAGTCACCTAACATGATGATGACATGGAAATATGAGTATCTGACACGAGATACAACCTTGGAAAGATATTATTAATTTTTAGATTATTTTTATTAAATTTCAAAGGGTCACTTGCTGAAAATTTTTGTTTTTACTATTTAGGTTGTTTTACGTCTATTAGGTGTGTTGTTTAGAGCCTGAAGTACATGCTGGATAGGGAAAGAGTCAAACTTTGTAAGTATCTTTGTGATGTTGTTTTGGTTTTTGTCCCTTTTCTTTTTGTCAAGACTATATCTAGACCAGCAGTGCTTTTAGCTTATTGTTGCATTGCCCATTGTTGAGCAGTTATCAACGCATTTATCTTATGGATGGGCACTGACTACATGAGGTAGTGCTTTCACTTACAAGCCAAAAAATTCATGTGAGAGAAAGCTACTTGATCCAAGTGATAATGATGATTTTTGTTCGGAGTGTTGGTATGGAGGTGACCTTATCCTTTGTGATGGATGTCCCAAAGTCTTTCACACAGGTGAGCATCTTAATCTATAATTGATCTCTTATCTTCTCTTATTTTTTTCTTTTGAAGAGAAGGATTGTTATGTCCCAACTGTTGCCTAACATTTTGGTTTACTGTAGTTTGGTTAGGTTACATATCAGAATGCTAATGAATCTGGCTATATTGTTTTCTATAGAAAATGCTAATGAATCTTGCTATAGGTTTATGCATACAAACTGCTAATGAATCTGGTTATACCCGAGTGAAGTGAATCTCTGGAAATAGTGGCTTATATGATTCAAATTTGCGACGGTTGGGCCATGCCAGCGATGGAAACAACCGTCGGTAGTGCCACCTTATTTGTCGCTAGCCCGACACTAGTCTTAGCCTTGCGACATTTGGGTCATACCAGAGAGGCTTTTCACTAGGGCACTAAATTTTGAAGTAAAAATTAAATAAAATAACAAATTGATATACATGGAAAAACCACTTGAGTTAAGGTAAAGTTTGACTAAATAAACACCTAAATGAGCATATCCTAACAAATCAAAATCAAGAACCAAGAGAGGCTCCATGATTAACAAAGACCCCAATCAGTGCACATATACCATAAGGTATATAAATTAACATAGAGACCCAAATGAATTGGTTAAAACATCTATTGTAGCCAAACATGCAACTAAGGACAAATCCAAAAAGGGTACCTACAAAGGCAACACCCATCAAATGGAAAACCACACTTTTGCATCTATACTAAGGCAAGAGAATCTAAAGGAGACACTTGAACACACCATGATCCATCACTAAAATAGATAAGAGGACCTTGGTGTAGGGTTAAGGTGGGTTGTTTATGGGCAATGAACCATAAAATATCCCACACCAACATTTGAAAGGATGTGTATGGTCATACAAAGTACAAAGCCATGCATAACAAACAAAAATCCTTTTGCAAGAAATAAATTAGCCAAATTTCCACACATAAGCAGACATGCAAGGAAAGGACTCAACAAATTATTGCTTTGAAAACCTATCAATCATCATTAAAAACTAAAGACAATTAGAAAACAAATATCAATAAAATTTTCAAAGAAAATTTTGATCATCAACTTGTATCAAATAAATTTAGACACACAAGGACCAATTCGAGAAGACTGAAAATGGGCCTAAGTGAATCCTTCTATAGAACTAAGGAACACCACTCTAAGATTCACCCAAATTACCCACTAACAATTAAAAAAAGCATAACTCAAGTTAATGAAGATAAGACGGCTTAAGATGTGCTAAAATATATAAAAATTCATTTCATACTTAAGTATAGAGAGCTTATAAATGATTAGTGTTCAAAAACATTTTAGTGGTATGTTGAAATGAACATGTATCATGTAAATGTCATTTGACGAAGTGTAATCCATGTTAACATGTTAAGAAATAACAAAGAGACAATCCAAACAAATATTAATGGGCTATATTACGCATCTATTATTTGTACAAAAAACTAACTAAAAAAATAGCAAAGATCAAAGCAATGAAATAAAATCATTGTGGAAAGAAATATGCAAAACTTGTTCATTTTTTGCATATCAAATATGCTCCAAGTATGGGCACAAACATGAGAGTTGAATTTTAAACTCTCTAGGCTCTTGTCAATGTGGTCAACCAAAAATATGTCAAAAACTAAATATTTTGGGGGATTCAAAACTTGTTGTGGATTGAGTCTGCAACAAAGTCAACATAGTGGCCCCTCATTTTGGCTCACATTTTGCAAGGTATCAAACAAGTCTACAACAAGTTGGATTGGTTCTCTTGTGGCCATATATGCCATGAACTCAATACCCTAGAATACAAGCTCTCCAAGGAGGCTCTCCAACTGATTCCACAAGTGCTAAAATACCAAGAGTATATGAATAATAATTTTGTGGGGGTTTTTGCCTTCCATATCTAGTTTTTTGTCTCACTTATTTCTATATTTTGTGATTATATATGTAAACAATCCAATGATATTATCCAAAAGGTGATAGATATTTTTTTTGGCTTTTAAAATCTCGCACAATATATAATTGGAACAAAATTTTATTACTATAAATTAATCAATTACTTCTACATACCACTAAAAGTGGCAAAAGCTCTATAAACTTTGATCACTTGGAACATCAAGAAAACTAAGAACCTCGACAATGGGGTTCTAATAACATAACCAAAGATCCCAAATTGACAAAGCACAATTTAATTAGTATTGATTAGTCAAAATTACCATGTGGATCAACTACTCATGTCGAAATGATGGTATATTGGATTAGGTGTGGGTTGAACTTGCATTTGAAAGTGTGAACACAACGTGGATAAAGAACATTGACTACACTAGGAACCTTGACAATGGGGTTCTAATAACATGGCCAAAAATCCAAAATTGACAAAGTACAATTTAATGAGCATTGATTAGTCAAAAGTACAATGTGGATCAACGACTCGTGTTGAAATGATGGTATATTGGACTAGGCGAGGGTTGCAATGACATTGGAAAGAGTGAAAACAACGTGAATAAAGAGTCACTTGGAGAAGGAATACAAGGAATCGTAGTGGAAGTCGAGTCTCTTGAAGAAAAATGCTCAAAAAAGTGGTGCCTCGAGAATTGCTTGCTCCAAAATAGATCGGCGGAAAGAGCTCGGCGATAAATCTGGCAACGAACGGCACTCCAAATGTTGACATATTGTCTGAAGAAGATATTCATCTTTAAAGATTGATAAATTCCAATTAAAGGCCAAAATTGACTTTATGAAATATTTTTATTAAAAAAATATACATGAATATTTTAAAATAATACAGATAATGCAACATATTACGGTGCAATACAATAGAAAGGCGCCATGCTTTGAAATCTAAAATGAAATAACGTTTAAAAAATTGTATATGGACTCGGCGGACTTGAACAGGTCAGATGGAAATAGTGGAGAGACTTTACCGTTGGCCCACATGTTCAGTCATTGAAACTTGGCGCAGCATTTTGTTTTTAAAACTAACTGTTTGGATGGCGCGTTTTAACTTTGTGGGACGTGGTCCCGTGGGGTTAGCACCCATGCGCGGAGGTTATTAATATTCGGTTCAAACGTTATTATATCCGCGTTCCACTCCGACAGGTGCGATCGTATGGGCTTATCCTTTAGCCCTTCATTTCAGCAGAGTTTATGGTAGATTCCACCTATTTTGGTGGCCACCCTATTTTGGAGGGCTTAACTGCAGTTCCACCAGATTTGGTGGAGTTTCTCTAGGCTAAACTGGTAGTTGGAGTAAAAGAGCCATAACTTTGGCTAGGAGAGGCCTTTTGATACGATTTTTTATTTTATTTTGGGTGTAGAGATCATTCTGAAGCTGTTGGAAGTGTTTACAGAGCCATCAGGGCACTCTAATAGAGAATTTACCAGCATTTTTGGTCGTGGAGCCACCAGGGCCTAAGGGAAGAAGAGCTGTTTTGGACTACCTTCATCCAATGGAGGTGTTTGTTTAGTCATTTTATACTGATTTGAGCCTTCTGAATCTATTTTTGCAGTGTATTTTTCCATTTGAGGCTTCTATACATTTTTATTCACATTTTGAGCATTTAATCAAAGAGGAAAAATCCTAATTAGAGGCTTTTGGACCCAGCGGAGGTAGCCCAAGAGAGGGGTGAACCGCTTAAACAATTATTTGCTGTCACACTGTATAATTTTGCTGCATATTTTCAGATTCTGATAGTTTAAACAGTAAATTTTTATAAGCAAGCTTTTCCCAAACAAGTTTAAATAGTAAACAAAACTTGTTAGTTTATCTTCAAACCTCTACACTTCAATTGCAGAATATGTATACTTGTCTATTCACACATTAAAGTTGGATCAATGAATACTTTGTAGTTAAAAAAAATACTTTCATTGATTGGGATATTTGTGATTACATTTTGCTATCTTTAGGCGAGGTACGTAGAAGGGCAGGGTAGCCTCCCGGATTCATCAGCCTTTCTAAAGTAAGGGTGAAATCTTCAGGTGAATGCCCTCGACAATCTGCAATCTGCAAGGGAAATTATTTGTTCTCACAATGTCAGGATCGGAGTTGATATCGAGATCTCAAGGTTTTTCTTAAGAGTTTGTGAAATTTGTGCAAAGTGCATTCATATGTTGTTCGCATAAATTTGATGCTTACTAAAATTTAAGAAATTGCAAAGGGGAAGAGTCGATTGGTGAGAGAACAAGTTAATCCTCGACGAGGAGGGCTAAGAGAGTGCCGTACATCCACCTTTCCACTTTCATCCTCGGTGGCCTTAGAAATTCCAGCCACAAGCATGTCATCCGGAAGGAGAAGTACATGAGGAAATGGATCCCAGGGAAGAAGAAAAGAGTCTTTGAAAAGCTTTCTTGGACTTGGCGAGATGGATGGGATCCTATACACGGAGAGAGCTGATAGGATTGCTGGAGAAGGTCACAGAAACCAAAGAGAAGAAGGATATTCTTCGAGGAAAGAAAGACAAAAGATGAGTCTAAGAAAGGAATGGAGGAAATGGTGATCCACCCATGTCCATCCTCATCCTCATCCTCCACATCATCACTCTTCGACTTACGAAAATGTCGAGTCACAAAAAAGCTAGCTCATCTCTTAAAAATCCTTTGTTAAAAGCTTGATGTGAAGTTTGAGTTGCGGGTGTTTAATGGTGGTGTGAATGCATAGAAATTGGATAAGCGGATTAGGCGTGGAAGTCTATCTAAAATTCCAAATTTGCATGATGGTGACACTAAAATCCAATTAGCCTCTTTGAGAATGGATGGAGCGACTTGTGGTTTGGTGGGAAAGCCAAGACTAGAGGAGATTAAAAAGCATGGTAAGATAACTCTAACATGAGTGGAAGGTCTTACGACCATTAAGAAACAATTTTATCCTCTTTCTCATATTCGGAAAGCAATCATGAATTGGCAAAATTTTAGGCAACTTAAGGAGGTCGAAAATGTGCAAGATTATGCAAGAGTTTAGAAGAGGAAAAGCACTTCTAGCTTGGAAGTAGACTTACAAAGTCAAAGAAGACATCTGTTGAAATATATGAGAGGTTTGCCACAGGTACCTTAAACATACTATCCTAATGTTCAATCCTACCGGAGCTTAGATGAAGTAACGTATGCGAGGCCTACACATTTAGAAGCTAGAGGAAAGAATACTTTTGATGAGGGTAGAAACAAGACTTTTCGAAAGGAAAAGAACAAAGAGAAAAACAAAGGAAAAGGCAAGAAAAATACATCTATCAGCTTACAAGAGGGTTGAAAAGGTTATTTGCATAAACATTGTTGCAAAAGAGTGGCCATGAAGAAAAGCATGGCTGGAGAAACTGTCATCACGAAAAAAGAAACCGAGTTTAACAAAAACAAGGGAAAGAGAAGAAAAGTGCGAGGCTATTACAACTACACCACAAGATTTAGGTGATGATTAGGGTGACGCATCAGTGCAGCCATGGGTTTGAAAAGTTTGAAAAGGAAGGAGTGAAACTCAAGCAGTAGTGCTAGTTCTTTCGAAAAGCTTTGTCATACCACAAAAGCTCCTAATGAGGAAGAAAGAATTGAGCGTTCCATGTGAGGGCGAGTTTGCAAGCAGCTGTCTCAAAATTGACACTGTGGAAGTCGGGTAAACAGCTTACCTCATGTACGGTGGAATTTCGTCACGTAAGCAACTGAGACCAGTCCACATCGAAAAGCCTAATCCCACTTGGATGGATATGCGAGGATGCCAACTTGCTAGTCTCGAGGAAGGTGCATGTTGCGCTCTGCAATAACTACACACCATATTCGGCCACGAGTTGAACTTGAGTGCGAGTTCCACTTGATATATCTGGTATTGTTTTGGGAAGTCCTTACTTGTTTGACGGAAAGCGATCTTCTGTCGCCAGCGAAAACAAAATATCATCTTTGCCAAAGATGGCGAGGAGTTTATTGTCGAGAGCTCATCGCAAGAAGACAAAGTGTCGCGATGAGCTAAATGCGGGACGGGTAAAAAGGCTGGTCGATTCATTATGCAAGAGTTTTGTGCTTCTTGTGGGTCCAGACCAAAGGTTGATGTGGATCATGAGTCATTTGAAAATTGTGATGCAGAAAGCTTAAAATCTGAGTTTATATAGATGTAGTTGAAATTGCACATCATGAGATGTAGAGCCAACATGGGGTTTGCCTCCTAAAAGGGAGATTCAACTTGTGAGGTCCATTTAGCATCCCGAGATTGTCCTCTTCCTAACATAGGCATGTATCGCATATACGGCCATGGAAGAATGCTGAAATGAAAGAAGTAGATTAAAGAGTTGTTGGACAAGGGTTTCACATCGCCAAGAGCTTGTGCTTCATGGTGGAAGATAGTGTTTAGATTCCGAAGAAAGATGGAACTTGGCGCATGTGTGCTGGCTTTCAGAGCTTTGAACAAAGATAATGGTAAAGAATGCGTTACCCACTTCCAAGAATAGATGATTTGTTAGATCCGGCTGAAAGATGCAAGATATTTCACTAAGTTAGACTTAAGAAGTGGTTGTCATCAGAAAGTAATAATTGAAGAAAGTGACATTTGAAGACGACTTTTTAAAACCAAACAAGGACTCTTTGAGTGGCCTGTGATCTTGTTGGTTTATGCAAATACGCACCACTTTGCAGCTTTCTACCGCTGTGCGGGTAATGGATGATGTCTTACGATCCTTTTCTTGATGATTTTTATTGTCTACTGCCAGAATGACATCTTGATTTTCAACTGAGACAAGAAGAAGATCATGTCATGCATGTCGGTAAAGTGCTTGATGTTTTGAAGAAAAACAGTTATTTCTTAAGATGTCAAAGTGTGAATTTGGGAAAGACTTCTTTGGTTTATTGCGGGACCACATAGTAGGTGGAGGCGCTTTGAGAAATTGATCCTTACAAAGTAGAAGCTGTTGTGAATTGGCCTACTCCCCAGGTCCATTACGAGAGGTGAGAATTTCTCTTTGGGTGCGGCTCGGTATTGGAGAAAAGTTTATTGCTAACTTTTACTGCCATAGCTTGGCTCCTATGCATGCGGTGACAAGTATGGACGTGCTTTCAGCGCGGGAGAGTAAGCAGCAAAAAGACTTTCGAATCTTTTGAAAAGAAAGATCAATTCAGCTCCCGATTCTTTGCATTACTGAGTTTGAAGACGGCCAGTCGAGATGAGACAGAGATGCTAGTGATTATGCTCATAGCAGGTCTAACGTTCTACTTTAGGCATGGTAAGCCTATACGCTTTTCAGTGCAGAGACATTTAATGTGCTATTGTGAATTATCTTACTACATATGCTGAGGAGTTGTATGCATTGGTGCAAAGTGTCAAAAAGTGGAAGCCACTGACTGGTGGATGGGCGAAAACAATTGTGCATTGCCGAGCCATCGGTACCTTTACGAGTGACCTTTGCGGTCGCGAAAGTAAATTGCGACGGAGTCATGACATTTCGGATGAGATGGGTTTTCACTACAACGACATTTACTTGGTAATAAGGTACAAGAAAGGTATTCAAAAATGAGGTTAGTGATATGCTTTGAGGGCCTAGTATCAGTGCTAGTATTTTGCTTAAGAAGAATGATTCTATTGTGCATGTAAAGCTACATGGGAACGCAGTGCATCGGATATGAAGATTTTAAAGGAGGTGTGTGCTTAACTTGAGTAAAAGGGAATCATGTTGAGAGAGTGAGTTATCATTTGCATGAAAATTTGCTATGTTCATTTGGGGAAAGTTATGTGTACCACGAGGGAGATTAAAGCATGATGAGAGAAGCTCATTCCTTGTCTTATTGCTTTTGGTCATTTTGGCCAGTGGCTGGCAGAGTGCTTGTCTATGAGGAGAGTGACTGTCATTGGCCTTTCGCGTGGTAGATAGTGTGCGTTTCATTAGAGGTTGTTCATTATGTGCTACATCTAGGCAAGCCTAGCAATAGGAAGCTTGGATTGATATACGCGTGCCGGTGCCTTCTGAGACCACTGGGAAAAGTGTTTCATATGGATTTTGTTGGGGGATTACTACATTATCTAGAAAACAGCATGATTGTCTTTTTGTAGCAGTTAGGTCGAAATCATTTGGTAAAGAGATGTGTATTCTTATGCCATAGCAGAAAAGCTATAAGCTGTCTGACTGCCCAGATTTATATTTTCAACATGTATGGGTTCCATTATGGCTTGCCTACTGCTATTGTTAGTGGCAGATTCCAGATTTGTTGGGAATTTTTGGTCCCGATCTGTGGAAGATGATGGACACGTGAAGAAAATCTTTGCTTGTCCATGTAAACGGATGGCCACGAGCAGGTAGTGAGATAGGGCTCGTTGTGCATCTTTTGAGAGGGTGACCCGCTTTAAACACATCCTGACTTTGGGATGAGCATTTGCATTACATGCGTATGCTTACAGCTTGGACGAAACACTCTTCCACTGACACTTACGCTCGTTTGAAGCTTGTTTTGGATAATGACGCACTAAGTCACCATTCAGACTTCATTCTTGAGAAGGATAAATTGCCATTGATGGGCATAGTGATGTTGACGAAACTCGCATGTTCATTGAAAAGAAATTCGGCTCATTCATCGGCAAGTTCAAGAACAACTTGAAAAGAGTCGAGGCTAGTACAAAAGGACAATGACAAACATAGAATTGATCATCAAGTACGGGAAAGGAGATGAGGTATGGTTGCATATAAGTAAGGATAGAATGCAAGGAGAAGGTAAAAAGCTGAGAAGCCTATGGAGTTATGGTCCATTCAAAATCGTCTAAACAAGTTGGAAATAATGCTTTTCAACTAGATTTGCCCTTACGTACATGCAAATGCATATTCCGTTGTTAATGTGGAAAATTTTACGTTTGTATGAACACTCCTCTTATTGATGATTACTGAAAATCATGACTCGCTTCTACATCCATAAGAACATTTCTGCTTGAAAATTTTTGGATGAGGTTGAAAGAAGATGCAATCCTTGATAGAAGGACACGCACTTCAAGGAGGAGGTCTTGGTGACTACAGAGTTGGTTTAAAAAGGCGGTGAAGCAAGCCAAAGCAAAGTGGATGGAGTTAGGAAAAGGGTGAGGAAGGTTTGTATCCTCACCTTCTTAACGGTGGTGAAAAAGCTTTTGAGGTCCAAAAGCTTCCCATTTCGGGAGGTGTGATCGAAGATCAAGTCTCTTGAAGAAAAATGCTCAAAAAATGAAGTTGCTGGGGTGCTGCGAAAGCCAGGATCGGCGGAAAGAGCTCGGAGATGCGATCCCAAATGCGGTGGACGGCACTCAAATCCGTGGCCAGAGTAGTGCGAAGATGTATCCATACTAGAGATAGTCAAATTTCAGAACAAATAAAATGCCAAAATTGACTTTGTAAGAAATATGTTTTATTAAAAAAAGAAATGTACGAGAATATTCCATGGAATATTCAAAATAATTCGTGAGAGAGATATTTCAGACATGACGAAGCTGACAGACAGCGCGGCTGGCCGGAGGCACCACGTGGCGAAAGTCAGGAATAAAATCGCAGCGTTTAAAAATTTAGCTCATGGACTCGATGGGACTTGAACCCGGAGTCGGAGTCGGAAATAGTGGAGAGAGAGAAATTTGGACACAGCTTTGTACATGTTCGATCGGTGAAACTTGAGTGTGGCATTTTTTTAAAACTAAAGCTTTGTCACGGATGGCCACGTTTTAACTTTCCGTGGGGCGTGGTCCGTGGTGCTACTCGTGCGTGGAGGTTATTAATATTTGGTTCAAACTTTATTCTATCCGCGTTCCCTCCGGCGAGTGCGGTCGTATGGGATTTCTCCTTTAGCCCTTCATTTCGGTGGAGATTTATAGGCGGATTACGCCTCTTTGGTGGCCGCCTATTTTGGAGAGCTTATTGCATGATTCACACAGAGTGGTGCAATTTCACCTAAGAAGCTAAAGGCACGGGTTGGAGAAAAAGAGCCTGTAACTTTGGCTAGAAGAGCCTTTTGATACTTGAATTTTTATATTTATTTTGGGTGTAGAGATCATTATGATAGGCACATTTGGTAGTGTTTCCAAAACCATTCAGGTCACTCTAACGGAAAGAGAATTTACCAAGCGTTTTTGGTGGTGGAGCCACGAGGGCCTAAAGGGAAGAAGATCGTACCGGACTACCATCGTCCAATGGAGGTGATTGTTTAGTCGTATTATACAGATTTGAGCCTTGTGAATCTGTCCTTTTTGCGGTGTATTTTTCCATCTGAACTTCCTGTCACGAGTTTTATTCACATTTTGAGCATTTAATCAGAGGAGAAAAAGCACTAATTAAGAGGACTTTTGGACCCGGTGGAGGTAGCCCAAGAGAGGTGAACGGCTTAAACAATTATTTTACGTCATAATGTATAAATCTTTGCCATATTTTCGGATTACGATCCTTTAAAGCTGATGAAATTTCATAAGAAAAATTTTCCTAGCTTCAAGTTTAAACTTGATAAACAAAACTTGTTAGTTCATCTTCAAAACGCTACACTTCATTTGTAGAATATGTATACTTGTCTATTCACACATTAAAGGATTGGATCAATGTAGATAACTTTGCGGAAGTTAAAAAAATACGTATCATTGCAGTTGGATCTTTGTGATTACATTTTATTTCTTTAGGCGAAAGGTACGGCAGAAAGGGCCGGAGTAGCCTCACGAATTCATCCTTTCCTTGTAAGGTGAAATATGCGGTGAATGCCCCTGCAGGTCGATCTGCACTGTATGAGAAATTCTTTGTTCTCCACAATAATCGAGGATCACGTAGTCTTGGTTTCATGTGTGGGGATGGTCAACACGCGAGTAGAAGCATTTGGGACACCATAAAGAAATTGGCAACTCATGTTTTTCTAAGAGACATCCAAAAGCACATTTTTTTAATAGGTAAAAACTTAAAAAATCATCCTTTGGAAAATGCCATCCTTCACATTAGGGAGAAGTTTCACCATCTTCATTTCCGCAGATGTGTGTAGAGAAATGTTTACCTTCCAATGCGATCCCACAAAGGGAAAAAATAAAAAACCCTTTTGGAAAGATACATTTCCCTCTGTGTTTCACCGCATTTCCCAAAATATGAATGTGTAGAAAAATGTTTCTTGGGAGCATCCTACGGAAAAAGACTCGCTTGGGAACATGAGAGCATGGAGGTGCCCCCTCCTACACCTAAGGGACACATCCGTGGGAAGCAGTGGTTCTTCATTCATTTAGTGGCATTTGCGGTCGTCATTCCTCATTTGCCCATGAATACAAAGTTTATCATATACGATCGCGTATAAATGGCATGCTTGTCAAATCCCTATAAAAAGAGGGCCTGCAAGACAGAATCAAGGCCAAAGGCACGACAATTGGGACTAAACTTTCAAACAGTTTGCAATGTAAACATGTGGACAACGACGCGGTGGAAATTCATTGCTCATACGGAACCTTACAAAACCATATTTTCTTGATGATCGAGAGAGGGCTTTGGTATTTCACTTTGCGTGAGCATAGCCGATTCTTGTCATCTGTCGGTACGGTACATCTATAAGACCTCATTCTACGAGATACTTCAAAGATGCATTTGGCCTTGGAAAGATTACTTTTATTTTAACAATCAAGAACTTCTGTAAAAAGGTATTGTTCACTAGTGTAGCAAAGCATAGCTGCGGAAAATAGTGGAGAAGAGTGCCACGTGGGCTACTGTCTAACATGCATAAATCAAGAGGCGGAATAAAGTAGGAAATTGATGTTAGCCCAAATCAACGGTATAATGACACTAGTATTAAAAAATTTCCACTTTCATGTCGTCACACTAGCGTGTTTGGCAGCAAAAAAGGTGGTCGTGCGAGATTGTAACTGCATCGATGTAGAAAATCTCCACAGGTTCAAAATTTTCGAGTTTGAACCATGAGATATGAACTTAAAACACATTTTGGATAAGAAAGTACATACTAGTTCAAATGATGAAGCATAATTCCGAAGCTGCCAATGTTTGATCCAACATCATTTGACGAGTGTATGCCTACGATCAAGTACCGCATTGGCTTCCGTGAAGGCAAAATTCAAACGTTTGCATGTGTGGAAATTTACCTCAAAGACCTTGACACTTGTTTAAATCGAGCAACGAAGCAAAACCCTGCTAGCCTTAAGTGCATGGACAGGGAAATTCCCGCAGGAGCATTTCAACCCATCTAGCATGGCTACTGCCAATAATGAATTCAACAACTTTATTTAAAATCTCGGATAATATCATACCTAAATGAAAATTGCAGAGTTAAAGCAAAACAGCTTTTGTTCAATTAGCATGTGTCGCCTGGGTGCATTTCTATATTCAAGTTTACATGCAGATCTTTTCGATTGTATATACTTCTACACTTTGGACACTGTGAACTCCTCAAATTTAGCACCTCTCTCCAACTTTTTTTGGAAGAGCTTCTTTGGGAAGGACGGAGTTTTGTTGTTGTTCATGTGTTTTCTTAAGTCGTGATATTTGTCATTTTTTAGATGAGATACGAGTTTCCTTTTTAAGGGTTTGCTTTGGAGGGCTCATCACTGGTTTCATGCTCATTGAGTTCGTGCCATGGGTTGCCTTAAATGGGCTCCATGCGAAGTATTATCATGCATATCAATTTCTAAAGGGAGGTTCGAAAGAATTCCTACTGAGATGGGGCAAGAAGAATACGAGGTCAACCACTTGTCAACGTGCGTCCACTGTGGAATCGCATGATTACTGTTTGGGTTTGCATCCGGCAGCTTTCTCCTTCTTGCGGTCGGCCAAGAAGATGGAGCATCCGGTCGGCCAATCCCACTTCATCATCGGCGAAGAGGCTACTACGGCATGTGGCTACGCAATGCCTTGAGAATGTGTGGAGCCGAGGTTCTCCGTAGAATTCAAATCCCTCGCTCTCAAATTCCACTTCGGAAAAGCTGAATAAACGGCGTGGGTCTGTGTGCACGCGAGGAAAGAGAGCGCAGAAGAAACGAGGAGGGTGGTGCAACCTGTAGTCGTGGGAGAGCTTTGTGGGAATGGAAGTGGACGCGAATCTAAGGCAATGGATGAGCGTCGTTCGATTTGTCGTTCCATTTCTTATGGTTATAATCATTTTACTATTACGATTGTGCGAAATGTAGAGGTTGAAAATTGAGAGTTGATAGTGGTAATGTTCCAACCATCAACAATCTTCTAAAAATCCATACGCACATGGCTGTAGAGCTCTTTCGAAAACCTTTCGTACTTTTGAATCCCTCTTGGCATGCATTCTAGGGATTGCTGACGAAAAATTAAAGATTACATTTTAATGAGTATTAAGGACTAGAAATAAAAATCGGGGTTGCATTCGTAGCTTTTCTCCTTCTTCGTCGACGATGGCGAGATGGAGCGACCCGGTGGCCAATCCCGATGGCCGGCTAAAGGCGGATGTGTAAACAACGATCGGCGGTGCTTTCTGTGCTGCTTTCGTTTAGTCCGGTGTTGGCTAGATGGATTGCAGCCGCCAAGAAGTCGGCATTCATCTGCTGTGAAGTAACGCGCATCCAGTGAATGAGAGGCCAGGCCAAACGGAGACGAGGAGCGCATAAACCATAGCTGCGAGAGACGACTGAGGCTAGATCATATGCCATGTTTTGAAGGAAAACATATAGAGGAATTTCATTTCAGCTACAAAATAATTAGGGACATTGTCAAATGTCACATCTGCTTGAGGAACCACTTCCATCATTACATTAGCCTGTAACAACGACTTCGATGAAATATGAAAAAACAATGCCTTTTGAGTCGGTGCTACGTGTTAAATTATACAACGAGTTGAGATTAAGCATACTATTGACTTAGGTTACTTATTCCATAAATTTGGATTGCCTTAAGGCTTATCACGTACATGTCTCAAAACTACAGATTACTACACGGCGGAATAAATTTCCAATTTCTACGAAAATATCTAAATTTTTGACCGGGAGAAATGCCCAGAAATTCTCACATCACTTTGCCACAATATGTTTTCATCGAAAAATCTAGAGAGCTGCACCATGGATTGCTACTCTTTGTTCTATGCTACTATAATTTTTCATTTGTTATGAGAAAAATATAATAAGTACTTTAAAGCTTGTCTTTTTCCATGAGGTTCTCTACTCACTTGCATTGAAAACCCATGGTTTTTGGGAATTATTAGCAAGCAAAGCTATAATTATGTATAATTATTTCTAGACTTGACAAATTTCACAACACCCTTCAATATCTGGCTATGCTTTATCTTTCATTTAGCAAATGAGTTAAAGATTCCTGGCATCAATGTCAACTAGGAGTTGGGAATATGACATATGTATCTCTCCTGTCTCCTCACTCGATGACTGAGAAAACATGATAAAGTACTTTTACACATGTCATGAACCTTTTCAGTTCTTGTGGAAAAAGCTGAGTTATCTTATAGAATTAAAAAAATGAATTATGATACAAAGGCTTCACTTTGTCTTCCATCCCATGCTGAGAAGAGAAAACATGTGTCATGCACCATCATCCACTTTTGTTGTGCTACTTTTGCAGTGACATGACCATTTTCAATGGAAATGCTAGTGTTTTCACATATGGAAACATAGTGACACTCCTGGAATGTTTCTCTTGGAAAATCGACCATCCATCGATCTGACTGTCACACTCAAATTAATAAGATAGAGTTGACATGCTAACAATAAGGAAGGGAAGACTATTCTAAGGCACTTGTTCCTTGGCTGCAGCAATAGAAAAAGGCCTACTACTGGTTTGACATGTAGTAGCACGGTGTTTTCCCAAAAGCCAATGCGCGAGAAAAGTACAGACAGTTACCGAGAGACTTTGATGCTACTTCAATATTGCTTGCAATTTCTACGAGCCCAATATAGCGTTTGCTGCTGCATACCAAGAAAGTTGTGTCGAGGTGAGTAAAGTTAAAAATATTTGATGACCTAAAATAAACAGTTCGATACAAAATTTCCGTAGACGAGTGACGTTGCATTATCCTGAGACCCACAAAGACTGCCAAACACAATCAACAAAAGTAATGTCAATGCACAACACTTACTCGACCCATCATACAAAGCTTTTATCAATTGGATCACCAATAATTGTTGCATGAACACGATTACATTCCTAAGATGATGTGGAAGTGATTGGGATCCCTCATAATGATTTCCCGGCTCTGCGATCTTGGAAATGAGCTTGGTTGCATTGTAGCGATACGCCACACCACGGAGGTTATTTTTATTTGAATTAATGTCCACGTGAGTGCATTGATCGGTCCAAATGCAAAGCGAAATTTTCACTGTGGTACCTGTGAAGGATGTCTGCTATCTCCTCTTCATTAACATCACGCAACACAAAAGTCGATTTATCAAGAACATACCCCTCACAGACTTTAAGTCTTGCGTGGCCAAATACTTGCACCTTCTCATAAATATCGTGTATGATTGTGGGTGAGATTTTGTCTCCCACAAAGAATGTGTGCACTTTATTTTTAACACTCAATCCGGTTGCATCCTGTTTGGATTTTGTTCAAACCCTTATCTTTCATTCTTTGCTCTCACTTTTACCCGCTTCTTCCCACTTTGCCAGTGCTAGACATGGCCATTTGATAACAACACATAATTTCCCGGGATTATTGGCCTCTAAATTCAAGCACGGAGTCGGTTTGCAACACATTGCTGAAATTTATATAGCCGCGCCCATGAGCTTTATATGCCACGCGGCAAAGCCCCAAACACAACGGCATTAGGTTCTATTGGCCTCCATTGTTATAAGATTGTGTGCCTCATCCCAGAGAATCTGCATGCCCAAGTGAGGTCAACCATGCATGCACTGGTGCTCTAAAGTTGGCCTGATGCCATAATTCCCACCTGTGCTATCAAATTGTTGCGTCCTTCATTCACCAGAAAACTGCGTGATTGCAGTGCACACATCCACCGGCAAAGTATAAATATGTGCTGGTCGTTTCTTACTTGATAGCAACATTTGATGATACAAAGCGCGACGCACTTTATCTCCTTGCCCGTGCATCGCATACCTTTTATTCATTTGCATTTCCACACAACCAAATCGGGTGAAAGCTTGCTCTCGTTGGTACCGGGAATCGAGCTGTCGAGATCGCTCATGCTCGAGAAAGGTGCCGGAGAGAAGCTAACAACTTACTACTGGCTATGCTTTGAGAAGGATTTTTGAAAATCTCTCATTTCCATCTGGATCGACCTTAAAACCTCAACAATTTTTGTAAAAACTATCATCGATTCCTAAAACTCGATGACGAAAAGTCTCTTTGCAGAAGAAAGAAAAACAAGTCCATGTGGGCCAAGGTGAAATACTAGAGACAAGAGGACTCCATATACAAGCAAATTACTGCATTCAGTTTTCTTGGGAGTGATTTACGGAAATAGCGAACCATTTTTAAAAAATAAAGATACGGAAGCAATGATAATATAAATTGACACTATAAAGACTTCGCTTCAATGTGGAAATGAAAATAATGGGCACTGTGGCGGTTCGATCAAAAGAAGCAGCAATCTTTCTTGGAGAAGTAAAGATCCACGTGAGAAGGAGGCCTTGTTTGCCACTCCCTATCCCTATTTCAAGGCGAGAGATGCTTCATTTTACGGTTAAAAAAGCTTGTAGAGGCTGTCGTTCTTGGTAGTAGAAAAGTGTGGGGAGATGACCAAAAGCAAAGTGGTGTGTGTTTTGAGGAGAGAGGAATGGCAAAACGGAAGTAATGTGTTTTGGGCGGGAGAAATGTTATTTTAACTAACTAGTAAAAGGTTTTAAAATTTAAACTAAAAATGAATATTCTCTCCCTCAATTTTTCCAAACATCATTTTTAATATTATTCCTTCAAATATTATTTGTAATATTATACTCATTGTTTTTGTTTTGATGGATGTTGACCACACTAGTGATTTCGACAAGTAAGTTCAACAATTGATTTAAAAGGAAACTTCAAAAATCAATTCAATTTCATTCTAATACTTTATTTTAAAAATATTGCATTTGATGAACCACTTTTTGCAGTGAGTGGATGCACAAAAAGCATTTACCTTAAAATTATGTGATTTGACTCAGAAAGAGTCTTTCAAAAGAAAGAAATTAATTAATTATTAAAATAAAATTGAGATAAAATTGCATGGAGAAATTATTATATCTCGACCAGGTAACGCAGTATAGTGAGCGACTGAGTGGGTCAACGTGTAGAACTACTTTGCTTATGCATTGTTCAAAAAAAGAGTGTACATACTTTGTGGTTAGCCTTTAGATGAATTCAAAGCCGGGATTCCATCGGTCCGAGGTGACCCTCATTAGGGGTATAAAATTGGCCGGAAGGCTATCTCATGTAAATAGCTGAACCATTGGTTGGAACCTCCTCCACGAGTGCAGGGTCACTTGGGTTCCTCTACCCGATGAGGGAAGCGAGGTTTAAACCCATGGTAAGGCGGCATAAGGCAAGCTTAAAGCCAACACCCAAAGGCTTTGATAGTCCTGAGAGCTTGGTTCAATCCACATAAAAGGTAGTTTTTCCCTCATAATTTCTGAGTGCGGGAATGTTTTTTTGTCTACCAGATGTTTTTCAAAAAGGTCACATGCCATCTCCTCTGAGGGGTAGCAGGGATATATACTTTTACCTCCAAGAAGAGGGTTTTTGGGTTCCAAGTTTTTGCAACCCATGGTTTTGCTCTGTGGTGTTCCACCTTGCCTGCGAAAGAAGTGACTTAATCGTGGGTCCCAACTAGACATGCTCTCATTTGGAATGGCTAACGACAAGTTTTAAGGAATTTTTATATGTGTTAGGCGAATAATGAGTTATGTGGTTGAGGGATTAGGGAGTTGAGGGGTTGGGAGGTTTTAGGAGTTGGGGGAATAATGAGTTGAGTGAGTTGGGGTTAAGGATTGTGGGGTTGGGGGTTAGATTTAGGTGAATTTAGCGGTTGGGGAAATAATGAGTTGGTGTTTAAGGAATTAGAGATTGGAGGTTAGAATAGTGAGTTAGTGAGTTAGAGGTTAAAGATTGAGAAGCATGTTGGGGATTTAGGCGGATTTGGGAGTTGGAATATTGAGTCGAGAGTTTAAGGGATTAGGGATTGGAGGCTTAGTGGTTGAAGTTTGAGGCGCAGTGGGAGGCTGAGTGAATAATGAGTTAGTGGTTGAGGGATTCAAAGGGATTAGGGAGAAGCTCAGGGGTTGTGAAGATTGTAGAGTGAGGATTTTAGTTGGGGGTGAAGGGGTTAGTGGGTTATGGGATTTGAAAGTGTTAATGGTTTAGGGTTAAGGGGTTGAGGGTTTTGGGGTGTTAATGGTTTAGCGGTTTAAAGGGTTTAGGGTTTTGGGGTTTGTGTTGTGGCGGCCACTACCACCACCCAGAATTTGTGTATATTCATTTCGGGTCACACTGCTAGCCAGCTATAAAATTTGTTATACCAAATGCGGCAATAAAAATTCTTTGAGCCTTCAGGGTGCAATTTTATGACTAAAAAGTGTTGGCTCTTGAAGACTCTTGAGCTCATCATCTTTGTCCAAAAACTCAGCTTTCAAAAAGTGATGCATTTTACACTTAGAAATCCTCGCGGGTTCCAAGCTGACTCTCTGTGCAAGCTCGCTTTTCCCTTTCCCTGCTTCCATAAACTCTGCTTCATTTGTTCCCCTCTTTCTCCCTTAAAATTCCTCTATTTTCATGATTCCTTTTCTTCCCTTTGGTGAAAACCCTCCTTTTCGCAGTTTAAGACTCGTTTTTAAACTATGTCGGAACCCTCAATTTCCACTTACGAAAATCGTTCGAAAATCCGTGCAAATGCATGTTTTATGTGTATTGTGGACTTGAGCCTGCGGCTCAGGCTCTTTCAGCTTTTCCCTCCCTTGCGTCTTGGTGTTAGAGCCGAGCGCTAACCTGTATCTGGGCGCGCATGGTAATTAATTATCTCCAGCGATGTTCCAAAAATTTAGTTTTATTTTAAAAATGTGCTGATTTATTATTTTCACATATTCCACCGGTGACTTGTACAATCATTCTCTTGTCATCGATCTAATCTCTAGATCGACGATGTGGGCTACGCGTCTCCACGATGGTCACGCATCCCTCTGCAAAATCCAGAAAAGCAGCTGGCAGTGTCGCTTGCTTGCCGCCTTTGAGCGACGACGGTTTCCGATACGGCCAGCCCGATTCCGCGTCTTTGGACGACACATATCTGGGCACCATTGCTTAAAACTACCGTCCATCGCGCGTTAACGTTCGGATGTGGACCGAGCAACGATGTCATTGTACTGTGTCAGGTACGAGTTTTGCTTGTCAGACGGTTATAAACTCCGCAAAGAAAGATGCTCGATGGATTCGCAGAACTCGCAGCGCGGTCATTGCGCTATCTCCGTCGTCGATGCGTCTGCGCGATCGGCAGCTTCAGCAACTTCTTCGCACGATTCGATACGCCCGATCGACATGCTTCCACTTTGACTTTTGCGTTTCGCTTCACTTCAGTCGATCTGCGCTTCGATCGGCAACCTACGATTTAAAAAATTCTTCAGCTTCTCTGTGACTTCTCCGATCATCCTCGGCTTGAGTTGGATGATGCCATCCAAACCATTGCTTCCTCACATGCCTTATGCAGCGGTAAACCTATATATGCATGGATTTTATAATATTTGTTCGTATTTTGCGGGGTTAAGTGATTTTTCCACTATGTATGAAAGGTCAGAAGGTAGAGGAGGATGACGATCCTCCCACCTTCGATTTGTTATACAAAAAATCATTCGCGTTTAAAATTCACGTTTCCATCGATCATCCATGAAGCATTGGTGCCATATCATCCACGCTAGCATGACCCTGCATACCGAGCGAAAACCATGAATCGGGCCACGGTCGAGGAGAGTATTGGTGGCGAGGACAAAAATTTGTCGAGACGAGAGGATGAGAGACGAAATTTTGCGAGGATCCACGACTAATAATGTTTATCAAAAAGCCTAATCCCCAGGACTAGAAATACAGATTTGAAAGAAAACCTGTAAGGGTTTTCATCAGCAAAGAAAACCTCAACACTTTGCCACATAGGCACCGTTCGATTCCTCTGACCATGTGAGCTGACTCTGTGCCATCATAGTATTCGTTCGGATCATTTGAGTTTATTAGATCAAGGACAAGAGATGTTTTCTCTCCAAGCACGTAGCCGAAAGAGTTGTGCCTTACAGGGAAATTCAATGCATATCTGCGAGTTACTTCATTGCCACAGGCCTCAGAGGTCGACAGCTCACCACCAAGCTTAAACTATGTAAAAACATTTAATACGGAGAGTACACCCATGTAAAGTGTCTTCACTGAGCCTGAAAGAGCAGAGGAATCGTTCAAGTACGTATTAATTGTGATTGGAGATCTTTTCTGTCAGATCTCACCTCCTCGTTATTCTATATATACTCGGAGAGAAGATGGTGGGGTTGGTTGTTGGTTGTTGGTTGATCACTAGTTGTAATATTTAAACTCTGCGAAATAAATACGGTCTATTGAGAGTTGAAGATGATATTGCAGTCGTGGAAGCCACTGATGATGTTGTTGCACTAACATTGTCGAGAAGGCTCTGTATCATTTGGATCCATGAGCTTGGTGCATTGTTGGTGAAGTATTCTGGCTGTTTAATGTTTTCTCCTATTTTCAGTTACGTTCCATAATTTCACTTTCTGGTGGGTTGAAATTTGTAGGCTAAGAAATGAGCTCACGAGAGCACCTTTAACCAGACCTATTCATCCTTCATTGTTTTATGTTTTCTTTTGCTGAGGTGTTTTAGGTCTTTCAATCTCTCTCTTTCAGTCCTCATTCTTGTTTACTTTCTATAGTAGCTCAAAGTCTCAGTTGATTTGAAAGGCATGATTTGTAGTTCTCACTAGCATGCTATTCACGTTGTGTAGCTATTATTGAAGTATCCCTTTGAAGTACCATTGTTTTCAGGTTAGTCAGAGGTTTGTTTCGATCTTGCCCTTTTTTCATTGCTTGAGCAGGTTGTTTTGGATGTCTTTTATGGTTGTAATCATAGATGTATCAGGTGTTCCCTCTTCTGTGGTTTAACGATTATCAATGAATCTTTTATGTTTTCTAAGTCATTTTAAAATAAAATATTTGAGAAACTGAGGGTGTTCCGCGAATCTTTCAGATTTCATTTTGAAAGCTTGTCTTGTAAGTCGTTATTTGCTTAAAGAATGTTTGTAGAAACTTTATGGTTAGCCCTCTCTATCAAATATTTCTTTAGCCTGTTCAAGTTTTGTTTTCAAGTTTCGCTTCATTGAGAATTAAACTTCTCTGTCAAAATCATTGATGTCCATCTCATTTCACAAAACCAAAGGATCTTTGTGGCGAGTTCAAGGTGCCTACGATGTCCCATATCCATTGATGAGTATGTTATAACCTCTTCTTGACTCCCATTGCCCTAATGAACGAGATGTTTCTCCATTCATATATATCTTTCCACAAGACACTGTATCATGCTGTCAGTATCGATTCACCCAAGCCAAAACAAGCAGGCTTTTCGCACTTAATAACTAGTCTCTAAAATCCACCTGCTCAGCTCTCAAGATAAACCTACGCAGACAAACATTTGAAAAGGAGATCCTCTTCAGAGAGAACGGAGGACTAGATCACTGGAACTTTCTGGCTAAATGGATTAGTCTGATGTTGCCTTGTCTCTTTGATTTGCAGCAAAACTATCGAAACACGGAACTTCGACACGCCTTTGCATCAGCGATTAAGTGCAAAGTACGAGCCTTGAATCGTTAATGTCCCCCACGACCTATTTGCCTTGACCACTATTCACCACACCACTTGTCTTGTTGTCTCGTTGCGCTGGGGTGCAGGATTTGGGTTATCACTTCGAAAAGCCTTTGAGAGTTCCTCTGCGGATTCAAAGATATGTTCCCCTAGTAGTCATCACCAATCAATGGGGCGTTGGGCTCGGGTAGGTGAGGTTTCAAGTCTGGCTCGTATTATGAAACCCTAATCATGGTAGGGTTTGGGAGAAACCCTTGTTTGTCAAAAGGACGATCTTCTTTCCGGCAGTTGCATTCTCATTGGCTTTGCATGATGTCATAGTGAAAGTCAATGCCTAACCTATTCCCCTAAGTGCTTGTTAGGTTCTACCCTTCAACGTGCGCATTAGGGTTTGCGTGAATTGCATGCCCCTTTGTGCCCTCGTAGCCCTAGATGCATGTAAGCCAGCCCTGCTTTGCGTTTAATCCCCACCCTCCAAGAGCATGGTCCCTATTATTTAAATAAGGCCTCCTATATGAATGAATCATTACCTTGTGGAATCATGAAGTGTAAAGGTCTACTACGGTCGATGGTTGTATGAAAATATAAGTTTTAAGCAAGTTTCTGGACTTAGGGATGCTCAAATAGTTGAATTAATTTGCAATATATTAGTTTGTATATTTCAATATTGCTGCTCCTCGAATGAGCTATTTTTTATTCATTTGTTTTTTCTCATTATTACCGAGAGCTGACTTATTCTCATACTATTCGTTTTAGGAAATCTGTCAAATATGTCATAACTATTGCGCATTGACTTATGTAGCAATTTCATGAAGGTTTTAATTGTTCATTTGAACTTTCTGAATCCTCAAAGGAGTTTTGGGTACACAAGAATATTTTCTCTTCAACACGTGGTAAGTATTTGACATATGGTGTGGTGGGAGTTCGGGATAGGCCAAGGGTTAATGCTTTTTGAAATGAGCATTATCACAGACCTTTGGAATTCGTACGGGTAGCCACCATAAAAGACGAACACACTTCAAAGATCATCGAAAGTCCCTTCGTCGCTTCAAAGGTATTTTAATATATTTTCCTCGGCGACATATGAAGGAGCATGAAGCAGGGTAAAGTCGTCGTTTATCGTGAACTTACGATGGCAATATAGACATCAAGCATCGACCCACATAAATAGAGATTCGAGTAAGGGTGAATGGGGATTATATCGCACAGGCTTATCTCTTATGCTGCATCACATGAAGCGCATGTTGCCCAAACATACCATTGAGGTAGTTCCTCTTGCACTAGCGATAAGTTTTTTTGCTACATGCAAACAAAGGGTAGCACCAACCGCTTGAGGGATTTTAAAGGCTGCACATTAGGCAATATTTTGAGAAAAGGTTATGAGCCAACATGGGCATAAGTCCAGCTCCATAAAATTCACACCTTATTGACTACCTGAAGACCCATATGGCGTGGAGCCTGAAAACTTCGGCATGGCATGGGCACATATGCGTCGTGGAGCCTTGTTAATTGGGAGGAAAGTTGGCCAAATGTATTCATATGGCATGTCCACAGGATCTTAGCATATTGCGACTCCAGGCCACACAAAGAAGAAAATGCAATTCCCGGTGAGGACCTTTTGTGACTAGCCCAAGAGAAGGAAGGTGATTCGGTTTGCTAGTTGCCAAGTCACATGTGTTGAAGGAGTGATGTGGAATGCGACTTGTGGAGGTTGCGACTCGGAGACCTCATTGAGTCGCATTGCTGGGACTGAATCCATGTGAATACATACATGCAATGTGTTTAAACATCTAGCCAAGTCACGAGATTGGAGCAGAGATACATGCAACCTACAGGCATTGTTGTTGTTTGGAAATACCATAAGCTTCAACCGCCGAAGGAAAAAAAGACTGCTTATGGGAACCATACTTGCAATTGTGCGTGGCATAGGCATGCATGCAAGAGCCGCATTTGACACAAGCGCATCAGTAGAAGCCCCTGTGTTCCGAAGAACCTAATTAAGGGAAAATGACACATTAGCCTTGGACACGAACTCATGGTGGGCATCCTTCAAATCACAACGCTAAGGAAGAAATGTTGAATATTTTTCTAGTGCCAGCTCATGTCTCAAGGCTCTTCGAACGCATTGTTCATTATCATTTTGTTTGTTTGGCCTGACGAAATCAAAAGAAAACAATGGAAAAACAACAACGCTCATGGCTCTCAGATTTATCGTTGACGGTCTTAGGTTACTCTGAGTAGTCGCACTCCTCCCACATAGTCTCTACAGAGGTTGCACAACCACTGGTGTTTCCACGAGCATGGTTTCTGAAAGAGGCACGCATGGTCATAGAGAGGCACTTTCATTTCACCCAGTCGCAACCTGCGCCATCGGTCGTGACTATGCACCCTCTCCCGAGTCGTAAGGTCGGAAAATGTCGTGCCCAAGAGAGCCTACGACTCATGTGACTACTCGACTGTGCGACCTCCACCTAGGATTGCGACCTCATGCAAATACAAAACCCATGACTATCAAATGGGCAGTTTCACTCTCAGGCATTCAAATCACATAGGAAGGGCATGCACTCAGGTTACGGTAGGTGGTAGGCGCCTTGAGGGGCATTATCATTAGAGGAAAATTTGTATGAGGATAAAGGGCATTGGTCGTTGTGCTTGCTTGACCACATATAGTTGAGGTACCATAAGAATAAGAAGAGGACTCACCTTCGTGCACAGTTGAGAAAACACCAGGGATGCACCAAGGAGATGTGTGCATGTACACATAGTGGCTTTGTCAAAGATGTAATGGCCCACCGCATTTTATCCATGCAAAAAATATACAAGGCAGTGACCAAGGAAGCACCACGTAAATAGAAGTGCGCTCGGTGCAAATAAGATTTATTCTATCCTCCTTAATGTTACGCCATAGAGAAGAAATAAGTCTTGGGTAAAAGGGCACAGGGTCATCATATGCAAACCACATACACCAATAATGTTGCGATGTGACAAAAAACTACACAGGGGTCTAAACTAACAAAATTTGTTTGAATCACTCTTGAAATTAATTGAATACGCCTCTAGCATTATTATTCGATCATAAAGACATGTGACCTATGCTATTTGATTGCAGGTAGAAGCTATTAGTTTTCACGAAGAGCTATGGTTTTCAAGTAAGAAAGGGGGATCCTTTCAAATCTCGAAAGAACCTCACTACAGGCTCAATGGCACATATATCATCGATCCATTCGCACAAGTCTGGTACTAGGGAAAGGCATCGTGCTCTATAAGGGCTGAGCTCCCCAAAAGGAGAAGAATAGAAGGAATGTCCCAGGTCAAAACTAACCTCAGGTTGCAGGTCGCAGATGACCCAAGGTCACAAGTCGTAGATGAACTCAGGTCACAGGTTGCAGACGACCTCAGGTCGCAGGTCTCAAATGACTTTAGGTCGCAGGTTAGAGATGACCTCAGGTCGCAAGTCGCAGATGACCCCAGGTCATAGGTCACAAATGACCCTGGGTCGCAGGTCTCAAATGTCGCAAGTCGCAAGCCAACCCAACATTTGGGAAGACCAAGAGTCAAGGGAACTCAAAAGTCATCTCAGCTTATATGTACAACTTCGGGAAATGAGGTGAATGACTTTTAGCTTTGCAATTGAAAGCCAGGACATGAGAGTGAATTGGTGCTTGAGAGCTAAAGGCACTCAGCTCTTGGGATCAAGTAGAGAGAGAGGTAGTGAGGCTAGGGTTTTGGAAACATGCATTGAGATAAATAGCCCATGTTCCACTACTGGGTTTTGATGAGTTGCAAATATGTATTTGAAGTTGCAGAAACATTAATAATATATATATTCTCTTTTCCGGCATTGATTTACATGCTCGCTTATGGTGATAGTACTATTTGTCTAATATTTCACTATGTTTGTACGTGTGCTTTCATGCATGCAATTGGTTATGAACTAATTCACAGTAGTTGCATGTACATTTGCTTTCGAATCAATGTTTATTTGTTCCTTTCCATGTCAGTGACCTATTATGAAGTACTTTGCAATTAACTTCTGGGGTGTTTTTTTTTCATGTATGTCTTACTGGGTTTTCGGCTTACCGATCCCACTCACGGCGTACCCCCTTTTATTTTTTTGCTTAGACTTGCTTGTATGTTTGTTTGTGGTTTGTCAATCTTGGGCTGACTTTGCTTCACTGATTGGTCATTTCACCTTTGCCTCTGCTTCATCATCTTCTCATCTGACAACCAAGAGTGGAAACACTTATGGTGGGGGTTAGGGGATTTAGCAGTTAAGGATTTTAGGGGATAGGGGAAGTAGTTCTCAAAGAACAACACATAAAATCTATAGGGGATCTTAGGAATCTATGGGTGATCTTTAGTGTCATTGGTATGTTTTACATAGTAAGAATGCATCTTAGGCTTGTTTTGTTGCAAAGGATGAAAAAAATTGCCTTAATCCCAAAATGAAACTTCTTTGGCTCACATTGCATGAAAAAAACATAAAGAACAATATAAATCATCTTTGAGGGATTTTAAGCCTCCATCTAGGATAAGGGTTCCATTATGAGGTTTTCTGCATCATATATGGGAATTAGGTCTTATATCTTAGACAAGGAATGAAAAAGGGCCTTGTGCCTAAAACAAGTATTTCTCATATTTAACGTCCATGAACATAATATTAGAATGGAAATATGGGAACAACTAGTATGTTTTACATAATAAGGATGGATTTTATGGCCTCTATGATGGATATGGAAGGAAAACAAGATCTTTATTCCCTAAACAAAACTTCTTTAGTTCAAGGGACGTGAATAAGGCCTCAAACGACCACACATAGCCTATATAAGATATAATATCTAGCCTTTAGGTGTGATATTAGTGTTATTTGAAGTTTTTTTGTGACATATTTAGGTCTTAGGGCCTTTAAGTTTGGCCTTAATATCATTAGGAGTCTTTTTGCACCATGTATGGCACTTGGGGCCTTAACCATTGTCAAGGAAGGATCATAAGGTGCTTGGGTCATATTTGAATCTTCCCATGATCAATATTCTTGAACAAGTATTCTAATTACTACACAGAACATCTATAGGGAATATTTGGCCTATATGGGGGATATTTTTCACCATGAGTATGGTTTACATGGTAAGAATGGGTCTTGGGGAATGTACTATCTATTGATGGTAGGAGAAAAGAGGGCCTTAGGCCCTAAATAAAGCTTCTTGAGTTCAAGGAACATGAATTAACCCCCAAACAACCACATAGATACTCTCTAAGGGATATTCATATTTCAACTTGGATATGGGAGCCATGGCATGTTATTCTACATAATTAAAGAGCCACAAGAATTGTTAGCATGTATGGTTTTCTAATAACAATGTGCACATTCTAAGAATGTGAATCCATTATTAGAATTCGTGAACATTTTTGTAATGCATGTATCTATAGAATAATATGGGTTTAGAGTAAACTTCTAGATTTATATCAATTGACCATGTATAAATCAACATACTTTGAATTAAAATGAATGAAATCGTTCTCTATGAATCTAGTGCAATAATCAACCATGGTACATAACAATGCCACAAAAACACCATAACAAATAGTGTGTCCACAATTAAAAATTACTAAGATAAATGACTATTTCATATTCATGTTGTACTTGTTATTGGTCATATTTTTATTCTTGGACTATAATAGTCATTTATGTTAATCATTATTAATTTTTTCACTTATTATCTAGTCATATATTTTAATCCTAGACTAAATTAGTCATTTAAGTTAGTCGTTTTTAGTTTAGTCACTTATTATCTAGTCGTATATTTTATTCCTAGACTAAATTAGTAATTTATGTTAGTCATTTTTAGTTTAGTCACTTATTATCTAGTCGTATATTTTATTCCTAGACTAAATTAGTCGTTTAAGTTAGTCATTTTTAGTTTGATCACTTGAAATTGCTCAATTTTAGTAGTAATTCACTTGAAATAATTGCGGTGACTAACTTTTTTAGTCACCTAGTCACTAATTTCATCATTTTCTACTAGTGAATATTATGATCTATTGATATATTTAAAATTTGCTTAGTGTAAAATGTGAAGCTTAATTTTTATTTGATGAACTAATTGAAGAAAACTATTTTGCAATGTAAACAGAGAGAAATATTCCTCAAAACATTGATGATGAAATACAAAATTTTGAAAGAGAAAGTGAAAGAGATATTGAACCAATGATTGAAGATGGTGAAAATATTGAAAGAAATTCAAGTGAAGAAATTGAATCACAAGGTATGTACATATGTGTATATATATATATATATATTGAACACATGCACATATTATTGAAATTATACATATATTTATTAATTTAGTTATTTATTGAATATGTAAACTTATTATGTACTATTTATTCGAATATGTACAGATGAAATCAGTGTCGATGATGAGATGTTAGAAAATGTTGACACTCACACATATGGAGATAAAAAAACCTGACCATTATATACGATATCGTGTTAACCGCATTTTTGAAACGTATTTCATAAAGGAGCAGGTGACAGTTCAAGCTCAAATGTTTAAAGGTCTCCTATCATTAAGGAAATTAAAAAAATCTACGACACTACTGGGTATTCGAAAATTAACCAAAGATAAAAAAAAATGAAGGAAAATGTGATACAAAATATAAGTAGTGCTATAAATTCAATTAGGAGATCTAGACATAAAAATGTTTCAATTGTACGTAGAGGAATACATATGGCAGTGATTTCATCAAGTACTAAAGAGAATCGTTTGGTAACATCTATGGCATGAGCATTAGGAACGTCACGAAAAACTTTGCAAAAACATCGGAAATTTCGGCTACAAATAGATGTAAATGATGAACTCGCTTGTTGGAGAGCTATTTGTAGGCAACCATACAAAGATAGACTTGGAGAAAATGTTAAAAAATAATATATGAATATTGGAAGAACAATTCGCGTGTTTCGCCAACTGCAAGGCATGTGATGCGAAGAAGAATAGCACGAAATCAGTACAAAGAACATGAAAAATATTTCTTGGAAACCACTCAGATAGAGTTATTCAACAAGTTCAAAGAAGAGAATCGTCAAATTCATGTTTCACTCAGTGCTTTTGTTCAACAAAAACCATGGTATGTAAAACCTATCACCATACGCAACACTTGTTGTTGCCGTTATCATGTGGAATTTGAGTTATATTATGACACATTCCTTGATTTCGGTAGAACATTATGGAAGGATTCACCTCCTCCTTCCACTATTCGTGATTTCATATCTCAAATTCTATGTGAAAGAGAAAGCGATGAACTATTTTACAAAAAGAAATGTGTTGGTGGTAAAAATGCGATGATTGTGGAAATTTGACTAAATTTCAAAACAAATATCGTATTGATATAAATGATCAATCATTGTCCAACATGAAAGTGAAATGGAAGAGATATGAATATATCGGTACATCGATTCAAGGTGAAAATAGTGTTAAAAGAATCGAATTACGAGAAGACAAAATTTTTCTGATATAATTTTTGAGAAATTTTGAGGCAGAAATTTACAATACACCAAGCATTCCCATAGAGCTCGATGGCAAGACTTTCAATTCAAAAAATCTCGTGAAGTTTTTCCACCAGGGACCATTTTGTCAGTGATTGATTTTGCAGAAAAATACACATTTGTTCCACAAAAATAAATTCAGAGTGAATACTATCATTCTGACCAAGTCTCCATGCTCGTCCATATTCTATATAGACATGCTGAACAAAACGTCGATCATATAGAAAGCACGAGTGAAAATCGACATATCATTAAAGAATATCACTTTTATATCAGTGACGATCGTACACATGATACATATTTTGTACAACATTGTTTTGGAAAAATTTATGATTCCTTGAAAAATCGTGGAATAACATTCAATGAACATTGTATATGGTCATACGGATGCACAGGTCAATTCAAATCTGCACGATCATTCTTTTGGTTGTGCTGTCTTTATAAGAAAACCTGCATTAAACATTGTTGGAATTTCTTTGAGACTGGCCATGGAAAAGGAGAACATGATGGTGCAGGGGCATGCATAAAACGAGCACTTCGAAGATATCAAATGAACCCCTCTGCAAGCCGACTTGTGGACGCGAAAGAAGTTGTTCAATGGTGCATCGTTGCTCTAAGCCATGAGACTAACCCATCAAGGGAAGTGCGAAGGTACATTCAATTTAATTTTTATTGGAAATCTAATTTTATCATGCAATGATTATCTTTGATTGTATTTTGATATCATATTTACATTCTTCTTTGAATTTTCCATATAAAGGTTTTTCTGGCATATTGGGATCGAAGACGTAGATAGATCAATTGGAAATGACGTTGAAACAATAAAAGGGACTCGAAAATTGCATTCAATTAAAACAAAGTCGTCCAAAAATGTGTTTGCATTGGATAAAAGAAAATATTCTTGTTTTTGTCATGTTTGCATAGACAACACAAAATCCAATGACGTTTGTGAAAATAATATGTATGTAAATGATTGGAAACATACAGAGCTAAATACAAAGGGATGCAATGTTTGAAGAAATGCAATCAGAGGAAACTACAATATCATCCGATGGTGATCAAGTTTCTGATCTTGTTAGAGAAGGTAACATTTGAATTTCTTTCTAATGATTTAAAGATCTATAAATAAATTTAAATATGTATAATTTTGTTAAGTTTGTTTTATTGTGCAGGAGATGTTTTTGCTGTAATTGCACCTATTGACAACGATGAAAATGTGAAGTATTATTTGATGCGTTGCACTGAATGAAAAATGAAATTATTAGAAAACTATAATGATCACGGATTTCAATATGAAAGAGGATCTATTATACTGAAAGGTTATTTTTTCAGACAAACTAATCAAAGTGGGGATTTTGTTTACTTTGAAGACTATGAACCTGATTTCATAAGTTTTCAATATAGTCTCTTGGTGTGTGCATCATGCATAAAGTTGATAGAGGTTCAATCAAAGAAAAAAACGAAAAATAAGAAATGGAAAATGTCAAAATCTGATCATGAATGAATTATTGAAGATGGCATTCCATTGGAATTTTTTTGATTGAACTGCCCAACAATTTATTCTCTTTGAATTAAATATGTTTTAGAACTTCCAATACTCAACTAAAAATTGAGATGCTTATGTTATTTGTGCAAGTGTTTGCACATGCACAAATTGTTTTGGTACACGCACGTGCTCTAGTACCAACTAAAAGTAACTTTTCTATACATGTGCATTGATGAAAAATGTTACATGTATTGGATATATATATACATGTTCTAGAATGAAATTAATTGTTCAAGTATTTTTACTATGTGCATTGATGAAAAATGATTCACGTACTCAATGTATATGTTCTAGAATGCAATTAACTAAAAGTAGTTTTTCTATGTGCATTGATGAAAAAGGTTGCATGTACTGGATATATACACGAACTGAATGTGCCCAATTTTTCTTGTGGGATTTTCTGATAAAAATTATCCACAATGTAAATAAATCATCCACAATATAGTTTTGTACGAAGATTCCTTTCAGACAAGAGACTTGGAGCACTTCTCCGACTTTTGGTGGGATTTGACCCACATCTCTATTCCTAATTGAAAATCTAGTATAAAATTTGTCTTTCCAATGGTCTGATATGTTCTAATATGTTCTATGTTCTAGAATGCAATTAACTGAATGTCATCAATTTACCAATTTATAAATCAACAAGGCTACCTATTTGAGTGCATTAATGACATTGACCCGAATTCAACAAACATATATGTACTTTTTATATTTCCAATCAAAATTAAATGGATAAATACATATATCTACTTTACTTTTTTTTCAATTAGAGCTCAATTGATATGGTTAGTTGCATTGAAAAGCCATGTTCTTCCTATTGGAAATTTTTTCACTCAAACAAGAGTATGTAGAGATCAAAAGCAATCTTAAGATGCCAAATGTACTTCAACCATCCAAAACTTGAATTTTAAAAACTTTTTGATTAAATAAAAACAATACATCACATGGGAGTCTTCCATCTAGGCCAAATATAGATTGAAACCATCCAAAAATTAGATCAAAACATTTAACATTTAACATTAAATCAAAATTAAAGAGATTTACATATAACTACTTCTTTACTCTTTTTGATTAAATCAAAACAATACTTCACATGGGAGTCTTCCATAGGCCAAATGTAGATTGAAACCATCCAAAACTTAGATCAAAACATTTAACATTATATCAAAACATTTAAAACATTTAACATTAAATCAAAATTAAAGGGATAAATACATATAACTACTTCTTTACTCTTTTTGATTAAATCAAAACAATTAGAGGGGGTCTGAATAAAAAAAAACAGAAAAGGAGCTGCCCATGATCGGGAAACCAACCCAGAAGATGCTGCCCAATATCGGGAAACCAACAGAGATAGAGTGTTCAGAAGCACAGTGGCTACAAAACATGACAAAAGTTCAAAAAAGCTAAAGAGGACCTGACATCAGGCTAGCTATCGATGTGTGTAGGAGGATTCTCCTCCACAATTGGACAACTATAGTCCTCCGGATCATCAGCTACTCCCTTGGAGTGCTAGGAGGAGCTCGAAACGAAGAGGAGCAGTCGATCTTTGAAGCTTTTAGAAGCAAAAAAATTATAGCACATCATTACATAACCATACAAATGTAGTTCGGGAAGCAAAACAAAACTTAAATTTTTAAAACAAAACAAATTATAACACATCATTACATGGAATTGAATCTTTTGGTCTTCCATTTCTACACATTTTTTGAGGGAAGAGGAGAGGCGTGAGTTCATGAGGATCTTTCCCTATAACTCTGTTGGTTTGGATGCTAGTCTGAATTATTTGGGGTTCCATTTAAAACCCAATGATTATAGGAAAAATGATTGGAACTGGTTGCTGGAAAAGCTGGAAAAACGTTTAAAAGTTTGGTCTCATAAATGGTTGTCTAGAGTTGGGCGGCTGATTTTAGTTAAGCCGGTTTTGGAGGCTGTCCCGGTTTATTGGTTGTCCCTGTCTTGGATTCCAAAGGGTATTTTGGAGGCTGCCAGGAGGATTTGCTTTAGATTCCTGTGGAGTGGGAAACAGGATTCTTTGGTGACCCCTTGGGTTCGGTGGGAGAAAATTGTTGTCCAAAAAGGGTTGGGAGGATGGGATATGAAAAATATCTTTCTATTTGCCCAGGCTCTTGCTGCTAAGGGTGGGTGGAGGCTCATCAATGTTGATAGCCTTTGGACTCAAGTGATCTCTCAGAAATATATTGCTCCTTTTTCCATTGTTGATTGGATAAGGATTCCAAGAAAATCCTTTGCAGGGGGATCGGTGATTTGGAAGGCCCTTGTTAAATCTTTTCACATTCTGGAAACAAGTCTGGCTTGGGATGTGGGTAATGGAAGGAAGCTTCGGGTGGGTGAGGATCCTTGGATGGGAAGTGTTCTACAACACCTCCTTCCCAGGCGTACGGTTGAGGCCCTAAGGCAGCAGGGGATTACTTTTCTCTCCCAACTTGCTGATCCGATTCGGAGAAGGTTGGGCATTCAGTCTTGGTTACTGGCCTCCTCTTTGGGGCTAGAGGACTATGATGAGAGGGCACTGGCTGTATATATTATGGCTTTAAAGCAGGCTCATCTTGTGCTTTTGGATAGGGATGATAAGATTTCTTGGGATTTTGATCCTTCGGGGATCTATTCTCCCCAGGCTGGCTACACAAAACTTAGTGCTGAGGTTGTCTTGGGTGAGGAGCGGTGGTGGTGGAAGTATCTCTGGAAATTGCATTGTCCTCCTAATACTTGACTTTTTATGTGGTGTGTCCTTGAAAATAAGGTCCCTACCTGGGATGTGCTACAAAACAGATGTTTTCAGGGTCCTAGCTGGTGCTGTTTGTGCAAATCTGATGTTGAATCAGTTAACCACCTTTTCCTCAGTTGTCCTTTCATTAAAGGTATTTGGTTGGAGTGTTCCAGGTTATTGGGTATCCAGTGTAGATGGGAGGGCATTTCTGTATCTCATGCTTGGGATGCGTGGTGGGTGTCTAATGCTGAGAAGAATTTAAAAGCTCTGTCGCTCCTTGTTATTTGGGGTTGTTGGTTGGCTCGTAACCGTCTACTTTTTGATGGTTCTGTCAGTACTCCTGAGATTGTTGGTGCCATGAATGTTGGTTTGCACTCTGATTTTCCTATTCATATCCGTGCTTCCAATCAGAGGGAGGTCCTCCTGTTGGATATTGATAGGAGGAACCCTTGGGGTTTTTTTGATGGAGCCATGCAGCAAAATGTTTGTGGTGGTGGAGCTCTACTGTTTCTCTCGGAATCTCATTGGTATGAGATCTCTGTTGGGCTTGGGGTAGGGACAAATAATTTTGTTGAATTGCTGAGCCTCAAGATTCTTCTATTGTTCGCTTTGGAGAAAGGTTGCAGGCAGCTAAATGTTTTTGGGGATTCCTTGAATGTGATAAATTGGATTAAAGGAATTCAGATTTGCAGAGTTCATCATTTACAAAATCTGTTTTGCTCAATTGGGGAGATCCTCTGTTCATTTGTTTCTTTCTCCTGTCAGCATATCTACCGAGAAAACAATGACCAGGCTGATCGAGCTTCAAAGAGGGGGATTTTGCAGGACGATGGTATCTAGAGGATCAGAGAACATATGGATGGTGTTATTTCTGAATACTTCCACCCATCTTTATTTGATTAAGTGGATACAGGTTTATGTGTTGGCCTGTCAACAATTTGACAACAGTTTTCATACTCATAATTTGTTGTCTCAACAGATTGGTGAGGGTGGATGGGAATTATCACTCGTTTTTTTTGGACTAAAAACAAAATGCCAATTGACTTCTTTCATAAGGTGTGTTGTCTCAACAGGATTCATTCTGAGGGTTGCTTACATTGATCGAGCTTCTAAGAGAGGGATCCTGCAGGCAGTGGTTTTCTGAAGGATTAGAGAAATCCTGAATAGCAATATCTATGAATATTTACATCTTTCTTTTTTGACCGAGAGGCTACTGCGTTCTTTGGTTGGCTGGACAACATCAAGCCAACAGGAAGCATACTCATGGTGTGTGCTTATTCACAACAATTTATGCTGAAGATGGAATTGAAATTTAACTATTTTTATAAGGGCTTCTTGCTCGGTGGACAGTTTGCAATGGGCCGAAACTGTCTAACAGTTTTGTTTTGTTTTGGCTGCTTACACTTGGTGAGCACTTTCCCATTTTCTTATGCTGTTGGAGATTGCGAAACCACTGGGTTTTTTTTTTCAATATTTCTCACTTGAAGGGCTAAAATTGAGGGTTGGACACAGTTAATAAGTGATAAACAGTGTCATCGGTTCTCCTGGGTGGTTTTCTTTACAGATTATTGCGTCTTAACAGTTGGGTGCTTCCAACTGGCCCGTTTTTTGAATTATTGAACTATGTCTGGAATCATGATGAGTAGTAAAAATCTATTTTTCTTGGCTGTGGATTCTTGTTGGACTGCTTATAGTAGAGCAGTGTTTCGGTTTGTTGATCAGTTGTTTCTCCAAAGGGACTATATGAACAGCTTGTTTTTTATGAACAGTTTGTTTTAGTCAGCTTCTGGTTCTGCATAGGCATGTTTTCACTATGTTTCTGTTTTTGTAAACGAACTCCTGGGTTTGTCTCTTTTGAACACACAACTATGTGTTTCTCATTGTAATTTTGTACTCACCTGCAGTAATAAAATTACATTTTTTTCTTGAGGAAAAAACATGCCAAATGTAGTTCAAATGACAACATTAATTTATGACAACATTACCTAGTAGTTTAATTATCCAAAACTTAAAAGTTTTAAAACCAAACAAATTATATAACAACATTACTTCACATTCACATGCCAAAAATACTAAAACCATCCAAAAATTAACTTTTTTGGAACAAAACAAATTATATTAACACTATAATAAAATATGTCAAAAATTGTAGATCTCACAAGTATCAAAGTGTATCCAAGTTATATATATATATATATATATATATATATATATATATGACAATGCATCTAGATAATATATAAAAAATAAAATTTAAGACTATCTAAATCTTGAAATCAAATCTACAAATCATGTCCATCAAATAGAGATGGATCTAGCGTCTTTCCTATCAGGGTCTCAATCCACACACTATCATGTGAAGCATGGGAAACCTACATACACAATGCACATGTACTTGAACATTAAAATTTGATGTTTTAAAAATGAGTGAGAATATATATAGAACTTCATGTAAAAAACAAAATATAACAAAAAAATCATGCAATACCTCATGAGGTTCCCTCTCCATTTGATAACCTGCAACAAGTTACACCCCCATGGGAACATCTGCAATGGTAAACTGTACAATATACATGTACAATTATCTATATATATATTAAAAAATTTCAAATGAAAATGCACGTGTACATATATAAACTTATTTTCAATAATATTAAAAAAAAAGTTAGACAACTTGTTCAAATGGTTGAAATGGTGTGGATGTTCCTATCTCCGTCGCTAGAGTCCGTGGATTAAAGAAATCTTCTATAGGAACCTAAATTCAAAAAATTTAAAATAAGTCAAAATATATATATATATATATATATATATATATATATATATATCTCAATTTTTAATGAAACATTTTGAGGTGGAATATATATATAAAACTTAAACATACATTTTAAAAGTGAAAAATTGTCCATAGTTGTGGCTCATATCCTAAGGAAGTAGAAGGTACATCTCCCAAGGAAGAAGAAGGTACCGCCATCCCAAAAACATCGGACGGAATCAGAATCTATTAAAACATTTTATCATTATATATACATACATGTACATGTGTGCACAATTATTTATTTTAAAATATCACTTAAAAAACACTAACATTTGCCAACATATCTTGATGGTGAGACCCATCTGCATTGTTTGAACCAGAGGTCCCAAACGTGATATTAACATTTTCGTCATTCATCATGCGTGACAACTGCAAATGGTGTTTTAACATATAATGATACATTTTTGTTATATTAATGTACATACAAATAAATGTATACATGTACATACACATGTATTTATTACAAATTGTACACATGTATACATGTTAAAATAATTGAACCCTAAGGTCATTAACACATATTGTTCTCATTCCCTCTTCCTCATGAAGAATTAAGTCTTGAAAACCATTGCGACAATTTTTTGCATATATTCGGATATCTTCAACATTCATGTTGTCAATATCTTCATCTAAACAATACACAAAATTGGCACGTGCATTTTTACATGCTCTTTGTCGCTTTAGACAAACATCGACTCCACCCAATCTGCTGTAAACATTTTCGATCATGACATTCCTTGCTTCTCGACTTATTTCAGAAGTCACATCCATCTCTGACCATAGAGTTTCGACCCGAAAAGGTCGACTTACCAATGGCGGCTCGGGGTGAGGCAACTCCACATCTCGCTCAGTGCCCTTACATTCATACAATCGACCTTTCCCTGGACCAAAAAATTCTGACGGAAGGTCATTGTAGTTGGGTTTCATATCCAAAAAAAAAATTGCGTAAAACAATTGTGCAAAATAAACAGGAACCTCGTCGTTCCATGGGAGCCTTCCATAGGCCGCAAGGTGCTTATCATACAAATACTTAGCTATATTTGGGTGCTTGAAATATTTCACCTTCAACATTTTTCTTTTTGGCCCTTCCTTGAAATTAAACATTGACTTAACCATATTTTTTGTAACTCTTTGTTTTACATCCTCCCATTTATCTGGACCCATTACTGTTTCCTTTCTCTTTCTCATCACTTCTACAAATGTATCAGTCATTGGCCCAAGATTTTTGTACACATTTACAGGTTCTCCCAATGAATGTGTAACTATTTCAAGGCTTGGTCGACTCTCAGAAGGTAGAGTCAAAGCCACGAGATCTCTTCACAATTTTGCATGAAGTTTTTCACACCTTTGTAAGGTGCATTGTGCCATGTTTGTTTCCCATGGTACATCAGAAATGTCAATCGGATAAGTTGTGGTGGGTAGAAAACCTTCTTCTTGAATGTAGTGTTCTGCCCTGCGTCTATTTTGACCAATATTTGGAACATTTTCAGCCTCTGCATCAATATATATATAATTTTGTATTTTAGAAAAAACACATGTAAAAAAATTTGTACAAATTCAATGAAAAAAATATTGAAATTGATGGCAACCTTGACGTGGTTGGTTAGCATATTCTCCACCCTGAAACTGTTGAGACCCAGAACAACCCTACTGAGAACCAGACCCAGAATGACCTTGCTGAGAGCCAGCACCACCAGCCATTGATTGGCCTCCAGGGGAATAAATATCACCACCTTCACGCAACCTGCTACCACTCATTGATGGCCCTCTAAATGGATTTGAACCACCACCAACCTCTCAAGACAAGAAAGAAGCTTCATAAAAAAATATTAATTTATAATCAATTGAAAAATACATTCATGTGTACATATAAATACATGTACATATTCATTGATTAAATTGTGTGAACCATACTACGACTGGGTGAACCATGGGCACGCTCCATGGATGGAGTAGAGACCCTTCTCTTCTTAGCTCCTAAAAAATAAAAAATGAAACTTATTAACAACTAATTTAACTCACAAAGTTAATAAAAAATCAATTCCATATGTACACACATGTATGAAGATTTAAGATTATATTTAAATACCATGAAAATCCCCCAATCTCTGATCCCCCATATGGGAGTCTGCTGATCTTCGTCGTTTATCCTCCATGATATATATATATCTATTGGTGGACATTTACACAAAATAAATTTCAGAAAATCAATTTGTAATTTAGTGTACACAAATTATGTAGAACACAACTTTCAAAGCAATAATTGATGTGTGAAACTCAATTTAAGCAAAAAAGAAATTATAAAAATGATAAGTTCACCAAATTGCGCTTTACATGGTGGGAGCACACTTGGTATAAAATTGAAAAAAACACATGGTCATTAAAAAAGAAGTGAAACTACATTTAAACAAACTCCATTTAAACAAAAATTTGTTGAAGTCCCCACATTTTAATTTTATAAAAATGTGAAGTTCACCACTTGTTGCAAATGTGAAGTTCACCAAGTTGCACTTTACATGGTGTGGTGGGAGCACACTTGGTATATAATTGAAAAAAACACATGGTCATTAAAAAATATGCATTTATAAGTACACAACACACACATATCCAAGATATGTTACAATGTCCATCAATAAATTTTGAAGGAGAGCGTCTCAACACTAATTCATCTTTGAGAGATGAATCCTGAATTTTTGAAGAAGAGCATCTCAAAACTAATTCATCTTTGAGAGATGAATCTTGCATTGGCATTGCTATGTATAATTCTAATTCATCTTTGATAGATGAATCATGAATTTGCATTGCCCCACGCAATAGATCAGCAGACATCTTATTCACATTTTTACAATGCCTTATACTAAAAAATTGAAATTGGCTAACAATATTGTTTGCTATTCCATGCAGTTCTTTTAGCCTCTCCTTCTTAACTTGGCACACGCCATTCATCTGGTTGCACACAAGTTCAGAATTGGTGAAAACTACAATTCCATTTGATCCATACTCCATCGTTGTTCCTAAGCCTTCTATCAATCCAATATAATATGCCTCGTTGTTTGTTGTTCTTCCCGGTATATTCATTTTCCTTTGGACGACTTTGCTAGTCGCAATATTGGAAAGCACATATGTAATAACTACTTTCCATGGATTGGGATAGAAAGAAACTTCTATGCATAATTTCCATTTTCAACCATATTTAATGGTTTTCTTATCCCTGGAAAAAAAAATCAATAAATAAATAAATAAATAAATAAATATATATATATATATATATATATATATATATGACATGGGAGAAATGACACAAGATCATGAGGTAAATGACATGTGCATGGTTTATCTTAAAGTTTGACTTAAAAATTTTATGGTCTAGAATTGACATCTAAAATTAATGGGAGGAAGCCTTTATTTTGTGGGATAAATGACACATGTACACAGTTTACCTTAAAGTGGTTGTGTTTTATGGATATTAAAATGAAGAACTTCTATTTAGATCTATTCCAGAGATTGACTGTAGGGGCATTTACTAGATATGTCACCTTTCATAAAAGATGAGATCCAGAGGCTACCTGGCCCTTTACAGACTCTGCCTATAAAACTTGTAGAAGTTAAGAAATTTACATTGACAAATTTACTTGTGAGAAATTTACATTGACAACATATAGAGATTCAACTAGGCTTGTGAAAATTACAAGTGGACAATGTATAATTCTACTTAGAAGAGTCTTTGGTTTAATGGTTAAGCAAGAAAGAGTTGTTACTTTCTCTATCTAGAGTAGAAGTGGAATACATAGTAGTTACTTCTTTTTGAGTGTTTTGGATGAAATGGGCTCTACAAGATATTAAGGTAAATTTCTTTTTGAGTGAGTAGAAGTGGAATGTACATAGTACAATTACTTCTTTTTGAGTGTTTTGGATGAAATGGGCTCTACAAGATATTAAGGTAATTTCTTTTTGAGTGTTTTGGATGAAATGGGCTCTACAAGATATTAAGGTAAATCTATATATCTATTAAGTGTTTCAATAGAAGTGTAATAATAATTTCAAAAACAAAATATTCTACTTCCTTCAATCACTATTTACATATCATCATAAAGTACCACTTCCTCACACAACAAGTCTTTGAGAAAATAGTGAAGATGGAATACATACCCACAAAGTCTCTTGTTAGAGAAGCATTTGAATATGTGAGAAACAAATTAGGAATAGTTCTTGTAAATTATCTTGTTAGAGAACCATTTGAACATGTGAGAAACAAATTAGGGATAGTTCTTGTAAATCATTGTCACTTATTTGACTTCAAAAAAAGAGCCTATGAAATTGAGTGCAATATCTATGTGGTAGAGTACACAATATCTAAGGGGGAGAATACAATATATTTGACTTCAAAAGAAGAGCCTATGAAATTGAGTGCAACATCTATGTGGGAGAGTACACAATATCTAAGGGGGAGAATAGATATAAGGAAGGAATAGAAAGAGTAACAAAAAGCATATGATTGTGTCAATAATTTGAAGTAGTCAAGAAAGATAACAAAGGACCATCAAAATTGAGTGCAATATCTATATGATCAAGTGTCAATAATTTGAATTAGTCAAGAAAGATAACAAAGGACCATCAAAATTGAGTGCAATATCTATATGATATCTATATGATCAAGTGTTAATAATTTGAAGTAAATAAAGATAACAAAGGACCATCAAAATTGAGTGCAATATCTATATGATTGTGTCAATAATTTGATAATTTGAAGTAGTCAAGAAAGATAACAAAGGACCATCAAAATTGAGTGCATTATCTATGTGGGAGAGTACACAATATCTAAGGGGGAGAATACAATATAAGGAAGGAATAAAAAGAGTAACAAGAAGCATATGATTGTGTCAATAATTTGTAGTCAAGAAATATAACAAAGGACCATCACCAAATTCAAATTGAAATATCAAGTAGTCTTCTTCATGAAGAAGAAGCATTAACTAGGTTCATCATTTAAAAGGTTCATTTTTTAATGAAAAAATTTATGAATAATATGGAATGAATCATTGTACATTATGATAAATCTTGTATTTAAATGACATTTGATCTATGAATAAAAAATAAAATGGGATCATCTCTTCATATATATATGTGTGTAAGAGAGAAATAAAAAGAAAAGGTAATTCCACCAAGCCTAAAGGAGCATGTCCTAATACATTAAATTATGTCCTAATACATTAAATTATGTTTGGTTTCTAGAAGCATTAATCATGAAAGCAAAGGTAATTCCACCAAGCCTAAAGGAGCATGTCCTAATACATTAAATTATGTTTTTTTTCTAGAAGCATTAATCATGAAGAGTCATGAGATCCACATTTCAACCATGTACTATTTTCAAGTTAAAGGAGCATGTCCTAATACATTATTATGTTTGGTTTCTAGAGCATTAATCATGACTTTTCTTTGAGATCCACATTTCCATCATACTATTTGCAAGTTCACATTTCCATCATGCTATTTGCAAGTTCTATATGAAGATATGTAGTCTAATAACTGATTAGCAAGTTGTGATGTCCTAATACATTATTATTTTTGGTTTCCATCATACTATTTGCAAGTTCTAATATGAAGATATGTATTCTAATAACTATATAGTATAGCCCATATAACATACACATATCCCATATAACATAAAGACCTTTGATAGCATGAAAAGAGTCGAAAAAACAGAGAGAGGCCTCACAGCGAGAGTTCCACCTGTTCATCAAAGGTAAGCAACATAATATCGGAAGTGAAACAATGACACCACTAAACATATGTGAATTTAGATATTAAATTGACATTTATTGCAAATGACATGTGCATCGTTTATCTTAAAGTTTGTCTTAAAAATTTTATGGTAGAATTAACATCTAAAATTAATGGGAGGAAGCCTTTAGTTTGTGGGAGAAATGACACATGTACACAATTTACCTTAAAGTGGTTGTGTTTTATGGATATTAAAATGATGAAATTCTATTTAGATCTATTCTAGAGATTGATTGTAGGGGCATTTACTAGATATGTCACCTTTCATAAAAGATGAGATCCGGAGGCTACTTGGCCATTTACGAGACTCTCCGTATAAAAATTGTAGAAGTTAAGAAATTTACATTGAAAAATTTACTTGTGAGAAATTTACATTGACAACATATATAGATTCAACTAGGCTTGTGAAAAGCACAAGTGGGACAATGTATAATTCTACTTAGAAGAGTCTTTGGTTTAATGGTTAAGCAAGAAAGAGTCGTTACTTTCTCTATCTAGAGTAGAAGTGGAATACATAGTAGTTACTTCTTTTTGAGTGTTTTGGATGAAATGGGCTCTACAAGATATTAAGGTAAACGCATATGATTGTTTCAATAATTTGAAGTAGTCAAGAAAGATAACAAAGGACCATCAAAATTAAGTGCAATATCTATATGATCAAGTGTCAATAATTTGAAGTAGTCAAGAAAGATAACAAAGGACCATCAAAATTGAGTGAAATATCTATATGATATCTATATGATCAAGTGTCAATAATTTGAATTAAAGAATGATAACAAAGGACCATCAAAATTGAGTGCAATATCTATATGATTGTGTCAATAATTTGATAATTTGAAGTAGTCAAGAAAGATAACAAAGGACCATCAAAATTGAGTGCAATATCTATATGGGAGAGTACACAATATCTAAGGGGGAGAATACAATATAAGGAAGGAATAAAAAAAGTAACAAGAAGCATATGATTGTGTCAATAATTTGAAGTAGTCAAGAAAGATAACAAAGGACCATCATCAAATTCAAATTGAAAGATCAAGTAGTCTTCTTCATGAAGAAGAAGCATTAACTAGGTTCATCATTTAAAGGGTTCATTTTTTAATGAAAAAATCTATAAATGATATGGAATGAATCATTGTACATTATGATATATCTTGTATTTAAATGACATTTGATCTATGAATAAAAAATAAAATGGGATCATCTCTTCATATATATGTGTGTGTGTGTGTGTGTGTGTGTGTGTAAGAGAGAAATAAAAAGCGAAGGTAATTCCACCAAGCCTAAAGGAGCATGTCCTAATACATTAAATTACGTCCTAATACATTAAATTATGTTTGGTTTCTAGAAGCATTAATCATGAAGAGTCATGAGATCCACATTTCGACCATACTATTTGCAAGTTAAAGGAGCATGTCCTAATACATTATTATGTTTGGTTTCTAGAAGCATTAATCATGACTTTTCTTTGAGATCCACATTTCCATCATACTATTTGCAAGTTCACATTTCCATCATGCTATTTGCAAGTTCTATATGAAGATATGTAGTCTAATAACTAATTAGAAAGTTGTGATGTCCTAATACATTATTATGTTTGGTTTCCATCATACTATTTGCAGAATAGTATGAAGATATGTAGTCTAATAACTATACAGTCTAGCCCATATAACATATAACGACCTTTGACAGTATGAGCATAGAGTCAAAAAACAGAGGGGCCTCCCAGTAGAGTTCAACCTGTTCATTAAGGTAAGCAGCATAATATCGGAAGTGAAACAGTGACACCACTGAACATATGTGAATTTAGAATGATTTCAACTCTTTTTTCAAATGAGAAAAAACCATGTTTCATATATTGATAACAGTTCATATACAAAATCCTCTCGATATACCCATAACAGGTTATCAAGTATAAAAGATCAGATTATGTCTCATACAAAAATACATTACAGCAGTACAAAAGACAATATGTAGTCACATATAAAAGACAATATGTAGTCACATATAAAAGACAATATGTAGTCACATTACAGAAATACATTACATGTGAATTTAGAATGATTTCAACTCTTTTTTAAAAGGAGAAAAAACCCTGTTTCATATATTGATAACAGTTCATATACAAAATCCTCTTGATATACCCATAACAGGTTATCAAGTATAAAAGATCAGATTATGTCTCATACAGAAATACATTACAGCAGTATAAAATACAATATATAGTCACATATAAAAGACAATATGTAGTCACATTACAGAAATACATTACAGCAGTATAAACGACAATATGTAGTCACATTACAGCAGTAGATCATTTTATTTCAATCATTCCAGCGTTGACAAATCGAGAGAAGGCTCAGTAACGGCATAAGCTTAATAGTGGCAGTAAACTTCCATGCACAAGGTGAGAATCAGCTAGAGCAGATGAAATTGATGGATCCATAAGAACAGTAACAACTGCAGCAACCGAATGCATATCATACTACCAGAAATTCAACATACAACTTACAGCAAAAGGTAATGAAATTTAAAGCATAATTAACAGAGGAGAAGCAGGAGGATAAATACCATAGGAGGAGCAGGAGGAGAAACACCATAATTGTTAATGAATAATTCATGCAGATTTCAATTTAATGGCATCAACTTTGGCGGGGAAATTCTATTTTAAATGCTTGGACATATTGGTGGTAGACAAAAGTCAACTCAACAAAGTTGTGAAACTTACCTATGGTTTTCACTTGGGAAATCTGGATCAACCGGAACAATTGTATCTTCAACAATCTGTCGGTTAAAGAAAATTGCATCAGTAGGGCAATCGTGGCCACCTACTCCTTGATACCCGAAGATGTTATGCAAAAATAAGAGAAACTTGACTTCCCTGAAACTATAGATCAAAATAGGCCCTGGGCCTACTTTGATGGCGCGGCCACACAAAATGGATGTGGAGGGGGGGGACTACTCTGCATAAATGATCAGCACCACTTTCAACTTAGAATGGGCCTGGGCCCGAGAACCAACAATTTTACTGAACTACAATGCCTAAGACTCCTTCTGATCTTTGCCTGTGAACAAAACTGCAATCACCTTCAGATTTATGGTGACTCCCTCATTGCATTGGAACAAAATGGCAGACACACTTTCCAAAGAAGCCACGCAGTTGAATTGGGGTACTTGGCATATTACTGAACAGGTCGGCTTACAGGTGAATAGATTCTACCACAGGCCTTTCATTGAGGACATTCAGGCAGAACTGGCTGCAGACTTTTGATTGCAGTTTTGGGTACTTTTTTTTGGGATATTTTTCATATCATCACATGCCATTTGTAAATATTCATAGCCGGCTACTATTTTTATTGTTTGTACATACTCTAGATATATAACCTTATATTTATACTTTTTTGGTGCGGGTATGGATTAGTAAGTTATGCACCGAACTTACTTTATCTCTACTGGGTCAGATTCTCATGGACTATAGCCTCTTATTTGTATCAATGACTACTGTATAAAGTCAACAATATACTTTTGAACACACATGATATTAACTCAGTAAAATGTAATATGTAGTTTTTCCTATCAATGAAAGATTACGAATTTTTCCTTTGTGAAAAATCATGTTGCGTAACATATGTTTAACAAAGGAGGAGCAGGAGGAGAAATACCTGGTAGTTCACTCGCTTGAAGTCGCCGCAGATAATCACCAACAGCAAGATGGAGCAGCTCCAGACCAGCAGCAACACAGACACATAAAAACGCGCGAACAAACAGATCAAAGAAAACACAGACGCGGTAAACAAATGAACTTCGTGGGTGATATATTTATAAGAACTAGTTCGGCCGAACTATTTTAAGAGTAAAAGTTCGGCCGAAATTTTGTTGCCGGTTTTCCCATCTCTGGAAAAAATTCTGTTTTCCCATGCCATCAGTGTGCCGTCAATCTAAACGGAAGAAAGTTTGACCGAACTATCAAATAGTTCGACCGAACTTTATAAAAGGTTCGGCCGAACTATTGCCGAAAAAAATTTCCGCCCCTAATTCTCACAAATGTGTAACCCAGCTTCACATTTCCACCCATATATGTGTATGTGTGTGTGTGTTCTAGAATGCAATTAACTGCTCAAGTAGTTTTACAATGTGCATTGATGAAAAATGTTTCACGTACTCAATATATATGTTCTAGAATGAAATTAACTGAAAGTAGTTTTTCTATGTGCGTTGATGAAAAATGTTGCATGTACTGGATATATACACGAACTCAATGCACACCCAGTTTTTCTTGTGGGATTTTTTGGTAAAAAGTATCCACAATGTAAATAAATCATCCGCAGTATAATTTTGTACAAAGATTCCTTTCAAACAAGAGACTCAGAGCACTTCTTCGACTTTTGGTGGGATTTGACCCACATCTCTATTTCTGATTGAAAATTTAGTACAAAATTTGTCTGTCCAATGGTCGAATATGTTCTATGTGCATTGATGAAAAATGTTGTGCACGTATTGGATATATGTGTGTGTGTGTGTGTTCTAGAATGCAATTAATTTTTCAAGTAGTTTTCCCATGTGCATTGATGAAAAATGTTTCACGTACTGAATATATATGTTCTAGAATGCAACTAAAACTGAATGGACCATCAATTTACCAATTTATAAATAAAAAAGGCTACCTAGTTGAGTGCATTAATGACATTGACCCCAATTCAACAAACATATATCTACTTCTTATATTTCCAATCAAAATTAAAGGGATTTATATGGGAAAGATGCAGCACATATAGGCTATGAACTACTTTAGTTCATAGGTCAATGACGGTATCATCATGTGGGAAAATGCTTCAATAACACTTGATCGTACTTAAAAGTAATATTAAGATTGTTTTTGATCTTTACATACTACATACTATTGTTTGAGTGAATTTTTTTTAAAAAACTTACCAAATGTACTTCAACCATCCAAAACTTGAATTTCAAAAACTTTTTGATTATATCAAAACAAATTACTTCACGTGTCATGCCACTTGTAGTTCAACTATCCAATAAAAACATTAAACATTCAACATTATATCACATGCCAAATGTAGATTGAAATGGTATCCAAAACTTAGTTTTAAAAACTTTTTGATTATATCACAACATTGTTTCACATGCCATGCCAATTGTAGTTCAACTATCCAAAACTTGAGTTTTAAAAACTGTTTGATTATATCACAACATTACTTCACATGCCATGCCAATTGTAGTTCAACTATCCAATAAAAAAATTTAACATTATATCACATGCCAAATGTAGATTTAAACCATCAAAAACTTAAGTTTTAAAAACTTTTTGATTATATATCATGCAACATTACTTCACATGCCATGCCAATTATAGTTCAACTATCCAATAAAAAAATTTAACATTATATCACATGCCAAATGTAGATTGAAACCATCCAAAACTTAACCTTTAATTTAACAAAAAATTATAGATCACAACATTACTTCACATGCCAAATGTACTTCAACCATCCAAAACTTGAGTTTTAAAAACTTTTTGATTATATCACAACATTACTTCACATGCAATGCCAATTATAGTTCAACTATCCAATAAAAACATTAAACATTTAACATTATATCACATGCCAAATGTAGATTGAAACCATCCAAAACTTGAGTTTTAAAAACTTTTTGATTATCACAACATTACTTCACATGCCATGCCAATTATAGTTCAACTTTCCAATAAAAAAATTTAACATTATATCACATGCCAAATGTAGATTGAAACCATCCAAAACATAACTTTTAATTTAACAAAAAATTATAGATCTCAACATTACTTCACATGCCAAATTTACTTCAAGCATCCAAAACTTAAGTTTTAAAAACAAAACAAATTATAACACATCATTACATAACATGCCAAATGTAGTTCAGAAGCAAAACATTAATTTATAGATGACAACATTACTAGTAGTTCAACTATCCAAAACTTAAAAGTTTTAAAAACCAAACAAATTATATAACAACATTACTTCACATTCACATGCCAAAAAGTACTAAAACCATCCAAAACTTAACTTTTTGGAACAAAACAATTATATTAACACTGTAATAAAATATGTCCAAAAATTGTAGATCTCACAAGTATCAAGTATCAAGTTATATATATATGACTGTGCATCTAGATAATATATAAAATAGTAAATTTAAGACTAGAAATCTTGAAATCAAATCTACAAATCATGTCCATCAAATACAGATGGATGTAGTGTCTTTCCTATTAGAGTCTCAATCTATGTGCTATCTTACGAAGCATGGGGAACCTGTACACAACGCACATACAAACATTAAAATTCGATGTTTTAAAAATGAGTGAGAATATATAGAACTTCATGTAAAAAACAAAATATAAAAAAAAAAATCATGCAATACCTCATGAGGTTCCTTCTCCATTTGTTCGTCTGCTACAAGTTCCCCCATGGGAACATCTCCAACAGTAAAATGTACAATATGCATGTACAGTTATATATATATATATATATATATATATATATATATATATATTTCAGATGAAAATGGACATGTGTACATATATAAACTTATTTTCAATAATATTAAAAAAAAAACATTAGACAACTTGTTCAAATGGTTGAAATGGTGTGGATTTTCCTATCTTTGTTGCTAGAGTCTGTGGATTAAAGAAATCCTCTATAGAAACCTAAAATTCAAAATTTTAAAAGTATAAAATAACTGAAGATCAAGATCTCAATCTATAATAAAACTTAAATAAACTTCAATTTATAAATTATAACTTTTAAAAAAACATATATATATATATATATATTTAAAAGTGAAAAAATGAATACTTCTGTAGGTGAATTTGGGACATCTCCTAAGAGAGGCTCCAAAAAAAAATCTCCAAAAACCTAAAATTCAAAAAATTTAAAATAACTCAAGATATAGATATATATATCTCAATTTTTAATGGAACTTTTTGAGGTGGAATATATATAACTTAAACATAAATTTTAAAAGTGAAAAATTGTCCATACTTGTTGTGGATCTGACACATCTCCTAAGGAAGTAGAAGGTGCATCTCCAAAGGAAGAAGAAGGTACCGCCATCCCAAAAACATCAGACAAAATCGAAATTTGTTAAAACATTTTATTATTATATATGTACATGTACATGTGTGCACAATTATTTATTTTAAAATATCACTTAAAAAACACTAACATTTGTCAACATATCTTGATGGTGAGACCCATATTCATTGTTTGAACCAGAGGCCCCGAACGTGATATTAAAATTTTTGTCATTCATCATGTGTGACAACTGCAAATGGTGTTTTAACATATAATGATACATTTTTGTTAGATTAATATACATACAAATAAATGTATACATATATGTATACACATGTATTTATTACAAATTGTACACATGTATGTGTTAAAATAATTGAACCCTAAGGTCATTAAAAAATACTGTTCCCATGCCCTCTTCCTCATGAATAATTAGGTCTTGCCAACCATTGCGACAATTCTTTGCATATATTTGGAGATCTTCAACATTCATTTTTCCACTCTCTTCATCTGTACAATACACAAAATTGGCACATGCATTCTCACATGCTCTTTGTCGATTTAGACAAACATTGACTCCACCCAATCCGATGTAAAAATTGTCGATGATGACATCCCTTGCTTCTCGACTTATTTGAGAAGTTGCATCCATCTTTGACTGCATATTTTCAACTCGAAAAGGTCGACTCAGCAATGGCGGCTCAGGGCGAGGCAACTCCACATCTCACCTAGTGCCCCTACGATCACACAATCGACCTTTCTCTGGACCAAAAAATTATGACGGAAGGTCATTATAATGGGTTTCATTTTCAAAAAAAATCACGTAAAACAATTTTGAAAAATAAACAGGAACCTCGCCGTTCCATGGGAGCCTTCCATAGGCCGCAAGGTGCCTATCATATAAATAGTGAGCTATATCGAGGTGCTTGAAATATTGCACCTTCAACATTTTTCTTTTTGGCCCTTCCTTAAAATTAAACATTGACTTCGCCATTTCTTTTGTAACTCTTTGTTTTACATCATCCCATTTATCGAGACCCATTACTGTTTCCTTTCTTTTTCTCATGAGCTCTACAAATGTACCAGTCATTGGCCCAAGATTTTTGTACACATTTACTAGTTTTCCCAATGAATGTGTAACTATTTCGAGGCTTTGTCGACTCTCAGCAGGTAGAGTCAAAGCCACGAGATCTCTCCATAATTTTGCATGAAGTTGTTGACACCTTTCTAAGGTGTATTGCGCCATGTTTCTTTCCCATAGTATATCAGAAATGTCGGCCGGATAAGTTGTGGTGGGTAGACAACCTTCTTCTTGAATGTAGCATTCTACCCTGTGTCTATTTTGACCAATATTTAGAACATTTTCAGCCTCTGCATCAATATATATATAATTTTGCATATTATAAAAAACACATGTAAACAAATTTGTAAAAATTCAATGAAAAAAATATTGAAATTGAAGGCAACCTCGACGTGGTTGGCTAGCATCTTCTCCACCCTGAAACTGTTGAGAACCAGAACGACCTTGCTGAGAACCAACACCACCAACCATTTATTGGCCTCCGAGAGAATACATATCACCACCTTCACGCAACCTGCTACCACTTATTTATGGCCCTCTAAGGGGATTTGAACCACCACCAACCTCTCGAGAGGAGAGAGAAGCTTCATAAAAAAATATGAATTTATAATCAATTGAATAATATATGCATACATATAAATACACGTGTACATATTCATTGATTAAATTGTGTTAAAACCATACCACAACTGGGTGAAACATGGGCATCCATGGATGGATTAGAGACCCTTCTCTTCTTATTAGTTCCTAAAAGATAAAAAATGAAACTTATTAACAACTAATTTAACTCACAAAGTTGATAAAAAATCCATTCCATAAGTACACACATGTATGGAGATTTAAGATTATATGTAAATTTACCATGAACAGCTCTCGATCCCAATCCTTGACCCCCCCCTCTCGTAGAGATATGGGATTCTTTTGATCTTCGTCGTTCATCCTCCATGATATATATATCTACGGTGGACATTTACAATTATTTTTTTAAATAACTAATTTAAATTAAATTCAAAATAAATTTCAGAAAATTAATGTAATTTAACGTAAACAAATTATGTAAAACACAACTTTCAAAGCACTAATTGATGTGTGAAACTCAATTTAAGCAAAAAAAAAGTTATAAAAATGATAAGTTCACCAAATTGTGTTTTACATGGTGGGAGCAAACTTGGTATAAAATTGAAAAAAACACATTGTCATTAAAAAAGAAGTGAAACTCCATTTAAACAAAAATTTGTTGAGGTCCCCGCATTTTAATTTCATAAAAATGTGAAGTTCACCATTTGTTGCAAATGTGAAGTTCACCAAGTTGTGCTTTACATGGTGTGGTGGGAGCACACTTGGTATATAATTGAAAAAATCACAGTCATTAAAAAAGACACATTTATGAGTACACAACACACACTTATCCAATATATGTTACAATGTCGATCAATAAATTTTGAAGGAGAGCATCTCAACACTAATTCATCTTTGAGAGATGAATCTTGAATTTTTGAAGAAGAGCGTCTCAAAACTAATTCATCTTTGAGAGATGAATCTTGAATTTTTGAAGAAGACTGTCTCAAAACTAATTCATCTTTGAGAGATGAATCTTGCATTGGCATGTCCCCGTATAATTCTAATTCATCTATTAATTCATCTTTGATAGATGAATCCTGAATTTACATTTCCCCACGCAATAAATTAGCAGACATCTTATTCACATTTGTACAATGCCTTATACTAAAAAATTGAAATTGGCTAACACTTTCTATTCCATGCAGTTCTTTTAGCCTCTCCTTCTTAACTTGGTACACTTCATTCATCTGGTTTCACACAAGTTCAGAATTGGTGAATACTACAATTCCATTCAATCCATACTCCATCGTTGTTCCCAAGCATTCTATCAATCCAATATAATATGCCTCATTGTTTGTTGTTCTTCCCAGTATATTCATTTTCCTTTGGATGACTTTGCTAGTAGCAATATTGGAAAGCACATATGTAATCATCGCATTCCCTAGATTGGGATAGCAAGAAAATTTTGTGCATAATTTCCATTTTCCAACCATATTTAATGGTTTTCTTATCCCTAAAAAAAACAAATTCAATAAAAATATATATATTAAATTGACATTTAATTCAAATGCATGGGAGAAATGAAAAACTTATATTTATATCTATTCCACAAATTGACTGTAGGGGCATTTACTAGGTATGTCACCTTTCATAAAAGATGAGATCCAGAGGCTACCTGTCCCTTTACAGACTCTGCCTATAGAACTACCATGGATATGAAAATGAAAAACTTCTAATTAGATCTATTCTAGAGATTGAATGTAGGGGCATTTACCCTTAGGTTAAAACCTATGTTTTGTATCAAATCACTTTTGGTTTCAATGGGAAACTTTTATGGCTAATTTGTGTTTTACATGTTGAATATAAAAGGTTTTTTTTCTCTCTCATTGTTTGAGACCATGGATGTGAAAATGAAAATCTATATACTTGGTTAAAACCTATGTTTTGTATCAAATTACTTTTTGTTTCTAAATACTATATACATGTTGAATGTAGGGGCATTTACTGTAGGGGCATTTAGATCTATTCCAGAGATTGACTGTAGGGGAATTTACTAGATATGTCACCTCATAAAAGATGAGATCCAGAGGCTACCTGACCCTTTACAGACTCTGCCTATAGAACTACCATGGATATGAAAATGAAAAACTTCTAATTAGATCTATTCCAAAGATTGAATGTAGGGGCATCTACAAGATTAGGTTGAAACCTATGTTTTGTATCAAATCACTTTTGGTTTCAATGGAAAACTTTTATGGCTAATTTGTGTTTTACATGTTGAATATAAAAGGTTTTTTCTCTCTCATTGTTTGAGACCATGGATATGAAAATGAAAAACTATATACTTGGTTAAAACCTATGTTTTGTATCAAATTAATTTTTGTTTCTAAATACTATAAACATGTTGACTATAGGGGCATTTATTGTAGGGGCATTTAGATCTATTCCAGAAATTGACTATAGGGACATTTACTAGATATGTCACCTTTCATAAAATATGAGATCCATAGGCTACCTGGCCCTTTACAGACTCTGCCTATAGAACTACCATGGATATGAAAATGAAAAAGCTTCTAATTAGATATTCTAGAAATTGAATGTAGCGGCATTTACTAGATTAGGTTAAAACCTATGTTTTGTATCAAATCACTTTTGGTTTCAATGGGAAACTTTTATGGATAATTTGTGTTTTAAATGTTGAATATAAAATGTTTTTTCTCTCTCATTGTTTGAGACCATGGATATGAAAATGAAAAACTTCTATTTAGATCTATTCTAGAGATATGGCTAATTTGTGTTTTACATACATTGAACATAAAAGGTTTTTGCTCTCATTATTTGAGACCATGGATCTGAAAATGAAAAACTTCTATATTTAAAACTATTCGAGAGATTGATTGACTTGTAGGGGCATTTACTCTTAGTAAAAAACCTATGTTTTGTATCAAATCACTTATGGTTTCAATGGGAAACTTTTATGTCTAATTTGTGCTTTACATGTTGAATATAAAAGGTTTTTTTTCTCTCTCATTGTTTGAGACCATGGATATGAAAATGAAAAACTTCTATTTAGATCTATTCTAGAGATATGGCTAATTTGTGTTTTACATACATTGAATATAAAATGTTTTTTCTCTCATTGTTTGAGACCATGGATATGAAAATGAAAAACTTCTATTTAAAACTATTCCAGAGATTGAATATAGGGGCATTTACTCTTAGGTGAAAACCTATGTTTTGTATCAAATCACTTATGGTTTCGTTGAGAAACTTTTAGGGATAATTTGTGTTTTACATGTTGAATATAAAAGGTTTTTTTCTCTCTCATTGTTTGAGACCATGGATATGAAAATGAAAAACTTCTATTTAGATCTATTCTAGAGATACATCTAATTTGTGTTTTACATACATTGAATATAAAAGGTCTTTTCTCTCATTGTTTGAGACCATGGATATGAAAATGAAAAACTTCTATATTTTACACTATTCGAGAGATTGATTGACTTGTAGGGGCATTTACTCTTAGGTTAAAACCTATGTTTTGTATCAAATCACTTATGGTTTCAATCGGAAACTTTTATGGCTAATTTGTGTTTTACATGTTGAATATAAAAGGTTTTTTTCTCTCTCATTGTTTGAGACCATGGATATGAAAATGAAAAACTTCTATTTAGATGTATTCTAGAGATATGGCTAATTTGTGTTTTACATACATTGAATATAAAAGGTTTTTTCTCTCATTGTTTGAGACCATGGATATAAAAATGAAAAACTTATATTTAAAACTATTCCAGAGATTGACTGTAGGGGCATTTACTCTTAGGTTAAAACCTATGTTTTGTATCAAATCACTTATGGTTTCAATGAGAAACTTTTATGGCTAATTTGTGTTTTACATGTTGAATATAAAATGTTTTTTCTCTCTCATTGTTTGAGACCATGGATATGAAAATGAAAAACTTCTATTTAGATCTATTCTAGAGATATGGCTAATTTGTGTTTTACATACATTGAATATAAAAGGTTTTTCTCTCATTGTTTGAGACCATGGATATGAAAATGAAAAACTTCTATATTTAAAACTATTCGAGAGATTGATTGACTTGTAGGGGCATTTACTCTTAGGTTAAAACTTATGTTTTGTATCAAATCACTTATGGTTTCAATGGGAAACTTTTATGGCTAATTCAAGTGTTTTACATGTTGAATATAAAAGGTTTTTTTCTCTCTCATTGTTTGAGACCATGGATATGAAAATGAAAAACTTCTATTTAGATCTATTCTAGAGATATGGCTAATTTTTGTTTTACATACATTGAATATAAAAGGTTTTTTCTCTCATTGTTTGAGACCATGGATATGAAAATGAAAAACTTCTACTTAAAACTATTCCAGAGATTGACTGTAGGGGCATTTACTCTTAGGTTAAAACCTATGTTTTGTATCAAATCACTTATGGTTTCAATGGGAAACTTTTATTGCTAATTTGTGTTTTAAATGTTGAATATAAAAGGTTTTTTTCTCTCTCTCATTGTATGAGACCATGGATATGAAAATGAAAAACTTCTATTTAGATCTATTCTAGAGATGTGGCTAATTTGTGTTTTACATACATTGAATATAAAAGGTTTTTTCTCTCTCTCATTGTTTGAGACCATGGATATGAAAATGAAAAACTCCTATATATTTAAAACTATTCCAGAGATTGATTGACTATAGGGGCATTTACTCTTAGGTTAAAACCTATGTTTTGTATCAAATCACTTTTGGTTTCAATGGTTTGTTTATTAGCTAATGTGTTTTTATCAAATCACTTTTGGTTTTGAAGTATATTCTGGAATCTTCTGTAACCACTTATTAGGCCTATCAATATGTAATTATAGCACGGTGAATATGAGAAGTTGATATAATTACATGATAAAAAAATAGTAGAGATAAACAGTGTTTCTATAATATGGGATGACTGGTTAGATTATAGGTTTCCACAGATTAAGATTATTCAGTAACTAATACGTAACCATTACTATTATTACTAAAAGCATGCTTAAGGATGAGGTGTTTGCGGAGGAGAAAAGCATGCCTTAGGAGACATTCCAAACTCTACTCAATAAGATGCAAGAATTCAAAATAGATAAAAAAAGCTATTTCATTAATCACACATCGGTATCTATCAATATCTGTTATTTGTGTTTCTAAGGCTGGAAATTTTATCCGAACCAGAACAGAGCTGGCTAAACGGGCTAGTCAGCCTAGTTCAGGGGTTTTCATAGGCATAACTGTCCACTCAAACGAATTGCAACCCATTTTTGGTCTGAACTGGTTTAGAATCCATCCTAATCATGTCTGGAACTTGGCATATTTTTATTTAAAGGTTTGGATTCACAGAGTATATATACACATATAAAAGAACAGTCCAATTCTGATAACACTCACACTTGCTAGTATAAGATGCATCATTAAGCATATAAAGACAAAGGGGGGCAGAGGAACGAGAGTGAGTTGTACCCTGAATTGAAAAGAATAAAGCAACTCTGTCAAAATTACTTGTCAGAATTGTTACCTTGCGGCGATATGACTTTGACATTTAAAGCAACATTTTTTTCACCATTGAATTGCCAAATAAGCCAAAGAAATGCTCTATAGTGGGTTCTTCAACCCAAAATGAAAAAATTAGTGCAATGAAAAAGCCATATTGAAATTCCAAACAACTGGAAAACTCTCACATTAGAGAATCTCTGTGAATGTTTTTAATGAGACATATTCAATGCAGGTCTCCTCTTTTGCTAAGAAAAATTACTTTTACATCTCACAAATATGTAAATAAGGTAAAATCAAGTACAGCTGAGAAATATGGAATTTCAAAAATTCCACTCTGGGAGTGCTCCTATCTAGTATATTTTATGATATTCCATACAATATTTTAGGATCTCTAATATGGAGCAATTACTTACCTGGAGCAACTCCTGAGCAGCGGTGAAACTCCTGAGCAACAATTCACGGGCGTGGGCGATAAACCAACAACAAAGCAACAGATTGCGAACAGACTATGCAAACAGAGATGCACCACAAAAACTCAAACAGAAATCCGCGAATAGACTATGCGAACAGAGACACGCCACAGAAACTCAAACAGAAACCCGTGAACATAATATGTGAACAGAGATGCGCCACAGAAACTCAAACAGAAACCCGTGAACAGACTATGCAAATAGAGATGCGCAAAAATGAGACTCGTTCGCGGGAGATATATTTATAAAATATGAGTTCAGCTGAACTATTTTTAAAGTTCGGCCGAACTAATAGTCCGGCCGAACTGTTAGTGTCAGTTTTCCCATCTCTGGAAAAAATTATGTTTTCCCATGCCGTCAATGTGCCGTCAATCTAAACGACAAAACGAATTTGGCCAAACTTTCTCATACAGTTCGGCCGAACTGTTGCCGAAAAAAAATTTCTGCCCCCGATTCTCACAAAAGTGTAAACCAACTTCACATTTTCACCCTTAAGTAATCGTTAATTGTTCTTAACATTTCATTGAACCTTGCCAGTGTCGCACGGCTAGAATGCTGTGACCAATGTGGGGTCATGAAACTAATGGTGCCAATATGCCTCTAAGAGGTAAATGATACACTTGGGAGGTCATGTGTGTTGTTTTAAGTTGTTGCTATTGGTTCAGGATTTCATATGGGTTCAAGGTGTTCTTCGTGGCCTTAGAAGCATAAGTTTAAGGTGATGTTTGTTTTCCAAACCTATAGTTGGGGATGTCAGTGCCATTAGGTAGTAGGTATGTGTCCTAGAATTGGGCATGCATTATATTATTTGCAAGGTTTTCCCCACACGCTATATGTATGTCTTAGGCATGTCAAGGGGGTCACATGGATACGAGACCCTGACCAAAATCGTTGGGATGAATTAAAGGATCTAGGGATAGGAACGCGTGTGTGTTCCTAGGTGCATGCACACTTTTACTTCATAATGATTTTGTGTTCTTAAATACATGTGTGCTTAGCTTAGGACTGTGGACATGTTTGTAAAATATCTAAGTTGGAAATTGGTTGTAATTGTTTCTTCTACACTGAGAATATATGATTAGGAATGCACACGCATTCCTACATGCATCTATTTCTTAGCACCTCATTGCCAATTTTTTAACCATAAACTTAATGCAAGTACCCACATATATTTCTAGAAGCACATATTGGTTGATTTTACTAGATTTGTTTGCATAATAGCTTGTAAAATCTATCTTGACCTTCTTCCATTAAATTAGACAAATGCCTATTACAAAAATAATATGTAGAAAAGTTATGTTAAGTAATAACATGATATTTGTAAAAGATTTTTTTTATCCTCAAAAAATACATGATGATGAGAGTGGGAGTGTATTTTTTTTTCCAAAAACTACATAATGATGAGAGTTAGAATGTCTTTTTGAAAGAGACAAGTAAAAGATTTTTTTTATATGTTCCAAAACTATATGATTATGAGAGTTAGTGTGTTTTTTTTTTGGGAAAGATATACATGTATGAGAATTTTAGGAAATGCATAGTAAGTAAGAATTAGCTTCCTTAAGAAATTATTTGAATATTCAATTTTATAAGATGAAAATTAATAATGATAAAAAAAAGTATATTAAAAATGCTAGAAATTAAATTTAAATTAAATGCAAATAGAATTTTATAGTTAAGGTATTTATTTAACTTCGTTCAATTTTAAAAAGATAAATATTTTGAAAAATAAAAGGAAACAAAAATAAACCATATTATCGAATTATATGAAATTTATAGATAAAATTAAATAATAGAAAAAAATCATCTATATTAATGAATTTTATACAAAAATGAAATTTAAAAAGAATAATTATATTTAATTTTGAAGGGTTGCCACTAATTTAACTTTTTAACCCCTTCTCTATTGAAAACTTTATGTACAAAAATAATTTTATAAAAATATTTATTATAAATGTTAGACAACTCATATATATATATATATATATATATATATATATATATATATATATATATATATATATATATATACCCACCAAAATTAACCCATATTGTTAATATTGGGTATGTTACATATGTCATCCCTTTTAAGAAGTCACTTAGTGCAACCTTGATAAAAAAAATCACAACCTTTAACACTCTTACATCAAAAGCCTACCCAAATTCCATTCATTTTTAAAAGATAAATTCATACTACCAAATATTGAATATAAATTTAAAAGAAATTAAATATATGTTAAAACATTTTGATAAAAAAAATATCCTTTTTATGTTGTCCAGATTAATACAAAAAATGTTTAGAAAATGATTTATTTTAGGTAAATCACTATATCTATATAATTATCTTATTATCCATAAATTTATTTGTATATACCAATATAAATTTATTGTTTATAAATATGATAGCAATTCATTTTACATTTCATTATTGAAAAAAATAGAAAAATCTCAAAGAAAGCAAAAATAAATATATGTGAACTTGGAATCTTTTAAATATACCTCTCAAATTAGAGAAATCTACATGTAATTAACTTGGGCTCAACGAGGAACATCAATATTGAAAAACTAATCAATGAATTTTTAATAGTTTATTTTTACAATCAATATAAATTTATTGTTTATAAATATGATGACAAAGTATTTTATATTTTATTATTGAAAAAAAAAAGAAAAATCTCAAAGAAAGCAAAAATAAACATACTAAATATGTGAGGTTAGAATCTTTTAAACATACCTTTCAAATTAAAACAAATTTATATGTCATTGACTTGGGTTCAACAAAGGACATCAATATTGAGAAACTAATCAATGAAATTTTAATAGTTTATTTTTACATACTAATATAAATTAACTATAGGTTATAAATAGAATGATAATGTATTTTACATCTCATTATTGAAAAAAAGAAGAGAAAAATCTCAAATAATGCAAAAATAAACATACTAAACATGTGAACTTGGAATCTTTTAAACGTATCTCTCAAATTAAAAGAAAGTTACATGTGATTGACTTGGGTTCAACAAGGGACATCAATATTGAGAAACTAATGAATAAATTCTTGAGATAATTTATTTTTATATAGTTATATAAATTTATTATTTATAAATATACTAGCAATGCATTTTACATCTTATTATTGAAAAAATAATAGAAAAATCTCAAGAAAAGAAAAAATAAACATACTAAATATGTGAACTTGGAATCTTTTAAACATATCTCTCAAATTAAAAGAAAGTTACATGTGATTGACTTGGGTTCAACAAGGTACATCAATATTGAGAAACCAATCAATGAAATATTGTGATAATTTATTTTTATATACCAATATAAATTTATTGTTTATAAATGTGATAGCAATAGATTTTACATCTCATTATTGAAAAAAATAATAGAAAAATCTCAAGGAAACCAAAAATAAACATACTAAATATGTGAACTTGGAATCTTTTAAACATAAATCTCAAATTAAAAGAAAGTTGCATGTGATTGACTTGGGTTCAACAAGAAATATCAATATTGAGAAACTAATCAATAAAACTATGAGATAATTTATTTTTACATACCAATATAAATTTATTGTTTATAAATATAATAACCTTAAAATCAAAATCAATACACCCTATCATTTTCTCCTTATAGAAGTGGGTCTTTCCCTTGTCGAGAGCCTAGCTATGACTAGGCTTTTATTGTACAAGCACAAGCTCAATAGCATAGGAGACCATAGACTTCCTAAGCTAGCTTTAAATTCTAGACAAAATCACATAAGGCTTAAACGAGGTTGGTATAAAGACACCAGGGCTTGGTTAAACCATTGGGAGATCGACGAGAATGTTGCATTGCAAAACATCAATAACATTAAAAAAAAAATTACTTTTAAGTTCAAAGAAAAAATGTGGTGCGAGAAAGATCTAGCAGCTAAAAGAAAATTAAGGTACTATAAGGAGGTCATCAACCCCACCTTAGAAGATCAAAAGTATGTCTATGTTTTAACTAGCTCAAAGAAGAAAATTAATATAGCCAAGATTAGAACGGACTCTCATGAGCTCCATAGTGAAACGGGTCGTTGGACAGTTCCTAAAACACCATGGATGGAAAGGATTTGCCATCTCTATGAGAATATGAACATCGAGGATGAAAATCACTTCCTCTTAGAGTGCCCCGCGTACAACCACATTAGAGCTCAATTTCATAATCTTTGTTGCAATATTGACCTTCCTAACCTTTTAAGATGTCAAAATTATAGTGAGCTCGAGAGGGTTCTCTCCAAGATTTTTGAGCATAGGAATAATGATGCAGGAACATTAGCTCGGGAAAATACCTTGTATTTTATTAAACCTAGGGGTCTCATGTTTTTGAGAAAATATTAATTTTATGTAAATATTAATGAGATTTTTGAGTGATTAAATTATATTTTTAATTAATTATTGTGAGGATTTGTAAATGTTTCCAAATAATTGGAAAACATGAGAGAAATTAGACTTGAGATATTTGAGAATTAATTATGAGGCCTAAGTTAGATTTTAGTTTCAAGATTTTAGGGATAAAAATCTAGATTAAAGGGGTGTTGAGATAATTGAGGACTTTGTTGAGTGATTAAAGAGATTTGAATCTAAATTGGTTCAATTCAATTTGTATAAATTTATGAGCCTCAAAGGCCAAATAGATCATGAAGATCAGAAAAATAGAGTAAATAGATAGTGAGGTTTGGACAACAAGTTTGCAAGCCTACGGGCTTTTGTAAAAGGGCCATTGATTGAAAATCTGGCCATGGATGTAGAGGATTTTTTGTAATTGATTGTATTTGGTTATATCCATGAGGAATTGTTTTGGGATTTCAGTGTGAATTATATATGTGCTTGGTTAAGTTCTGTTTAAAGAATGTTTGAATTTATGAGGAGAGAATCGATTTTAGTTCAATATCGATTCCTGCTTTGAGTTAAATTAAATCTGCATACAGTTGAAGTAAAGGAATCGATATCACTAAAGATCGATATGGAAATTATTAATCGAATGAGAGAGTCATGTCGAATGTGTAGGCATGGCGCAGATTTAAAAGAAGTGTGCAATTCAAGTACTGGTGCTACCACGTGACTTGATTGCTCGTTGAGTAGAAGAGGTTTTTGAGTTTAACGTTGAAGAGCTGTATATGAAGTCTGCATTCGAATTAACAGAGATTGTTGAATAGCGTTAAATGTTGAGTTATGTAATTGTCGCAGTAGAGTCGATGCAATGAAAGGTTGTATATATTGAAAAAGTGCACAATTCAGAACCGTGAACATTCGCAGTCAAATGGAGAATGAAGCGAAGGCACAGAATAGGCAATTGATTGAAGGTTCGATTGCATAGAATTCTCAGCGATGTCGAAATGCAGTAACTGGAGATAAGGAAGGGGCCAGCCGTTCTGTCGATTGGAGAATTAAGAACAAAGGGTGAAGCTGTTCGAAGGACTGAAGAGCCATCGAATAGTAAGGTGAATGCATGCGTTGATGCGTTGAGACAGCTTGGAAAGAAAGGACCTGGAATTATATAAGTTGATGTCGATCTGGTGTCAAATTACAACACCAGGAATCGATGATGCTGAACGAAACAGAGTGAAAACGCAGGTGTAGAAACAAAGGCAGTGTTTGTTTAAAACCCAATTTGATTATCAAATCAAAGGCGTTGAGTAGTGAAGGTCTCAAACTACTGAGCGATGGGTCCTGCTTTATTGGTTGGATGAGGGGTAAGTTAAATTGCATGAGTCAGATTGTCATTGTTATGTTGGACTTTGAATTCTGGTTGAATATAAATTGGGAGCGCTGGCATTCTTTTTAAACGATCTCACTGGCATTAAATCAAACAAGTTCGAATCTCATTGATATTGTGATGCATAAAATCGATATGCAGTAGTATTACTTTGCCAAGTTGAGCTTTAAAGCATGGGCACATTTTTTTATTGAATTTTGATTTTAAAATATGGTATTAAAAGCCATACTTGAATGTTGGTAGGTTGACATGCATTTTTAAATGCATTATAAAGTCGAAATTTGTGAGTTGGGTTTAATGACATGAAGAAGTGATTGTTGGGTGTATGGTTTCGTACAATTGATTGAAGTTGTAAATGGAATAGAGCTTCCACATAAGAGAATTGTTGTATGATTTTATAATCATAGTGAAACGATATTTTGGAAGAACCTGAATATGAAGGTTGGATTGGTATTATAACCAAGGGTTGAGTTGAGTACAAGCTTCAATTGAAGTTTAGTTCTTTGATTGCAAGAATTGATTTGAAGTATGGTTTTCATAAACCATGAGATTATAAATGAAAGAGAAAGCTTTGGCATGTATGATTGTAAATTGCCCAGACTTGAAGTCTTATTTGGGGCAGTTGTTGAGATGCATTTTTATATGCATGAGAGGGGTGAGATTCTGACTTTAACCATCATCATCATCATCAACAATGTATTTTATATAAAAAATTGAAAGCAAAAATAAACATAATAAGTGAACTTGGAATTTTTTAAACATAGCTCTCAAATTAAAAGAAATCACTTAGATAAAGTAATTAAAAAAAAAACTTTTATTTCTCATAAATGTGTGTGTTAATGTTTACTTTAGTAAACTATTTCAATGTTCGAAAGGAAAAAATAATTAAAGGTAAAATAATGTAGTTACTTTTTAATTAAGGAAAATGTGTAACTCATTCAATTTTTAACATAAAATATTCAAAAATACAATTTAAAAAATTACCACTATATATCTATCTTAATCACTTATTTACCAATTACTAAATAGAATTAAATCTCTTCACATGTAAAACTTTTTTCAAATTTTGTATTTTAAAAAGAAGTTTGCATATAATAAAATTTGATCTCTCAATTTTTGGTAAATTTGTGGTTAAAATAGATCTATACTAGTTTAAACATACCTCTCAAATTAAAAGAGATATACATGCCATTCACTTAAGTTCAAGAAAAGACATTAATATTAAGAAAATAATCCATAATTCAAAAAATATATCTAAATTTACTTGGATTCAACAATGCACATGTGAGAAACTAATCAATGAAATTTTGTAATAATTATGTGGAATAACACATTGATATTGAAAATTGCAAACCAAATCCCGTACAACAATAAATCTTATTGTTTATCTATGTAAAGCTGCTCCGAAGCATTTAGGAATACACAGATATATTCATTTCTGGTGATGATAAATTTTTAATCTTTAATATATTTCTCAAATTCAATCACTCATATTTCTAAACTAGAGTAAGACATAAATAGACTCGGGTCGAGAATAGGTTGGGTTGGCTGCGCTCCACTGAACACAGAGTACGGCTTCAAGTAGACTTGTCGAGCTTTTTGGCGGCTTGGGCCTTCTTGAACAGCTTATGATCGGTGTGCTGTTGGAAGGTTTTCGCCGGAAACAATGGAGGATTCTTCTCGTCCACCACTTCCTGCATGGGTCCGATTAGAGCGTCTTTTGGGGGATCGCAGAACACCGCCCATGAAATTCTCACCTTCTCTTTGTTCACCAGCCCTCTGTGCAGCCCGCTCTTGAATTGCCCGTTGCTCAGTATCTGATGATTTGCAATTAAACATTAATTATGAAATGTGATAAACAATGAAATGATAAAAAGTGAAAATGGATTCATGGGGGTACCTCGACTTGGTCACCAATGTGGACGATGAGGGCGCCGGGAATGCATTTGGCGGTGACCCATTTTCCGTCATGGAAGAGCTGAAGGCCGGGCACCATGTTATGCAGAAGAAATGTAAGCGCGCTGATGTCGGTGTGTGCCTCCACTCCGAGAGCGAGCTCCGGTTGTGGACAGCGGGGATAGTAATTTATTTTCAATTGCATTTCCAGATTTTCACCGCCGAGCACGCGCTCCATTCTGTCTTCTTCCACGCCCAGATCCAACGATAGCGTGGCCAAGATTTTGGTCACGAGCTTCCGTATCTCCCGACCGTATGCGTCTGTCACCTCGCTGCAATGTATTCATTAACCATAAATCAATTACTAGCTGCAATGTATTAATAAACCATAAATTAATTATTGGATATAAGAATATATTAAAAAGAGACCAAGAAGAAATATAAATACATGTATTCTTGGGGGTGTTTAGGCCACGTCGTCATGTCTCTGCGGTATTCAGGCCAGAGAAGGTGGAAATAGTAGTCCTCCCATTCAAGCTGACCGCTGGCGTTGTTGGCGAGCTTGGAGCCGTACCCCGCTATCTTCCCCGCTGCGTGGTCGTTCGCGTACTTCTCCTTCTCCTCAACAGGGAGGTCGAAGAAGCCCTTGCCCGCTGCCTGTAGCTGCTCTATCAGAATCTCAGATATGCCATGATTCAGCAACTGCATGACCCCCCACTCTCTGCTCGCCTCCGCCACCTGACGCCCGATCTCCTTCTTGACCTCCTCGTCCCCAGAATCCCATCCAGCAACATCTACCACTGGAATCTGCAGGCCTTCGTCTTCAACTCCTCCTTTCAAGTTGAGAACGCACTCAGTAGGCCTCTCCTCCACGGGTCTGACATACTCTGGCGGAATAGCGGCCAGGCCGCTCAACGCCAAGCTCTCCACTCTCGCTGGTGCCATGAGAATTAGAAACAAGAATTCTGGTACCTGAGAGCAATGAATGGAAGTGTGATGTGGAGTGCCATGGCCGAAACAATGGTATAAATAGATTGTAAATAGTGACTCATGAGATTTCCACTTGTCATTAGGTAGAAGCATGTGCATGTAATTAGTTGGGAATGGGATCGACTTGAACAAAGTCTGTACTTTTTCTGTGACATGGAATAATGTGTTTCCTCTTTTTGGGGTTGTGTGTCACAGCGAATATATTTGATCTCAATGAAGGAATAATGTTCACCGCCTTGGAATGGTAGAGGAAAGCATGGAGAGACTAGTAAGTAGGCACGTGAAATCGGTACCTAATTATCATTTTTTTTGCTTTAATTGTCATTAAAATTAAGATTGGCTGATTATTCAACCATTTTCTCGTTTCGGCTCCTTGTTTTCTTTGGAACTATTCCCAACTACTCTGGTAAGGAAGTTTCTTGATGCAGCATAAATCACGAGTTGCTATCCATTAAAAATTTAATAATGGTTTAACATGGCAATGTTTGAATGTTTTGCTTGTTTTAACTTATTTTAACTATATGTTAGTTTTATAATGACGATTTGGTAAATTTTAGTTATATAAAAATCTAGCGAGTAGAATTAGTAAACGGTTGTGTTTAAATCTTTGATAGTTTGTACGAAAAGATAATGTAATGTTAGGTTAAAAATAATAAGATAATAGGATTAAAAGTACAAACCCATTTAGTTAAAAGTAAACTTAATATTTTTTAATTACAATTCGGTAATTTTTAATAATATAAAAATAGGAAAGGTAGGTGTAATGGACGACAGCCATTTGGTTTGAATTTTTTATTTTTACTTTTATTCTCTAATCCTATGAATAAAAATTTTAAAAGGCAAGTTTTCATGGAATTTAGGAATTATGTCAGTAATATGGTCATATGCTATGGTCATATCGGTTGGAAATGTTAATTCCAATTGCACCTCTGTAGGAGGACTAGAAGGATAGCAGCAGCAAAAAAAAAAAAAAAAAAAATCAAATTATGTTTGGCATGCAACTGAGCAATGAATTCTTGTTTTAAATTTCCTGCAAATTCATTTTTTTGGTTAAGGTCGTACCCTGTGTTTCTAATGAAGAACCATGGCTCCAACACCACGCCATCACTCCATTAAACCTCGCCATGTGTCACGCCCCCATCTTGTACACCCTTGTTGGCGGGTCGTGCGGCACCGGCTAAACGGCCCCCTTTCGTTTTTTCCATCTTCCGGACTACGCCTTAACTTATTTTTTTAAGTGTTAGTATTCACTTGTTAATTACGTTTTATAGCGGAAATATAAAACAACAGCAGCAATAAGAAATGTACCCAAAACAGATTGAAGAAACGCAATTTTATATATTAAATATCATAAAATTGTCTCGCTGGTTTATACAGGTCGAGTGCCTGTTTTTACAATGAAGTCGTGCATGACTTGGCCCATGACCGTTCGGGCGGGCGGAGAGTCACCCGACTCGACCCGCGCCCGTGTCACGGCCGCCCGTCGTTACACCCGCGCGCCGCACTACCGTAACTTGACTCTCGCCTTAATACGCGTAGTGCGTCGTGCCGACGCGCCCGTCGTGCTTTGCCGCCGCTCGGTCTATCGCAGCGCCCGTATTACGGTGCGCCACTACCGCCGCTCGCCCAAGTCCGTGTTTGGCTCGTCTAATCCGTTGGCTGCCCGCCCAGCGGGCGCATCCCTCGTTCACTTTGCAAGTCTAGTGCTGCGGTGACTTGGATGGTCGCTGCTCGCTGCCTTCAACCTTCGTTCACCGTTTTGTATTTATACCACAACGCTACGTTATGGTGGGGCGTCGGTGGTCTCGGCCGACCCCCTCATTTGGCAACACGCACCCATCGTTCGTATTGCAACCGTCGGTCTCGTTGGTGTCGCGCCGCTTCAACCCGCCGTGTCTAGAATTGGCGTTTCGTTTGTCGCTATAACTGTTCCTCACCGCCCATGTGTAATACGGCCAAGACGCCGTGAGGGCGCGCCCGTCCATCGAATCTGTCATGAGCGCCCGTGAGGGGCGCCCGACTCACCCGAGTCGTGGGCGTCCAACTCGTGGGTCTGACATACTCCCCCACCTTGAGTCATTGCCGTCCTCGGCAATTCGATAGACCTCATCAACTGTTCGTCAAACTCTGCTATTTCTTTCTTCCATCTCCACAACGTTTCCTCCGGTTCCCAGCTTGAATCCTCCGGTCGATCTTCCCACTGAATGAGAAATTCTCTCCGTGCATTGCCCGCAACTCCTGTTGTTCGAAGATCAAGGATCTTCTCCAAAACTAAGTCTGGTTTGTCAATGATCATCGCTGGTCCTCTCGGTGGTGCTGCTCGATCTGGGTCATCAGCATCAAGTTTGCCTCTCTTCAGTTGACTTATGTGGAAGACAGGGTGCCTGGCATGCATATGGTCTGGAAGTTCCAATTCGTATGCAACTTCACCAATCCTCTTCTTTATGTGGAAAGGCCCATCATATCGTCTCGTCAAAGATCTAGCAGTCCCTTTAGGTGGCTGAAACTAATCTCCGGTGATCCTCAGATAAACCTTGTCTCCAACATCGAAGTGTGCATCCTTTCGACCTCTATCTGTCCATTTCTTCATCCTTTCTATAGCATCGTGCAGGCGCATCCATGCTATCTCCAAGTTTTCTTCCCATGCTGTCAAGAACCTCTTGGCATGGGGGCTCCTGCCAAATCCTCTTGGTAACACCGTATGCGGTGCAAGCGGCATCTGTCCATTGACCAATTCGAATGGAGAATACCCCGTTGCGGAACTCTTCTGCATATTGTAGCTAAACTGAGTAATATCCAGGAGTCCAGGCCAATTCTGCTGATCAGCCGTAACAAAATGTCTCAAGTAGTCCTCCAGCAATGCGTTTATCCATTCGGTCTGCCCATCTGTCTGCAGATGGTAACTCGAACTTTGCAGCAATTTTGTCCCAACTAACTTGAACAGGGTGTTCCAAAACTTCCCTGTAAAACGTGAATCTCTATCAGATACGATACTCATCGATATCCCCCAATACTTCACAACGTATTTGAAGAAAAGCTCAGCTGTCATCTCTGCCCCACATGGTAGCTTCGTCGGAACGAATGTAGCATACTTGGAAAAACGGTCAACAATGACCATGATCCCGTTATACCCTTGAACCATTGGTAAGTGAGAAATGAAGTCCATAGAGACACTTGCCCATGGTCTCTCCGGAATCGGCAAAGGCTGCAACAATCCTCCCTGTCTATGAGTATCCGATTTGTCTTGTTGACAAATTATGCACGTATGTACATACTCCTCTACTTCCCGCCTCATCTTCTCCCAGAAGTATCCCCTCTCCAATAATGTCATAGTCCGACGTTGCCTCGGGTGGCCAGCCCAAGTTGAGTCGTGGCATTCCTTCAAAAGGTGCCTCCTAAGCCCCGATGACTTTGGAATGTAAAGTCGGTCCCCAAAGAACAAGAAGCCATCCCGCAAGTAAAACTTACGTGTCTTCCCTTCCTTAACCTGCTTCATGATCAACTTCGCTTGTGTATCTGTTTCCACGCTAGCTCTAAGTCCCTCTTGCATCTCTGCGGACATATTGACCCTGCTTCTTGTCCTATCAGCTCGGTCTTCGGCTTCCAATGCTGCTAGTTGTGCCTTTCGACTGAGGGCATCTGCCATAGCATTGAGCTTCCCCGGTCTGTACTCAAGAGTCATGTCAAACTCAGCCAAGAAGTCTTGCCAACGTGCTTGCTTCGCTGACAGCTTCGGTTGTGATGCAAAATAACTTGCAGCAACGTTGTCAGTCTTGACAATGAATGGTTTCCCAACCAAGTAATGTCTCTAGACATGCAGAAAATGAATGATGGCAGTCATCTCTTTTTCATGAACTGGATATCTGCGCTCTCTATCCTGCAACTTTCGACTTTCATAAGCCACTGGATGTCCATCCTGCAATAGAACCCCTCCGATTGCAAAATCTGAAGCATCAGTGTGAACCTCAAAGGGTCTCTCGAAATCAGGTAGCCTCAGTATCGGTGCTGTCACCATCCTTCTCTTCAGCTCTTCAAAAGCTTCACGACACTTCTCTGTCCAACTCCATCGTTTCCCCTTCTTCAAAAGGTCCGTCAGTGGTGTAGTTATCTTGGAATACCCCTCTACAAACTTTCGTTGGTAGTTATTCATTCCCAAGAAAACCCTCATATCATGGACATTCTTCGGTTCTTCCCAATCCTCTATGGCCTTGATTCTACTCGGCTCCATCCGTATATAACCCGGCCCAACAATGTGTCCAAGGAACGGAATTTCGGTCTGAGCGAACATACACTTGGATTTCTTCAAGTATAGCTGATGTTTCTTCAACGCTTCGAAGACTAATGCCAAATGCTTCTTATGATCCTCCATGTTATCACTGAAAATAACGATGTCATCCAAGTACACCACCACAAAGGTGTCAAGGTGTGGACGTAGTACGTCATTCATCAAAGTGCAAAACGTGGCTAGAGCGTTGCACAACCCGAATGGCATGACTAGGAATTCGAAGCTTCCATATCTCATCACTATTGCGGTCTTCTTCTCGTCTCCTTCAGCTATCCGCACTTGATAATACCCTTGTCTCAAGTCCAACTTGGAAAACACTCGGGCTTTCGCAAGCTCATCGAAACAATCTGCTGCTAATGGTAGAGGATATCTGTTCCTTATCGTTTGCTTTTTCAAGGCACGATAATCACAGCACATCCGTAGTTCATTCGTATCCTTCTTTCGTTGGAATAATACTGGAGCACCATACGGGGACCTTGAAGGTCGAATGAAACCTGCTTCGGCTAAGTCCTTCAGCTGCTTCTTCAACTCTTCCAATTCTGGCCCTGACAGTTGATAGGGAGCTTTGGCTGGAGGTTCCTTCCCCGGCTCTAGCTCAATGGCATGGTCCACTGCACGCCTTGGTGGTAGTACTTTCGGAAGCTCATCAGGCATAAGATCTGCATATTGTTCTAGCACATTGGAAATCTCGGTAGGAATAGGTGTCCCCACTCCATCAGTCTCGACTCCTCGGATGACTGTCGCAAAAGTTTCGATCCCTGGGTCCTTCATAGCTTTGTTCATACTTGGTGCAGAAATGTACTGCACACTCACTTCCCTACGCTGCGCATGAGTAGGTATAGTCCACCATCGTGAGTCCTTCCATATAACTATCTCACTGCTAGAAGGTGAAACAACCACACGGTTTCCCTTCAAAAATTCCTGCCCCAATATCATATCAAAGTCGCTCATCTCCATCACAGTGAAGTCCAGACAACCTTGCCAATCGCCAATACGAACCGGCACTTCGTTTGCCAAACCTAACACTTTAGTCCTGGATTTCACTACCTTTACTTCCGCATCAATGGGAAGTAGTTGCAGCCCAACTACCTTCGCTACATCTGTCGACATGAAGTTGTGTGTGGCACCTGTGTCCACCAGTGCTTGCACATTCTTGCCTAAAAGCTCTAGGTCAAGAAATCCCAAGCTATGCAACCAAGCTTCATGAGAAACCTCTGACTGCATACATACCTGCTTACGATAGAATTTCTTGCTGGCTTCGATACCATCTGTCACGCCCCCATCTTGTGCACCCTTGCCGGCGGGTCGTGCGGCACCGGCTAAACGACCCCCTTTCGTTTTTGCCATCTTCCAGGCTACGCCTTAACTTATTTTTTTAAGTGTTAGTCTTCACTTTTTAATTACGTTTTATAGCGAAAATATAAAACAACAGTAGCAATAAGAAACGTACCCAAAACAGATTGAAGAAACACAATTTTATATATTAAATATCATAAAATTGTCTCGCTGGTTTATACAGGTCGAGCACCTGTTTTTACAATGAATTCATGCACGACTCGGCCTGTGACCGTTCGGGCGGGCGGAGAGTCACCCGACTCGACCCGCGCCCGTGTCACGGCCGCCCGTCGTTACACCCGCGCACCGCGCTACCGTACCTTAACTCTCGCCTTAATACGCGTAGTGCATCATGTCGACGCGCCCATCGTGCCTTGCCGCCGCTCGGTCTACCGCAGCGCCCGTATTACGGTGCGCCACTACCGCCGCTCGCCCAAGTCTGTGTTCGACTCGTCTAATCCGTTGGTTGCCCCCCCAGCGGGCGCATCCCTCGTTCACTTCGCAAGTCTAGTGCTGCGGTGACTTGGATGGTCGCTGCTCGCTGCCTTCAACCTTCTTTCACCGTTTTGTATTTATACCACAACGCTACGTTATGGTGGGGCGTCGGTGGTCTCGGCCGACCCCCTCGTTTGGCAACACGCGCCCATCGTTCGTATTGCAACCGTCGGTCTCGTTGGTGTCGCGCCGCTTCAACCCGCCGTGTCTAGAATTGGCGTTTCGTTCGTCGCTATAACCGTTCCTCACTGCCCATGTGTAATACGCCTGAGACGCCGTGAGGGCGCGCCCGTCGCCGTGGCACGCGCCTGTCCATCGAATCGTTCATGAGTGCCCGTGAGGGGCGCCCGACTCACCCGAGTCGTGGGCGTCCAACTCGTGGGTCTGACACCATGCCACCTCTTCAATCCACTGCACCTACCATCATTTAAACATTCATCTTCCCGCATTAAACATACACCAACCACCATTTGTTTTGATTTAAATCAAACCACATCACTCACACCCTCAACCAATCAAGTCTCAATCGCACTGTTTGATGCCTCGTCATCACTCACCACAGCCCGCGCGAAAGCAATGGACCAACTGCTATGTCACGAAACCCGTGGACCAATCAAATCGCTATCACAAATATTGAAGCTGATGTCATCACCCCCAGAAATGGATGTGATAAGCGTTTCTACAATTCGGTTGAATTTGTTTGAAGTCCACGCAGGGTCTACCTCCAGCCAATAGGAAATCGATCACATGGTTTTGGAGTCTAGTCAACCTGGAGAAAAATGGATGCAATAAGTGGTAAAACCAGTTTGCATAAACGTTTTTGAAATCCGCAAAAAGTGCTTATACTAAGGTTTTTGACCTTAGATTTTATTTCTTTTAAGTTTTAATGCCACAACATTTTTTTTTTAAGTCTTTAGACTTCGGGGTATACATATATATGTTTTGTTATAAATATATATATTATAAACATAGAATGTTTATAATATATATATAATACAATAGTTTTATTTATTTGTTTTTGTAATAATTTGTAATGCCATATATATATGCCCGAAGGAAAAAAAGAAAAGTATGAAGGACTGTGTATTTTTTTTAAAGGGGATAGCGAGTAGTCAGTTGACTGACTGAGTACTATATTTTGTAAGCCTGAAGGAAAAATCAAAAGGACAGAAGAGAAAAATTGTTGTAACGTTGTGTTTGTAGCAGCTTGTGTAATTTTTTTTAAGGCCAAAACAGTGGTTCTGAGATCATATTGTAACAACTTTTTTAAAGTTTAATGAAATAGAAGTTTCTTATGCATCTCTGTCCACATCTTTTGAATTGAATCTTTGTGTTGAAAAGAAGGAATTTTTTTTTTCTTCTGTGTGTTTGGAATACTCAGAAATTGCAACATTGTATCGGAGCTAGTCCAAACTGTTTGAAATTTGTCAAAGAAGCTGAAGGAAGAAGAAGGAGTTTGTTGCAGCTTTTGACCAGTGGAGTGAAGGCTCAACAAAAACAAGGTATTTACAAAACAGAGCTTTTGTATTTGTTTTAAAAGGGTGTAGTCCAGGAAGTCTCTTGAAGACAGAGTTTTTTTCTCAGCAGTGAGAAGGTTTGTCTAGAAGAAACACATTCAAGTTTTTTTTAGCATAGCTCAGTAAGCTAGCTATATCAGGAGCCAGCACAAGCACGAGTATAGGAAATACTCAACTCCCACAATTTAATCGGAAGAATTATGACTATTGGGCAATCATAATGAGAGCAGTGTTTGCCTCTCAAGATTTATGCGAGTTAGTTGAAGATGGTTTTGAAGAACCAGCAGATGAACAAGAATTTAATGCCTTAACATGGACATAGAAGGATTTGTTGAAGAGCAATAGGAAGAAGGACTCAAAAGCCCTCTTCTATCTCTATCACACAGTGCATGAAAGTGTATTTCCCAGGATTGCAATAGCAAAGAGGTCCAAGGATGCATGAGATACCCTCCAGACAGCCTACCAAGGTATGAAGAAGGTAAAGATAGTAAAGCTTCATTTAATGAGGAGTGATTTTGAAGTTATTTGCATGAAAGAGTCTGATACAATAGACTCATTGTTCACATTGTTGATTGGGTTGGTTACCCAAATGAGATCTCATGGAGAGACAGTATAAGAGAAAAGAATAGCAGAGAAAGTATTGAGGAGTTTACCCTCAAGGTTTGATGTGATAGTCACAACCATTTAAGAGACAAAGGATCTCTCAAAGTTTACAGTTAATGAGCTTCATGCATCATTGATGAGACATGAACAAAGATTGGGTAGAACATCAAACTCATCTTTGGAACATGCCTTCAAGACCCAAATATACTTTGGAAGAGGAAGATGTCAAGGTGGAGGAAAAGGAAGAAGCAAAAGCCAAAATAGAGGAGGAAGAAGTAGCCCTGCAAATACAAGTGGAAGGGGCAGCGATCAAAATCAAAACCAAGGCCAAGGCGACAACCAACAAGGTGGAAAAAATCAAGCACATGGACAAAGGTATGATAAATCCCAAGTCTAATGTCATTACTGTAAGGAGTATGGGCATTATTCCAATGAATGTGGGAAGAAACATAGTGACATGGGTAGTAGACCTAGTGCTAATTTTACAAAAGAAAATATCAGCCAAGATAAGTTATTTTTAGCATGTAATATGGCTAAAGAGAAAAATGAAGATATATGGTTTCTAAACTCAGGATGTAGCAACCATATGACTGGAAACATTTCTATGTTTTCCATGATTGATGAAAATGTGAAGTCTCAAGTAACATCAGGGACAGACAGTAAAGTCTCTGCTATGGGAAAAGGCAGAGTAAGTGTTTTGACAAAGAATGGAGAAATAAAAACCATATTAGATGTTTATTATGTGCCTGGTATGAAGTGTAACCTTTTGAGCATTGGACAACTCATTTAGAAAGGCTACAATGTTTTCTTTGAAGATGATGTATGCACCATCATGGATAAACCACCAAGCAAACAATGCATTACACAAGGGAAGATGACAAGAAACAGAATGTTCCCTCTCAAGATGAAAGTATATTTGAAGAAAGGAGCTGCAATGGTAGCAATGACACAAGAGACATTCTAAAGATAAGCCAAGGATGAAAAATGGTTATGGCACTTGAGATTTGGACATATTAACTTTGGAGGTTTGAATTTGTTGTATAGGAAAGGTATGGTAAAGGGATTACCATTGATTAAAAATCCAAACAGTCTTTATGAAGATTGCATCTTGGGCAAACAACATAGAGAAAGATTTCCATCAGGAAAGAGCATAAGGGCAAAGAAACCTTTAGAAATTGTCCATTTAGATTTGCGTGGACCATTGTAAAAACCATCATTAGCAGGAAACCACTATATGCCTACCTTTATTAATGATTACAGAAGAAAAATATGGGTTTATTTCTTGAAGTTGAAGAGTGAAGTGTTTGAGAAATTCTGCCACTTTAAGTCTCTTGTAGAGAATCAAAGTGGGAAGCATATTAAGGTCTTAAGAATAGATAGAGGAGGAGAATACATCTCCAAATAATTTCTGCGTTTTTGCAGAGAAAATGGGACACACAAGCAATTTACAGCAAGGTATACACTGCAGCGAAATGGAGTTCCTGAAAGGAAAAATAGAATTATCATGGATATGATAAGAAGTATGTTGGAGGAAAAACATTTGCCAAATGAGTATTGGGATAAAGTTGTACATTGTGCAGCATACATCTTGAATAGATGCCCAACCAAATCTGTAATGAATAGAGTTCCGGAAGAAGCATGGAGTGGCATAAAATAGTTTTTCCACCCACATGAGAGTTTTTGGTTGTGTGGCTTATGACACATTCCAAATCAGCTGAGAAAGAAGTTGGATAGTAAGGGGGAGAAGTGCATATTTTTTGGATACAGTGAAGAATCCAAAGCATACAGATTGTATAACCCATCCACCAAGAAATTTATGATAAGCATAAATGTACAATTTATTGAAGAATAAGCTTGAGATGAAAGCATTGAGAAAACAACGAATGTGAAATGTTGTTTGTCTCATGATGATGATTAGGATGAAATGGTTGAAAGACATCCCTCATTAGTAGCACCACCTCCACCAACACAAGGATAGCAAGGGACACCAGAAGCTGGTAAAAGAACACCCTTGAGAAGTGATGACAGTGCTTCTCCAAGCACATCACAAGATGCAGATTTGAGTGCTTCTACAAGCACAAGTACACCAAGTGAAAGAGGAATCAGATTCAGAATTTTGAATGAAATTTATGAGCAAGAGGTAGCAAATGAAGGCATGAACTCTTTATTTGCATTATATTGTCATGTAGATGATCCTGTTCATTTTGAAAAAGTAGTAAAAGATAAGAAATGGATAGATCCTATGGATGAAGAAATAAATTCCATAGAGAAAAATAAGACATGGAAATTAGTTGATCTCCCAAAAGGAAAAGAAGTAATTGGAGTTAAATGGGTTTAAAAAACCAAGAGAAATGTTGAAGGTAATATTGAAAGGCACAAGGCTAGACTTGTTGTCAAAGGCTACAAGCAGCGACAAGGAAGTGATTATGAGGAAACTTTTGCACCGGTTGCAAGAATGAAAACGGAAAGAGGAGTGTTGTCCATAGTAGTACAACACAAGTGGAAAGTTTACTAAATGGATGTCAAATTAGTATTCCTAAATGGAGTATTGATGGAAGAGGTATATGTTGAAAAACCTCTGAGCTATGAAAAAACAGGCCAAGAGCACAAGGTATGCAAACTGAAGAAAGCTCTGTATGGGCTGAAACAAGCACCAAGAGCATGGTACAATAGGATAGATGCCTATCTACTGGAAAATGGGTTTGAGAAATGTGAAATAGAACCCACATTATACATCAAAGAGAAATATGGTAAGATGCTGATTATTTTTTTGTATGTTGATGATGTGATATTCACATGTAATGATGCTTACCTCATTGAGAATTTTAAGACAGTCATGAAGGATGAATTTGAGATGACTGATATGGGATTGTTGAGATACTTATTAGGAATAGAAATAGAGAAAAATGAAAATAAATTTTTTATTCCTCAAGAAAAATATGTAAAAAAAAAATTTGGAAAGATTTAACTTGCAGGATTGCAAGGAAGCAATTACTCCTATAGTGATGGAATTGAAACTGAACAAAGAAGACATCAACAAGGATTTTGATCCAAGTTTGTACAACAACATAGTTGGCAGCCTCATGTATTTGACTACAACTAGGCCAGATATTATGCATGCTGTAACTTTAATTTCCAGATTTATGGAAAGGCCAAAGAAGGCATAGCAAAAAGAATTCTGAGGTATGTGAAAGGAACAAAGAGGTATGGTATTTTATTTACAACTTCAAAAAAATTTGAACTTATTGGATATACTGACAGTGATTGGGCTGGAAGTATAAATGACAGGAAAAACACCTCTGGATATGTTTTTCATATGGGACCAGGAGCCATTTCACGGGCTTCTAAGAAATAACCAATTGTGGCTTTATCAACAACAAAGGCAGAGTATGTGGCAACTACAATAGCAACATGTCAAGTAGTATGGATGAGGAGAATGTTGAGGAGTTTGTGTCATGAACAGGTAAAATGCACAACAATTTATTGTGATAACAACTCAACAATAGCATTATCAAAGAATTCAGTGTTTCATAATAGAACGAAACACATTGATGTCAAGTATCACTACATCAGGGAGTTTGTGAACAATGGAGAAATTGTTTTGCAACATTGCAGAACTGAAGAGAAGTTTGTTGATATATTGACAAAACCATTGGGACAGAAGAGTTTCAATTATTTGAGAAAATGTTTGGGTATGCAAGAGAATGCAGCAGTTGAAATTAAGGGGGAGTGCTGGAAATGTTAATTCCAACTGCACCTCTGCAAGAGGACCAGAAGGATAGTGGTAGCAAAAAAAATTCAAGTTTTTCTTGGCACGTGTTAGGGTTCCCATGTTTTGGCCAGATTGGCAAGACCAAAATATGAGACAACATCAAACCACTTTCAGACCTCAAGATCTAGCCCTCCTGGGTCTAGAGAGGGATCTCTCTATATAAGCAAATTTTATGTCTTTGAAGCTCAAGGTTAAGATGTTAGGCTAGTTATGGGCACAAGGTTTTTTTGTTTGATTTTTGGTTTGGTTGTTGGGAATCAGGAAAGAAGGGTTCAATATAAGACAAGGATGAGAGAAGAGGATTTTAGGCAAAGGAGGGATGTTTCAGAGAACATTCAATACCATTGGGCAATGGAGTCAGGAAAGGGTTTACTTGCTATTCAATATGCAGGCTTTCAGTTGGGCAGTCATCTAAAGCATTGGATCTTCAAGATGATAGTGTGTCATGAAATGGTAAGAGAGAAGGTGAAATCAAGGAAACCTCCAAGGTGACCTTTCAGGAATCAGATCCAGGGACAGGACATGCCATTGGACAACCTGTGATCCACGACCTAAAAATTTAACTCTTTAGACAAGGAAACATTAAAGATTTAAACACAAAGGTGAAAACCTGAGATCAGAGAGAGACTTTGAAATCTCAATGCTTTGGCATCCAACTTAAGGGAACTTAGGAAGGTTCAATTAATTGAAAAGGATCCTAGTAAGACAGAGACAGATTTCTGGACTCCCAGTATCCCAATTCATTCAATTAAAACCTGCCAAGCACATCTAAGAACAGATTCATTAATTCATACATCAGCTAGCAATATATCTGACCAGTACACTAGTTAAATTAGCTTGAAATCAATCCTCAGATAACACATACAGCAGAAAACATTGAAGACAGGGAGAGCAGAAACATAGGGTACCTAACAAAGGTAAATCCTATGCCAGATTTCTGATGCATGCCAGAAGAAATGAACTGAAATGAAATAAAATGGAAAACATAGACAAAGACAGAAAAACATCACCGTTGCTTTAAATCAGGATCCAAAGAAATGTGCTTTTCATATTAAAGAGCAACACCAGTCAAGTACAACATTACCAATAGCTTGATATTCAGTCTGAAAACATCTTCCTCAGCCTATCTTACAACTTTACACAAAGAACATGTCTCAAGAGAAACAACTTGCAATTCACAGATATCCGATCAACAACCTTTACAATGAGTTTTTTCATGAATCTTATAGCTAAAAAAGAGGCTGAGGGGGTAGATGGAAAACTAAATGTAGCATTAAAACTCAGAAGAGGAAGAGGGCCGAGGCCCCATTCTATTTTAAATTATGGGCATTTATTTTCAGTACTCTTTGGATGAAAGGGTGGTCTTCGTCAGGCTGCAAATTTACTCCAGGTATGTTTTTTATGTACTTGCTGTAATACCTCTGCAACATCCTGGTGAACTGATCAAACAGATCAAATGAATTTAGGTCTGCTGTATTGTGTACCAAATGCTTCTGACAACATAGGACTATTGTCAGTGTTAGAGTCGGTCTTTACATCCCTCCGTCAGAGATCATTTCTCTTATTGCATTTCATTTTTAGGTGTCTCATTTCGCTCGTTCATTTGCATTCCGTTAGGGGCATGCCATTATCTAACGGAAGGGCTTTGTTCTCTCATTTTCCCTCATGCTTGTACCTGCTGGGTTGGTCAAAATTTATCAAAATTCATCAAAATGGAGTTCATGTCATTTACAGTCATAGATGTTATTTTGGTCAAAAAAGAGTCATTTCACTTTCTAGGTCTAGGGTTTGGTCTTCAGAAATGTTAAATAATGCCTGCAGGCCATGAGGATGTCTTCAATAAGTTTTCATTTCAATATTTCCATTGTCAATAATGCTCGAGGATGTTTCTTCTTCAAAACTCTATTTTGAAGAAGGAATTGTCAAATTAGTTTTTTGTAATAAGTATGTATTTTTAAAGTTTTCTGCCATGAAGTACTTCAAATGCAGACTCTGGTCCTCCTTTGCCAAAGTTCAATGCCACCATCCCTGCAAAAATCAACCAATTTCATCATTCAAGCTCAGAAATTCAGTGAGGAAACAAAAAGACAGAAGTTGTATTAAATGCAAAGAGTGCCAAAGTCAATAAAATTACAAAATGGGTTTTGAGAAGAAAAAATTAAAACCATATCTTTATAAGATATTTCTCAAAGTTATTAATTCATTTGCATCAAGATATATTTAGAAAATCCAAGAGAAAAGTCGATGTTGAAGTTTGGAGGGACGAAACTTTGAGTTTAAAGGGCTGACTGTGTGATTGAATTGAGCGTGGTGCATTGGAATAGGGCGCGGCGCACCCACCTGGCGCATAGGCGAGATTCATGATGTAATTTCCAACGAGCGCGCGTGACCCACGTCTGGCTGTGGGTTTGTTCGCGGCGCACGAGCCTTGGCGAAGTTTCATCGGTGCTTCTCAATTCTTTAAGCCAGAATCAACTCTTTTGATCCATGGAAGTTGTCGCCTTTCCATTTTATTTTAACTCTGTTGGGTGCTATTTGGAAGGAGGAATTCAAGAGTTTAAATGGTGAAAAATATAACCCTATATCCATATCAAAATTTGCTCCTAGGGTTTGAAATTGGGTGTCAAAACTTGACTTTGGTGCCAAAACACTCTCATTCCATTTCACTTGTGTTTTCCCACCCCTTTATTTACCTTGTGTTTTGTCACTATCCTTCCCCATTCCCTTTCATCCTAAGCTACTCATATCATTCCATTTCCATTTCACTATACCAAATCCTCTTATTCCCTATACTTATCCCTTTCTCCACATCACTTATAAATCCCCAAATCCCTAAGTCCCCCAAACAGTGACTGTCCTCATACTTAAATCTCACTTGACAGTCCTTTTTCCCACTGTAATATTTCCTCATAGTCCCTCATTTCATACTTGGCACATTTGGCATTAAAACATACACCAAACTCTTGTTTTCACCATACATATATCATCACATATTTTTCAAACACCTTGTTTTCAGCATCATGTCAGAGACAAATTCATCATATGAGCAGGGATATGAGCAGGACAGTGACTCAACCACCGAGATAAATGTACCGAGGAGGTCTCATAAAAGTGGCAGGCACGTCAGGGAGGAGCCCACTTCTTTGGCTCAATTGCAGGCCTGCCCGCTTGCAATGGCATGCTTTCAGCAACATTCATGTTTTCGGTATTGTGAGATGATATCTCAGATTCAACACCATCAAGAGTTAGTTCGCTTATTTGTCCTACATTTGTGTGATGGTCATGTAAACCTTGCTGGAGTGAACTTCACCTTGACACCAGAGACCATCTCTGAGGCAACTGGGATACCAAACATAGGTGAGGAGTGGAATAAGAGATAGCAGCTGGATAGAGCATATTATGAACCTTACATCAGGCCTGGTTATATGAGGCAGCTCAGCAGGGTATTCCTGTTCCGGTTTCTGAAGGAGTCCTATGCGCCATTAATGAAAATCATCATTAGATACTTCAGCTGTGAGGGTAGATTCTCACGCCTTTATGCATACCATATCAGACTTTTGATGCATTTCATGAGAGTGCGACTGATGAATATTCCATACTTCATGTGCTGAAACATAGAGCGGATGACTACCCTTGTGCAGAAGAAGACTCCAGAGAAGCAACATAACAACATTTATCATTATGCGCTCATTAAAATCATTGTATTACATCATCTTGGATTGCAGGGCATCGCATGGGATGAGTTCATTTCTCGTGACTTCTTTACAGCCCCTCAGCCTCCTCCAGAGATTTTTCATGATACAGGTGAGCCTTCGCATCAGTTTGAGGTTCCTGAGACAGAGCCTATCAGTGTTCCAGTGTGTGTTACATATCAGAGAGGTACCATAGCCTTATTTGCAGCAGCACGACGAGTACTATCTCCGCCCAGGGTGGAAGGGGTCTCGTTACCTTCGACAACAGCGCGAGTACTATCTCCACATGGCGTGGAAGGGGTCTCGCCTTCTACATCAGCATAGGTACAGGACCAAGGCAAGAGGCCTATGCACGATGAGGGCCCCTCAGGAGGCCAAGACACTGATTTTATACTCATCGATGTTGATTCGAGCTCTCCCAGCTCAAAGCTGAAAGAAATCATCCAGGAGAAAAAAGCTGAGATCGACACACTGACCGAGAAATTTCAAAGAGCTCAGTGAGTTATAAATTACTTGGAGCAGCGGAATAAACAACTAGAGGATTAGCACACACTCATGGAGCTGCAAAGAATCCGTGAAGACCGTGAATTGGCCCGAAAGAGACCAGGTGACATGACACCATTTGAGCGAGAAACTTGCCTTACGAGAGTCAACATTCATCTGGAGAAGCTGTTGGTGAAGGCCAATAGGGACAAAGACATGCTCATACATATGAAAAACCACTATTGGGCCCGCACACACGTTTGCAGAGCTAGGATGAAGATCCTGAAGGCGATGTTGAGAAAAGCACTGAAACGTCGGAAAAGGCCTGATCCACTCCGGATCTTTGCTGAAGAATCCTTGGCTGAGCATGAGACATGATGGGAGACCTTCACTCCAAATTTCAGCAAATTTGGAGAATATTTTGTCATTTTTGAAAATTTTGGTTGCAAAACATGTTTTTCCGCCTGACGCGTCGCGCCACCCGATGCGCGCTTATGATTGGGACATCTTCTGGAGGAAAACTTGATATTTTTGGATTTTTTATGGTAAATTATGCATTCTCAGGAATGGCTGAGAGATTTCATGAAATTCTGGGTGGTCTTAAAGGTCAAAAACACTCCAAAAATGGCCTTTCTGCCACTTTTTGCACCAGCAGGAACCAGTCTTGGGAGATTGCAGTTGTGGAGGGGAAAATGACATCCAAATTGACAAATTCCACTTGGGTTGGATAGCAGACATCCAGGGCTTTACAACGAGCTATCATGAGCTCAATTTGGACTTCAGAAAGTTCCCCAAAAACAGGCTCAAAGTGGCGCGGCACATTGAGTTTTCTGGCGCGGCGCATAGAGGAATTTTGCCCAATTTTCACTTTTCAGCTCAGAAATTCGGCCAGTTTGACTAGTTTTACTTTTGAATGTAATTATTAACCTATCTTGATGTAATTTTGTGGCTATGATGTAAATTTGGAGTGTTTTTACTTGTTCTAGAGGATTCATTCACTAAAAAGTGAAAATTAAGTGAATGGATCAGTTTCCTAGCATATAGAGGCAAGTTGTTTGGCTGCCTAGATTTCAGTTCCATGTTTAGAATTGGTTGAAACAGCTCCTAGAAGGATGAGCTTGACCCCTAGAGGCATGGGAAGGGGTTAGGATGGTCTATATATTGTATTTTCTGAGACATTTTCAGGGTTGGATACTTGGGAAAAGTTTGGCACCTCATTGTATATTCTTTTCAGATTTTTGGCAAAGGAAAGACCAGAGTTTTGCAGCACTTGTTGGGATCCTTGTGGCTTCTGAGTTTTGATGATGTTTCTCTCCATGTTATTTTAAGTTTCATTAATGTTATATGTATGCCATTTCCCTTCTCTTTTCTTCTGAATTAAACAAATGAGTAATTGAGGTAGAATTCATTAGTTTGCTGGTGCTCTGCCTTAAAATTTTGTTTAGTTTTATATGTTTTTCATCAGTTTGAAGAGGATCATTGCACTCTCTTGCCCTCTTTAGCTCCTTATCAGTCTTTTCAATCCATTCATTTGATCCAAGACATCAAAAGTCATGGCCTACCCTGCCCCAACTTGAACTCTGCAAGAATTTGGCCTCATCCCCAAGCCCAAAATTGTTTTTCCCTTTTTCCAACAAAAACCCCTAAAAATCAAAATCAAACCCTCCTATTTGTTTATCTAGCCTAATATCAGTTTTTTTTTTAGTCATCTCAAGCCCCTTTGAATATTTTCATTGAGATTGACCCGGAGAGAGCCCTCTCCTGTCCTCGTAGGGCTAGCTACGAGGCTGAGCGTGGTTTGGTGTTGTCCTTCTTCTGCCTTATTTCAGCCTGAGGTGGATTTGGGAACTAACATAGTGGCGACCATACTGGGGAAGAAAATGGTTTGCTTGTTGGTGTTATTTGTTTCATAAGTTACAGACAGAGCCTGAAGTTACGCCAGGTAGCTTTCGAAACAGTTTTGCTTTGCATTAGCGGAAGTAGATAAACGCTGCTTCAGTCAATCTCCGGTTTAGCTTTTGAACGTGACATTTGAATTGTGAATTACCCCAGTATATTACATTGTTCTGGACTTTTGGGTGATTGAGTCTAGAATTTTATAGGCTGAATAGATTGGTTTTGTCCTTTGATTTTTGAATAGATCAACACACTGGCTTCCAGAAGACATACTAGATCAAATCCCGATCTTGATCCGCCTCCAGTGTATGAGAATCCCAATCTGATTTCAAGAATCCTCCGTAGAGAAAGTCCCGTGATCCCTTTGTTTAAATCTTATTCATGCCCGACTGTATTTGAGTTCCTTGAAGATATTGAGTTTGATGATCAATTCGAGTTGTCATTGTTTGAAACTAAATCTGAAAGTGCTATTGGCTCTACTGTCATAAATCCCGAGTTTATTAAGTATCTTGAGGTTGAAAAAGCTAATAGATCTATTGATAGTTACATCTTGAACATTCAAAACTCTATTGTGGCAAAGAATATTCCTGAGTTTATTGAATTCTCTTCTGAAACTCTTGGTCCATCAGCAGTTACTTCTGATTCACAGGTTCACGCTGAGCCTTCTTTTATTCCTACCATTCCCGTGCAACCATCTATTTCGGATCAGCAATCTACAGTAGTTCCTCCTCCATCTCCACCACATACACCTCGTACATCTACTGCTCCTACTCCACCCGTTTCTCCAAGACAGATTATAAATCCACCAAGAGCAATGGCTGCTAGATTCGCACCTCTTGTCTTGCCCCAGAACTTGGATCCCATGTCCGCTGATTATCAGAGTAAAATTCCTTTGTTTGATGGTACTCCTCAAAGTGTGCCCGCTCAGCAGCATATTGATAGAATGACAGACTTTTTTGACCTCCATGAAATTGATGAAGAGAATGTATCGATGAGATTGTTTGTGCAAACTTTTGGAGGTGAGGTACGCAAGTGGTTCAGAGCTTTGCAGCCCAGGAGTATTAATACATTAGAAGAGCTTCAGAGATAGTTTCTAGATCGGTGGGAAATGAAGAAAGATCCGCTTCAAATCACTTCTGAATATACCAAGATCAAGCGCAATCCTAGTGAGTTTGTCCAAGATTATATTATCAGATTTAATGCGGTTTATAATGAAATTCCTGATGATTTGAGGCCTTCTAAGAAGTCAACTTTGTTAAAATTCTCGGATGGTTTCGATCCGGAGATGGCCTATTCATTACGAGATAGAGATCCGCCTACTTTAGAGGACATGCAGAAGATTTCCGTGAGTGTTGAGGCAAATTTGAATGACAAGAGAGCTAGATTGAAAGCAGAGAAGAAAGTTGTGATAAAGGAAGAAGCTTCTACATCTACATCAGATAAGATACTTTGCAAGGTGGAAAGAATGATGAAAATCTCAAACTTGATAAGCCCGAACCGCAGATTCGAAATCCCAACTTCCGTGGTCAGCAGCAGCCCCAATTCAGGATTAAGCAACGAGAACAGAGAGCACAAGAACCAGCAGTCCAGCAGCAAGTAAAGGCACCTCTTCAGCAGAATTTTGTTGGTCAGGATTCAGATGATGAAGATGATGTAGTAGGGGAGGAAAATCATTTCTTTACTCCTGATGATTTTCCCATTTATATCACTGAATATGAGGAATATGCAGAAAGTTCAGTGGTACAAAGAGATGAGGATTTTATCTTAGCTAATGATGTTGCTCTTGAGGAAGAGTCAGATGAGTATCAAAGAGGTTATATGAATGCATTTTCAGCCCAGCAGAAGCAATATTCTCTCAGAAACAGAGATTTTCCTGTAAATCCAATCCAAAAGAGAAAGGAAGTTTGAGCACCTAAAAACGATTCACCTATTGCACAAAAGAAAGCAAAAGAGATAGTTGATCCCGCTGCCACCAAGTCATCATGAGCAAAAAAATCAAATCAACCAATTACAATGAGGGAGAAGGCTGAAAAGAAAGATGTTCCAGCCAAAGAGATCGAAAAGACTTCAGCCTTTAGTTTAGAGAATGAGATTTCTAAATTAAAGGTGTCCATTCCCTTGATTGAACTAATGAGGAACAACAGTTATAAAGGTCAAGTTTCCAAAATTTTGAATTTCGATCCCATGTATGATATGGTGAATATTGAAGATGATCAACCGGAACTGATATTTGGACCAGCTTTAGATGGTGAGTCCCCGGACAGCGAAGTGCCTCCTTTTTATATCAGTCTTCGATTGCATGAGTTTGTATTGCATAATGCCATGTTCGATTCCGGTGCTTCCCATAATCTTATGCCAAAAGAAATCGTGGAGAAGTTGGGTTTAGACATCACTAGGAAGTACCATGATCTTTATTCATTTGATTCTAGTAGAGTGAGATGTATTGGGCTCATTAAAGACTTGGTTGTAAGTTTGGATCAAATTCCTACAAAGAATGTTTTGATGGACGTTGTTGTAGCAGACATTCCTTCGAGATTTGGTATGTTTCTTTCCAGATCTTGGGGAGCCAAATTGAAAGGGACATTACAATTAGATTTCTCCTATGCGATGATTCCTGTGTTTGGCCAAATGAGAAAGTTGTACCGAGAACAAAAAATGAAGTATATGATTACAACTAAGGAGAAACCGGTCAATCATCCAATTAATTATGTACATACAGATTTAGAGTCTTTTGTTTTGTTTGCCGATAGTTTCAATGATGTAGATAGTCAGTTAGTTCAAGAAAAAGATATTCCAGAGATTACCGAGAATTTCAGAGAAGTTTTGCAGAAAGAAAGGCAAAAATCGGAAAGCACAACTGAGCAATCAGCTAAAGATAGTGGACAGCAAGCAGAAAAAACAGAGCTAGCACAATTTCAGCACTTAGAGGATGATGAAGAGGGTCTATGGACCATGGATTTCGATGGTGTAGTGGGAAATGATGGTGCTGGAATTGGTATTTGGGTACGCAATCCTTTTTCCGCTCCAAACAAGGTACCGAGCAATGTACGGGTATGTTCTTACAAATTAGCATTCGATTGTTCGAACAATGAGGTTGAGTACGAAGCTCTGATTGCTGGCCTAAAGATTCTTAGAAAGCTGAATGCTAAGAGAATTTCAGTCTATGGCGACTCCGAATTGGTGATTAAGAAAGTAAAGGGTGAATATCAAACGAAACATCCCAGAATGCGGGCTTACCGGAACGCTGTCCTCGATATTTTGAAGCAGTTTTCAGATTATACTTTGACTTGTATTCCTCGCATTCAAAATGGAATTGCAGATGCACTTGCTAAGGCAGCAAGTAACTTGAATATCCCAATGAATTCAAGTAATAAGTTCGAAATCCATGTGAAGCACCGTCCTACCATCCCGGATAATCAAAGATGTTGGCAAGTTTTCCAAGATGATGATGAGATTAATGATTTTCTGCAAAGTAAAGGTAAGTTCAAAGATACCTCAATCGATGTAGAATATGATGATGGTGATGATGTTCAAGTCAATCAAATGGAAGTGTTGCAGCTGAAAGACAACGTTATTCCTAAAGGTTTGATACCTTTAGAAGAGCTCTTCGATCAGGATGATGTGGCCAAGAAACCAACCTTACGGCCGACTAAAAAAGGAGTTGAAGATGTAAATATTAGAACAGCTGAAGACCCCAAAATGGTGAAGTTATCCAAATCATTACCACCGAAGGTAAAAGAAAAATATATGAGTTTTTTTGTCTTCGTTTGCTGATGCTTTCGCTTGGGATTACTCAGATTTAAAGACGTATGCCACCAATATAATTCAGCACACTATCCCAATCAAGCCTAATCAGAAGCCTTTCAGAAAGAAGAATCAATCCGAAGTTGCTGCCATCGATTGAGAAGGAGGTAAATAGGTTGTACAAAGCAAGAATCATTGTTCCCATCAGATTTTCTGATTGGATTTCCAATTTAGTGCCAGTGTGGAAAAAGACAGGTGAGATTCGATTGTGTATTGATTTCCGAAATCTAAATAAGGTGTCATTGAAGGACAATTATCCATTGCCTAAGATGTATCATATATTGTAGTGAGTAGTTGGAGCATCTTGCATGTCACTACTCGACGGTTATTCTGGATATAACCAAATTTTGGTCCATGAGGACGACCGTGACAAAACAGCATTCACCACTCCGTGGGGGACATTCCACTATGCCAAGATGCCATTCGGTTTGAAGAATGCTGGTGCGAATTTCCAGCGGGCGATGGACATGGCTTTTGCGAATGAAAAAGATGTTTTCCTTGTTATATATTTTGATGATTTGATGGTTTTTTCCAATTCAGATGAAGAGCATATGTATCACTTGAAAGTTGTTTTTCAAAAGTGCAGAAAATATGGTGTCTCGCTTAATCCTAAAAAGAGCTTGTTTGCCATGGATGCATGCAAATTACTTGGTCACATTATTTCCAAATATGGCATTCGTATTGATCCAGCACGTGTTGAAGCAATTTAGCAAATTGACCCTCCCAGGAACAAGAAGGAGATTCAGTCTTTTAATGGTAAGATGAACTTTTTACGCCGTTTTGTCCCTAACCTTGCTGAACATTTAAGAGAAATAAAAAATATGCTGAAAAAGGACATCCAAGTGAAGTGGAATGAAGAGGCGGTAAAGTCCTTTAATTTGGTGAAGTTGGCACTATCTTCAACTCCGGTGTTAATCAGCCCAGCTTACACCCAAGATTTTATTTTGTTTTCCTTTGCTTCGAAGCATACCCTAGCAGCTGTGTTAATGCAGAAAAGAGATGGACATGAGAAGCCCATAGCATTTTTTAGTCGAACTATTAGAGACGTAGCCTTGAAATACAACATCATTGAGAAACAAGCTCTGACATTGGTAAAGGCATTGAAGGATTTCAAGGTATACATTTTGCATTCCCATATTTTAGCTTATGTTCCTAACGCTGCCGTGAAAGATGTTTTAGTACAGACTGATCCGGAAGGAAGACATGGCAAGTGGATTGCAGCTTTGTTGGAATATGATGTGGAAATAATGCCCACGAAGCTTATCAAGGGACAGGGGTTGGCGAAGCTTATGGCTGAATCGAATTTGCATGCGCTAGACATAAATCTGATTGCTGCTATGTCTGATGAGGATGAGGAGAATTCGCCACTTCAGGTATCGGAAATGTTTGTTGCTTCCCCATGGTATTCAGATATCGTGTATGTTCTTCAAAATTTGTCATCACCGCTCGGCATGACTAGAAACAAAGGTAGAACTTTGAAACTGAAGGTTGAAAAATTTTGTATTTTGAATTCTGCACTTTATTGGAAAGATCCGAGTGGTGTTTTGTTGAATTTTTTGGTGGAGGAAGAAGTGAAGAAGGTAATGGAGGATTTCCACAAAGGAGATTGCGGGGGTCATCATTTTTGGAAAACAACTGCCAATAAAATTTTGAGAGCAGGGTACTATTGGCCGACATTGTTTGCTGATGTATATAAGACAGTCAAAGGCTGCCATGAGTGCCAGATTTTCGAAGGAAGACAGAAATTACAGCCATTGCCACTCAAGCCTATTGAGGTAAGCGCCCCTTTTCAGCAGTGGGGTTTGGATTTCATTGGGGAGATCCATCCTCCTTCCTCAGGACAGCATAGATGGATTCTAACAGCCACCAATTACTTTACGAAATGGATCGAAGCAGTTCCCACAAGGCAAGCCACCGATTCGGTAATCATTTCTTTCCTTGAAAACAACATTTTGTCTCGTTTTGGTTGCCCGAGTAAATTGATCACTGATAATGCAGCGGCTTTTAAATCAAGAAAGATGATTGAGTTTTGTGCTAAGTATAAAATTTTTGGGACATTCAACCGCCTATCATCCGCAAGGCAACGGTTTGGTGGAATCTTCCAATAAATCTCTAGTCAACATCATTAAAAAGTTGTTGGACATAAATAAGAAGAGTTCGCATAAGAAGCTGGTAAATGCGCTATGGGCTGATCGGGTGAGTCAAAAGAAGTCCATTGGTATGTCCCCCTTTGAGTTAGTTTATGGAGTGGATACAATGTTTCCTACCTCACTTGCTGTTCCGGTGGTCAAGCTTCTTCAGGAAGCTGGTAGTGAAGAAAGCCATATGCAGAGAAGGATAAATCAGATGATTCATTTGCAGCAAATGAGAGAAGAGGTCTTCCAGAACACATTCAATTTGCAGGAGAGAATCAAAAAGATCTATGACAGGAAAGCGAAGGCGGATAAATTCCAATTGGAGGAAGTAGTGCTGAAGTGGGATGCTAGGAATGAGGACAAAGGTAAACACGGTAAGTTTGAAAATATCTGGAAAGGTCCATTCAAGATTGCAGCATATCAAGGTCGGAATGCCTTTCTTTCAAAGGAGATGAACGGTGAAGACTGTCCAGGAGGGCCGGTCAATGGTCGGCTGCTCAAGCGGTACCATTTCTAAGATGTTTTCTGCTGATCATATTGTCATTGTACATATCATGTATTTCAATTTCATTGTAAGTGTGCACTGTAGTGTTTTCTTCAGTCTGGGGCCCGAAGTGAAGGCTATAATTCTGAAGAAGGATTTCAGTTTTGGTTTGAGTCAGTTCAGTCGGTTTGGTTTAGTCATTTCTGTTTTAAAATTTGAGTCAGTTGAGTTAAAGTTTCAGTCAAATAAATTCAGTCAACAGTATTGACTTGTTTTGTCAAAATAATGGACTCCATAGCCCAATGGACGAAAGCACTGGTCTGCTCTCCCAAAGATCTATCGTTCTTGGCACCTCCAAGGAGCTACCATCCCCATTGGAGCCAATGTTAGAGTCGGTCTTTACATCCCTCCGTCAGAGATTATTTCTCTTATTGCATTTCATTTTTCGGTGTCTCATTCCGTTCGTTCATTTGCATTCCGTTAGGGGCATGCCATTATCTGAAAGAAGGGCTTTGTTCTCTCATTTTCCCTCATGTTTGTACCTGCTGGGTTGGTCAAAATTTCTAAAAATTCATCAAAGTTCATTTCACGTCATTTACAGTCATAGATGCTATTTTGGTCAAAAAAGAGTCATTTTAGTTTCTAGGTCTAGGGTTTGGTCTTCAGAAATATTAAACAATGCCCGCAGGCCATGAGGATGTTTTCAATTAGTTTTCATTTCAAGATTTTCATCGTCAAATATGCTCGAGGATGTTTCTTCTTCAAAACTCTGTTTTGAAGAATAAATTGTCAATTTTTTTTGTTTGTAATAAATATGTATTTTAAATTTTTTCCGCCATGAAGTACTTCAAAAGCAGACTCTGGTCTTCCTTTTCCGAAGTTCAATGCCACCATCCCTGCAAAAATCAACCAATTTCATCATTCAAGCTCAGAAAGTCAGTGAGGAAACAAAAAGACAGAAGTTGCATTAAATGCAAAAAGTGCCAAAGTCAATAACATTACAAAATGGGTTTTGAGAAGAAAAAATTAAAACCATCTCTTTATAAGATATTTCTCAAAGTTATTAATTCATTTGCATCAAGAGATATTCATAAAATCCAAGAGAAAAGTCGATGTTGAAGTTTGGAGGAACGAAACTTTGAGTTTAAAGGGCCGACTGGGTGATTGAATTGAGCGCGGCGCATTGGAATAGGGCGCGGCGCACCCACAGAGCGCGGTGCACCCACAGAGCGCGGCGCATTGGAATAGGGTGTGGCACACCCATAGAGCGCGGCTCATAGAGCCGAGATTCATAGTGTAATTTCCAATGGGCGCGGCGCACCCACACAACGCGGCGCATTGGGTTTGTGCACGGCGCACAGAGCCTCCAAGCCCAAAATTTCATCAGTGCTTCTCAATTCTTCAAACCGAATCAACTCTTTTGATCCAAGTAAGTTGTGTGCCTTTGCCATTTGATTTTAATTCCTATTGGGTGCTATTTGGAAGGAGGAATTCAAGAGTTTAAATGGTGAAAATATAACCCTATATCCATTTCAAAATTTTCTCCTAGGGTTTGAAATTGGGTGTCAAAACTTGACTTTGGTGCCAAAACACTCTCATTCCATTTTCACTTGTGTTTCCCACCACTGTTACACTATTGTCAATATCCTTCCCCATTCCCTTTCATCCTAAGCTACTCATATCATTCCATTCCCATTTCACTATACCAACTCCTCTTATTCCCTATATTTATCCCTTTCTCCACATCACTTATAAATCCCCAAATCCCTAAGTCCCCAAAACAGTGACTGTCCTCATACTTAAATCTCACTTGACAGTCCTTTTTCCCATTGTAATATTTCCTCACAGTCCCTCATTTCATACTTGGCACATTTGGCATTAAAACATACACCAAACTCTTGTTTTCACCATACATATATATCAGCACATATTTGTCAAACACCTTGTTTTCAGCATCATGTCAGAGACAAATTCATCATATGAGCAGGGATATGAGCAGGACAGTGACTCAACCACCGAGATAAATGTACCGAGGAGGTCTCATAAAAGTGGCAGGCACGTCAGGGAGGAGCCCACTTCTTTGGCTCAATTGCGGGCCTGCCCTCTTGCAATGGCATGCTTTCAGCAACATTCATGTTTTCGGTATTGTGAGATGATATCTCAGATTCAACACCATCAAGAGTTAGTTCGCTTATTTGTCCTACATTTGTCTGATGGTCATGTAAAACTTGCTAGAGTGAACTTCACCTTGACACTAGAGACCATCTCTGAGGCAACCGGGATACCAAACATAGGTGAGGAGTGGAATAAGAGACAACAGCTGGATAGAGCATATTATGAACCTTACATCAGGCCTGGTTATATGAGGCAGCTCAGTAGGGTATTCTCGTTCCGGTTTCTGAAGGAGTCCTATGCGCCATTAATGAAAATCATCATTAGATACTTCAGCTGTGAGGGTAGATTCTCACGCCTTTATGCATACCATATCAGACTTTTGATGCATTTCATGAGAGTGCGACTGATGAATATTCCATACTTCATGTGCTGAAACATAGAGCGGATGACTACCCTTGTACAGAAGAAGACTCCAGAGCAGCAACATAACAACATTTATCATTATGCGCTCATTAAAATCATTGTATTACATCAGCTTGGATTGCAGGACATCGCATGGGATGAGTTCATTTCTCGTGACTTATTTACAGCCCCTCCAGCCTCCTCCAGAGATTGTTCATGATACAGGTGAGCCTTCGCATCATTTTGAGGTTCCTGAGACAGAGCCTATCAGTGTTCCAGTGTGTGTTACATATCAGAGAGGTACCATAGCCTTATTTGCAGCAGCACGACGAGTACTATCTCCGCCCAGGGTGGAAGGGGTCTCGTTACCTTCGACAACAACGCGATTACTATCTCCACATGGCGTGGAAGGGGTCTCGCCTTCTACATCAGCATAGGTACAGGACCAAGGCAAGAGGCCTATGCATGATGAGGGCCGCTCAGGAGGCCAAGACACTGATTTTATACTCATCGATGTTGATTCGAGCTCTCCCAGCTCAAAGCTGAAAGAAATCATCCAGGAGAAAAAAGCTGAGATCGACACACTGACCGAGAAATTTCAGAGAGCTCAGTGGGTTATAAATTACTTGGAGCAGCGGAATAAACAACTAGAGGATTAGCACACACTCATGGAGCTGCAAAGAATCCGTGAAGACCTTGAATTGGCTCGAAAGAGACCAGGTGACATGACACCATTTGAGCGAGAAACTTGCCTTACGAGAGTCAACATTCATCTGGAGAAGCTGTTGGCGAAGGCCAATAGGGACAAAGACATGCTCATACATATGAAAAACCACTATTGGGCCCGCACACACGTTTGCAGAGCTAGGATGAAGATCCTGAAGGCGATGTTGAGAAAAGCACTGAAACGTCGGAAAAGGCCTGATCCACTCCGGATCTTTGCTGAAGCATCCTTGGCTGAGCATGAGACATGATGGGAGACCTTCACTCCAAATTTCAGCAAATTTGGAGAATATTTTGTCATTTTTGAAAATTTTGGTTGCAAAATAGGTTTTTCCGCCCGACGCGTCGCGCCACCCGACGCGCACTTATTATTGGGACATCTTCTGGAGGAAAACTTGATATTTTTGGGTTTTTTATGGTAAATTATGCATGCTCAGGAATGGCTGAGAGATTTCATGAAATTCTGGGTGGTCTTAAAGGTCAAAAACACTCCAAAAATGGCCTTTCTGCCACTTTTTGCACCAGCAGGAACCAGTCTTGGGAGATTGCAGTTTTCAAGGGGAAAATGACATCCAAATTGAAAAATTCCACTTGCGTTGGATAGAAGACATCTAGGGCTTTCCAACGAGCTATCATGAGCTCAATTGGGACTTCAAAAACTGCCCCAAAAACAGGCTCAAAGTGGCGCGGTGCATAGAGGAATTTTGCCGAATTTTCACTTTTCAGCTCAGAAATTCGGCCAGTTTGACTAGTTTTACTTTTGGATGTAATTATTAGCCTATATTGATGTAATTTTGTGGCTATGATGTAAATTTGGAATTTTTTTACTTGTTCTAGAGGATTCATTCACTAAAAAGTGAAAATTAAGTGAATGGATCAGTTTCCTAGCATATAGAGACAAGTTGTTTGGTTGCCTAGATTTCAGTTCCATGTTTAGAATTGGTTGAAAAAGATCCTAGAAGGATGAGATCGACCCCTAGAGGCATGGGAAGGGGTTAGGATGGTCTATATATTGTATTTTTTGAGTCCTTTTCAGGGTTGGATACTTGGGAAAATTTTGGCACGTCATTGTATATTCTTTTCAGATTTTTGGCAAAGGAAAGACCAGAGTTTTACAGCACTTGTTGGGATCCTTGTGGCTTCTGAGTTTTGATGATGTTTCTCTCCATGTTATTGTAAGTTTCATTAATTTCATATGTATGCCATTTCCCTTCTCTTTGCTTCTGAATTAAACAAATGAGTAATTGAGGTAGAATTCATTAGTTTGCTGGTGCTCTGCCTTAAACTTTTGTTTAGTTTTACATGTTTCTCGTCATTTTGAAGAGGATGCTTGCACCCTCTTTCCCTCTTAAGCTCCTCAGCAGTCTTTTAAATCCATTCATTTGATCTAAGACATCAAAGTCATTGCCTTCCCTGCCCCAACTTGAACTCTGCAAGAATTTGGCCTCATCCCCAAGCCCAAAATTGTTTTTTTCCTTTTTTCCAACAAAATCCCAAAAAATCAAAATCAAACCCTCCTATTTGTTTATCTAGCCTAAGATCAGTTGTTGTTTTAGTCATCTCAAGCCCCTTTGAATATTTTCATTGAGATTGACCTGGAGAGAGCCCTCTCCTGTCCTCGTAGGGCTAGCTACGAGGCTGAGCGTGGTTTGGTGTTGTCCTTCTTTTGCCTTATTTCAGCCTGAGGTGGATTTGGGAACTAACAGTCAGGGCTAAAATTTCCTCAGGAACACGGTATAGAATGAAAACAATATGCACACTTTGTCCTTTCACGGTTAGGAACATTCTACTGATGGTGACACTGATATATATCGTTTTGTGTGCCCCAGGACTTTTGTGTGATTCATGAGGTCTTCAGTTTGATATTTTGCCTTTAATTATTGAGTTAAGGCTCACAATCTTCAATTACTAGCCTTACATTCTTTGATCTCTCACTGATACTCTTTACCGCTCCTTTAATGCTCTCTGTCTTTGAAATCTCAAGTTTTAATGGTGCTGGGGAGGTTTAATCAGTGTCGAGCACCGTACCTTGATGAAATCTTTCCTGCAGAAACCTTCCCAAACATTTTCCTACAACATCAGGCTCGGAAAAAGGCCTTCTCTGCGCTCTATGTCACTGGAACAGTGACTATGAACAGTGGAGATTTTCACCACCTGAAACCCTGCAAAACACGAAAACACGTTAAGAAAATCCATGCATGGGGTGGGCGGACGTAATGGAGGACTGGAGGACAGGTGGCAGAACTGTGGAGATGCATTTGGAAGATGGGGAGAAAGGAAGTTTTAAGGTAAAACCTTTAAATTTGACCTTTGAATGAAATATATAGGAAACAGAAGAAAATGCGATGAAAACACATGGAATGGGTGACGTGGCGGGACCCAGTCAATGGCGAGGCATGGATTTAATTCTAACCGTCCGATCTCAGGAGGAGATGGTGGGCCAGGGGTCTTGTTTTCCTTGGGCTAACTCCCAAGCATCTTCGTGGTGCGATCACCGTTGGATGGACAACTTCAGAGCGGACAGTGTACGCGCATATCACGCCGGGTCCACAGTCAAACGTTAATGCGCAATGAGGGTGGTTTTACAGTAGTGCCTGAAGTCACGCGTCAACCAGTGAATGGCATCGCTGCCGAATGAAAAATACCGCCCTCCTTCCAAAGGCGGTGTGATAGAAACCGACGGTTTGCAACTGTGCTTTGGCGTGGGGACCACCAGGCAGATGAAACGTGGATCGTCGATCTGCGGATCAGATCGATGGTGGATATGCGATCGGAGTGGTGAACGGGGGAAAACGGATATGATGAGATTTGTGAATGTTGTCAGATCTGTGCAGATTGATGGCGGGTATTGCACCCGACCATTTTTTGATAAGTGCTCTACGTGCTAGCACCTGGTTTAGCGCCCGGGTCACGTGGGGAAACGGTTTTGGGGGCTGGCCGAAAGGGGCTAGGCCTGATATGTGTTAAAATGTGGGTTTCAGCCTTTTAAATGCAATTTGCGGCCAGAAATGCGTAACGATAGAGAGAGTGGGAGCTATCAAACCACCGAGGTTATTTGAATGGTTTAAGAGGGGAATGGGGATGATTTAGAAGGTTTAGGAGGGGTTTGGGGGGTAAAAAGGGATTTTTTACAAAGGGAAAAAGGTTAAAATGGGACATTCTGCAGGGATACAAGGGAAAATGCAGGCCTCCTTGAGCACATTTTTTAACAATCAGTGAGGCTTTTGACTTAGAAGCAGTAGTGGAAATTAATCAAAGGGTAGAGGGCATGAAGAGACTTTCAAGGATGATGTCTTTTCAGGGGAAATGCATTCCTTGAAGGTTTCACCAAAAATTTTAGCCCCTTGTCTTCTTGTCAATAAATTTATAAGGGGCTAACAGTGGCTCCACATGGGGATGGCTTCTTCTTGAAGGAGTCAAGAATTCAGAAAATTATCTTTGGTGTAGGCCAGATGCCTGCTGCTTGAACCACCCTTTCTCTCTTGGATCAACTGCCACAAAAATGATGGATACATTAATCAGTAGAAAACATTCCCCAACAATTTACCTACCCATCCTACAATCCTAACATTTTTTCTTCCAGGGTGCATTTAGACTAGCAGACCCTTTACATCATTTCTTTTTACAAATAGGACAATAAACCTATTCTATTTCTGCCCTTATTACTCCATGAGACTAGATTAAACTGTTGGCCTGATATGTTTCTCTACCTAATCTAATATCTGCTGGGATTAAACTGTCCAGCAGATTTCTTCTCTACATTCTACAACAGAAATTGAAAAATAGTCAAGCCAGGATTAGACTGTCTGGCTTGCTGGACTCTGCAGAAGTTAAAAACAACTAACTACACACTCATGGACTGAGCTTTATTGTGATTTTTCCTACCTACCTTACTCTAACTGGAATATTTTCCAGCCTAGCTTACAAACATTGTCTTCCAATGCAACCAGTCCATCAAGTGATCCCATGACTGGTCTTTCTTGCTCAACTCTTTGAGCATGCTGGATAGGAAGGGTTGCTCCCACTCTTTTTGTTCCACAATAGCAGTTACAAAAAATTTCTTGCTGTCTGCAACATGCTGCTCAACAAGACCTTTGATCCTTCTTCAAATTTTCACAAGAAATGGGCATAAGGATCATGGAATGATACCTGGTTATGGATATCTGGCAGGCAAGCTTCAACTAGGATTCCTTCTTCTTCCACTGGACCAAGAACAAGACTCTCTTGAGAAAGAGAATCTCCTTCATCTTCTTCAATTCTGAACTGGAGGACTCATCATATATGGCAGTGGTGTCCTCTTGGAGCTCTGGTATGTTCTGCTCTGCTGGGCTGAGCTCTGTGAAGAGATCCATGTATTCTTGAGCAGGGGTTTGGTCTATTGCTTCCTCTGTTCCAAGAGAAAACTCCTTGCTTTCACTTCGCTCAAAAATTTCTTCTTCTTTTCTCTCCTCCTCATCTTCTGAAAAGGAAGGCTACTGGTTTCCAGTCTCACTGATGAACTGTGGTAAAGAAAAATGAAGATTCAAGGAATCTTCATCAGCTATTATACTGTCGTATCTCTCCCCATCAGTGTCATAAATAGGTTGGCTCGACCAAGTTAACCATTCTAGACGCTCAATAGGTCTTTCTTCGTTCTAATTTATAGAGGAGCTTTCTGGATCTGTACAATCAAACTCAGGAGATGAATGAGAAAGAGTGTGTGTTCTATAAAATAATTCAGAGGTGGACTGCTGATTTAATATCTGATCAATCTCTTCTTCTGTCAAAGGGGAAGATTTTCTTGTGGTTCTTTGAGCAGAAGTGTAGCAGCTCTCTGTTTCTTGTATTAGTTGATTTGGAGGCAGGATGTCTTCTTGAACCTCTTCTAGAATATCTTCAGTTATGCTTGCAAGGAGATCTTGAGGATCTTCTGATGTTTCTTGATCTCTCTCTGATTCAAACAAATCCTCATGAACCTGATGATACTCAGTTTGAATACAAGGCTCATGAGTGGTTTCTTCTTCCACATCAAATTCTGCATCTTCTATGTGGTCTCTTGTTTCCTCAAAGCAATATTCCCTATTAGCTTTTGCCAATAGGTCGTGATATTCTCTGGTCAGCATCGTACAAGACATAGAAAGGCGATCAGGCGGTTCTTGATCATTTTCCTCTTCATCTTCCATAGATTTTAGAGCATCATACATGTCTTGCTCATTATCTAGGTATTGAGTTTGTTCTTGTTCTGGAAGAGGTGTGGGTTGTTCTAAATAATCATCATTTACACTCAGATTAGCCATATACATCTCCAGCACTTTACCAAACATCTTTGCTATTCCATTTAATTGATCAAACAAAGTATCTAGCTTTGTATCTCTGTCCATGTCTGGATCCATGTTCCTGTAAAGATGGTCACTGCATCTTCTCAACCAGTTCAGAGTCTTCTACCAGTGGATTCATTTGGTCTTTTGGGAGTTATGGAGTGTGGAGTCGCCAGGTGGATGAATTTGACTGTTTAGAGCAGGCTGCTATCCACCATTAGCAATGAGATACCAATCTAACCAGAGATTCTGGGTCTTTTGAGTGCCTAAGAATTTTGAAGGTGAAATGCACTCAATCCCCAGTGGAGTCACCATTATGTTGGGGTTCCCATGTTTTGGCCAGATTGGCAAGACCAAAAGATGAGACAACATCAAACCACTTTCAGACCTCAGGATCTAGCCCTCCTAGTTCTAGAGAGGGATCTCTCTATATAAGCAAAGTTTATGTCTTTGAAGCTCAAGGTTAAGATGTTAGGATAGTTATGGGCACGAGGTTTGTTTGTTTGATTTTTGGTTTGGTTGTTGGGAATCAGGAAAGAAGGGTTCAATATAAGACAAGGATGAGCAAAGAGGGTTTTAGGCAAAGGAGGGATGTTTCAGAGAACATTCAATACCATTGGGCAATGGAGTCAAGAAAGGGTTTGCTTGCTATTCAATATGCATGCTTTCAGTTGGGCTAGTCATCTAAAGCATTGGATCTTCAAGATGATAGTGTGGCATGAAATGGTAAGAGAGAAGGTGAAAGCAAGGAAACCTCTAAGGTGACCTTTCAGGAATCAGATCCAGGGACAAGACATGCCATTGGACAACCTGTGATCCACGACCTAAAAATTTAACTCTTCAGACAAGGAAACATTAAAGATTTAAACACAAAGGTGAAAACCTGAGATCAAAGAGAGACTTTGAACTCTCAATACATTGGCATCCAACTTAAGGGAACTTAGGAAGGTTCAATTAATTGAAAAGGATCCTAGTAAGACAGAGATAGAGTTCTGGACTCCTAGTATCCCAATTCATTCAATTAAAACCTACCAAGCACATCTAAGAATAGATTCATTAATTCATACATCAGCGAGCAGTATATCTGACCACTACACTGGTTAAATTAGCTTGAAATCAATCCTCAGATAACACATACAGAAGAAAAAATTGAAGGCAGGGAGAGCAGAAACATAGGGTACCTAACAAGGGTAAATCCTATGCTATATTTATGATGCGTGCCAGAAGAAATGAACTGAAATGAACTAAAATGGAAAACATAGACAAAGACAGAAAAACATCACTGCTACTTTAAATCAGGATCCAAAGAAATGTGCTTGTCATATTAAAGAGCAACACCATTCAAGCACAACATTACCAATAGCTTGATATTCAGTCTGAAAACATCTTCCTCGGCCTATCTTACAACTTTACACAGAGAACATGTCTCAAGAGAAACAGCTTGCAATTCACAGATATCCAAACAACAACCTTTACAATGAGTTTCTTCATGAATCTTATAGCTGAAAAAGAGGCTGAGGGGGTAGATGAAAAACTAAATGTAGCATTAAAACTCAGAAGACGAAGAGGGTCGAGGCCCCATTCTGTTTTAAATTCTAGGCATTTATCTTCAGTACTCTTTGGATGAAAGGGTGGTCTTCGTCAGGCTGCAAATTTACTCCAGGTATGTTTTTGATGTACTTGCTGTGATACCTCTACAACATCCTGGTGAGCTGATCAAACAGATCAAATGACTTTGGGTCTGCCATACTATGTAACAAATGCTTCTGACAGCATAAGACTGTTGTCAGGGCTGAAATTTCCTCAGGAACATGGTATAGAATGAAAACAGTATGGGCACTTTGTCCTTTCACGGTTAGGAACATTCTGCTGATGGTGACACTAATATATATCGTTTTGTGTGCCCCAGGCCTTTTTTGTGATTCATGAGGTCTTCAGTTTGATATTTTGCCTTTAATTATTGAGTTAAGGCTCAAAATCTTCGATTACTGGCCTTACATTCTCTGATCTCTCACTAATACTCTTTGTCGCTCCTTTACTGTTCTTTGTTTGTGAAATCTTGAGTTTTATTGGTGCTAGGGAGGTTTAATCAGTGTTGAGCACCGTACCTTGATGAAATCTTTCCTGCAAAAACCTTCCCAAACATTTTCCTGCAACATCAGGCTCGAACAAAGGTCTTCTCTGCGCTCTATGTCACTGGAACAGTGACTGTGAATAGTGGAGATTTTCACCACCTGAAACCCTGCAAAACACGAAAACACGTTAAGAAAATCCATGCATGGGGTGGGCGGACGTAATGGAGGACTGGGGGACAGGTGGTGGAACTGTGGAGATTCATTTGGAAGACGGCGAGAAAGGAAGTTTTAAGGTAAAACCTTTAAATTTGACCTTTGAAAGAAATATATAGGAAACGGACGAAAATGTGATGAAAACACGTGGAATGGGTGACGTGGCGGGACCCGATCAATGGTGGGGCGTGGATTTAATTCTAACCGTCCGATCTCAGAAGGAGATCGACGGCGGAAAACGCATTGGAGGGCGATGGATGGTGGGCCAGGGGTCCTGTTTACCTTGGGCTAACTCCCGAGCATCTTCATGGCACGATTACCGTTGGATGGATAGCTTTAGATCGGACGGTGTACGCACATATCGCACTGGGTCCACAGTCGAATGTTAACGCGCGATGAGGGTGGTTTTCCAATAGTGCCCGAAGCCACGTGTTGGCCAGTGAATGGCATCGCTGCCGAATGAAAAATACCGCCCTCCTTCCAAAGGCAGTGCGATAAAAACCGACGGTTTGCAATAGTGTTTTGGCGTGGGGACCACCGGGCGGATGAAACATGGACCGTTGATCTGTGGATCAGATCGACGATGGATATGCGATCGGAGTTGTGAACGGGGGAAAACGAATACGATGAGATTTGTGAATGTTGTCGGATTTGTGCAGATCGATGGCGGGTATTGCACCTGACCATTTTTTGATAAGCGCTCTATGGGCTAGCACCTGGTTTAGCGCCCGGGTCATGTGGGGAAACGGTTTTGGGGGCTAGGCCTAATATGTGTTAAAATGTGGGTTTTCGGCCTTTTAAATGCAATTTGCAGCCAGAAATGGGTAACAATAGAGAGAGTGGGGGCTATCAAACCACCAAGGTTATTTGAATGGTTTAAGATGGGCATGGGGATGATTTAGAAGGTTTAGGAGGGGTTTGGGGGGTAAAAAGGGAATTTTGACAAAGGGAAAAAGGTTAAAATGGGACACTCTGCAGGGATACAAGGGCAAATGTAGGCCTCCTTGAGCACAATTTTTAACAATCAGTGAGGCTTTTAACTTAGAAGCAGCAGTGGAAATTAATCAAAGGGCAGAGGGCATGAAGAGGCTTTCAAGGATTATGTGTTTTCAGGGGAAATGTATTCCTTGAAGGTTTCACCAAACAATTTAGCCCCTTGTCTGCTTGTTAAAAAATTTATAAGGGGCTAACAGCATGCAACCAAGCAATGAATTCTTGTTTTAAATTTTCTCCAAAATAAATTTTCTGGTTAAGACTGTAGCCTGTGTTTCTAATGAAGAACTGTGGCTCCAACACCATGCTATCGCACCATTAAACCTTGCCATGTCGCCTCTTCAATCCATTGCACCTACCAACATTTAAACATTCATCTGCCCGCATTAAAACATACACCAACCGTTGTTTGTTTTGATTTAAATCAAACCAAGTCACTCACACCCTCAACCAATCAAGTCTCGATTGCACTATTTGATGCCTTATCATCACTCACCATAGCCCGCATGAAAGCAATGGACCCACTACCATGTCAAGAAACTCGTGGACCTATCAAATCACTATCGCAAATCTTGAAGCTGATGTCATCACCCCCAGAAATGGATGCGATAAAAGTTTGTGCAATTCGGTTGAATTTGTTTGAAGTCTACGCGGGGTCCACCTCCAACCAATAGGAAATCGATCGCATGGTTTTGGAGTCGATTCAACCTAGAGAAAAATGGATGCAATAAGTGGTATGACCATTTCGCATAAACGTTTTTGAAATCCGCGAAAAGTGCTTGTACTAAGGTTTTTGACCTTAGATTTAATTTGTTTTAAGTTTTAATGCCATCACATTTTTTTGTTAAGTCTTTAGACTTAGTGGTATACATATATATGTTTTGTTATAAATATATATATTATAAACATAGAAAGTTTATAGTATATATATATATATATATATATATATATATATATATATATATATATAATACAATAGGTTGCTTTATTTGTTTTTTTAATAATTTGTACTGCCATATATATATGTCCGAAGGCAAAAAAAGAAAAGTATGGAAGACTGTGTATTTTTTTTAAAGGGGACAGCAAGCAGTCAGTTGACTGAGTATTGTATTTTGTAAGCCTCAAGGAAAAATTAAGAGGACAGAGAAAATAAAAACTGTAACGTTGTGTTTGTAGTAGCTTGTGTAATGTTTTTTTAAGGCCAGAACAACAATTTTGAGGTGATATTGTAACTAATTTTTTTAAGTTTAATGAAATAGAATTTTTTTATGCATCTCTGTCCATAAGAGATGCATAAGAGAATTTTCATTTTGAATTGAATCTCTGTGTTGAAGAGAAGGAAATTTTTTTTCTTCTATGTGCTTGGAATACTCAGAAATTGCATCAATGTAATGTTCACTTCCTCTGGTGATTTCATTGTTTTTAGAGAATCTTTGATCCTCATTTCACACATGCAACACAAACTCTAAAAAAAAGACCTTAGAGTGAAATCCATCCTATCTTTAATTAGAAACTTGATTAGCTACCATGGAATGCCAAACTTTATAGCTATAACGGAATGCCATATTGACTTGTTTAAAAAAAATCTCTTATATGTCGATTTGTTTAAAAAATAGATAAAAAAATTAAGATTTTAAATATTTATATTTTTAATATAATGATGAAGTAGAATGTATATTAAAATTAATATGAATTATACAATATTAAGAAGGTAAAAAATTATTCAAAATTATTTAGATTCATTTTAATACGGGAAAACTATTAAAAAAAAGCGTTTCAACATCATCATAATTTTGTTAAATTGGATTTTTGTATAGTAGTAAAATATTAAAAAAAATGTTTCAAATTTATAATAGTTTTGTTAAACTAAATGATAAAAAAAGTTGGCAGTATAATAAATACTTTGAAATTGAGATTTAATTTAAAAAACAAATTGTTTTTCATTTTAAAATCTTCTTAGTGTTACATATGACACTTTTTCATTATGTAGATAAGCATGTCTATTTTGGAATAGAGTTTTTACAATTTTAATTTAATTATCAATAATTATAAGATGATAATTTAAACTAAGATATTTTAGTAATAATATTAATAATTTAAAATAAAACTATAATTTAATTATTATTTTTAATTCTAAAATGTGAGGTGTACAATATTAGGTAATAATATTAATAATTTAAAACACAACTATAATTTAATTATTTTTTTAGATTCTAAAAAATGTGAGATGTATGATAGAGTGTGTGATTTGATAGTTATTATGGATTGATATTTATAAGTGGCTACCAATCATTCAATTTATATGGCTGAATTAGTATTTTGAGAATTCACCAATCTGAATTTCAATATAAAGCTCATAAGAATGTCGTTATATTGAGAATGTATTTAGTATCTTAATATTATTTAATTAATTTATATATATTTATATTATTCTTTCTTTTTATATTAAAATAATCAATACAAATTTAGTTTATCCCATGTATAAGAATAATTGAAAGAATGAATTTATATTCCAAAAGATTAAATCATTATCCATAATTAATAAATACTAAAATTAAAGTAAATAAACTCTCATGAGCTCCATAGTGAAACATGTAGTTGGGCAGTTCAGTGCCTAAAACATCATGGGTGAGAAGGATCTGCCATCTCTGTGAGAATATGAACATTGAGGATGAAAATCATTTCCTCTTAGAGTGCCCTATGTACACCCACATTAGATATCAGTTTCATATCTTTGTTGCAATACCAACCTTCCTAGCCTTTTAACATGTCAAAATTATAGTAAGCTCGAGACGTTTCTCTCCAAACTCTTTGAGCATAGGAGCACAATTTTAAAACAAACTAAATAATTCGTTTCTTTAGGTCTACACTTTTCTCCAAGCTCTTTGAGCATAGAAAGACAGTTTTAAAACAAACTAAATAATTCGTTTCTTTAGATATAACTACAAATTGCACCACATGTTGCAAAAGAAACGTCGTAAGGCAATAGTATAAGAAAGAGTAGCGTAGAAGAAATAAGTTGTTGTAGAGAAGGAGCCATTGTGAAGGAATGAAAGGAAATTTTTTCTTCCATGGAAGCAGGTCGTGGAGGTTTCAAAGATATTGATGATAAGAGTTATCAACCAAAAATTTTTGTTATAGATATTGAAATAGGCAATTGTGGATGAAAACATATATATAAACCAACATAATATGTTCACATATATAAAAAAAATTATAGATATTGAAATAGGAAATTGGGGGTGTAAATCCTTTGCTGATTAATAATCCTATGAAACAAGCATGTAACTCAAATAAGATATTTTAAATACATTCAAGTAAAATATATCTAGCATATATGTAAATAAAGAGAATTTTTATTAACAGAAATAGAGTTTACTCCAAGTTCATCTACATATTCGAGCACTAATTTCATGCTAGTCAGAAATTTTATATTGTATATGAATAACAATAGTCTTGGTATACAGGAAAGTGAATGTCATTTTAATATGGAGACATTTTTGGAATGAGATATTGTTCTTTATGTTATGGTTTATTTTCTTAACTCCAAACTTGGTTTATTATTTCTCTATATACATAAGAAACAAAAAATACAAAGTAATTTCACAATTTTAAGTTATAGTTTTATAATTTATAATTACAAATCTAGTTTCTTATTAAACTATTTTTTATTTTTTTAACTGAAACGGTTACGAATTTTTATTTATTGGAGAAATCAAGTTGAGTCGGGGCAAGAACAACCTGCGGTAAAAGACTACTAACTTTTTCCCTATTACATGTTGGATTTCTTTTCACGGGATACAGAATTGTGCAGGAGTTTTGTTGTTTATGCTGAGATCTCCTTATACGAGGAGACAACCTTTGTTGGCGTAATTTTCGACTTCTTTGTTTGAATCTCTGAGGATGTGAAAGCATTATGAGGAAGTAAATTCGTGAAGTATGTATCTCAGCCTTTGTAGGCTCTTGTTTAGGACAACATCATTAAACTGATCTTTCAAATGTATATTTTCGATAAAAATTTTGAAATATCTGAATACTTGTAGCTCTCTGAATCCTCTTTGTTTAGCGATTTGGAAGGCTTTTAACAATCTCAGGATTTCTTGTTGATTGCTTGTTCATTTTCCTAATCCCCAGCTAAAGGTTTCTATTGAGAAGCCATCCGAACAATAAATGAGGCCTCCAGCACCTGCGGTCCTAAGGTTTCCTTTCGAGGCACCATCAAAGAAGACCATTGCTATTCCTTTCTTCCTCCACCAGCTCTGAAATATTTCATCCTTATCTCTTAACCTCCACTCCGGATTGAGAGGGGGTTTAAAAACAATTTGATTTCTATGTCGGAAAATAAAGGTCCCGAACCATCTCTTTTCCTTAGGGAGTAGCATAGTTTCATGTTTTAGGGTTTGGTTACTTAGAGATTAAAAAATGAGGCATTTTGCTTTAGAAACTACAATAGAGGGGGTCCATGCTATATTATTGAATATTTGTTCATTCCTGGCTAGCCATAATTTCCAACAAACAAACTTGGTGATGGTGATCCAAACTTGAGCCCAAAGGGACTTGTTGGTGAAGGTCAAAGGATATTGATCCTTCCATGAAGAGAAGAGGTCCACTACTAAGATTTGGGAGGGGGCAACAGTGTTGAGGCCATGAAGAGTGAGAGTCCAAAATTTGTTGGTGAAAGGGAAATCAACGAAGAGGTGGTCAATGGATTCAAGGGCTTGTTTACAAAGATCACATCTGTGTAGACCAACAATGCTTCTTTTCAAAAGATTCTCACCTGGCAAAAAAAATTTATGCATTAATGTCCAAAAGAAGAATTTTATTTTGGGCAGGGCCATTAGATCCCATACCTGTGCCCAGAAGCTAGCAGGAAGAGACCTTTCTTGTTGGGGCTGCAGAAGTGCGTATCCCTTGGCGGTGGAGTAGGTGGCAGAGGGTCCCCAACCCCAAGTATCTTTTGTAGAATTGTGCACCGGGACAACGTCTTTGAGCTCTGTTTTGAGCATATCCACCTATTGTAATAAGTGCTCTGGAATGTTAGTGAATCTCCAGGCTGTCCAACTACCAACCTCGTCCCATTCAGAAATATCATATACTGTTTTAATTCCTCTCTCCTTCAGCAAATCTCGAATTTCGGCGAGGCCTGTATTGGTTTAAAGAGGCACATGGCCCATGATTCTGTCTATCCAGAGTTTCACTCTTTTCCCATTCCCTGGGATTTGATACAGATGCTGAAGAAAAAATTGAATTCTTTTTTTACATGAGCTCCAGAGCTGCGTGCTACTTTTGTTGATTGTGTCCTATAGTTGCGTTAACGCTGCACCTTAGATATATTTATTTCTGAGCATGCGACTTGCTGGATGATTGGGATCAACGTGCATTTGCCACAGTATCTTGCAACCTAGGGAGGTGTTTGCATGGTCCGGGTCCCTAATCTAAAGTCCTCCATCGCGTAGGGGTCTTTTAATAGTTTCTAATGTTATCAGATGCAACTTTCTATAATTCCCTTTGCCACTGTGCCACAGGAAATCACGCAGGAGTTTATTGATTTGCCCAAAGATTGATTTCAGAGCCAAAAGAATGGAGGCTTGATAAATCGGTAGGGAAGAGAGCACCGATTTTATTAAGGTGAGCTTGCCTCCATGCATAAGTCACTGCCTTCCCCATGATTCGATTTTGGTTTTGATATTATTCAACATTCCTTCCCATAAAGAACTCCTGTTAATTACCAACGTTAATGGCAGCCTGAGGTAATTTATTTTTTCCCATTTGGAATATCCATTGAACCCAAAAATGTGAGAAAATCTCTGTATGTCATTCTCTTCAACGTTCCAGCTGTAGACCGCACTTTTCCTTTCATTTATCATAGCACTTATTGATTTGCCCAGAGATTGATTTCGGAGCCAAAAGAAAGGAGGCTTGATAAATCGGCAGGGAAGAGAGCACCGATTTGATCAAGGTGAGCTTGCCTCCATGCATAAGCCACTACCCTTCCCATGATTCGATTTTGGTTTTGATCTTATTCAACACTCCTTCCCATAAATAAATCCTGTTAATTCCCAACGTTAATGGCAGCCTGAGGTAATTTATTTTTTCCCATCTGGAATATCCATTGAACCCAAAAATGTGAGCAACTCTCTGTATGTCGTTCTGTTCAATGTTCCAGCTATAGACCACAATTTTCCTTTCATTTATCGTAACACTTATTTATTTTCCCAAAGATTGATTTCGGAGCCAAAAGAAAGGAGGCTTGATAAATTGGTAGGGAAGAGAGCACCGATTTGATCAAGGTGAGCTTGCCTCCATGCATAAGCCACGTCCCTCCCCATGATTCGATTTTGGTTTTGATCTTATTCAACACTCCTTCCCATAAATAACTCCTGTTAATTCCCAACGTTAATGGTAGCCTGAGGTAATTTATTTTTTCCCATCTGGAATATCCATTGAACCAAAAAATGCGAGCAACTCTCTGTATGTCGTTCTCTTCAACATTCCAGCTGTAGACCGCACTTTTCCTTTCATTTATCATAACACTTGATAATCTGAAATAAGCTTGGAGGGTGGCTTTGAATGCTGAGGAAATTCTACAGGAGGCACCTCCCAACTTGAAGGAATCATTAGCAAATAGAGCATGGTTAATTGGGTCCAGCTCCATTATTTGCAGGCTAGGAGCAATCCCAGCAGCCTTGTCCAGCTCTAGTTTTATAGTGAGTGTATCTGCCAAGAGGATGTGCAGAAAGGGAGAGAGGGGGTATCCTTGCCTCAGTCCCCTCAAGGCTTGAAAGTAGCTGGCTGGCCTCCCATTTACCAGAGGAGCTATCTAAGGCATGCTGGTGCAAGATTTGATCAAATTGACAAACTCTTGCGAAAATACGAAGGAAAGAAGGACTTTATAAAGAAAATAAAAGTTTACTCTGTCAAAGGCATTGGCCATATCCAGCTTGACCAGCATGCCTTTCTCTTTTCTTAGATTACTGGAATGCATGATTTCTTGAACTTGAATAATGTTCTCCATTATATGTCTTCCTTTGATGAAACCTCCTTGCGAGGTGGAGATGAGGCTGCCAAGTAGCGCCTTATTTCTGTTGGCAAGGAATTTTGCAATAATCTTGTATGAGGCATTGCAGAGAGAGATGGGGTTGAACCTTTTGAAGGTGATGGGGTTTGATTATTTCAGGATTAAAGATAGAAAGGTTGAATTGGTGCTTCCCCCCATATTTGATTTTTCAGGAATCCTTGGATCATTCTAACCAAGTTTACCTTTATTATATCCCAGCATATCCTGTAAAAATGGATTATAAACCCATCTGGCCTAGACACTTTATCAGGTTCCATGGACCAAATGACTTTGCTGATGTCTTCCTTGGTGATCCGCTTCAAGAGGGTTGTGTTTTCATCCTTTATGCCAAAGATGGAATGTTGTTGAGGAATTCTTTGTTATCTTCTTCACTTCCGTCATTCCTTTTACTGTATAGATTTTGGAAGAGAGAGATAACAACAAATTTATTTTGTTCTATGCCTTTGTAGAGCGTCCCTTCAGAGGTTGTGATCTTCGAGATATGGTTGCGGGAGAGGCGAGCTCTAAATTGACAGTGAAAATAGGAGGTATTCTTGTCTCCGGATTCCAACCAAAGACTGTGGGAATTGAGTCTCTAGTAGTCTTATTCATTCCGAAAGGAACGAAAGGAGTTGCATTGGGTAGCTTGCTCTTTGTCCAATTCAATTGTTGTGATATCTTTAGTGTCCATTTCCATCTGAATATTTTCCAATTGCTGCACTGCTTCCTTTCTTTGACTGTTGGTGTGTTTGTGGGAAATTTTCTCCATTATTTAAGGTCCTTCTTTGTGAATTTTAGCCTTTTTTCCCAAACATATATGGGGGAGCCAATGATAGTGGTGGAACAATCCATTCGGACTGTGTCGAAGAATCCAGTTTTCCACTCCAAAGAGGACTAAATATAACTGGAATTGGGCCCAAATTTTCTTCCTCATCCAGTGAGAGGAGGATGAGTTTATGATCTGAGGTTAGTTTAGGGAGGATGGTTGAGGAGATGAGCCTTCTTTCCATCAACAAGGTGCTTTGTACTAGAAATCTGTCCAATCTGTCCGAGATATGATCTTCCCCTGTCCTATTGTTGGTCCAAGTGTATAGCCCTTTCTTTGGCTTGAAGTCCATTAGATCCCAATGGAGTATTATGTCTTCTACCACATGTATCATTTGGTGCCTGCTACCGCTACCTCCTCTTTTTTATTTTACATTCATTAGTATGTTGAGATCTGCAGCGAGGATGATGTTGTTTGGAGAGTGGAGTTCCAAAAATTCATTTAGGGATTTCCAACATCCTTTCTTCTCTACATACATTACTAGAACATATAAATTGAAAAGTGCGAAAATTAACTTACTTGCTATGTGCTTCAGTTCAGTGAAAATCCAATGCTGGGTGTTGAAGGAGTTGACAAGCCTGAATTGATCATCCTTCCACAGGGTGGCAATTCCTCCTGAGGAGCCCCTTGAAATTATTGCTTTCCCTACATTCTTATACCATTTATTTTTACTGATCTCTAGAAAGGAATCCCCTTCAATTTTTGTCCCTTAGAGCAAGAGGATATTTGTTGGTTTCATTTTCATGAGGTCCTTAATAGCTTCAACTTTTGATGGATTCCCCAAACCTCTGCAATTCCAAGAGATGATTTGCATTGCTTATTGTTGGGGGTCATAGGATCTCCTCCTTTTGGAGGTCTTATTCTAGTGCTCCTTCCGATTGACATCTCTATTGTAGGCTGGCTTCCTTGAGATTTTTGTCTTTCTGCCTCTTCCTCCCTTGCTTCTCTGCGATACTTTATTCCTGCTCTTTTTGTAGGCCTTTTGAGGATCTCATCCTCTGAGGAGCTGGGTGAGTCTATTGTCTACTTTCTGTAAATGTCTACATATGTGGGGGAAGGGGAGATTTCAGGGGTTACTGCTAGCTCCCCTTCTTCCTCACTGCCTTTCCCGCTGGGGGAAAGCTTCAATTGATCACTGCTATCTTTGTTTATTCCTGCTGCTCCTGCTACTTTGTTGGGTTTTGTGTTTTGAGTCCTTGCTGTCGATGAAGGGTTGGAGCTCCCATATCCTTGATATTGCTCGACTGGAAAGGATTTGTTCTCTTTTGCAGTACCTTTCCCTCACAGTATTTTTGGCGTTGTTTTCTTCAATGTAGTCCATTGATCAGCTTTCACATTTTCACTTTCTTCGGTGATATTTTTTTGCAGTGCCTTGAAAAATGGCTGTAGCCATGGCAGTGCTGGAATTTGAAGGGTAGTTGTTCGTAATATAATTCTTGAATGTGAGTCCAATATGCGACAGTTAGTTTTATTGCTGCTGGTAACCCTACTTCTAGATCCACCTCCACACAGATGCATACACAGGAATACTGATCTTTTTTCATTGCTCGATCTATATACCTTCCTAGCGAGTTGCTGATGGTTTGCAAAGATTTTTGGTTCCAACAGTGCAGTGGAATGTGGGGAAGACAGACCCACACTGGGACTGCGGAAGGCATGTCTTGTGCAAGATCAAAGTCAGGTGTCCATTTGTTCATATATAACCCTTTCGGCCCCATGAAGTATGGGCCATTTTTGAAGATGAGATTTGTGTCTTTTTCGTTTTCAAAAATGAATACTAAGAAACCTTTCCCTACAAAGTGGCTTTTGATCCCTTCTGAGATAAGTGAAGTCCAGTTCCTCTGAACCCAGTCCTCCACAACTTTGGCGAAGGGCCAGAGGCCAGTAAACTGGCCAATAAGCCCTCTTCCAGCTAGATTAAGAGCAGATCTACATGTTTCTTCGACCGACAGTGCGACTGATGGGATGAAATCTAGTTTCTTCATGAGTTTATGTTTAGTCTCGATCAGAGGTCTCTTATTAGCACCTGCAAAAAGTTTCCTGAAAGCAGTAAGTTCTGGCTGGGGGGGGGGGGGGGGAGGGGGATCATTACCCCCGCCAACATCCATGGCCGCTGGAATGCAGAGAGGGGGCATTCAGTCAATGGTAGCGCTGTCTAGGTCTATCTACGACAACAGCAGAGCGTTCTCCTCTCCCTTACTAAATTATTTTACGCACATATATTTATACAAATAAATTATATTGTGAATATGTTTTCTCCTATTATTTGATTACAAAATTATTATACTCCATACTAATTAAAAAAACTTTATTAATAAATAATTGAATGCCAAAGAACTGATTTTTTGATGTATAAATTATTTGTTTTATATGTCGTTGAATTTCCATTACCTATTATCTTCAAACCCCATGGGGAGGTATTGAAAATGGGAGCTAACTTTAGGTAAATAAACATTCACATTTTCAACTTGGAAAAAAAAATTATAATCCTAAAATTCTCTTACCTAATCATATTTTTAAATATATAATTGAGTTCCATTTATTAGAAACAAAGGAAATATTAAGAACCTCCTAGAGTTATAAAAGGTAATTGACATGAAAAATAAAAAATCTCCTCATGACAACATACAAATGTTAATCTTAATTGAGTCATAAAAAAACTAAAAAGGGATAATAGAGATTATCACAATTTTCTTATTAGAACTAAATGCTCCTATATGAAACAATGATGGTTTTCATCAGTTCAAGAGCAGTAAAAACAAGTTTACTAAATTTGCATGTAGCTTATACTACATTAACCATGAAATTGTCAACATTAAGAGCACACTTTCCATCACATTTGTAGAGAAAATTACAATAGAGTATCACATTTTTTTTATCATATCTAAATGTTCCTATATGCAACAACTACCTTGTGCCTCATAGTTTAAATTTGTGCAGGGAGGAGGAGAGGAGTGTCAAGGTGCAAGCTAGAATAAGAAGAGAAAGAAGAATATTGTTTAGGACATGAGAATCTTGTTTGGGACTTGAGATAGATTCATTCTTTGCACATCTATACTCCAAGCTTAATAAAATAAAAGTCACCATACTTTGAATTTTTTGAATAAATATCTTAAAAATTAGAATATCAATTTAATACATTTTACTCAATCACACATTTAGCAATATTTATTTTGAAAAATACAAATATAAATTACTATTTTAAATAAACATATTAAAACACATTTAACAATATTCACTTAAAAAATACAAATACAAATTACTATTTAAAATAAAAATAGTACAAAGAATCACATTAATTACCATGGCCCTCCTTACCTTCCCATTATTACTTTTTTAAATACCTTTCAAAATACCAACTGTTTCTAACTTATTCTTAATCACATAGTGTCAATATTGTAAAACTATAATCTACAAGTCTCACTTTTTATAGCTTTGGTGGAAGGATAGAGTATCTAAATTCCCTTACCCTTTAAGAAGCATCCTCAATTATTGTACCACCCACCTCGACATCCAATCTGAACATCTTACGTTATTCTAAATTTATCAAGAGTATAGAATTTTTAGGGTGGTGTTCTATGTTCACTAAAATTCCCATGATGTCCATAACTATGTATGGGGTTCATTGCAACCTTGGACATATTATGTGATTTTTTGTGGTTTTTTTTCTTGTGGCTAAAACTTATTTTCAGTGGTCACCTAGTTATCATGATTCAAAACATTGTAATCACATAGTCACAATGATTCAAAAATTAGTTATTATACCATAGTATTGACTTTCTCATTGTCTGTTTTGTTTATGAAGCCTTTAAAAAAATCACAGGAACATTTAATTTTACACTATGATCTCCCCAGCATGGGCGGGGGTTTAAAAATTGGAGAGTAAATTGAGCGGTTATTGTTAGAAATTGTTGTATAAGATGGGAAATTTGGATGGTTTGTAGAGAATATGGATGTCATAACATATATCTATTTTGAATTTTTAGTGTCTCTAGCCACCATGCATCTAATAGGATCTATTTCAACTGAGAACGTCAATAGATCACGGTGTGAATGATAACTTGTGGCATCCTGGCCATATTATTTGATTGTGGATCACATTACAAACTAATACTTTGTGAAATCCCTAGCCATTTTCTTTGATTGTGGATCAGGTTATAAACTAGAATACACTCTCTCTTCAGAAGACTCTATAATATATATTGGATGAAGGGAAAGGTTACGATAAAACTTAAATAAACCCTTAGGGTTATGTCAAATTACTCTATTGTTAATCACATAGTGCCATTTTTCTTTTGTAAGTTTTGTTTGAATTGAAAAATAAAAAAATAAAAGCTAAAATTATGTAGTGAAAAACATTGCTTAAAATTTCAGAATAAAAAGTTGAGTAAGTTTGACATCATATAATATAAAATTTGTTTATGATTATAAAGTATCACCTCAGATCCTTATAGCATTAGATATATTTTGTGACCTAATGTGATGTTTTGTTTGTCACAATGATTCAAAAATTAGTTATTATACCATAGTATTGACTTTCTCATTGCCTGTTTTGTTTATGAACCCTTTAAAAAAATCATAGGAACATTTAATTTTACACTATGATCTCCCCAGCATGGGCGGGGGTTTTAAAAATTGGAGAGTAAATTGAGCGGTTATTGTTAGAAATTGTTGTATAAGATGGGAAATTTGGATGGTTTGTAGAGAATATGGATGTCATAACAGATATCTATTTTGAATTTTTAGTGTCTCTAGCCAACATGCATCTAATAGGATCTATTTCAACTGAGAACGTCAATAGATCACGATGTGAATGATAGATTGTGGCATCCTAGCCATTGTATTTGAATGTGGATCACGTTACAAACTAATACTTTGTGAAATCCCTAGCCATTTTCTTTACGAGGTTATAAACTAGAATACACTCTCTCTTCAGAAGACTCTATAATATATATTGGATGAAGGGAAAGGTTATGATAAAACTTGTAAAATAACCCCTTAGGGTTATGTCAACTTACTCTATTGTTAATCACATAGTGCCATTTTTCTTTTGTAAGTTTTGTTTGAATTGAAAAATAAAAAAATAAAAGCTAAAATTATGTAGTGAAAAACATTGTTTAAAATTTCAGAATAAAAAGTTGAGTAAATTTGACATCATATAATATAAAATTTGTTTATGATTATAAAGTAAAAAACATGTAATATTTTTTAGCTACAATTAGGTAATTAAAGATATGTATATAGTTTTTTTTTTTTAAAGAAGAAATTTTATATTCATTAACAAAGTTACAAACTGTTATGTAGTTACAAACTATTACAATTAAGTAATTAAAGGTAAATTTAGTGTTATTTAAGAAATAAGAATTATGAAAATTTATTAATTATGTCCTGTGAAATAATTTAATAAACTATATTCCACATGAATACCATGGGTCAATACCATGGGTTGTTTTTATAGTTTTTAATTATTTTTGTTTCTTATTGTATTTTGACTTAGTTAAAATGTTCATTACATTATTTCATTCTTTTTATTTAATTTACTTTTATTTTTATTTTTGTGTAATCTGACATAGTAAAAATATTAAACATGACATTACAACATTTCTATTATACACCTAAAATCGATCTAACTTATTAAAAAGAAAAAAAAACTAACATCATAAAAAATATATATATAAAACTATTTATTTGTAGATCTAATGGCCTAAAACATTTCAATCGTCTAACATTTAATCCAATGGCTCACACATGGACACATTGGCAACTAGGGAAGTTGTTTTCAAATAAGGTCAATAACATGGGCTGTTTTTATAGTTTATTATTATTTTTTGTTTTTATTGTATTTTTACCTAGTTGAAATGTTCATTACATTATGTCAATCTAATCTAGCTTATTAAAAAGAAAAAAGAAAAAACTAACATTATATATATATATATATATACTTGTAGATCTAATGGCCTAAAACATTTCAATCATCTAACATTTGATCCAATGGCTCACATATGGACACATTGGCAGCTAGGGAAGTTGTTTTCAAATAATAAAGTTTGGTTTGAATGTTAACCATCATCATCATCATCATCATCATCAATTTTTATTATAAAAAATAGAAATAAATATATTTTTAATCTATTTTTATTTTGAAGCGTTTCTATTAATTCTTAAAAAATATTTGTTTAATATTTATTATAAAAATAAAAATAAACATATATTTCATCTATTTTCATCTTGAAATTTTTCTATTAATTTTTGTTAAACACCATGTTGAAGCACACACATGGTGTATGAGGAAGATGAACACACACACGAGAATCAACACACAATGAAAGATAAGCGTGAGGCTTTCTTATTTTTCCATTATACATGATGTACATTTATAATACAATGGTGTGACTCTTGGTTTCATATTCCAAGGTCACTTGGACTCCATTGTGACTTTTCGCATTCCACACCTACCCATGTAGGATTAGGTGTTCCAACATCCCCCCTTAATCCGAAGGGGTATGTGTGAGTGCAAGAAGAGAGTTGTAATACAAATCTACAAAGTATGCATGGCAGCACTTGGGCTAAATCAACTCTCTGAAATGTTGGAAAAAAGAGGTGGTTTAAGGATGACCACCAACACTGGAACACAAAACTTGTTGCAGTTCCTGGAACTCTTCCAAAAATGGCAAGAAGCTGAAGGCTTCTGCTAGAGGAATTGTCCCTCATAAAAAAGGGAGACCTTCAACCTAAAAGAAGGGAGGTCTACTACCCGTGATGGTTTTAGGATTACCAACAACTCTGGAATGCTTTGAAGCATTTCCTGGAACTCAACCAAAGCTGGCAAGAAGCTGAAGGCTGCTAAGCTGAAGGCTTCTGCTAGAGGAAGTGTTCCTCATATATGAAAGGGATACCTTCGACCTAAAAGAAGGGAGGTCTACTACCTATGATGGTTTTAGGTTATCCACCAACCAAAGATGATGGTTTAAGGTTGTCCACCAACCGAAGGCATGCTCATGGGCATCCATGTCTCTGGCTACATCTCTGAATCTGGAATGACGAATTGTGGCTCAGGCTCGCTTGAACTGCTGGCTACAACTATGAACATGGAATGAGAGATTGTGGCTCAGGCTCGCTTGATCTGTCGTCGAAGCTTGTACATGACCACCATTTTCCCCCCTGTCAGGGACAAGGTGAGATGATGGAGAAAACTCAACTGCAATTTTGCTCAATATCCGTGAACAAGTTCTAACATGTGTCGTAAACATCTTCTTGGCTGCTGATGCCCATTGCCAAGAAGCGATCCATCCAAGATGAATCTTGGTTCTTGCAAGAGGCTTGTGTCTGAAGCATCTGTCTGAAGAATGGGTGTGCCGACCACAGTGCTTGCATGGATGAAGATCAAAACAGTGATCTTTCATATGGCCAACTCGATCACAATGTTGGCATTTCACAATCTGATGTTGTTGTTGTGGAGCAGGATCTAGAACAGCTGCAGGTGAACTGTCATACAAGAATCCGGCACTCTGAAATATGATGGGCTTGGTGTAGTCTGGAATATGAAAGGACACATCCTTGTCATATCCAAGACCAGTTCTGTGCTTGTTGTGGACAAGCTCTTCCCAAGGTCTGATGATGGGCTTGAGAAGTGCAGGTTGAACTACTGCATCTGCATGTAAATCTGCTCTCGTACAAGGAACTGAATGTGAATCATCTGGAACTTTATCTTCTTTCTTCTGATGAGAGTCTTTCACAATCTTCTAAAAAGAAACAAGTTCAGAATGGTGACTCTTTTGCTGAAGTTCATCTTGTTGGAGCTGAGATTCCAACTGCAAAAACTCAATCTTCTCATGTGCATCTTGCAAACAACTTTGAATGTTACAAAGAACATCCTTGCTCATTCTTATCATATCATCAACATTGGAATGAATGAGGTGATTCAACAACTCTAATGCCTCATTGATTTTGGCCATTTTCAACAACTTAGGCTCAAAAAAATGAAAGGGTGTCGGCTTCAACCGAAAATGCACCCGTTTACAATGTGATTCAACAAATACAAATGACTCTAAGGAATTCTCAAAGTACAAAATCTGCTCCTCAAATGATGGAGGGAAATCAACAATGACTTACATCAACAACTCAAATTTACACTTCAAATCTTAATTGCAACTATGACTGAAGAAGCAATACAATACAATATTTCTGCAAAATATTTTGTAAATGTGCAGCTGAAAACACTATGTAGCTGAAATTTTTCTTCAAATAACTGTTTTGCAATGATGGCAAACTTGTCTTCAAATGTCAATTTCTTCAGAAAATCACCCTTATGCCACAAATCACACAATGTCAAATTCACTTTTCTCTAAGTATAGTCCATGCCATTTCTTCAATTCTGCTGTTCATATTTTTTCTCGTCTTCAATGTCCTTCCTCTCTCTCTGCTGTTTTTTTTTTAATTAATTAAAAATTAATTAAAAAAATAAATTAATGGGAATAATTAAAAATGAGAGGGAAATGAAAATTTTAAAAGGGGTGGGAGAGTGGGGAGTTTAAAACTAAGGGAAATGGATTATATAAAAATGGGATGGATTTTTTTTAATGGGTGAGAGGGGCTATTAAAAAAAATTTAAAAATATAATGAATGAATTTAAAATGGGAAAAATAAATTTAATGGAGGGAGGGTTTTATTAAAAAAATTTACAATTAGAGGGTAGAATTAAGAACTGGGTGGAGGGAGGGAGGCCGAAAGTTCATGGGGAGAGCGGATAGCACGTAGGGAGAGCACAAGTGATGATGGAGTGTGCAGAGTGTAATGGAGGGGGCGTATTGCAATTGATGGCTGACTTAAATTTTTTTTTTAAAGTGCTGAAGCAGATTGGAGTAAGCGTATAGAGGGAAGGAGTGTGTGGAGAGTGTTGAAGCGGATTGCAAGGGAGGGAGGCGTATTCGTGCAGAGGGAGAGTGAGGTTTGAACGATAGGAGGGATCGTTAGTAGGGAAGGGGCTGCGTATGTGGACGATAAGGAGGACTGTAGCCACGGGTATGAAGAATGGGGTAACGGTATAGCATAGGAATGGAGTTTGGGGATGTGCGTTGGAAGAGAGCTGGTGAGGAGTGGCAGGCTGTTGGGTAGAGAGCGTATGCAGTGAGGTATGACAGTGGGTAGGATGTGTGAGGAGTTAATGGTTGAGGTTAGAGGGAGCGCTGGGTAGGGTGTAGCTTAGGTAGGTTTCAGGGTGAGTCGAGAAGTAAGGGGGAGTGTGTGGTAGCTATTTGTAGATTGAGGGGGCCGCGGGATATACGTAGAGTTAAGGTGCGTGAGGGAGGTTTGGGAAGGGTATAAATGTTTGGAAGGGGAGAGCCGAGGGTTGGAGAGGCCGTGAGGGCCGAGCTCTGTTCAATTTTTTTTTTATTTTTTTTATTTTTTTATTTTTATTTTATTTTTATTTTTATTTCAAACAGCAGAGAGTAGACTAGTAGAGGATGTTTCCCCCCCCCCCCCCCCTCCCTCTTTGTCGTTTTTTAATTTAAAATATATATATATATATATATACATTAAAATCTCTGCAAAAGGCCTTTGGCTACATGTCTGCAACTCACCTCCCCACGGCCTTTTGCCCCTCTCCTCTCACCAAACCCAACGTGCATCCCATACCCCCTTACGCCCCATCCGCCCTCACTTCACACCCTTACCGCCGCTCCCCTACGCTCTGCACGCACCGCTCCTCCCCTCTCTCACGACACACCCCTTCTCCCTACGCCCTACCCGCAATCACCCGCTCTGATACCATGCTAAACACCATTTTGAAGCACACACATGGTGTATGAGGAAGTTCAACATACACACACGAGACTCAACACACAATGAAAGATAAGCGTGCGGCTTTCTTATTTTTCCATTATACATGATGTACATTTATAATACAATGGTGTGACTCTTGGTTTCATATTCCAAGGTCACTTGGACTCCATTGTGACTTTTCGCATTCCACACCTACCCATGTAGGATTAGGTTTTCCAACAATTTTTAAAAAACAACATTTACATTTTTATCAGGATATTTTTTTATGATTTAATAAAATCAGAAAGTAATTTTAGAAATTCTTTTACAACAATCAAGCTTTAAGATTTTGTGTATTAATGGTGTTTTCTATAATACAAAATCTATATCCGCCATTCAAAAAGAGATTCAAACAATTTTTGAATAAAAATAAAAGCCAGATTCCAACTAGAAATAGTCATCAACACAAAATTGTTGCTTCAATAAAGAAAACACCCTTAAAAAGAAATTTGCATTGTACTTTATTAATTTATATATTATAAAGAATTGTTTTGAATGTGAGCTGTCAAATCACGGTTCCGCTCACAGTTCTACCAAAAGCATATTGAACATGAAAGATTATACCTCGCAGCCCATTTAAGGCTAGTCCGTATAATGAATATTAAATTAAATTATAAACCTCCTACTAACGGGCGAAGTAGAACATTTAATTACATTCAAAAATCGGATCGTCATTTAATAAAATATAAGTATATATATGAGATGGAACTGTTGATATTTAGAACCAGTATAAAATTCACGTAAGACCCATTTGGCTTGTGGTTCTGTCTCCTCATACAAGTGCTTTGACTCATTAACAACTCTACTACTACTTGCATTAAACATATCTCTGAGAGGGTCTTGTCTGGCCCTATCCTTCTCTTCTAATTCTCTGAATGAAACTGATTGTTCAGCAACACCACGTCAAGGTAAATATTTGTGTTGCAGGTCACGTTTACAATGTCACTGCACTCATTGACTCAGGTGCAGACAAAAATATTCTTTCCAAGAAGATAATCCCTTCAAGGTATTGGATAAAATAAAAAAGATAAGTTTTGGGATTAGGAAAGAAAAACCTTGAATTTGAAGTTTCTAAAGCTGCTGTTTGTTTTGATTCAAGATGAGTAAAGCTCTCATTTGCAGTTGCTGACATTCCAGTAGATTGTATTTTGGGAAATATATTTTTAGCAGCAGCTGAGCCCCATGGTTCGTTTAGATTTCTTGACAATTCTGCAGGATATTTTATCACAGTATCTGGAGAAAGGATTGAAATCCCATATATCTCTAAGTCTAGAGTATCTACCATGGTTCAGGCAATGAAGGAACTTCAAAAAGCAGAAAACAGTCTTGAAGAACTCAAGGACCATAAGAGCACAATTAGGATAGGAGATCAGCTGAGTTCTCCAAAAGTTCAGAAACAAATTTCTGAACTCCAAAAAGAATTTGAGAACACATGTTGCTCAGAAGAACCGAATGCATTCTGGCATCGAAAGAAACATTGTGTTGAGCTGCCCTACAAAGAAGGATACATGGGCAGGCCATGTAAATCCAGAGCTATTCCAATGTCAGCAAAATACAGACAGCTCTGTCAAAAATAGATTGATCAGCTTCTTCAGAAAAAGCTGATAAGAGAATCTAGCAGCCCTTAGAATCTAGCAATTTGTTAGGGCTCTGATACCCTTCTCCTAGGACAATACTTTTGAAAGGAGGGTATGAGGTAGATGTTTCTATCTTACTGCCATCTGGGGCTTGCCATGCATGTGAAGAAGAAGCTACAAGCCCCAGATGGCAGTAAGATAGAAACATCTACCTCATACCCTCCTTTCAAAAGTATTGTCCTAGGAGAAGGACAAAACTTAGCAAATGCATATCCTTTAGTTCAAAGGGATACTGCAGCAGCAGGAGTAGAGAGTAGAATGCAGAAAGTCAGTGAGCAAGTGAACTGGACAAATACTGCACTCACTAGACTAGAAAAGAATGTTGCCAAAACTGCCCTGGTAAAGGATCAGATAGATAGTGTCCAAGTCTCCATCAATGATGTACATAATGTTTTGAATTCCGTTCAGTGTGATTTATCAGTAGTTAGACATTTTTCTCAAGAATATTTTAAGAAGTTTGATGATGTAGAGAATTGTATAGTTGAGCAATCTATCTCTACACGGCATATGGTTTCTAATCTATCAGACAAAATGGACAGATTTAGTTTGAAGAAGTATGAAAAACCAATTCCGACTTCATTTTTGACAAAAGGAAAGAGCATCCACACTCACGAACTAAGGAGACCAATCTCTCAGTTCCCTCAACTCTTCCCTAAGGAAGTTGTAAAGCCATCCCAACAGTCTGAGCCAAAACCCGAGGAAAGATCTGAAAGAATAACCATTGCCTCTCTTCAAGAAATGCTGCCCCTGACCTTTATGGTGCCGGAAGAATTCCACCAAGAGAAAATGTTTATGAAGGAAATCATAAAGAATGGAATATAGATGGTTTGTCCGCAACACAGATCAGGCAATTGCTTGATCAAATGATTGTGGAATATAAGCTCATGTGTGTTGCAGGTAAAAGTGAAGTGGAAGCCTGCAAAACACTCATTCAGTGTTTCACTGGAACACTAGCAAGATGGTGGGAATTGGAATCATCCCCTGCAATGATTGCCAAGATGGAGCAAGAAGTGCTTAAAGATGAGCAGGGTGATGTCAAGTTTAATGATGATGGCACTACACAGAACAATATGATTGGTGCACTCACTGCTCTCATCCAAGAGCATTTTTGTGGAGCTGATTATGCACTTACAGACAAGAATGAGTTGGTTTTAATGAATCTGAAGTGCAAGAATATTAATCAGTTTGAAGATTTCCATAGAGACTGGATTGAGAGGATATTTCTGGTTAAAGAACCAAAAAATGTTCTATGGAAACAAGTTTACCTTGCAGCTCTACCATCCAAGCTGGTAGACATTCTGAAGTTACAAGAAGCATTCCCCTTGCCACTTGAAGTATATCTTTGGGGAGATTTTTATGCTATTATTACCAAAGTTTTGATCACTTTATGTACCAGTTCCAAGATGACTAAGTCTATATATAAATTAAATAGACTTCCTGGTACTAAATCTTTCTGCAGCAGATATGGCATTACCATTGATGATCCATTGGTCACCCGCAGAAAGACCAAGAGACATGCCCGGAAGGCTCAGAAGCGAAGCCGAGCCTCCACTTATCGTCTGAGCTCAGGAAAAAGACGCGAGCTCAGAAAGTCTAAAGAGAGGAGACAACAAAAAGGTAAAGGAAGAAAAGGATATTATCGCTATACTCCTAAGACTCATTATTACCAGCCTCATGACATCCGTCCTAAGGATGCCAAGATTGCTAAAATGAATGAAGTAGTCTGTTGGTTATGTGGTCAGCCTGGTCATACTTCCAATATGTGTCCAACAACCTTAGAATCTAAGAGAGGTCTAGGTAAGAAGTCTCAGAAGAACAAACAACCATATACCAGTACTACTGTCAAAACTGAACCTAGATGTGCCCATTGTCATTCTTCCTTTCATAAAACAGCAGACTGTCACAATCGTCCCCAACATCTTTCTATCCAACAACATGTTGTACAGTCTTCTGATGCGTCTTCCTCTGCTGAGTCCTCCTCTTCCTCTTCTGATGAAGAAGTTCATATGTATTGCCAATGTTCTGATTCAGAAAATTGTCATTGCTCAGACTCTGAATCAGACTACTCTTCTGATGACTCTCTTCCAGAAGAAGTTTCTGGTAAATTGAAGGTCCTCATGGCCCATACAAATTATGAAGATGAAATGAAAGTTTTTGCTCAAATACGTGGCCTTGAGGAAGGAGATTTAAAAGCTGCATTAGTTAAAGCTTTCATGCAGCATGGTACTGGTTCCTCCAGTAGTTCCTTTGGTAAGAAGCCCAATTTTGTTGAAGCTTCTTACGACCGTAATACAAAATCGTATCTCCAACATTCTTCTAGCAAAGCTCATAGACTCACTTTGGGGGAGGTGAGTAGGGAGATACACAGTCTTAAAACAGAAATCTGTGGCATGAAAAACGAGATTTCTGTCCTGAAACAACAAGTTCAACAAGGGTCACAGTCCTCTACATCTGTTTCAGGTAAACATGTAAATTATACTCTACACTCTGCACCCAAATCAGATGTCAAAATTGCTGAAGGAAAATTTGATGCTTCAGTTGGTTTCAGAGAAATCAGTGACATGCAAGTTTTGGCAGTCCAGTATCAGCAACACCATGTCAAGGTAAATATCTGTGTTGCAGGTCACGTTTACAATGTCACTGCACTCATTGACTCAGGTGCAGACATAAATATTCTTTCCAAGAAGATAATCCCTTCAAGGTATTGGATAAAATCAAAAAGAGAAGTTTTGGGATTAGGAAAGAAAAACCTTGAATTTGAAGTTTCTAAAGTTGCCGTTTGTTTTGATTCAAGATGTGTAAAGCTCTCATTTGCAGTTGCTGACATTCCAGTAGATTGTATTTTGGGAAATATATTTTTAGCAGCAGTTGAGCCCCATGGTTCGTTTAGATTTCCTGACAATTCTGCAGGATATTTTATCACAGTCTCTGGAGAAAGGATTGAAATCCCATATATCTCTAAGTCCAGAGTATCTACCATGGTTCAGGCAATGAAGGAACTTCAAAAAGCAGAAAACAGTCTTGAAGAACTCAAGGACCATAAGATCACAATCAGGATAGAAGATCAGCTGAGTTCTCCAAAAGTTCAGAAACAAATTTCTGAACTCCAAAAAGAATTTGAGAACACATGTTGCTCAGAAGAACCGAATGCATTCTGGCATCGAAAGCAACATTGTGTTGAGCTGCCCTACAAAGAAGGATACATGGGCAGGCCATGTAAATCCAGAGCTATTCCAATGTCAGCAGAATACAGACAGCTCTGTCAAAAAGAGATTGATCAGCTTCTTCAGAAAAAGCTGATAAGAGAATCTAGCAGCCCTTGGAATTGCTATGGATTCTATGTAAACAAAAGAATTGAATAGATTAGAGGTGTTCCTAGACTTGTAATAAACTATAAGCCTCTAAACTCTGTTTTAGCAGATGACACATACCCAATCCCTCACAAAGGAGATCTGATGAGGAGAATATCTGGAGCTAAGATATTTTCAAAGTTTGATTTAAAATCTGGCTTCTGGCAAGTAGCAATTACTGAGCATGACAAATGGAAAACAACATTTAGTATACCAGCAGGACATTATGAATGGAATGTTATGCCATTCGGGCTAAAACATGCGCCTTCTAAGTTTTAGAAGGTAATGGATTCAATTTTTAGACCCTATGTTGAATGGTTACTTGCATATATTGATGATCTGCTAATATTTTCCAAGAATCTGCAGGACCATTTTAGACACTTGAAAATATTCATGAAATTGGTCCAAAGAAATGGTTTGGTCTTGAGTAAGAAGAAAATGGAATTATGCCAAACCAAGATCAAATTTTTAGGGCACACAATTGAAAACGGACAAATTGCCTTACAAAGCCATGCACTTGAGTTTGCAGACAAGTTTCCTGATGTTATTTTGGACAAGACTCAATTGCAGAGATTTTTGGGATGTTTAAATTATGTAAGCAATTTTTATCCTTCTTGTGCCATTGACAGGTCTCTGCTTAACCAGAGACTCAGAAAGAACCCGGAACCTTGGACACAGGCGCACACTCAAGCTGTCAAAGAAATAAAAGCCAAGGTTCGTAATATTCCTATTCTATATGTTGCTGATGATGTTGCATTTAAAATCGTTGAAACAGATGGAAGCAACATAGTTTGGGGAGGTGTACTGAAGCAGAAACCAAGTGAAGACAATCCCAAAGAACAAGAACAGGTGGTACAGTTCGTTTCTAGATTATGGAACAAAGCAGAAAAGAATTACGCTCCAATAGAAAAAGAAGTCAAAGCAGCATGGAACTGTATCAGTAAGTTTTCAATTCACTTGGAAAATAAACATTTCTTGCTAAGAACAGATGCAAAGGCTCTGGCAAAGGTAATCACTAAGACTATCAAGAATCCTGAATATGCAAAGTTTGCAAGATGGCAAGCGCTATTTGCTTACTTTGATTTTAAAGTAGAACATATTAAGGGTTCTGAGAATTGTCTGCCAGACTTTCTTAGCAGAGAATTTATCCAGCACCAAGAACAGACTGATAACCCATAAGGAGAAGAGACTCATGTCATGGTTATCATCACAGAATGGGATCAGGCCCATCAAAGAGAACAGTTAAGATATATTTCAGACGAAGAATCATGGCTAGTCTACGCAGAGAAATGGAGTCCTACTTGGCAACTCCGAAATACCAAAGTGCTAGATGCAAATGTACAGAATCATAATGATCTCCATCACTTTGTTCCAGAAAGAAGAGTGTACCCCAAGGGAAGTCGTTGGATACAAGATATGATGTAATCACACAGCATGTTAGCTTCTTATGAAGCTGAAAGGTCACTCTCCCAAGACTTTTGCGACATCCCTGTCATCTGTACTGGCAGTGGAGATAGAACGAGAGTCTACTACAAGACATACCATATAAACAGGACAAGGAACGCTGACCAATAGACTGGTGGCAGATTTCAAACCTGGCCAGGTAATGACCCTAGTATTATATTTCCTGACACTGTTTATAATATTGCAGGTTATAAAGATCTCTGGTGGGATTTGTTAAATAAAGATGGACGTGAAGAAACCCACTATACCAAATTAAAATTTACCAACACATGGATGAATTCAAGAGAAGCAGCAACACCCTGGGTAAATAACTGGTGGTATGATTATGGTGTTAGTCCTTTCAGCATGGATCCACATTATTATGAAGCCTACTTTCATGGACAATGCACAGATTGTCTTGAAAGTCCAGTTGGTGAATGTTTTCACTATCCATGCCAGACTGTAAAAGAAATTGCAGGACTTGAACATAAAATGAGAAATCCAATTTTAAAGTCCTACATGGAGATGCACCACCAATGGTTGGTAATGACCAAGATTAAGCATCAAATCATCCTTAATAAGCCTATGATTGTTCAGCGCATTTACACCAAGGCATGGGATGATGAATTCTACGGAAAGATCAGATACCCTGATGCACAAATCTTGGATCTGCCTGCAACAGCCAGTACAAGTGGTTCTCGGGAGCCCCACTAAAACAAAAGCTTTCCCTGTGTAATGATACCCAGTCACGGGTTAACAGTGACAGAGCTTTTCCCGAGGGCTTTTCATCTGTTCGAAAAGTATCCTCTCTATAGATAATTATTCTGTTTTCTCGTGGGCCTTGTACTTAAAGGTATCCACTATGTAATAATCACACACCTTCACATGAGTATGTCGGAAGGTTTAAGATCTCCGTGCGGATGTCACGTTAGTGTTACCCAAAAACGATGATCCACCTTCCATGTGTCAACAATCCGATGGTTCTACAGGAATGTTTGTCCCCTCTTCCATCATATATAAGGAAGAGTAAGGCTCATTCGAAGACATCGGCATTTGGAGTTTTAGTTTTGCATTTGTGTGTTTTGAGTCTGAGTTTTTGCTCCCTGCTCTGCATCTGCGCAAAAAATTTTGATCTGCTTGCACCACGGAGAATTGACTCACAGTCCTTAGAGAACTGAGAAGCCTGCGTGTCTATGTGCTCGGCATAGGCAAGAACCTAAAGTGGCCAGTTCTATAGATTGAGTCTGTATGTTTGTGTGTTTTATGCTCTGAGACAGAGTCTGTAATTTGGCCAGGAAGCCTCCGGTATCGCTCGCTCATTCATTGAGTAGCATTAGTCCGGTAAATGCCATTTACAGTCAATCTCTGATAAAGAGATCTGAGTCCAAATAAGTCTGTAATCTGATTGTAATATCATTCTGATATCAATAAAAGAGAGAATGTTCTTTGTTCCGCATCATTAAGTATTGTTACTCTGTGCATTGTTATTTGCTGTTAAGACATTGTTTATCTTCTCATACTCTTGAAAGTTCGCCAGAAGTTCGCCAGTGGTTCGCCAAACCATTGAGGGATGCCAAGGCCGTAAAAGGTGAAGGGAAGCCGTAGAATAGGCCGCTAGTTGCGTGAATTTGGGAGTAGGTTCGTGTATGGGTTCATCGCTGGGTTCACATAAAGCGGTGTTGAGAAGATAAAGGAGAAACTTAACAAGGCCAAGTCTGCCTGTGAGCAGCAAGAAAGCTTGTTGAGAAGCCTCTGCTAGAAATTGGTATCAGAGCCAGTAAGTCGGTGTTCGCGACTGGTTCGAGAAAGGTCAGTACTTAAATCTCTCTCTCTTTTATAAAGTAAAGAAAGTTTTTGAAATGGACTCTTCAATGAATAAATCCGTTTCATTCAGAGAATTAGAAGAGAAGGATAGGGCCACACAAGACCCTCTCAGAGATATGTTTAATGAAAGTAGTAGTAGAGTTGTTAATGAGTCAGAGCACTTGTATGAGGAGACAGAACCTCAAGCCAAATGGGTCTTACCCAATATTTCTGCCTCACAAGTTTATGCTGATCTGGGTGTCTGGCATCTGAAAGCCACCACCAGAATCACCATCAAAGAATCAATAAGCTCTATTGAAGAAAACTCTGACCGTGTACAATTAATTCCTTTATTGAATCCTAAGGAGCTCCAAGCTGAAGCTAGAAAGCTTGGTACACAGTTTTTGCATCTGGGTTGTATAAGGGTGGGAATACAAGCCATGGTCCACCAAGGTGTGGAATATTATGTGTTAGCAACTATCAGAGACCTAACACATAACCGATATACAAATTCCGTGATTGGAGGAATAGTTGCCCCATTGTCCAATGGTCCGGTGTGGTTTGACTGTTATCCAAATTTTTCTTTGCATACCTTTGATGAAACATTGGCCGATATCTTACAGCTTCAAATCGAAACTTCAGGTTTTGATATGAGGAAGAAAAGACAAAATATCGCCATTCAGTTTAAAGGTTTTTTCCGTCACACCACTACCCTTTTTCCCGCAGTCCTCCATGCTCCCAGCTGAGAGTCTAAAACCAGTGTTGTAGTCATGACAGATCCTAAGAATCAAAAGGTGGAACATCAAGCCATTAAATGGGAGGATCTATCTTTTCCCGAACACTGGACAGTTCCAAATCCAAAGCCTCTCGCTATTCAGAAAATCACCTCTGCAAATATCAGAGAAGACCAATCCACAGCCACTTTGTCATTTCCCATAAGGTCCACTATTGACAGACGCAGGATTGAAGCAGAGAGTAAAAAGTCTCCCAGATACATAGCTCCAGAGTGTGCAGATACTAGTTGTTCTTCTATTGTTTCAAGTTGTTCACATGTTGCTTTATTTGAGTTTGCCCAGATTGTAAATTTCCAGCCCCTGGGTGTAGAATGTCCACAATGTCATCAGCAGGTTAATTTACAGAGTCTAGCCTATTCTGTCATTCATAAGAACCATAATGTTAGGACTGGTGAAGCCCCTCCAGCTACTTCAACCAACCCTTGTCCTAATCCAAAATGTTCAGATATTCCATTTCAACATGAAGATGAACATGTTCTTATGATGCATTTAGTGCCCGCACTAGAAAATGAAGACCCTAGGCTAACTACAATTTTTTCCAATATGAGACCTGCAAACAGTCCCAAGTATGGACTTGGATATGTTGAACAAGCAGACAAGCTGATCCCTGAATGCAGATTCAGAGACTTGCCTCCAAGTTGCAAAAGACCATCAGTCCCTAAGATCCATAAGTTTTATACTTTAATGGATGGTTGTCCTAAACATCAGATCCCTGCTCAGTGGATGAAGCAGATGATAAATTGGGATCTTTTCACACATCCCCAGGCTGATGAGTTTGCTGTTACTTTCCCAGCTGAAGAAAAGAGAAAAATGGCAGAGGAATGGAAAGCATATATGGAAGAAGAAAATGTTTGGATTTCATTTTACTCTTGGAAAAAGAAAATGGAATCAGATGTTGTTTTAATGGCTGACTATGTAGCTTCTTCTTCACATGCATGGCAAGCCCCAGATGGCAGTAATATAGAAACATCTACCTCATACCCTCCTTTCAAAAGTATTTTCCTAGGAGAAGGACAAAACTTAGCAAATGCATATCCTTTAGTTCAAAGGGATACTGCAGCAGCAGGAGTAGAGAGTAGAATGCAGAAAGTTAGTGAGCAAGTGAACTGGACAAATACTGCACTCACTGGACTAGAAAAGAATGTTGCCAAAACTGCCCTGGTAAAGGATCAGATAGATAGTGTCCAAGTCTCCATCAATGATGCACATAATGTTTTGAATTCTATTCAGTGTGATTTATCAGTAGTTAGACATTTTTCTCAAGAATCTTTTAAGAAGTTTGATGATGTATAGAATTGTATAGTTGAGAAATCTATCTCTACACGGCATATGGTTTCTAATCTGTCAGACAAAATGGACAGATTGAGTTTGAAGAAGTCTGAAAAACCAATTCCGACTTCATTTTTGACAAAAGGAAAGAGCATCCACACTCACAAACTAAGGAGCCCAATCTCTCAGTTCCCTCAACTCTTCCCTAAGGAAGTTGTAAAGCCATCCCAACAGTCTGAGCCAAAACCCGAGGAAAGATCTGAAAGAATAACCATTGCCTCTCTTCAAGAAGAATCAGACTCTGGGAAACATGCCTTTCCCATCTATGAGCCTTTAGAGCCTCAATTCACAAGACATGCTGCCCCTGACCTTTATGGTGCCGGAAGAATTCCACCAAGAGAAACTTTTTATGAAGGAAATCATAAAGAATGGAATATAGATGGTTTGTCAACAGCACAGATCAGGAAATTGCTTGATCAAATGATTGTGGAATATAAGCTCATGTGTGTTGCAGGTAAAAGCGAAGTGGAAGCCTGCAAAACACTCATTCAGTGTTTCATTGGAACACTAGCAAGATGGTGGGAATTGGAATCATCCCCTGCAATGATTGCCAAGATGGAGCAAGAAGTGCTTAAAGATGAGCAGGGTGATGTCAAGTTTAATGATGATGGCATTACACAGAACAATATGATTGGTGCACTCACTGCTCTCATCCAAGAGCATTTTTGTGGAGCTGATTATGCACTTACAGACAAGAATGAGTTGGTTTTAATGAATCTGAAGTGCAAGAATATTAATCAGTTTGAAGGTGCCTTTGTTGCCGGTCTGGAGAAGAATTGCTACCGAATTCCGCAAACTGAGAAAGACCTCCGGAGGAAAGAAGTGAGATTGGAATGTATATATTAGAGAAAGAAAAGGTTGGGCAGGGATTTGATTCTTAGTCGAAAAAGAAGTATAAAGTTTCATGCGGCTTAGGGTAAAAATTTGTGAACTTAATAATTACATTTGGAATCTGCATTAATCAATAATTCTTTTGAGAAATTAGTATAATTCTTTGAAAATATATAAAGGATATTCAACAAAAATAACTATAAGATATAAAGGATAATCAACAAAAATAACTAGAATTCATTGAAAAAGCTAAACAATAAAGTTAATGGTTGAAGATAAATATTAATTTAAGACTATTTATGTATAATGTGTCTTTTATTTTTTATTATTATTTGATGTTAAGTTTCAAAATATATGGAACACGATTAATAATTTCAATGCATTATAGTCTTTCTCGTTATTGATTAAGGTGATGTGGGGTATGCGTTTTGTCGTTACTGACACCTTCACACTATGCACAAGATATATGTTTTGTTGTTATTAGAGAATTAATTGTTTTGGAAATCATTTCAGTTATATGTAGTAATTGTAGGATATGCAGTTTCGCATTGTGCACAATGAAAGACAATTCTGCACCTTGTGGTTAGTCAACAATGTGTCTTTGAATTATAATGAAATATTAAGATTTTTTGGTACATTGTTTGAAGTGTGGAGGTGTAGATTCATACGAAAATTCATATTTAATAAATATTGGGTAATATTATATATTCGTTTATTTGTGCACAGGAAATGTGTGCGGAGGTGCAAGTTCATACATTGTGCGGAGCCTAGAAATTCATATTGAGCATATACTAAGGAATTCTAAGCCCAAAAATTTTTGTGCCCGCAATGAAATCATTTTGTGCACAATCTTCATTGTGCGGATTGATACATTGTGTGGAGTCTTGAGATTCATATAAAGAAAATACTAAGCAATATTATATCTTAGTTTCTTCTGCATCTCCACATTTCGCTCAATGAAAACTTTGTACCTGCATTGAAATTCTTCTCCATACAAGGAAAGTGCATGTCCGCATTGTGCACACTGAAAATTTTGTACTCACAATAAAAATTGATGTTGACACAATGAAGAGTTTATTGAGTTTCTACCAAGCAATGAAAGCTTATCCACATTGCCCACAACAAAAGCTTTCTTCCGCAATACACGTCTCTGTTTGCATTGTTTTACGTATCCAAGAATCTTGTATAATTAAACACTAGTAAATGGGAAAACTAATGTTCTAAGATTGACCTTTCCCCATTTTCATGGTTACTTTTCGTAGGTTAGATAATAATTTCTCTAGTTTCACAGATCAGGTAATACTTTCTTCTTAGAACACAGTATGTTGTAGTCCTATTGTTTGCATGTATAATGGCAGCTTTCCTTGCAAATCGTACAATAATTAATGGTTTCATCCATAGTTATGCTAATAGTTGTAACTATATTAGTGAATTTTATGTTATATGTTCTAATATTTTAAAGTTATGTGGAGTACAGAGGTGGAAAAAATATGTCATTAGTCTTCTTAAGTGTCTCTACATAATCGCATCTCCGCACGTGGAGCCACTTGCAAAGGTACGAACATTGTGGAGAAATTTTTTCATTGTTTTTTTTTCATATCTGTTCTCTCGCACAACATTTCCACCTCACACGAAATCGCTCACCCTTATTTCACACTTGATAACACACTTGATATACACGTAACAAAAACTTTTGTTGTACTATTTACTATATAATTCGTCATTATTCGTTTTGACTATTTGTTGTTATTTTCTCCTATGCACCTCTGCACTTTTCACAATGAAAGGGAACTATGCACAATTTTCTTCGCATCTCCGTACTCTACACATGTGGCCTCCCAATAATTTTTCTTAGAATTATACAGGAATATTCATAATTTTTGATAAATTGTGTGAAATGTGAAGCTATAGATTTATATATTGTGCGGAGTCGGGAAACTCATATTGAGAAAATAATGAGCAATATTATATAAGTGCGAGTTTGTATATTGTGCAAAGCCAAAAAATTCATATTGAGAATATACTAAGGAATACTGAGGCTGGAAAATTTCATGCGCACAATGAAATCTTCCTCTCAGAAATATTCCTTGTCCAGATAGATACATTGTGTCGAGCAATAGTGAGCATTATTATATGTCAATTTCTTCCGCATCTTTGAATTATGCACAATGAAAAATTTTTAGCCACAATGAAATTCTTCTCCACACAATGAAAACTTTCTACCTACAATAAAGCTACCTCCACATCTCTTTAGACACAAGGAAGGGTCTATTGAGATTTTTCCGCACAATTAAGCTTCATGTGAATATCCACATTTTGTAAAAAGATAAATATCTCTACATTGGCGCAATCAAAGTTTCCTTCGTAGATCTGAAATCCACACAGTGAAAACCTCCTCCGCATTCAATCTTCATCTGCATTTATGTTAATATTGTTTTACATATCCAAGAAGCCTAAATAATTAAACACTAGTAAATAGGAAAATTCCATGATTGAATTTTCCTTGTTTTTATTTTTTATTATAAATGTGCCATGGATCTCCAAATTACAAAACAGATCAATAATAGCTAATGTGTTCGCATAGTGTTGTTAATAGGAAACTTTTCGCAGATCAGGTAATACTTTCTCGAGTTCCATGCCTCTTAGAACATAGTATGTTGTAGTCCGGTCATTTACATGTACGGTGAAATTTTCGTTGTAAATCATACAATAAATGATAGTTTCATTCGTAGTTCTAGAAATTTCAATCTGTATCTTTGTGAGCATTTTTTTTATGTATCCAAGAAGGTTGAATAATCAAATACTAGTAAACAGGAAAAAAAATGTTCCATGATTGAATTTTATCGTTTTGGTGGTTTATTGTAAATGTTCCATGGGTTTCTAAACCAGATGGAAAATCAATAATATCTTATTTTTCCACACAATATTGTTGATAGGAAAATTTTTGTAGAAATATGGTGATAGAATTATAATTGCTCAAGAAATATAATATAAATCAAGAGACATAATTCTACTCTACTTCTCTATGAAAATTAATTCACAATTTAGAACAATATTCATAAACATGCATCAATCACATACACAAATATACAAATTTATCTAGGGGAAACCAACTGGTAAAAACCATTTAAGCCCTATTACATTAATAAGATGAATATACAGTGTATTACAATTTCTTTCTTGTTTTGAACACAACCTGTAAATGAATAACATAACTCTCTGCTGAATGAGAAGCTTTGACCCAGAGTTAGTTAGTTTCTGCCTCATCTTGATCCCCTATTTCCTTGCACAAATACTCAAGAATTAGGCCTATATTTTTTTATGAATTTTCCTCCAATTGATTGTGCAATTCCTAAGGTTGATCCTCTGACTACATGAAACACATGTACACTCAATACTAGTCTACAAATGATGTTACACTACCTTGGAATATCCACCACAACTGGGGAGCTCGAATTATTTGCACGCGCTAGATATTTTTAGTTGATTGATCAGTTAACTGGATGATCACTGAGTTAAATTGTTGTCTAACTACACAACTGACCTCCAACTCGTTTTATCAATAGTTAGAACTAGTTTAACTGAATACAACTAGAAATAACTGAACTAGATTGCTACAAATTAGTAATCACACATGCTTAACTGAACTCCAAGCTCTCTAACTCAAAATTAATTAGCTAAATGAATCAAATGAGCCATGTAACCTTATTTAACTACCTCTAAGTTATTTTTTGATATGGAAATTAAAATTTTCTCAATTTGGCCAAGGAAAATTCAAATTGAGACTTTCTTGATACACTTCACATCACTCCCTCTTTGCAAGAAAGGGATTATCAACCACCCCCATCCTGCACCTATGGAATTTTAACTTCCCTCTTGAAAATGCCCTTTTCAAGATGTCAACATCTTATTCCTCTGTCAGAATGTATTGTAGCAACATTATCTGCCTTTGCACACAATCTCGTAAATGATGATACCATATATCTATATGCTTGGATCGATCATGAAATAACAGATTCTCAGATATATTAATGCATCTTTGGTTATCATAATGGATCACAGATGGATCCATCTACTAATCAAATAGTCCCATAAGTATATTTATCATGGATATCGCCTCACATGATGCTTGAATGGTAGCCATGTATTTAGTTTTTGTTGAGTTGAGTGCCACAAATATCTGCTTCTTGCTGTACCAGGAAACCATTGCAGACCCAACACTGAAAATTCCACCTGATGTACTCTTTTGGTCAAATGGAATCCTTGCCCAATCCACATGTATGAAACCACATAACTTCACTCCCTCTATCTGTTTGTACCATAATCCATACTGGGTAGTGCCTCTGAGGTACCATAACACATGCTCCGCTACCTTCTAATACAATTTGGTCAGCCTAACCATAGCTTGGCTCATTTGGTTGACTGCATAACACATATCTGGTCTTGAGTTCACAAGATACATCATTAAACCCACTATCTTCCGGTAAATGGTACCATCAACCTCTTTACCTTAAGTGGCATTCTCCTTCCTCTAGTTGGTCACTATAGGTGGTCTCCATGGGCTTACATACCTCCATGCAAAAAATCTACAGTATCTCAGTGGCATACTTGCCTTGAGACATAAAAAAATTTGTACGATGCTTTCTCAAGTCTGCACACATGAGACTCTCGATCAAATGTCTCAAACCTTTATAGTTGCTCGATGTACACTTCCTCCTTAATAACACCATTAAGGAATGTTGTTTTTACATCCATATGGTGGATCCTCCACCCCATCTGTGCAACTAGTGAAAGAATTGATCTAATGGATGAATACCTTGAAACGTGAGGAAAGGTTTCCTCATAGAAAATTCCCTAAATTTGAGAGAATCCTTTGGCCAAAAATATGGCCTTATACGTATCTATGCTTCCATTTTCTGCATGCTTAACCTTGAAGATCCATCTCAAACCCACAATTGATTTATCTGTCGGCCTTGGGACCAATTCCCAAACAATTATTCCTCATGATGGATTCATATTCTTCCACCACTGCATCAACAAAAATTTTCTTCCCAACTGCTTCCTCAAAATAATATGGCTTAGTCTCCACAAGCTCATTCATCAGAGCCATGAAGCCAATATACCTCTTAGCTGACCTCATTTTCCTGCACAAATTTGATGGAGCTCCCACATTCTCCCTCGCATCTTGCACCAATCTATCAACTTGCCTGATATTTTTTCTATCTTCTTTAGATTGTTCTAATTGAGTGGATATCTCCAATATTCCTCCTCTCCATTCCTCAATTTGTGGTTGCTCCACAACTTTCCAAGGCTCCTCTTTTGGAGCTAAAATATCCTCTTCTAGTGGGATATGAATCTCCCTCTCAAGATAGCACCACATCGATTTATCCTCATGAAAATTTACATCCATTCCCAAAAATGTCATTCTAAGGGAAGGTAAGTACACACGGTAATTGTGTGGAGTTTCAGTTTAACCCACAAAAACTCCAAACTCTACTTTTGGCTGAAGTTTCTTCCCCAAATATTTGGAGACATGGTAGTAAACTGAGGCTCCAAAAATTATGAAATGATACACATATATCTTTCTCCCTGAGAAATCTTCCTCCGGTTTAATCATACCAAGAATCTAATATGGAATTCGATTTAGACTACTATGGTACATGCCTCTTCCCATAAATGTAGTGGAAACCCTTGGTCATGTAGCGTAGCTCTCGCAACTCCCACAATGCTCTGGTTCTTCCTCTCAGCTACCCCATTCTGTTGTGGGTTGTGGGGAGATATTAATTCTATTCAAATGCCTTCTTTCACACAGAAATCCATGAAGTCATTCGAAACATACTCACTTCCATTTTCGATCCTTAGAGCCTTCACCTTCTTTCGAGTTTCCTTCTCAACTAGTGCCTTGAATTCTACAAATTTTGAGAATGTATTATCCTTCTTCTGCATGAAGAATATCCATCACTTCCATGAGAAATCATCAATAAAAATAACATAGTAATTATGTCTAGTAGTGGAGGCTGCTGAGAAGGGTCCACAAACATCAAAGTGGACTCTCTCCAAGGCTGCATGTGCTCTGATGTCTTGATTATGGAATGTGGATTTTACATACTTCCCCAAGGTACAACCCTCGCAGACATCCTATTGCTAAATTGATCATTTTGGGAGGCCGGTGGATATTTTTGCATAATATTTAAGGCACCATGATGCAAATGGCACAATCTCTTATGCCAGATTTAACCCACATCACGACTCTGCACTTTCTCTACCTCACTACTTAATGAAACAAAATATTCCAAATCAGATTTATACAAGTTCTTCACATGAACCCCATTACGATTCACTTTTCCAGTAGCTATGTGCCTCAAAAATGATTTCCCTTTACTCAATATCACATCATAACCACCGCCTTCCAAAATACTAAATAGATGAGGATCTTCTTCAGGCCTAACACATATTTGAGGTGAAGAGGGGATCTCGACTCCCTGTTAAAGGTTATTGTACCAATCTCAGTAGCACTGTACCTTCCTTCATCCCCAAGCTTAATATGCATCTGGAGATCTTTCTCCTCCGGGTCACTAAAAATCTCTCGACACCTTGTCATGTGGAACGAGGCAACAAAGTCCAAGTACCACACACTCCCCATAATAATGTTGGCCATGCATGTGATAAGAGTTAAGTCTAGATCGAACTGTCAAGCCAATGATTCAACCACTTCTACTCCTGAGTTATTCTTGCTAGAATTTTTGTGTAGACTCTTTGTAGCATAATGCTTGAATTCATGAAAATTGAAGCATTTTATTTTGGACAAGTCTTTCTTCTTGATCCCTTTGCTGGATTCTAGTTTGGTTTGATATTTCTTCCCTTTGTACATCTTTCATTTTCCAACCTATGAAAAATTTTCTTCATCCTCTCCCTTGGATGAACTTCCATCTTTGGTATTCCACTTGATCTCTTCTTGTACCAAATTGGGCCATAAGCGTTCCCAATTCGGTAATTTCTCCCTCTTTTTCACCAAGTCCTGGTAGCTATGCCAACTTTTGGGAAGGCCTAAAAGAGCTAGGATCACCAAGTAGTCTTCTCCAACATTTACACCAACCCCTCCAAGCTCATCCCAAACTTGTGCAAACCTAGTGAGATATTGCGGAATAATATCATTCTTCTGCATATTGATATTTCGAAGTTTTTCTTTGCGGGCCAGTTTTCTATGGCCACGGTTATTCTAGAATATCTCTATTAGCACCTTCCACATTATGAAAGGAGTTATGGGCTACATTGAGAGACCACATTGTGGGCTCTGTGTCGTATCACAAATATTTCTTCCATTTGGATAGGTTTTTGGAATCAAATGATCATTATTTTCCAATGAATATATTGACATATTCCAGCAATCCATTTTCATCAGATACCGCCTACATGTGATCCTTGCATGCAATGAAATTCAAGCTTCCTTTGAAGGCATACTCTAATCTCAGTCAGTTGAAGTTCATGCTCCCAACCTTGAAGAGATCCTGCTACAATGAAGATGAAAATTTGAAACTCCCAAGGAACAACTTTGAAATTATTGTTCTAATGTGAATCTTGCTCTCATACCATGTAGAAATATGGTGATAGAATTGTAACTACTCAAGAAATTTAAGCTAAATCAATAGACACGATTCTACTCTACTGCTCTGCAGAAATTAATTCACAATTTAGAACAACATTAGGAAACACGCATCAATCACATATACACGTATACATATTTATCTAGGGGAAACCAACTGGTAAAACCTCCTTAAACCCACTTGCATTAATGAGATGAATATAGAATGTACTACAATTGTGTGCTTTCTCTAAGCACAACCTATAAGTGAATAATCTATCTATCCGCTCAATGTGAAGCTTTGACCCAAAATTTAGTTAATTTATGCCTCAACTTTAGCCCTTATTTCCTTGTGAAAATCATGAGGAATCAAGCCCTTTTTTTAAGGAATTTTCCTCCAATTGATTATGCAATTCCCAAGGTTAATCCTCTAATTGCATGCAACATCTGTGCACTCAATACTACTCTACAATTGATGTTACACTTCCTTGGAATCTCCACCACAACTGGGGAACTTGAATTATCTCCATGCACTAGCTATTTTTGGTTGATTGATAAGTTAAATAGATGATCGCTGAGTTAGACTATTGTCCCACTACACAACTAACCTCCAACTAGTTCTATCAACAATTAGAACTAGTTTAATTGAGTACAACTGGAAATAATTGAATTGAATTTATACAAATTATAAATCACACATGCTTAACTAAACTCCAAGCCTTATAACTAAAATTTACTGAGCTAAATGAGTGAAGAGGGCCATGTCACCTCATTTAACTACCTCCTAATTGTCCACTAATGAGGAAATTTGAATTTTCTCAATTTGACCAAGGTAAAGTAAAATTGAGACTTTCTTGCTACACTTCTCATCACTTTTTGTGGATTAGGTAATAATTTCTACAATTTCATGCCTCTTAGAACACAGTATGTTGTAGTCCCATTGGTTTCATTCATGATGACAATTTTCCTTGGATATATTACAATAAACGATAGTTTCATCCATAGTTCTAGAAGTTGTAATTGGACTAATTCATTTTATGTTATATGTTCTAAACATTTAGATTTATGGGGAGTGCAGAGATGTAGAAGAATGTAATGTTCCCAATTCGGAATGGCTAGTAATCCATGGCTGGAAAACACATTCTCCGGAAATGGAGGCAGCAGGATTTGATACCAAGACATAGATCCCTTAGACCAATGTGTATAAGACCAAAATCCAAGATTTGGGACCAAAGAAATCCTTCTAGGGTAGTGAGACAAGCCTCCCACACCTAGTTCCCTTCAGAAATTGCCCAAGGAATGGGGCTGCAATAATATATGAGCATACCATAGAAAGACAACATCATTTTATGAGCTGTGAGACAAGAAGATGTAGATAGCCAACAAATAATGTTATAGCAGCAAAAAGAGTACAAGTTCTTGAGGAAAAATCCACTCAAGAAAGGCAATAAAAGCCTTAACAAGACTTGTACATGAAATAGAAGAACACTGCTATTTCTGCATAAACCCAGGCTAAGAGGACACATTTTATAGAAGGTACTGCTCCATATTACATGATAACTGAAAGATATGACAAGATATGGCTCAAATACACTAGGGGAGCAAAGCTCTAACCCTTATAAGCAATAATACATCAATCCTCCCAGGGATTGACTGAAATACACAAAATGGAAAAAATGTCGGAGTTGCTAGGCAGCTGCTGCAACTCAAATATGGAACTCAATAGAGAAGGTTGAAGATGATAAGCAATCTGAAGTAGACCTCCTCCAATGGATCTCCAAAGTGGAAGGCTGATCCTTACACTTGAGATCTCACCCTCCAAACAACACTACAAGCCCTCACTGCAAGTGTTCCATGAAAATAACACAGTCTAAGAGGGTAACTGCGCTGTAGGTGGAATAAAATGATATGAACAAGTGCCAAGATCTGAAAATAAACTCCAAATCTTCCAAAATAATCCTCCCAAGGAAAGAAAGACTCTCCCTCTGAAAAACAAGCAATGGAAGAGGTGTTGTAACTACTCACTGCAGCACCCAGCAACACAGTATTATTCTGCTGCAGAAATAACACTGTCTTGATGGAGGATGCTTGGCCTCAAGCCTAGGTGTGAGAAAAATCAGTAAAACTCCTTCAAGAGGCTTCTCAAGAAAGGAGGAAGGAATCCTCAACAGGAATTCCTCCCGGTAACTCTTTCTAAATAGAAAAGAATGCACAATTGTCTGAATAGACAATGAGATGAATAATACAAGCATGAGAAACAATGGTTTCCTTGCCCTCCTTTTAAACTATTGAAAGCTATTTCTCCATGGGCCCCATCCATTAGGGTTTCCTCCACCAAATATCCTCTTCCTAATTCACACTACGTTGTCTTCCTAAGTAAGCCACTCCTCCTATGGCAGCGCTGTTGACTTGGTCAAACTTGACCTTGTCCACTTGCAAATAACCCTATTCACACATGAGGGTGTTAAAAATAGCTCCAATGATGATCCCCTCTCATACTATGAGGGATTTTATTGAGAATATCATTATGCATGGGCCTCCTTACCCATTTATTCTCCTCCTAGGTGAAATCAGTAAAAAATAATATTCCAAATTATTGTAGGAAAATTTTGGAATATTACAAAGAAAAAAAATTCATTATGCTTCTTCTATATCTGTGCAAAATTGCATATCCGCGCCCAGAGATAATGGAAAAGGTACAAACATTATGGATAAATTTTTTCCATTATTTGTTTTTCATGCTTGTTCTCTTACCGAGAATTTCTTCCTAATACACATTCACTCACTCTTATTTCGTACCCGATATACATGCAACCCAAAATTTTGATGTTTTATTTACTATAAAGTTTGAAATTTTTTATATGGTTTAATAGTTTAAAGTTATATGGAGTATGGAGATGTTATATGTTTTAATTGTGCATCCTCTGCACTTTCACATATCCACATCTAGACAATCACAAGATGTGCATTACTGTTGCCTTGTCCTGATCTGTATTCCCATCTTTGATTTCTATTACACATTGCATCCCCATCTTTGTTGTTGAAATTGGAATGGCACCAATTGTGCCAACAAGAAATGCATCTTGACTATGTGATATATTTGTAATCATGATATTTGGGAAAAACCAGTACTCTTCGGAAACATTACAAATGTTTTCATAAATATTGGTGTGTGAGAAACTATTTAAAGATTATATGGATCCTTAATACTTGTTTGATGTCTCTAGAAGATAAAAATTATGTTTAATAATGTTTGGCAATGATCCTTCTAATTTTCAGTTTAACTCAAAATGTCTAAAATTTCCAAGGCAAAATCAGAGCTACCAATGTTACATTGTTATTTTCCCCCAAAAAAAAAAAGACATGTGAATAAAGTATACAATATCTTGAGGCTACAATAAATAAATAATGAATAAAATGTTTAAACAAAGTGGAATAAAAAAAATTCCAAGCTTCATTCGAATCAAGTTAACAAAGATTCTTTCTCGTTTCGAGACCCTTGCATAGTCCACAAAACTGTTAGCGTTGATACATTGTGTAGTGGTTCCGTGGATATTATGTACTATCATACAATAGGGAGATGTGAAAAATAAATTTGTAGATGAAAAATTTATCCGGAGGGTTGAAAAATTGTGGAAGAAAGTTTATGTTCCTTGTTCCACACACCTCTTCAAGACAAATGATGGTAATGTTGTGAAACTATTAATAAGCCTTGTAGCTGCAAACTAGCTCCACACTTTTTTTCAACAATTCAATTTTATTTGAAATAAATGTTACTGTATGAAGACCAAACAACATCATTTAAATCATCTATTGATATTCACAACTTTGGTTCAATCGACCGAGGTGATGGCACATAGTTATACACATATATGATAACTAGAAAATATAGAGTAAAATTGCTTAGTTTAATTGATCTATTATATGAAGGCATAAACACTTTCTAAAAGCACATTTCATGATCAAATTATTGTATGAAACCAACTTACAAAATCAAAGAAAAGATAGATCAATGCCTTAGAAATTAGCCTCTTCGAGGGGGAAACCTCCTTTACATTACATAAATGAAAAATTCTTGGATGATACAAATGACAAAACCTCCTTTCTATATATAGGAGTCCAAGGGATCACAATATAATCCTAACTGACATAACAATAAAAATGTAAGGGCACAAAAATAAGAATAGTGGGCTTCTATGGGGCACAATAATAACAATATGGGGACTACATGGGCACAACGTTAAGAATAAGGGATTAAACTATTATTATAGGGACCTAACATTCCCCTCTCCTTTAAAAAAGTGTTGTCCTCAACGCTTGATTACTTTTGGATGCTTTTGTATAAAATTCTCATCCTCCCATGTGGAATATTCAGCTGGTAAGTTCTTCCACTTGATGAGATACTTTGAAATTGATTGATTTTGTACCTATCGAGTTCTTGTTTCTGTGACTACTTCACGTTCCAATATTAATTTTCCTTCCTCATCAAGTTCCAGCAATATTTTTTGAACTAGGACTTGCTCCATCTATAGTATCCATGTTATTAGATCCTTGCCATCAAAATTTCTCATATCGATCTTTGGAATATGGTGGGTCTTAAATCCAACATTAGAATCTATGAAATATTGATTAGCATTTCTTTTGTTCTCATCATGAGTTTCAACTACTACCGTTTTTCCATTAGGAATCACTTCTTGTAGCAACTTTGTCAAACCTTCCTTCAAACTTTCCATTTATGCTTTTAGACCATTCTTCATGTCTTCCATGTTGCCTTTCAATTTTTATTCTATACCATCGATCTTAGCTTCCATGACATTCTTCAAACCATCCATATTATAATCCATGCATTTCATGTCATTATTCAAACCATCCATCTTACCTTCCATTTCATTTTTTGTTACTCTTTGCGAGAGCGAAATTTGTTGCACCTGGTGTCCTAATTTAGATATATCATGTTGTACTTCTTCCTCTTCATGAGTCATAGTAGAGCCTTATGAGGGATTAATGGGTGTGGAATTATTTCAGGGGGGCATTTTAGAACCCAATAGTAATATCTATGCTTCAATATTCCCTTGGAATCACTTCAAACTGATTTTTCAAACAAGACTTATGCAAATTTTAAAACAAAATACACACATTTTCCTTTCTTTTGAGGAGCTCGATATTGAAAATGATGTATCTTTGTAATTTCAGATCTCCAAGATTTGAAATTTGGTCTTCTCGTATCCCTCTACGTCTTATTTTCAATGCCATAGGTTAGATCTAATTTGATTCTTCAAGATAGAGTTATGCCCAATCTACCACAATTTCCTAATTATGGGATGGTTTAGCAAAGTGAATTTTTACAACGTGCCACGTGTCACTATTATGACCTTCAACTCTAAAATAGATACAAAAGAAACTAAATTCTGTGCACTTTCAGTCACTTTTTACAGAATTCAAATCTGATGTCAGAAACGAAAGTTATGACGATTTTCCCTCGGACACCTGTTTGGGATGAAATTGTGGAGCCTACAAAAACCCTTAGCTCCTCAGGTCATATCTCCAAAAATATAGTGAACCAAGATATGAAATGTTTACACAAATTTTCTCACGATTTCAGCTGAAATGGGTTTTTGTTTTAGCTTCTCATCCTTCGTAGAAAAAAAAATATAGTGAAAATTCCACGATGGCCTATTTGCGGCAATGAAACCCTAGAATCCAAAGCACTAATACCAAATGTTATGAAACCAACTCAAAAAATAAAAGAAAATACAGATTAATGCCTTAGAAATGAGCCTCTTTGAGGGGGAATCCTCCTTTACATTACATAAATGAATAATTATTGGATGATACAAATGAAAAAACCTCCTTTCTATATATAGGAGTGCAAAGGGTCACAATATAATCCTAACCGACATAAAAATAACAATTTAAGGGCCCAAAAATAACAATAGTGGGTTCTATGGGGCACAATAATAAAAATATGGGGACTACATGGGCACACCATTAGCAATAAGGGACTACACTAAAAATAACAATAATGGGATACACTAGTATTATAGGGACCTAACAAATACCATTACTATAAAGTTTGAAATATGTTATATGGTATCATCATTTGAAGTTACGTGGAGTGAGGAGACGCAAAAAAATATTTCATTATGATTTTTCCATACCTATGCACAACCACACCTCTATAGCCAAATCCACCCACAAAGGTATGAATATTGTGGATAAAATTTTATGTTGTTTGTTTCCCATAAAAATTTTCCCACATAGAATGCTTCATCACACACATTTTCCCACGTGTAGTAAAAACATGATATATGTTTTAATTATGCTTCCTCCACAACTCTATCTCGTACACATAAAATCAAGCCCTAAAATCTTCATCTAGCTACTACCCAAGTTTGTTTACAATTGTTCTTCATAGCTCAGAGTATTCAGTTTCCCATACTAGTAATCAATCCCTAGTGAACCAGATAACAATGCGAGGTGGGTCAGAATATACGAGTCTTGGGAATCTAAAATATGAAAATCATCTTTGTTTGGAAGTGTGGCATACTCCCAAACTCCCTTCCTTCAACTCGACCCAAATTTTTTGTCAAAGATTACATGCCCCAAATTTAAAGGGAAACTATGTTCACAATGAAATCTTTACATGCATCTTCACATTTGGCACAATTAAATCTAAACCCTTATCAAGTAAACATAGAATAAACACGAAGCAAATATCTAATAGTATTATATATAAAAAAAACTGGATATTACAAATGAAAAATGATTAGATCGATTTCATTTTGAGATATGGAAAAATATTTCATTGTACATAGCACGAAGATGAAAAAGTGCACAAACACAAGATTCACAATGAAAGCTTACTCCACACCTCAGAGTTTTGAGGAAATATATTTTGTATTGCTTATAAAATATAGGTAGTCTTTTAACCCTGAACATGTCACAAGAACATGTATTAGTCTATTATGAACTATATAGTCTAGTTATCACATTGCCATAATTACTATATCAAGTAATTGATCTCTTATTTATTCCATAACATCATTTAGTGGAGTTATTGATCAAGAAAGGATTTTATTGGATAATGCATTGCTAATGTTTTTAAAATTTGAAAAGTGATCATGATATTGATTCATAGGAAATATTTTCTAACAATTACATGAGCCATGAAATTGGAAACGATTCTTAATTGAAATAATTAAAAACACTAATACCACCAAAAATTATTCTCTCTTGTACTATTTCTTTTAGAGGTTCATAATGCAAATGACTTGCATTCATTCGAAATTGCGTAAAATGGAATACCATTGTGTTTTTATTGAATGAGTGAAATTAAATTATAAATTCAATGCATCAACATACCATATGTATATATTTATATTCAAGATATAATGTATCTAATCATAAATAAAAAGGCCGCCCTCTATCTTCCCTTTTTCGTATGACACTTCCAATTGTATAATGTATCCTTGCTAATTTACCATTCCAAGGAATTGCATAATTGCATTTTTGTGACTATTCGTGGAAAGAATATAACACACACCCAACATTCTCCCACTTGTTGTTTTATTTCCGTAGGGGGCCATAGGAGATATTAGTAATTATTTTAGCCCTGCAACACCCATTATTTCTCTACACCAAGAGAGATTCTAAGTGCTCACAGAGTTCATCAATGCATCTGCAACATTCATAAAACTGTCCACCTTTACCAGCAACACCTTTATACTCACAACCATATCTCTCACAAAGTGATATTGAACATCAATGTGCTTTGTCTTGGAATGATAACAAGGGTTCTTAGCCAAGAATATTTCACTTTGGCTATAACAGTCTACCCTTGTAGCTCACTGCACTAACTCCATACTTGAACACAGTCTCTGCAACCAAACTTCTTCCTTGCTTGCGTGTATTCTGCCTTTGTTGTTGAAACAACCACTACAAACTGTCTTTTACTCATCCAACTGACTGCACCTCCAAATAGGATAGACACATACCCACTTGTAGATCTTCTTTGGTCCATATCTCTAGCCTAGTCTGCATCAACACAACCACGGATGCACAAAACTCTATCCAATCCTAGTCTTCCCTGGTAGCACAAACCATAATCACTAGTTCCACACAAATATCTGAAAACCCGCTTCACTAGTCTCCAATTCTCCTTCCCTGGTTTTGATATAAACCTTCTCAATACTCCCACTACATGTGCAATGTCTGGTCTAATACATACCATCGCATACATCAGGCTACCCACTTCACTTGCATATGGAACATGGGACATATCTTCCTCTTCTTCGTGTGTCTTTGAACACTTTTCAACAGATATATTTACACCTATAGGAATAGGAACCTTCACCGGTTTATTATCCTGCATATTGAACCTCTGCAATATTGTCTTGACATAATTCCTTTGGTTTAACGAGAACTTCCTCTTTACCCAATCTCTCTTAATTTCCATGCCCAAAATATAGTTTTCAGCACCAATATCCTTCATGTCGAATTTGGAGAACAATTGGGTCTTCAAATTCTCAATAATTTCTTTGTCAAGCAGCAACATATCATCCACATACAAGACCAAATAAATAACACGGTCAACAATTAATTTAAAATACACATAGTGATCCTCTTTGCTTCTGATGAACCCAAGTCTCCCTATATAGGTATCAAATTTATGATACCACATCCTTGGTGAATGTTTGAACCCATACAGAGAATTTTTTACCTACATACCAGTTCTTTCTTTGCCTTCACCGTAAAGCCTTCGAGTTTCTTCATGTAGATCTCCTCTTCCAGATCCCCATGAATAAATTTTATCTTCACATCCATCTATTCTACCTTAAAATCAAATGCAGCAACAACAAATAAAAGTAATCTAATAGAACTAACCTTGGGAACATGAGAAAAACTATCACCAAAATCAATTCCTGACACTTGGGAATAATCTTTTGCTACCAACCGAGATATTTATTTCTCCACCTTGCCTTATACATTCATATTCTTCTTAAACACCCATTTGCTCCCGATGGGCTTCCTTCTAGCCAACAACTCCACCAGATCCCATGCCTCATTTTTGTGCAAGGATTCCATTACTTCAACCATGGCCTTTCTCCACCTTGCCTTATAGATTCATATTCTTCTTAAACACCCATTTTCTCCCGATGGGCTTCCTTCTAGCCAACAACTCCACCAGATCCCATGCCTCATTTTTGTGCAAGGATTCTATTACTTCAACCATGGCCTCCTTCCAGGGTTTTCCATATTCTGAATCCATGGCCTCCCTGATAGTGCTGGGATCATCATCAGTGATAGTTAAAGAAAAAAATTATTAGAAAGCAAATGGACTATACCTTTCTAGCTGCCTTCTTTCCTGAATTGATCTTCTCACAACATGAGTTTATGGCTCTTCCTCTACTGAATGTTGTTTTGTTGTAGATTCTGATTCATCATCCTTTACCTTAAACTCTATCTTCTTGGGTTCCTTTGGTAGGACTTCATGTTTAACAAAATATTTCACCTCTCTAAACACCACATCTCAATTGTACACAACATTCCATGTTTTTGGGTTCCAAAGCTTGTAACCTTTTAAACCATCCTTATACCCAATAAAGATGCACCTTTAAGAATTATTATCCAACTTGGTACTTTTCTCCTTTGGAACATGTACATTTGCATCACATCCAAATACCCTCAGATGTGAAAGAGAGGGTTTCTTACCAATCCATACCTCATGTGGAGTATTATCCTCCAACGCTGATGAAGGTGATCTGTTACCCAGGTAACATGCAGTCTCCATTGCTTCTGCACAGAATTCCTATCCTAACACGGTACCATTGAGCATGCTTCTTGCCTTTTAAATCAGCTTTCTGTACATTCTTTCTGCAACTCCATTTTGTTGAGGTGTGTATGGAGTAGTCTTCTGCCGTGATGTACCACACTTTTTAAAGAACTCTTAAAATTCCTTCTTGTAGAAATCTCCACCATTATTTGTCCTCAACACCATTATCTTCATATGTGTCTTGTTTTCCACCAGAGTCTTAAATTATTTAAATCTGTCAAAGAATTCATATTTCTTCCTCAAGAAATATATCCATGTATTCCTTGAGAAGTCATATATGAATGAAACATAATACATAGAATTTCCCAGTGATGGAACTGACACAAGTCCAAACACATCAATGTGCACAAGCTCTAATATCTTTTTCAGCCTCTTAGTACCAAAAGGAAAACTCACCCGATTTTTCTTCCCATATACACAATGTTCACAGAAATCGAAATACAGAAAGTAATTAGGCATACCTTATACCATACCATTACCATGTAGTATCTGAAGGCCCTTCTCTCCAATATTTCCAAGCCTTTGATGCCATAGCATGGTATTTTGTCGAGAGACTGCTAGGCTTTCTGCTCCACTTTCAGGAACCAAAAAACTGTTGCACCCATCAATAACAATGATAACCTGAAGCTTGTACAAAGTTCCAATCCGAAATCCCCACATTAATACTAGTACTCCCTGAATCATCTTACATGTATATTTCTTGAACACTATTTTAAACCTGCATCATCCATCTTGCTTACAGAAATCAGATTTTTGGTCAATGTAGGAATATGCAGAACAATAGGAAGTGTTATAATCCTTCCACCTTGTAGCTTCAGCTTGAATTTTCCACGTATGATGATTTTGGCCTTGCTATCATCTCCTAATAATACATCACCACCATCATACTTCTCATACTCGCAGAACCACTCCCTATGGGGAGTGAATTGAAAGGATGCACTTGAGTCAATCAACCATGCCTCATTATCTACATGTGTATTTTATGAAGAAGACAAATACGCATCCCCACCTTCATCTAAGGTGGTTTTTTCCTCTACAGAAGGAGCATCATCAGATCCATATCCTTTCTTAGGAGCTTTCGATCTACTATGGTCCTTCATTCTCATGTTATACAACTTTTTCTGTAGGAACAATTTATTCACCAGAGACTTAGATTGGTACAAAGCCCCTAACTTGACCCACAAAGTATTCATCGTATCTTCCCTATATATATTCAACAATACCAAATATGAGATACTCAATCATATTTTTCTCTTTTCCTTCTCATATAACTTCACCCAGTGTTCATCTGACATTGTCATTTGTTTAGTACCTGGATCTCCTGCGATCCACTGATCTTTATCCACCAGCAGATCCTACATATTGAGCTTCCACAACTCATAACTCTGACCATTAAATTTCCCGATCTCTATATTTCCACTGCTTTCCATCTTCTTTCACTGGAAGAATTGATCCTACAGATCTCCCACTGAACAGGATCTACCACAGGCCCGAGAAAAAAATCCCTCAGTAGCAAAGACATCCCCTTGAAGCTGAAACAACTCTGATACCAAATGTAGAATTTAACCCTGTACAGAAACTATCTGCAAATGAATTCTTAAAAAATAAATAAAAATAACAATAGTGAGAGCATATAATATAAAACAAATATACACAAACATTTTTCCCCTGGATCATAAATTGGTACTACGAGTTTGATTTTTCATGATATTCCTTTTAGTGTTACAACACATATATACATGTTGAAGCATTCATAATCCCCAATCCATTAACCCTGTATTATAACATAATTGTAGTTCCCTTGAATGGATCTACAAAATACCAAGGGACAAAAACCATCATACCCAAAAACCATGTACAAACCCATGCAAAAAACCATACGCGGTTCCGCCCACCTAAAATAGGGTCCAAAAATATTTTCTTGAGGCACTGCCCTGGACCCTACACAGGGAGATACCCGCCCCCTCCAAACCCCTGGACCGAGGGGGTGTGTTGCCACCCCTAGAAAGCAGGTTCTGTTGCCCCCCCTGTGACCCCCTTGATGCACCTGGCACAATGAACAGGGGTAGCTTTCACCTCCCCTATGGCCCCCCCACGCATGCGACTATTCATGGAAAGAATATAACACACACCCAACACTAGTATGGGTCAAGTTGATTATTTGTTCATGTATTTTGCATTTGTATCATTGTTTCGATGTTAATTTTCATTCGTAAAAGTTTTATGAATTTATGGGGAATGTGATAAGTCTCGGCCCTGAAAAATTGGCACAGAATATGGGGTGGGTGGCACAAAAATACATGGAAATTTCCTCAGCCGCAAGAATTCTGTTGCTATGGGAGTGACTAGAGGGTCACACTTGCATGCATTCCCATGTCATGGGAGCGAATGCAGCTCTAGGTTAATAAAATGCTAGGTTGTCTTAGGGGTTGCTCACCTGGAATGGTTGGATGGCTCCTGAGGTTTTTGTAGCATGTGTATAAGGTCAGATTAGTTTTGTTGTGTCGGTTCCACTTCCTGTAAATGGGGAGTTGAGTCAGATCATTATATCCTCTCATCACATGTTTACCCTAGCAGACCTGTTAACATGGGTAAATGTGGGAGAAGGGTGTTACAAAGTGGTATCAGAGCATGGTTCATCCCTTGGACTAGATGGGTGGTGTGTTGGCCATGCATACATGTCGGTTGCATATGCGTACTTATACTTGTGGTCTATGTACTAGTTGTGTATACATGGTGTTGGTTATGGTTTTATTCGTGTCACCATATGAAATTAGATGGTGTCGTTGATGAATTTAATTCTGGTGAATGCATGTCGATTATGCACTGATTATGCATGTCAGTGTTTGTAATATTCCTACTTAGCCTAAGCTAAGAGGAATATTCATTTTTGTTTTACTTTCTGTTGCATGAATAAATAAATAAAGGAGGACATGTAAAACTCCTAAAAAGACTGAATAAATAAATGCCCATGTGAACAAAGATAAATTAGGGCCATGTAAATAAATCACTTGCAGGTGTGAAAGGGGTTTGAGCTGTGAGACTGGGTCAACCTTGACCAAATCTACAACATTGTCTAGGTTCAATGTATCTTCTAAAGGGACAACACAGTTCTAGAAGGAGGCCCCTCATGTGAAAGAAGCTAACTCATCAAGGTGGTTTAGGGTTTGTAAAGGCTTTCATCTTATAAAAGGAAGGGGAGGGCAGTAAGAGAAGGTTTTTGATTGATTATATTTCTGAGTATCTTGTCTGCTTAGACAAATAATATTCTCTGCTGTTTAGTAGAGAATTGTGCTGCTTAGCACTTGGAGATCCTATGCAGGGATTTCATCTCTTCTTTTGAGGATTCTTGGAAGAGTGTTTGCTGATGTGATCCACTATCAGGCTTGAGGCCAAGCTATACTTCCATTTCCAGCACTGATCGAGTGAGGGTTTTGCTGCTTTTGCAAGTTGCAGCAAGTGGGATTCTAGATCTGCAGAGATATAGCTTGTTTTGGGAGCCTCTTCTCATGGAGTGTGTCTTTTAACCTCCTGGAAGAGTGCCTCTCCTATTTTCACTTCAGATGTGTAACTTGGCAGTGGGACATCTATGTCATTTGAGCTACAACACTGTTTCCATCAAGAAACTGCATTATTTTGATATGATATTCTTCATGGTGTTTTGGTCATAGTTTTGATGAGAGATCTCTGGTGCTGGGCTTTGCCTTCCACTTTGGTGATCCATGGATTAGCTTGATGATCCATGTTTTGTTTAGATCTGATCTATTGGCATGTAATTTTATATTTAGAAATTACTGCAACATTTTACAGATTTTCAACTTGAAACTCAGTTCTACTCTTTGTTATGCATGATTTTGTCAAAACCCCAAGGGAATCTTGTAAACAAGACTATGTAGTTTCCATATCTGAAATAGATCTGATGTTTTGTCCACAGATCTGTCCTAGATTTGAGTTGTAATATGCAGCTGCTACAGCTCCTTCAAATAATGCTGTTGAGCCATTTCTGCAGATATATATGTGTTGCAGCTCCATTTTTTTAGGATTTCTTGCTCTATTGCCTCATGTATTCTAATGTATACTGAAAGAGTTTCATTATAATTCTAATTTGCTACTGTAAATTAATAATTTAATCATATTTGATGCCCTCCTACTCATACTGTCCAAGACTGCGTTACTTCTGAAGTAGTTTGTTGTGCATAGCTGCAACCCCTCTTGTAGGGTGTTTTTCAGCTAGACTAGGTGGTGGGAGATCTGTTTACCACACCTAGTTTAATTTGTTTTTGCTCCCCTTTTGGATCTAGAATCTAGATATGTTGATCTAAGGAATCCAAGGGTTTTAAACTCATTTCTATGCATCAATCTCCCAAGAGTGCGTTATTTCAGCAGGCTTTCTATGCTATTCCAGATCTGGGATACTACAGTGGTATCAGAATTCCTTTCTTGGCACATCTTTTGCTTGCCTTCGAGCACCAACCATGTTGTAGTCAGAAGAAGAAGATCCTCTTATTGAGAGGGAGAAGAGGTATCAGAACAGAAGTCACAAGAAGTATGATTATACTACTGAAGATCAAGACAACGGTAAAGCCCCTGAGACTACAAGTGACAAAGAAGGGGAAGAGTTTGCAAGAACTCTGTTGGCGGCCATGCAAGATCTTTCCAGAGAGATCAAGGAGATGAGGATGGATAGAATGAGGGAATCTCCTGGGAGATTTCAGCTGGGAGAAAGCTTTGATATGTCTCATCATGGGACTGGTCAACTAGTGAATCTACCACAAGCCCCACAAGCTTCACAACGCTCCACTATGCCTACTTTCTTGGTTGTGGAGAATGAAGGACCACAAGAGCAAGCCTCCCTTGAAGGTTACTTTGTGGAGTATGATTCTCAGAGTCAGAGGTTCAAGGATAACTTTAGTTTCCAAGATTTTTGTACCTCAAGGACAAAAGAAGACCAAGGCAGCAGTATAGAGATGGTGGATTCTTTCATGATAGACACCACTCTATGGGCAGATTATTTTTTCCCAAGTTTGATGGATCATCCTCCAGCTCTGCCAAGGCATGGGTAGAAAAGATGGATATTTATTTTCAGTTGAACAAAGTCCCTGAGGTTGAAGCCATCAATATTGCAGTGCTACACTTTGAAGGTGAAGCACACAATTGGTGGTTCCATGGTTTGTCTACATTGGGACACATCAATGTGACTACATATTCTGAGTTTACTAGAAGACTGATGGAGAGATTTGACAGGAAGGATCCTGAAGCACCCTTCATAAGCCTTGCAAAGCTGAAGCAGTTAGGAGATGCAGAGACTTATATCTCTGATTTTCTGAGATTATTATTCATGGTCCCTGATCTATCTGTAGCTAGGAGGGTCTACATGTTCATTGATGGCCTAGAGGAACCTTTACATGGGTTGGTTAAATCTACCAAGCCCATCACTTTGCATGATGACATTGAGAGGGCTAGAGATCTCCAATATGCCTTGCCAAAAGCAAAGGCAACTTTCTAGAGCAAGACCCCTCACTTTTCTAAGGGGAAGGAAGGAAAAGTTGCTCCTCCCAAGGAGATCTCTTTGAAGAAGCCTCTTGATATTGATCTCAGGAGGGAATTGAGGAAGAAGAAATTGTGCTTCACTTTCCTAGAGTCATGGGCACTATGACATAGATGTGCTGCTGGAAAAGCACACTACATAGAATTCTTCTCAGATTTTGAGGAGGAATATGAAGATGATGAACCTAGGAGGGGTCACAACGCTGATGATGATGATGATGATGAGGGAGATCAAACACCATCCAGAGATGGGAAGGGAGCCTTTTCTCCAAAAAGTGTGACTCTTGCTTCTTTGAGAGGAGTGCCTAATTACTTGACCCTAAGAGTACAAGGTTCAATTATGAATCAGAGAGTATCTGTTCTGATTGACAGTGGGGCAACTCACAACTTTATTAATGCTCATCTTGTGCAAAAGAGAGGAATCCCCATTGACACTTTTGAGGGATTTTCTATTTTGGTCCCAGGAGATAGGACCATGCAATGCATAAAATATGTTCCATCACTCTCTATCACTATGGGATCCTACACTCTGGTGGATCACTTCTTTGTAGTTGACATACCAGACACCAACATCATTTTGGGTGTCTAATGGTTGATTACCTTGGGGAAGGTTACCACTGATTGAAAAGATTTGTAGATGGAGTGGGTGGAATTGAAGAGTGGGAAACCACAAATGATTCAAGGTATGCACACTTATCCTTCACCTAGTACTTCCACACAAACAACAGAGATGGATTTGTGCAATGGAAGCAGGGATATCATAGTTCCTTCTCTCATGTTCATGGGGATGCTGTAAGGGACATTATTATCTAATGGAAAGCCACCTGAGATGCCATCAGATCAAGATATTGTGGGAGAGGCTCCACAAAGTGCTACTCCAAACCTAAATCAAGGAATTATTGGAGTAATGAGAGACCGAGTTACAACGCTGGAGGGCTTGGGACAGCTCAAGAATGAGGGGGATCTTCTTCTTGCATCACTATCTCCCTCTCTCTTTTCTAAATCTGCACTGTGGGAGGAGAAGAATGGGAGGATCAGCCTTCCAACAAAAATTTTTGGCATGTGTAATGTAAAAAAGGAAATCAGCAACATGACAAGCACTTCCATGGATGTATTAGCAATGTTGTCATTGTTGAGCAGTGTGGATATTTATTGGAAATCTCAACTGCTTGTAGAGTATTCCAAAGATCTCCACACATGTATGATACTAGATGACATGCAGCAGGAAGAGGGCTATTTAGTCCAAGGGGGAGTCATCTATTATCATGGTAAGGTCTTCTTGGCTAGAGCTTCCAAGCTCAAGTAGAAGATCCTACAAGGATCATATGAAGAGTTCTTCCTCAGCCACATGTACTCAATGAAGATCTATACCTTGATCATGAAGAGTTTTGATTGGGAAGGCATGAGAGAGGAATTACATCAACACTTTCAAGAGTTCAATAGCTATGGAGGATTGGGGCAGCCAATGGGCTCTTTTCAAGAGTCATCTCAGCCAGCTATTCCTTTGCTTGAAAGGAGGAAAATGCTCATGCACAACTCCATGTGTATGAAAGACTATGATGGTAAAAGGACTGATCATGCCAAGGAAGTTGTATTTTCTGATTTGTCACATTCTTTTACCATGTTTTTGCAGGCTATGACTCCTAAAGGGGGTGAGAGATCATGTGGATCTCATAGCTTGTTGGGGGCCAATAGAAATTCTGAACTTGGCCACTCCCTTATTGTGCAAAGGGAGATTCCTTTTCATGATGGGTGCTTCCCAAAGGCACCAAACTTATGTAACATCTTTAGTCATGTTAAGGTGACTCATGCAGAAAATGTGTGGTGGGAATGCCACTTGCCACACCTTTATCTAATGAAGACAAGAGGTGCACTGCGCTAGCACCACATGTGTGATTTTGACCCACCTCCCCAAGTGAAAATTTCAGTTTGCATATATGTAGTCCTTCTTCCATACTTGGATGCTATAGTTGTATTGTTTATGGGATTGTATGGATAGAAGGTGGGCAACTTGTATGTACCACATGGCTTGGAACTTCTATGTGTACTTCATGATACATGTTTTAGGTGTAGCATTGCTTCAACCATGTTTATTTCTATTGAGTTTTTCACTCCTGAAGGGATGGATTATGCACATATTATGTTGGCCTTGGAGGAACAATTCATGATGTATTGGATTGTTGAGCACTTGGCCTATGATGGGGGCTTGATCCTTGATGATGCCATCAATGGAGGAGGAGAAGAACTACAACTCTTACCCTATCAATTGCTTGAGGACAAGCAACATTTTGGAGGGGAGGACTATAATATTCCTACTTAGCCTAAGCTAAGAGGAATATGCATTTTTGTTTTAATTTCTATTGCATGAATAAATGAATAAAGGAGGACATTTAAAACTCCTGAAAAGACTGAATAAATCAATGCCCATGTGAACAAAGATAAATCAGAGCCATGTAAATAAATCACTTGCAGGTGTGAAAGGGTTTGAGCTGTGAGACTGGGTCAACCTTGACCAAATCTACAGCAATGTCTAGGTTCAATGTATCTTCTAAAGGGACAGCGCAGTTCTAGAAGGAGGCCCCTCATGTGAAAGAAGCTAACTCATCAAGGTGGTTTAGGGTTTGCAAAGGCTTTCATCTTATAAAAGGAAGGGGAGGCAGCAAGAGAAGGTTGTTGATTGATTATATTTTTGATTATCTTGTCTGCTTAGACAAATACTATTCTCTGCTATTTAGTAGAGAATTGTGCTGCTTAGCACTTGGAGATTCTATGCAGGGATTTCACCTCTTCCTTTGAGGATTCTTGGAGGAGTGTTTGCTGATTTGATCCACTATAAAGATTGAGGCCAAGCTCTAATTACAATTGTAGGGCTGATCTAGTGAGGGTTTTAATGCTTTTGCAAGCTACAGCAAGTGGGATTCTAGATCTGCAGAGATCTAGCTTGTTTTGGGAGCCTTTTCTCATGGAGTGTGTCTTTTAACCTCCTGGAAGAGTGCCTCTCCTGTTTGCACTTCAGATCTGTAACTTGGCAGTGGTCGATCTATTTCATTTGATTTACAGTGCTATTTCCATCAAGGAACTGCGTTATTTTGATATGAGATTCTTCATGGTGTTTTGATCACAGTTTTGATGAGAGATATCTGGTGCTGGGCTTTGCCTTCCACTTTGGTGATCCATGGATTAGCTTGTTGATCCATGTTCCGTTTAGATCTGATATATTGTCATGTAATTTTATATTCAGAAATTACTGTAGCATTTTACAGATCTGCAACTTGAAACTCAGATCTACTCTTTTTTATGCATGATTTTTTCAAAACCCCAAGGGGATCTTGTAAACAAGACTATGTAGTTTCCAGATCTAAAATAGATCTGATGTTTTGTCCACATATATGTCCTAGATTTGAGTTGTAATATGTAGCTGCTACAACTCCTTTGAATAATACCGTTGAGCCATTTCTACAGATATATGTGTTGTAGCTTTATTTTTTGAGGATTTCTTGCTCTATTTCCTGATGTATTCTATTGTATACTGAAAGAGTTTCATTATAATTCTGATTTTCTACTGTAGATTCATAAGTTAATCATATTTTATGCCCTCGTTCTAATATTGTCGAAAACTACGTTATTTCTTAAGCTGTTTGTTGTGTATAGCTGCAGCCCCTCTTGTAGGGTGTTTTTCAGCTAGACTAGGTGGTGGGAGATCTGTTTATCACACCTAGTTTGATTTGTTTTTACTCCCCTTTTGTATCTAGACTCTAGATCTACTGATCTAAGGGATCCAAGGGCTGTAAACTCATTTCTGTGCATCAATCTTCCAGGAGTGCGTTATTTTAGCAGGCTTGCTGTGCTATTTTAGATTTGGGATATTACAGTGTTTGTATGAATTGTGTATGCATGTGTGTCATACATATGTTTTTATACATGTATTGTGTATAGTTGGTGTTATGGTTGTGGCATAATGCATGGTAACTGGATAATGGTTGAAATGATCATTATATGTTGACTTTATTATGATTATATATGCATGTATTGTGATAATATGGTCGTTCTTGTAGACAAGATACCCTCCCTGAATTATATTGAGGTACTTTGGTTTTTTTATGCTTTGGTTAAGCCAACATAGTATGCCTTGTAGGAAGAGATCAAAATGAATAGCAATATGGTAGTCTAAAGTTCAATATATTCTCCTTATGAATCAGATGAGAAATGTGGTTTTTGATACTCTTCTGTCTTAAGAGACACATTCATAATCTTGATGGTGGAAATAAAAATTTGTAAAGTAGAAAATGGCAGCATCATGCAGGCAGGAATAGTAAGTAGAAGTCAATGCAGTAATCCTTCATAGTTTTTTAGAATTACAGAGACAAGGGCCACTTCGGATCAGCCATGGACATGAGGATAGAACTAATGGGGCATATGGTATTAGATCATATGTTGGTCACAGGTCAGATATAAATGACATGTTCAAATATGGTAGATTCTTGGATGTTCCGTATAGGAGAGGTGATGGACACATGTACTATTCTAGTTCTGGTTCCGACATTCATTATGATCATCATCATTTTCACGCTTATAGGAGGCAAATGTTGTGGTATAAAATACCCCCCATTTATTTTTACTAAATGGGGACCCTTTAGAAATAAATAGGAAATTTGTTTCATTAGCCTAAATAAAAAAAACATTAGGAAATAAAGTTTCTTTTGATTTCAGATTTCATTCCTTAGCGCGCATCACAATTCGCATAGCTTACAAGATTAAGCGACTTAAAATCTATTAAGTCATGTGGGCTGCGATATGCGCTAAAGCCTTTCCAAAGTGATATTAAAATCTTATTGCAAATTATTTAAACACCGTTATAAACCAAAATCGCATCGCGCCTCGTTAAATGATCAAAATGTTAAGCAATTAGGTAAAATTTGCGATTACACGGACCCGACGGATCAATAAAGAAACAAACATAAATCTCCAAAGTCCGATAGAGCGCATCGACATGATTTCTTAAAGCGCATTTTGCATTTTGCAGGATATAACTAAAAGCAAGTTTATTACCGCATAAAAATTGTGATGTGCGATTTGCATAGATCTCATTTCGCAAGATTTATTGGTAATATCACAAATGGAAATAGGTATAAGTTGTGATATGCGATGAATGATAGTTAATTTTTCAAGCATGAGAAATTATTCATGTCAAATCAAACTGAATACTAGATCCAACGTCTTAAATTTATCGATAGACATTTCATGTGAAGGTGTGTAAGGGATTTAATTTAAAATATTATTGGTGATTAACAACATTTAATAGAAATAAGGTTTTGATAGATTCATATCTACTTCGAGCATGTTTGAAATGATTTAACACTGGATTTGTTTTAATTCTATCTGTCTCTCTCTTTTCTATATTTTTAATGTTTGCTCTGTTCGCTTGAAATCAAGAAACCACTTAACGGAGCAAGGATTATAGAAATTAGCAAGAAAGGCAAAGAAATTTCCCAAGCATCACCTACCGAAGACCCAGATATGTCTCCCATATTCTCAGACACCACCTACAACAAGGATTGCAGAAGTTCTTCATGGGAGGAAATGTATAAGTTTTTCTAGGATGAAAAGCCAAGGGTAATAGTAAAAGTTGCTTCAGCAGGCACGTCAATTTCTTTAGACCCAACCTATTTTGACGTTGCATGCCCATTCATCCAAAAGGTAGTAGAAAGGCCAAATATTCTCCCTTATACAGATATGGTTAAGTGGGTAACTGACCACTTGAACATAGAAGACAGAACATTCAAAGATTCAAAAGGTGAGAATATCAGTTCATTCAGGGCAGAAGATTTAAGGACAATGTACCACTTACCCGTCTCACAAAAGAACTATGACAAAGATTTTCTTCAAAGATTTACAACAAAACATCCAGATCTAATTAAATTCATAAAGGAATGGAAGGAATACCAAGGAAAGCTTAAACAAGATAAACTCGATACGTACCCAATAGCACAAATTCCTTCCCCTTATTTTTATGTTGCTGGTATGTTGTCTAGATTATATGAAAAACCTGACACCACTAGGTTTTCTGTAGATTGGGTACCATTAATTGACGAAATCGTCAATTCCTTAATTTTGAATTGGGAAAATATCCTATCTAATAATTTAGCCAGAAACTTCATGGAGTATAGGGGTAAAAGAAGTGTTTCATCTAGAGAAATACCCCCCTTTTACATGAGTGCCTATGTGATGGACACAATTTGTTTTCTTCTAGCTTTCCTACCATGGGATGGAAATGGACGACCCAAGAATCTACTCCAATCCATGTTTACAATAGAGTCCTCTCGGAATCTGACTTCCATTTGCATTTTTACAAAATTTTCCATAGAGTCATGTTGCCTATGCACTAGATTATATTCAATGAGAAAGCCCCTAGGGTTTCCCAAGAGGCGAGTACAGACATTTTTCCCGTTGCTATATGGTTTGCAGAGGAAATTTTCAAATATGTCAGAGTATTTGGGAGTTATGCTTCTCCTCACGCCTTGCCATATTATGTTCCTAAAAAATTACTTGCTAGAGAGATTGCCTACCAGCTTGTTGTATATGGTATTTCAAAACAGCTTAAAGATGCTAAGAAGGTAGTTTGGCCTAATTTTCCATTACAATGTGGTACTTTTGCACTTTTTTATATTGGTCATGCCTACAAGGAAGTTTTGAATATTAATCTATTGAATTTGGTAGTAATTCAAAAGCGACCATATGACCCCAATGATGTGATTAAAATTACATCACAGAGCTCAAAGTAAAACCTTTTGTGAAAGAGATAGATATATTTGATGATTTCTTTCAAGGTATTGAAAAGTTTTCAGATGTACTAAAGTTTGTGTCCAGTAAACTCAATCAAGATGACTTGGAGGCCTTCCAAGCATACAGAATCAAGAGACTAGAAAGGATTCCTCTAGATTTATTGACTATTGAAGATGTCAATAGACCAAATCCAAGTATTAGCTTAGATAATGAAACTAAAGACATGTTTGAAGATGAGTTAGGGTAGTCAGAGCATTAATCTCAGAATTCTGGTCATTCTAAAAATGAATATGAAAACATAAATGAAAACTCAGAAAAGATAATTGATCAAGTAATCAAAGAGATTGAGATGCAGGATAAAGGAGGAAGTAATGGAACAGAATCATCTTCCCAATAAGTTCAAGACAGTCAAGATACACTTGATCAATAAAAAAAATCTCAGCTAAAGGATTTCAAGAGTGAATGGGATGAGTTTTCTAAGGCAATAAAAACTCCTCAAACAAATCCCAATACTGATCAATCTACCAGTTTTTAGACACCATAAAATTCTTAGAAGTTAGTGGAAACTGATATTACACTACAAAAAATTACTAAAAATCATGATCGAGAGATCATTTTGTCTTATCCTACAAATCAAATAGTCTTACTGCTGTGAAACCAGCTCCAAAAATAGAAGAAAAGAGATATCAACGCCTTAGAAATAAGCCACTTCGAGGGGGCAACCTCCAATACATTACATGAATGAACAATTATTGGATGATACAAATGACCAAAACCTTCTTCTAAGGGCACAATAATAATAATGTAAGGGCACAATAATAACAATATGGGGGTTACAGGGGTACAACAATAACAATAATGGGGGATACACTAACATAATAAGGGACTACACTATTAATATAGGGACTTAACATGCCCCTCTCCTTCAAACAAGTGTTTTCCTCAACGCTTGATTATTTCTTGATGCTTCTGTATAAAATTCTCATCCTCCCATGTGGAATCTTCTACAGGAAAGTTCTTCCACTTGCTGAGATACTCTGAAATTGATCATACTTGTCGAGTTCTTGTTTCTGTGACTGCTTCAGAAATTCTTTCGATGTGATGTTGATCTTCCTGTTGTTTCATTAGATTCTGCACCAAAGTTAGGTTATCCTTTGAGAGTTGGAGAACTTGTTGTTGATGTTAGATGTGATCTTCCACTAATTTATCATTCATATTAGCTATTATTTGATCCTTCAAACGATCCAACTTAGCCTTCATTTCTACTTTTAAACCATCTATGTCATCTTCAGTTGCTCTTTGTAATATCGAAATTTGTTGCACTTGGTACCGTAATTTTGATATCTCATACTGCAATTCTTCCTCTTCATGCATCATAGTATAGATTTTTGAGGGCTTAATGGGCATGGAATTATTTTTTGGAGGCATTATAGAACCCAATATGATAAAAATTCTAAAATATTCCCTTGGAATCACTTCAAACTGCGTTTTCAAACAAACGTTATGAAATTTTAAAAACCAAATACACACATTTTCCTTGATTTTGAGGAGCTTGATATTGAAACTAAATTACCTTTGTGATTTCAGATATTCAATATCTGAAATTTGGCATTGAGGTAGCCCTCTGAATTCTCTTTAGAATGCCATAGGTTTGACCTAATTTGGATTCTTTAAGACAAAGTTGTGCCCGATCGCCTACTATGACCTAATTATGGACTGGTTCAGTAGAACGAACTTGTACGACTTTCCACGTGTCAATGTTTCCTCCTTCAGTTCTGAAATTTATTGACACTAAACTACAGTCTATTTACTTGTGGCCACTTTTTACAACATTCCAATCTGATGCTCAGAGAGAGAGCTATGAATATTTTCCCACGATCACCTCTTTGGGATGAAATTCAAGAGCCTGAAAAATCCCTAAATTCCACAGACCATATCTCCAAATATGTTGCGAACCAAGCTTTGACATTTTGCGATGATGTTCCTTAGGATTTTGGGTTCGCACTCTAAAAATTTCAGCTTTTGAACCTTCGTAGAAAAACAATTATAGCGAGAATTCCACGATGACCTGTTTAGGTTAAATTCAGGAGCCTGCAAAAAGACCTAACTTCCACAGATCATATCTCCAACAATGTTGCGAACTAAGCTCTAAAATTTTTTGACGATGTTCCTTCAGATTTTGGCTTCACACTCTAAAAATTTCAGCTTCTGACCCTTCGTAGAAAAAAGTTATAGCGAAAATTCCACGATAACCTGTTTGGAGCAGCGAAACCCTAGAATCTCAAAGCTCTGATACCAAATGTTGTGAAACCAACTCCAAAAATAGAAGAAAAGAGATATAAACACGTTATAAATAAGCCACTTTGAGGGGGAAACCTCCAATACATTACATGAATGAACAATTCTTGGATGATACAAATGACCAAAACCTCCTTCTATATATAGGAGTCCATGGGGCTAGAATATAATCCTAGTGGGGCCACAATGTAATCCTAGCCGACCTAAAAATAATAATTTAACGGCACAATAATAACAATATGGGGGTTACAGGGGTACAAAAATAATAATAAGGGGGGCTACACTAACATAATAAGGGACTACACTATTAATATAGGGACTTAACACTTACAAGTTGAGGAAATCCCTTCGCTAGATGTCTTCTACAGTCCTAGTCATAAGGCTGTAGTGAAGAGAAGAAAAAGGAGAATAATTGATGAAACAATATCATATCTTACAAATGAATCAGTAGACGTTTTAAGGAAGGATCCTCTAGCCAATCCCACTGAACATTTAACCAAACTACCACAGTTTGCAGGGGCATATGCTACTTCCACTGTTGATAAGGCCACTGAAGTTAAAATGTTACTGAAGCAGAGAGAACATAGAATAAAAGAATTAGAGAGACTGTTAGAACAAGAAAATTCTAACTCCATCGAGCAAATGGAATTGAACATGTCCCAATTTCAAAAGGGTTTTGAAAGTCTAAACTTGTAGCATCAAGTACAACTTACTGAGAAGAAAACACAACTGGAAGCAACAATGAACATTTTACAAAGCCATCCAAAGTTAGAAAAATTCATATTGGAAGAATTTGACATGAATTTTAAGCTAAAGCAACAACAAGAAGTATTTCTCCAACAAGCTTCTATCACTAGCTCTTATTGTGACTCAAGTGAAATATTTATCCAACAAGTAGCTATCTAGAAACTTGAATGTGAGAAGATTGAAAAGAAAATCAATGAACAAATTTAATGGCAAGCATCAGACTTAGGCAAGGAAGCTCATCTACCTCAGGTAGATAAATTCCACAAGGAGATCTTATTTAAGGATTGGGAAGCATAGATAAAGCAAGCAGAGAAAGTAGCAACAAAAGCATAAAGGATTACAAAGGAAATTACTGAATTTGCATATGAACAGCTTTTGAAAGTAGAACTTATCAAAGAGTGCACTTTTGAAGTGCTCTCAGAAGTCAAGAAGATGGAAACACAGTGGAAACAAAAGGAAAAAATGCAGGAAGAAACGATTAAAAAAATAAATAAGTTTGATCAAGAAAATTATTGTAATTTTCTGATCAAACCTTATCATCAGTACCAGATCCTACAGTCTTTAATAGATTCAACAATAATATCGCAACCAACACTCTCAAATGTGGTATTCAAGGGGCAGGTCAGATCGAGGATGTCGTAGCTAGCTCAGCTTAAACTGATGCTATATATTTTTTAACTTTTGGATCAAATCCAAATGAAAGATCAAAATTCATAGTCATATCGTTACTTTATTTTCCTAGATTGTAATTAAAGTTTGTCTTATGAGGATGGTTGTTTTAAACCTCCTCTGTTTTATGTAATAATATATTTTTAAAACATAGTTAGTTTAGTATTTAAACCCCTCTCATGCATTTAGAGAAGGATCCAGAAATTTATCAAAAACATTCTCAAAGAATGCACTTTTGTAAGTTTGTGTATGCTTTGATGAATTAATGGAACACAGTCTGTTATCTTTTGACATTTGACGCTGTTTAACTAATGTTGCACTATTGTACTATTTAAATTTCTTTAAAGTGAAGTGGAGAATAAATTTACTGTCAGTTTACATGAGTAGGACTTCGTACATATGGTACTTCTATTCACTTGTATTAAGTTTTACTTTCTAGATTGACAGTGATATTTTTATTGCATTATATATTTGAAATTTCATTATAGATGAATGTTAAATGCACTTCTATACTAATATTTGTTTGTGATTTCTTATCTGATATATAATCACATATATGAATGCGATATACTTTTCACAATTCATCTAATCGAACTATTTTGTTAGAAGAATCATATTACATAATTTTCATCTCTTTCAACTGTTAAATAATCTACATTACTAATAGTCGAAGGATATCTCTTTAGACCGCATAAAGGAAGAAACACCCTGGGTATATAATAGAGTATATAGTGTTAAATAGATGCATGTGATAGATTAGAATCATTTTCCATTGCATATTATATAATAAAAACATGCCCCAAAATCATCATTATTGGGAAACTGGTCCCATTATCCCCAGTCGGAGCCGCCACACCAAATGGAAAAGGAGTTGCTTTAAGGTCCGAACCTGGTTTTCCCCCATGTTTTGGCAACGAAATTCTGAGGCCTCAACATTTTGGTGCTAGAAGGAGGGCCTTGTGAATGGAAAGAAGGTTTGATCAATCTAAAGGTAAATCTAAAAGTCTCTCTCCCTCTATATCCCCATCAACTTCCAGAAAATTATCTATATCTTCATATTTAAAATCTGAAGTTGATCATCCTTCTCCTAAGTCTCCTAGTGATACTCAACCCATACTATCTCCCGATTTTCATCAAAATTCCCCTGAAGTTCAGTCTTTGATAGAAAAGTTAGAGAGAGTATCCATTTTTGCTGAAAAGCCTGAAACTTCTCAAACATATGAGATTAGTATTTCGTCTTCTTTACAACCTTGAAGAATATTAACTCGATCAGAAAGTCAAAAGACAAGAATCATTCCTTTTGAATTTCCCATCAATAGTACTCGAAGAAGAATAATGAGGACTCAATTAGAGTCAATCGCCGACGAGATCTTATCTCATTCACCTCCATTACCTCCACTCATTGCCACCACTTCCACTCCAATAATCAGTGTTACTTTAACTAGTTCCAATACTTAGAGTACTATCCCTTCAACTAGTTCTAGCTCTTAGCCTGCCTCTTCTCCAACTAAAATTCAATCCATCACATCCACCCAAGGTCCAATGGCAGGCCAAGTACCTCCACCAAATGTACGACCATGGAACAATCGAGGGGTCGTAAATATACCCGCTCCTCTTCATTCTCTTCCAAAATATCCTGAATGATGGTTACCCAAATTTAATCCTGATGATGGTCTTTCGGCATAAGAACATATTCATAATTATATGTTAGCCATCAATTTAAAAGAGGTAGTTGAAGAGGATTGCGTTGTAATATTATTTCCATACACTCTCACAAGATCTGTAGGATCCTGGTATTTTTCACTGCCTGCCCACTCTATAACTAGCTAGACTATGTTCGAAGAAAAATTTATAGATAAGTTTGGGGACGACAGGACCACTGCTACGCTCATAAATGATTTATCAAATATAAAGGCTAAATCAGGGGAGAAAATAAAAAAATTTAATTCAAGATTTAATAAATTTCTTAATAAAATTCCTGCTACATCAGTTCCAGGTGCAGAATTTCAAATTGACTGTTATATTTCAACTCTTCCAACTAATATAGCCATTTTTGTTGATAGAGAAAAAATACCTACAATTATAGAAAAAATGAAGGAATCTCTATCTGTAGAGAAACACATAATCGCTCTTGAGAAGAAGAATTCCCAAGAAGATAGAAAATCAAAGAAGGTATCCTTCAAATATGATTCTAAAAAGAAGCCATCTAAAGACCCTTTCGATGTAGAAGGTATTCAGAAAGTTTTAAAGACTATGAAAAATGAGATGGCATATATCAAGAAACAAGTCACTGAAATTTCTACCTCAAAAAATACTTTCAGATCCTTCAAGAAAAATCAGTCCTCTAATACTCAACCACCGAATATCATATCTAACGCTGAATTTGATCAAGATATAGAGGAAGACAAAACAGAGGAAGAAGAAAATGATGAAGAAGAAGAAGTTGAACTAAATGCAATGTGGTATTTCATCCTACCAAATGAGGAACAACAAGAATCTTTACCTGCGAGTACAAGGAGGAAAGAGGCTAATGAAGCAACGCAACCAAATCAACAACAGAAGAATTCAACGCCTGCTAAGGATAAAATAGTAAGTAAAAAGTCTACCTCCATTTCGACACAAACAAGTCCTGTCACTTCAGATACTCCACCTACATCAAAAACAATGGTATTCTTAGACACTATTGAGTATAATGTAGTTGAAGATATGAAGAAAACCAGGGCCAACATTTTAATTCATGAACTTACGAAATTAAAGAAATAAGAAAAAATCTTACTTAAAGACTTGAATGTAGTTCCTGCTTCAGCCTTACCTTCTCCAGTAGTAGTGCAAGCTGCTATTGAAATGGTTCAAACTCCTTCTCCTTCAAATAAAATAGATGCTACAGATTTGATTATTATAGGTGATCGATCCATCTCTCATACTCCTCCATTTCTCTTAATCTATGAGATCTACAATAAAAATGACCATAATGGTTTTAATAGACTACATTATATCCTGTTCATATAGTAAAATTTGATAGAACTAGAGTAGAGGTTGTAGGAGAAATATATTATGTTTCTATCGGATTCTCATCAAACCCCAAGGTTGCTCAAATAATCAATATATTGGCGGTTGATATTCCTGAGTTTTATGGTTTAGTATTAAGTAGAGACTGGCCTAAAAAACTTCAAGGATATTTTGCAACAGACTAGTCACATATGTGGCTACCATACAATGGAAATCCAAATCAATTCCGGGTAGACCATAAAAAGTTCATTAAACATACAGTCACCGATCTTGAAGGAATAAAAAAGCCAGTAGCATTCAATAATAATATTATTGGAAACTACTCGACAAAATAATTTTTGGAAAATATCAATGCTCAACCGTCACCCTTTTTCGATAATGCAGCTATTTCTCAGATCGAGAATTTTTCTCGGACAGACATTTCGAGATGTAAAAATTTTGTAGATAGGCCAATAGTTAATTCTTTATTTTGGACTCTTTATTTTGATGGTTCTAAATCTGAAGATGGTGCAGGAGTTGGCTTTATTTTAATAAGCCCAGAAGGAGAAAAAACCATGTTATCCTGCAGACTTGAATTCGATTGCAAACACAATATAGTCGAATATGAAGCATTAGTTCAAGTTTTGCACAAAGAAATTGATCTTAAAATCAAATGTCTGAAAGTCCTAGGAGATTCAGAAATCATTGTCAGACAGGTAAGAAATACCATTCATTTTAATTTTGGACATTTAAAACATTACCAATCATTAGTCCAAGTATTAACCATTCATTTCTTAGCCTTCAATATTTCTTCCATACCTAGAATGCATAATGCTAGTGCAAATATACTAGCTAATGTAGCATCGAAGTTAATTCCATCTCAAGAGTTTAGCCCTGATATATTTTCCATTGAATCAATTTTTAGACCATATGTTCCTGACAATATTACCAATTGGAGAGTATTTAATAATGATTCAAATATCATAGATTTCCTTACATCTGAAGATCTTATGATAGTCAAATTTTGGATGAAAATGAACATGACATTCATATAAAGGAAGAAAAAGATGAAAATCCAATTCCTAAGTCAATTTTCAAGTTAGAATACCTCTATGATCTAAAAGATAGGTTTAAAGGAGTTACTAACTCAAAAGCTTAAAGTTCTACCTTAAGATTTGAGTTAGTAAATCTTGGAACTGATAACAAACCTAAAAATGTCAATCTAGGTCTTGGTCTTTCTTCCAACGAAAGATTATCATTTGTGAAGTTGTTAAGAACATACAAAAGTGCTTTTTCTTGGGATTACACCGATCTTAAAACATATGACACTTCTGTGATTCAACACACAATTCCTATGATTTCGGATGAGAAACCTATACAACAAAAGTTGAGGAAGATTCACCTAAATCTCGAAAATCAAATCAAAACAGAACCGAAAAAACTCCTCAAAGTTAAGATCATCTTTCTAGTTAGACATTCTAAATGGGTTTCACATTTGGTTCCCGTCAGGAAGAAAAATGGTGATATTAGAATTTGTATTGATTTTAGGAATTTAAAGAAAGCATGTCAAAAGGACAACTTTCCATTACCAACCATGAAACAAGTACTGCAAATAGTAGTTGGTTCCGAATTTATGTCTTTTCTATATGGATTCTCGGGATATAACCAAATTATTGTACATCCAGATGACAGATTAAAGACTACATTCAGGACTAAGTGGGGAACTTATGCCTATCAAAATATTCCATTTGGATTAATTAATGCAGGTGCCACTTTTCAGAGAGCTATGGACACAAATTTTAGGAGTTTCTTCAATTAATCAATGGTTATTTATTTAGATAACATTACAGTATTTTCTAAACAAGAAATCAATCATGTGAATGACCTAAAGCAAGTCTTTGAGTGATGCAAAAGGTAAAATTTTAGGATTCATTGAAGAAGGGAAAATTTTAGGATTCATTGTGTTAAATAAATGTATCTATATTGATCCTGAAAGAATTGAAGAGATTAAGAGAATTTCTTTCCCTCATAACAAAAAACTTATGCAGTCGTTTCTTGGGCAGATAAATTTTGTTAAAAGGTTTGTCCCTGAATTTTCACAAATAGTTTTACCATTACAAAACATGACTAAGAAAAATACAGTAATTAAATGGGGACATAATGAAATAGAAGCATTTGATTTGATCAAACAATCCATTATCAATGCACTCCATTCTTGACTATCCCCAATTTTCTTAATCTTTTTACTTTATATACTTTTTCATTGGATACATCATATGCCACTGTTTTAACACAACTTAATGACCAACAAATTAAAGCACCAATATCATTTTTTAGTTCCAATTTTCAAGGTGTAGAACTAAATTATTCATCTGTTGAGAAGCAAGAATTCTCTATCTTTAAGGCTATAAAGAATTTCAGGCATTTTCTCCTAAAAATTCACACCAAAATAGTAGTTCCATTCTCTGCAGTGAGACAACTATTGATGCAAAGAGAATTAGGAGAGAAAAGGGCTAACTGGGTTACTGCTTTACAAGAATATGATGTAGAAATTAGACCCTCTAAAATTGTTAGAGGTTAAGGTTTTGGTAGAATTCTTACAGGAGCATGCCATTTATCATCACAGGAAGATTCAAGTAACAATGTGAAAATATCAGAGGTAAGCCTGAATAACTTAGATATCTTCTATTGGCAATTCTCCATGTTGGAAATATGATGCAGAGTGTTGTCCTTGATGGCAACCTACTTGATAAATTTGATGGCAACCTACTTGATGTGTTTTCCTTGATGGCAACCTACTTGATGAAATAAGATTGTTGGCAACATGATGCAATGTGTTGTCCTTGATGGCAACCTACTTGATGAAGTTGTCCTTGATGGAAAACTACTTAATGAATTTCCTATGATAAGCAACCTATGTGTTAAATATGTAAGGATGATGTATCTATAGATCAGCTCAGAAGTAACAGAAGAAAGGAATTCCAGTAAGTGCCAGAGTAATGATGAATAAAGCATGTCACAAAGCATACACGGGTTTGTAAAGGTGAAGTAGCGTATGTACACGGAAAAGTACGTACCAAGTAGCGTATGCCTATTTGCACTCTAAATTTATAAAACCAGGGGACATTACCATGGTATTGGCCCACAGTATTGAGCGCTGGATTATCTATTTGATCCCGTCCAGGAATACCATCGGAAGTGGTGTGGTTTTGACTCATGGTATTGATAAATGCAAAACCTATATTATAAGGAGAAGAGAATAATAGTGCAATGTGTGCATAAGTCTGGGTTTTAATGAATACTTCGCTTTGAAGTATATCTGCATGGAAGGGTAACAGTTTATTGATCTGAATTAATAATGCACCTATGAAGAAAATGATGAAGAGGGATCTCTAGATCCGAAATGACTATGTATTGTCTATATCTGTTTATGGAATGTTTAGATTTGAGATGAGGCGAATATTTTTGGAAGTTAAGGATAAGATCTAAGCTATTTATCTGTTCTAAAGAGTTGCACAGCCCTACAATGTTGGAAGATCTATACGCAGGTTCGTGGCAGAGAAAGTGCGTATATACGCGGGTTGGCTTCAGCAAAAGCACGTATGGAATGTGAGATCAGTTCTGAAATATGTGCAGAAGTATACGCAGGTTTGTCTCTGTGAAAGCGTGTATATACGCAGGTTCAGTGAAGTAAAAGCGCGTATGAAATCTAGGGTTTTGCTGAAGTATGTGGAATGAAATGTCTGATCTGTTCTACTGGTTTACTGTTATCTGTCAATAATGTATTCATATAGATCTGGGTTGTTTGAATGTTGAATATGCTGATGATCATGTTAATTGAAGATCAAGTTGTTGGTTGATTGGTTGATGATTCAATGAATGAATTGATGGGTTTATAAGTTTCAGTTTGATGTATGATGAGCTTAAATGTGTGGAGTGGGTCTAGTCTGAAAATCTGATGAAAAGTGGCCTACAAGGTATGTTGTATGAAAACTGATGGATCCAGTATGAAAATTGATGAAACGTGGTCCATGGTGGTGTTGAGGGTCGAAGCCTTCAGTGAGGGGGTTGTAGCTCCCTTCCAGTGGTAGCTGGTAAACGAGAGCAGGGGGTAGTAGCTCCCTTCTAGGAGAGGCTGGTAAACGAGAGCAGGGGGTAGTAGCTCCCTTCCAGGAGAGGATGGTAAACGAGAGCAGGGGGTTGTAGCTCCCTTCCAGGAGAGGCTAGTAAACGAGAGAAGGTTGTAGCCTTCTGCAGGTGGGTGCCTGCATGCTAGTATGAGTCTGCGCTAGTACATGGTTGTAAGAATTTTTCTTTATATAATAAATATCGAAGACTGAGACGACAACAACGGTGGTTTTCTCCCGAATTGGGTTTCCACCTTAAATCCTGGTGTTCATGTGTGTTGCTTATGTGTGATGATTTATTCTATTCTTACTACACCTGTTTAATGCTTACTAAACATCTGATGAATGAATGATGCAATGATATAAGTTAAGAATTAAATGCATAATTAGATCTCTGGACATACACAAGTTTCATTAAGGATATCCGCGTATATACGCGACTTGGGTTCATTAAAGTAGCGTATGGATTTTAGAGAAATAAAAAGTAAAAAGTTCTCAGTCTGCACTAAATACTGATTCACCCCCCCTCTCAGTATTTTTCCCAACAATTGGTATTAGAGCAGGTCCTTCTACAGAATCTTGATCGCTTGAAGGAGATCCGTCACAATGGGAAGGAAGCAAAAGAAGAAGGCTACTCAAAAGGAGATATCTCAGAAAACATGTGCAGCAGAAAATGAAGAAGATAAAACAGGTATTGAATGTTGTTCTTGTGATTCACTTTCTTGTGCAGGCAATGGTGAAGATAGTGAAAGTAATGTTATGGATCTAGAAGAAGCTCTCAAGAGTAAAGTTGAAGATCAACAAAGATCATTTAATGAGAGAGAATCTATCTACAAAGAGATGATCTCTAGAATGAATGAACAGATAGAAATGTATCAAAAACTGCAGGTTAAAGCAACCTATAAAAGTAGAAGACTTGAAGCAGAAATACTCTTTCTCAAAGCAAATCTGGAAAAATCAAATAAGAAGAATGAATAACTTGAAGCAGAAATCATCTCTCTCAAAGAAGATCCGGAAAAATCAAATAAGAAGAATGAAGATCTTTTACAAACTTTTGAAGAACAAGAAAATGGGTTGAAAGAAGAGATTTTTAAATTGAATGATCAAGTAGAAGAAGGAAAAAGGGTTTAAGAAAGTACGAAGCTGCAATGCCAAAGATTGGAGGGTGAGATAAACATTCTGAAAGGTAAATTAGAAGAAAAAGATAAACTCTTGAGGTTTCAAGATAGTACTAAGATTCCGGACAATATTCTTAGTAATCAAAGGTCTCCCTCTGTTAAATTTGGTCTTGGTTTTCATGAAACTGTTAAAGGAGAATCTAGTTCACAAGGAAGTGCTAAAGATTCAAAGGATATCAATGCAAAACCTGAAGTGTTGAAAGAAACGAAAGGTCAACCGACAATCATGAACTCTCAAAAGAATTCATTCCCTCATTTGATCAATAATGTTGAATGCTTTAAATGTCACAATTATGGGCATGTTGTAGCCAATTGCAGAAGCAGATTGTTTCAGTCACAAACAAACAGATTCTACACAGAAAGGTACTCAGGTTTCTTTAAGGGATATTGTTTCTCATGCAACAAGTTTGGTCATAAAGAAGCTGATTGCAATAGAAGAAAGAATAGAAAAACACATTATGATCCCTATGCTTACTTTTCTGGTCACACAAGATGTTATGGTTGTAACAATTATGGACATGTAGAAAAAGAATGCAGGATGAATAGATCTGAGAAATTAGATAATTTTCAGAACACAATAAGAAATTTCAAGCAAAGATGGAAAAAGAAGGAGGACCGGTCAGAAACGTAAGGAATATTGACCCTATTGCAGTCATCTGTTTCTAAAAGTTTACTTATCATAATGACTGCAGGAGTGAAGTGAGATACATTATAGGAATCAGTAATGTATCATCACAGGGGGAGCAATGTATGGTGATTCCCATGGTTGATTTGGTAATTATGGTTATGTTTATTTCTGACAGTGCATCTGATGTGACAAGAGAAGACAGGTACAGGTGGTACAAATTCAGGGGGAGAAGAAGGAGTGTGAAATTTTTAGTATTTCACTTTCCATACACGGGTTTCATGAACAAAAGCCCCGTATACACGCAAGTTTCAATGAAGATAGAAGCGTATGATTTTTCTGTTAAGGAAAACAGTGATATGGCTCAAGAACAGGAGCACTGGTTCAGGGGGAGCATCAGTCTAAATACTAATGATTGCATTGTTGGCATTGTATCAGCTTATTCCTTAGTTCTCATAATATTCATGCTCAAATGATGATGACATGATACATGGTTTCTTATGATGAGATTATGGATGAGCCCTGATTGCTTGTTGCTGAAAAGTATCTTTTGTTTTCACACATGGATGAGTTGGAAGTATTATGATTCAAAAATAAGGATTGATCATGTAGAGTTTGTTGCTATGGTTGAGACCTTTTTCCTACAAATGTTACATCATGATAAATCTTGAAGATCTTGGTGATATCAGATCACATGGATGATTATTTGACACATATTATCTATTGAAGAAGTTGTTATGGTATGATAATTCCTCTTGGGAAGAATATGTTGATGCTGCAAAAATTTTGAAGGCTTGGATACTGATGTGCTTATGCTACAATTGTTGGATGACACTTGAAAACACAACTACATTGTCCTATCTATCTTCTCTCATATATTCCAGGGAAACATTCAAATTTCTCAGACAGAAGCTAGGAGTTGTCTCTACCTCTTAGAAGATCAGATCTGATTAAAATCAGAAGATTAAATTGGATACGCGTGTTTCCTAAAAGACAGTCGCGTATATACGCGAGTTTATACACAGAAAACCGTGTATGGGTGGTTGCTGATAGAATTTTTCTGGGTCAGCATTTTGTAGCACAACTGCAGTGCTTTTTGGTATCTCTGGTGATGTTTCAGCTCTCATATTTTTGTTTCATTCTCTAAAGCTGCTGATGAAGATGCCTTGATGAATTGCTGTTGAAAGTGCTCAGGATGCACAAGTTAAGGGGGAGCATTGGTCATATGGAAAGTAATGCATTGTTGGCATTATGATGGTTCTGAAATATGATCTCTCTCTTGAGGTCTTTTTGGTATTGGTCATAAAAGGTCATATTTTTAATTTGATGAAAAGGTCATGTTAAGACCTATGATGTAAAATTTTAATATTCAGTCATGTAAGGACTTGATCAAATTTGTAAACCCACTTGGTTGGGTAGTTGAGTCAAAATATGCAAATCCACTTGGTTGGATCATTTGTTGAAAATGAAACAAGATGATGGAGCTTAGTGAAATGAAGTCGCCTTCACTAAGTGGGCCCGCAGGCTATTTTTGGTGCAAGGTCTATTTTTAGACTATGTCTATTTTTAGACATATGGATCATGGTCTATGAGTTGCAGGATGCTATTTATGGATGATTGGTCGAGTTGGTAAAAATAGATGGACCTCTATTTTTAGACATTGGGCGGTTTCTATTTTTATACTGCCGGGCTAAAAATAGAACAGTCAAATATTATTAACCCTTAATAATATTTAGACTATAAACATTATATTTTCCTCTTGGAGCACTTCAGTTTGATGCTTGGATGTGGCACATGCAGCTGACAGAAGGAAATATGCTTTTCCTAAGGGTTATTTGAGCTATTGCATGGTTGACTTCAGTTAGAACTCATGTGGCAGAGTTTGGTGGAGTTGATGAGACAGTTGGTGGAGTTGTGTTCGGTTTAACTTAGATGAACTAGTTGTATTTAGTCTAACTGAAAAATACACTAGTGATGAGTGGTGTGAATTAATTATTAATTAATTCACTAATTATTAACTCATAAATCAACTAAAGAACACATCAGTTAACTGCAATGCATGGACAGTTCAGTGGAGACCAGTGTTAGAGGTGGGTGAAAGGGTGAGTTTACTATCAGTTGTGACTATTGGCTGTGCATGAGATTTGCACACACATTGATGGAGATTACAAATGAGGATTGCGCAGTTGGAGCTAGTGGGATTCGAACTTGGATCTCATCATTAATCAACTTGGATTGCGCAGTAGAGGCAGGCAGACTTGTGGAGGAGATTTGAACCCAGGACTTGTTCAAATCTCAGTTAGTTTGTGTGTAACTTTTGGGAGATAGTACTGAGTACTTGTGAGGAGTATTGTGCTATGTATTGTTACATGTTCTCTATCATTATAATATACAGATAGTTGGGGGTTTTCAGCTATTGCTTTCCCCATTACATACTGTGTTGATATGTGTGCTTGATTATTGTTTTATGTGCGCATGCGACTGTTTCTATTTCCGCATATTGATGATCAATTGTAGAAGAGGTTATGTATTATGCATGAAACTTAAATAGTGTGTAATCAGGATAATCTCGGTGAATAATTCAGCTATTATTCAAAATTTCTACATGGTATCAGAGCGAAATTGATCATCGGATCTATTACAGTGATTACAATTTATTTCGGTAGACAGAGTCTGTAAGCGGGCCAGGTAGCCTCTGGATCCATCCTTTCTCTGAAAGGTGATATATCCAGTAAATGACCCTACAGTCGATCTCTGTGCTAGAAATAATTTTTTCTCACAGATCGGAAGCAGTTGAGTTTTGTGTTGGTGGAATTCGAATTTGCAGCAGAATTTGGAATTCGAATTTGCAGCAGTTTTCTTGGTGTCGAAGTCAAAATGTCTTTCAAGGGATTGTGACTGGAGTATGCCCTTGAGGGGAGTTTGAATTATGTTGCATGGAAGGACAGAATGGAGGCGGTATTAGATGATAACGGGCTGCAGGAGTTCATAGAGGCTGAGGTCCCAAAGCCTACTGATGTTGCTCAAGTTGAGGCTTGGCAAAAGAAGATGGAAAAATGTCGAAGGATTCTGTTGGAGGGCGTGAGGGATCACATTGTATCCAGCATGTATGGAAAAGCTTCTCCATACTTGATGTGGAAAACGTTGACAGATTTATTCCAAAGCAAGAGTGACCAGAGGAAGTTGGCGCTCAAGGATAAAATCAGACACATAAAGATGGAGAAAGGCGACAGTATGCCGAAGTACCTCACGGAGTTCATCCAATGCAGGGATGAGCTGTGAAGTGTGGGGGTGACTGTCGATGATGAGGAATTGGTGAGCTTGTCTCTCCTTGGTCTTCCGAAGAGTTGGCATGCCTATCAGGATTCTGTCAATGGTCGGGAGAAATTGCCAGGATGGGAGCGACTTGGTCGGAATTCCAGTGTGAGATAAGGCTAATACTAGGGATGGATCTTCATCAAAGGTAATCATGAAGAAAATTTCGCCAGCCGCCAAAGCAAAGAATCGAAGATCAAGAGCTTCTGATGTGGTTAAAGGCAAGAAGCAAGACATGTCCAAGGTGAAGTGCTTTCACTGTCACCAACACAGACATTATGCCACAAATTGTCCGCAGAAGAAGAAAAATAAGCATGCTACTGGATCTGCAGTGGGAGAGGCCTTAGCCTCACAGTTTGAGATGGATTTTTCACTGATCGCATGCTTGGTCTCAAGTGTGATGGGATCAGTATGGTTCTTGGACAGTGGTGCGTCTTTTCACATGACCGGAGATCGGGATTTGTTTTCAGATCTGGATGAGAAAGATCTTGGAGTGCACATCGAGATGGGCGATGATGGTAGATACATTGCGACCGGTATCGGTATCATTTCCTTTGAGAGGGAGTCTGGTAAACCCTTCGTATTGAAGGAAGTAATGCATGTTCCAGGATTGAAGAAGAATCTGATCTCTGTGGCGATGTTAGAAGACAAGGGGTACGATGTTGTCATCAGCGAAGGAAAGGCTTTCCTGCGCAGTAAGACAACTGGAGAAACCCGGAAGATAGGGGTTCGAGTCAAGAACATTTATCAGTTGCAAGATGGCTGCGCAGCAATGGCATGCAAGGCAGAAGGAGTGGTGAGCCAGGATGATGGCAAGCTGTGGCACCAGAGATTGGGCCACCTTCACCATGGAGCTTTGAAGATACTGCAGCAGATTTCTACTAGGCTTCCTAAGGGCACTCTTGCGCAGTCAGATCAGTGCAAGGGGTGTACCTTGGGAAAATTTGTGAAATCCACCTTTCACGAGAAGGATAGTCATGCCACGACGATCCTTGAGAGAATTAACACAGACGTGTGTGGACCTTTCTCAGTAGCTTCGACAGCAAAGCAAAAGTACTATGTGATCTTTGTTGATGATTTCTCTTGGAAGTGCTGGATGTTCTTGATGTAGAAGAAGAGCGAGACATACTCAAAGTTCTATGAGTTCAAGGTGCTGGTTGAGAAGGAATCGGGGAAGCATGTGAAGGCTCTTAGGAGCGACAATGGTGGTGAATTCATCTCTGCTGAATTCAAGGACTTTTGCAGCATAGAAGGAATTCAAAGAGAGCTCATAGCACCTCATAACCCATAGCAAAACGGGGTTGTTGAGCGGAAGAACAGAATGATCTTGGGTGTTGCATGGGCGATGTTGCATGATCAGGGCCTACCCCTTCACTTGTGGGTGGAGGCATGCAATACTACAGTATATGTGCAGAACCGTTGTCCTCACAAGATACTTGGCATGAGTACACCGGACGAGGCGTTTTCTGGCAAGAGGCCTGATATTTCCCATTTGAGGATTTTTGGCTCACCTCGTTACATTCATTGACGTGAGAGCGTGTGGAAGAAGCTAGATCCACTGCAGAGGCAAGGATATTTGTGGGCACACCGGGATACGCCCCACAACTATCGTGTGTATTTGCGAGGATAGTCGCAAGATCAAGTGTGACTGGGATATCAAATTTCAGAGGGAGAAAGCTATGCACGTCTGCTTGAGAGGGAGCCACATCAGATGCAGATGAGGAGCTATTAGTTCCTAAGGATGAGCTTCAGGATGTGGACTGTGCCACAAGAGGAAGTTCAAGAAGTGGAAGAAACCACCCATGCAACGCCAACCATCAGAGGGCGCAAGCGCACTACAGAAGCTGAGCGACTGGCTCGAGATTCAGAGAAGGTTGTAAGACCACCTACAACACAACGCAGACAGAGGTAGTCATCGGATCGGTACACTGGATACATGGCTCTTGTGAGTCAATGTGCCGTGACGGAGCCATCCTCTTTTGAGGAAGATATGGAGGAACCCGCATGGGTAGATGCCATGATCGAAGAATATGATTCAACTGCTCGAAACACGATGGAGATTGTCCCAAGACCTAGGAAGGGAAATCGCTGGTGGGTTCGAGATGGATCTACCAGGAGGTGCAGGGTCGACTGGGAGTGTGATTTCAAACAAGGCAAGATTTTTTGCCCATGGCTTCTCACAGATCGAGGGGATCGATTATGAGGAGACCTTTGCACCTGTCGCAAGGTACTCTTCCATACGGACAATCCTAGCTCTCTCAGCGCAGATGGGATGGCACATCCATCAGATGGATGTGAAGACTGCGTTCCTCAACGGAGTCATTGAGGAGGAGGTGTACATAGAGCAGCCTGAAGGTTTCGAGATCTTCAGCAGTGAGTCGCATGTGTGCCGACTCAAGAGAGCACTATACGGGCTGAAGCAAGCACCTCGTGCTTGGTACACACGGATAGACAGCTATTTCACCGGGCTTGGATTCTCCAAGAGTGAGGCGGATCCTAACCTGTACCAGATTGTGGTGGAGGGGAAGCTGTTGATCATCGTACTGTATGTAGATGATCTGATTTTGACGGGAGATGAGCCGTTGATACTTTCATGCAAGGAGGATCTTGCACGAGAGTTTGAGATGAAGGACTTGGGCATCCTTCATTATTTCCTGAGATTGGAGATTTGGCAGCGCAGTGGAGGACTGTTTGTTTCTCAGGGCAAGTATGCCCGGGAGATTCTGGAGAGGTTCAACATGCAAGGCTGCAAGCCTGTTGACACTCCTCTTCCTGGTGGTTGGAGGAAGGAGGATGCTACTTTAGCAGAGGTAGTGGATGCCACTGTCTATCGACAGTTGGTGGGGTCGCTTATGTATCTGGTCAATACACGACCCGATATATGCTATGCTGTTAACCAGCTTTCGCAAGCTATGGTTAAGCCTACCAAGCTCTTCTGGAAGGCAGGCAAGCATGTATTGCGTTATCTTAGAGGCACATCGGGATATGGTTTGTGGTACAGACAGGAGGATGAGGTGAAGCTGTGTGGCTTCACGGATGCAGATTGGGCAGGGAGCCCAACGGACCGAAAGAGAACATCTGGAGGGATCTTCAGTATCGGGTCGACAGCAGTTTCTTGGTACAGCAGGAAGCAGAGATCCGTGGCACTCAGTTCAGCAGAGGCTGAGTATATGGCAGCAAGCTTGGCTGCATGCAAGGCCATATGGATGAGGAAGATTCTGGTCCGGTCACACTTGGAGCCTACTGTGATTTATTGTGATAACCAGATTTGTATTAAACTCTCGGCTAATCCAGTATTTCATGATAGATCTAAACACATTGACATCCGGTATCATCATATCAGAGATTGTGTGCAGCGGAAGATCATGTTACTTTCATACATTCCTACGGAGGATCAAGATGCTGATATCTTGACGAAGGCGCTCACCAGGAGCAAATTCGAATACCACAGAGGCAGGATAAGGGTTGCAGATAATCCATATCTTGTTGAGAGAGAGTGTTGAGATTGCAACAAGATGATGAGCTTAGTGGAAAGGAGTCGCCTTCACTAAGTGGGCTCGCAAGCTATTTTTGGCGCAAAGTCTATTTTTAGACTATGTCTATTTTAGACATATGGATCATGTTCTATGAGTTGCAAGATGCTATTTGTGGATGGTTGGTCAAGTTGGAAAAAATAGATGGACTTCTATTTTTAGACATACTGGGCGGAATCTATTTTTTTATCTTCTTAGGGCTAAAAATAGAACGATCGAGTATTATTAACCCTTAATAATATTTGAAGCATAAACATTATCTTTTCCTCTTGGAGCACTTTAGTTTGATGCTTGAATGTGGCACATGTAGGCGACGAAGGAAATATGCTTTTCCTAAGGGTTAGTTAAGCTATTGCATGGTTGACTTAGGTTAGAACTCATGTGGCGAGTTTGGTGGAGTTGATGGGAACGGTTGGTGGAGTTGTGTTCGGTTTAACTTAGTTGAACTAGTTGTATTTAGTCATACGACAAATACACTAGTGATGAAGTGGTGTGAATTAATTATTAATTAATTCACTAATTATTAACTCATAATTCAACTAAAGAACACATCGAGTTAAGCTGCAAATGCATGGACAGTTCAGTGGAGACCAGTGTTAGAGGTGGGTGAAAGGGTGAGTCTACTATCAGTTGTGACTATTGGCTGTGCATGAGATTTGCACACACATTGATGGAGATTTCCAATGAGGATTGCGCAGTTGGAGCTAGGGGATTCAAACTTGGATCTCATCATTAATCAACTTGGATTGCGCAGTAGAGGCAGGCAGACTTGTGGAGGAGATTTGAACCTGTGACTTGTTCACTTTCTATACGAGTTTGTGTGTAACTTTTGGAGATGTGCTGAGAGCTGTGAGAGCTTTGTGCTATGTATTGTTACATGTTCTCTATCATTATAATATACAGATAGTTGGGGGTTTTCAGCTGTATGCTTTCCCCATTACATACTGTGTTATATGTGTGCTTGATTATGTTTTAATGTGCACATGCGACTGCTTCTATTTTCGCACTTCTATTTCCACATATTGATGATCAATTGTAGAAGAGGTTATGTATTATGCATGAAGCTTAAATAGTGTGTAATCAGGATAATCTCGGTGAATAATTAAGCTATTATTAAAATTTCTACATCATTGATGTAAGTATGAGTCCTTGGTGATAGGAAAGGTCATAGAGTCATGTACTTCATTGAAAAATATGTTTTCAGCATGAACTCAGGGGGAGCATGGTAACTTTAGTACTCATCAGATTTACAAAGCTCTTCTTTCTACATGAGAAGAAAAACCTTGTTTTGGCCTGCCCTTTGCCCTTGATGTCAAAGGGGGAGAGTATCATGGTGTTTGAATAGGAGGAGAGTATCATGGTTTTTGAATAATGGTTATAATTAATGTATCTACCTGTTGTTGTGATCAAACAACATCATGGTTGCCATCAAGTCCAAAGGGGGAGATTTTTGGCAATATGATGCAGAGTGTTGTCCTTGATGGAAGCCTACTTGATAAAGTTGATGGCAACCTACTTGATGTGTTGTCCCTTGATGAAACCTACTTGATGAAATAAGATTGTTGGCAATATGATGCTGATGTGTTGTCCTTGATGGCAACCTACTAGATGAAGTTGTCCTTGATGGAAACTGACTTGATGAGTTGTCTTTGGATGGAAACCTACTTGATGAAGTTTTACTTGATGGAAACCTACTTGATGAATTGCCTATGATAAGCAACCTATGTGTTAAATATGTAAGGATGATGTATCTATAGATCAGCTCAGAAGTAATAGAAGAAATGAATTCCAGTAAGTGCCAGAGTAATGATGAATAAAGCATGTCACAAAGCATACGCGGGTTTGTAAAGGAAAAGTAGCATATGCGAGGAAAAGTACATACCAAGTAGCGTATGCCTATTTGTGCTCTAAATTTATAAAACCAATGAGACATTACCATGGTATTGTATTGGCCTGATGTGAAATGGCTGGTTATAAATTTGATCTGTCCGGGAATACCATTGGAAGTGGTGTGGTTTTGACTCATTGTATTGATAAAGGCTAAACCTATATAAGGAGAAGAGAATAATAGTGCAATGTGTGCATAAGTCTGGGTTTTAATGAATACTTCACTTTGAAGTATATCTGCATGGAAGGGTAACAGTTTATTGATTTGAATTAATAATGCACCTATGAAGAAAATGATGAAGAGGGATCTCTAGATCCGAAATGACTATGTATTGTCTAGATCTATTTATGGAATGTTTAGATCTGAGATGAGGCAAATATTTTCTGAAGTGAAGGATAAGATCTGAGCTATTTATCTGTTCTAAAGATTTGCACAACCCTACAATGTTTGAAGGTTTATACGCAGGTTCATGGTAGATAAATCATGTATATACGTGGGTTGGCTTCAGCAAAAGCGCGTATGGAATGTGAGATCAGTTCTAAAATATGTGCAGAAGTATACGCAGGTTTGTCTCTGTGAAAGCGCGTATATATGCAGGTTCAGTGAAGTAAAAGCGCGTATGAAATCTAGGGTTTTGTTGAAGTATGTGGAATGAAATGTCTGATCTGTTCTACTGGTTTACTGTTATCTGTCAATAATGTATTCATATAGATCTGGGTTGTTTGAATGTTGAATATGCTGATGATCGTGTTAATTGAAGATCAAGTCGGTGGTTGATTGGTTGATGATTCAATGAATGAATTGATGGGGTTATACGTTTCAGTTTGATGTATGATGAGCTTAAATGTGTGGAGTGGGTCCAGTCTGAAAATCTGATGAAAAGTGGCCTACAAGGTATGTTGTATGAAAGCTGATGGATCCAGTATGAAAATTGATGAAACGTGGTCCATGGTGGTGCTAAGGGTTGAAGCCTTCAATGAGGGGGTTGTAGCTCCCTTCCAGTGGTAGCTGGTAAACGAGAGCAGGGGGTAGTAGCTCCCTTCCAGGAGAGGCTGGTAAATGAGAGCAGGGGGTAGTAGCTCCCTTCCAGGAGAGGCTGGTAAACGAGAGCAGGGGGTTGTAGCTCCCTTCCAGGAGAGGCTGGTAAACGAGAGAAGGTTGTAACCTTCTGCAGGTGGGTGCCTACGTGCTGGTATGAGTCTGCGCCAGTACATGGTTGTAAGAAGTTTTCTTTATATAATAAATATCGAAGACTGAGACGATGACAACGGTGGTTTTTTCCCGAATTGGGTTTCCACCTTAAATCCTGCTGTTCATGTGTGTTGCTTATGTGTGATGATTTATTCTGTTCTTACTGCACTTGTTTACTGCTTACTAAACATCTGATGAATGAATGATGCAATGATCTAAGTTAAGAATTAAATTAATAATTAAATCTCTAGACATACGCAAGTTTAATTAAGGATATCCGCGTATATACGCGACTTGGGTTCATTAAAGTAGCGTATGGATTTTAGAGAAAGAAAAATTAAAAAGTTCTCAATCTGCACTAAATACTGATTCACCCCCGCTCTCAGTATTTTTCCCAACACTCCATTCAATCTTGTTTATGGAAAAGAAGTTGTTCTTCCTACCAATGTATTTATTCCTTCTCTTGCCTTAGTTCAATTTATTGATGAATCTCCTTCTTCTTCTTTACAACTAAGACAATTTCAATTTCTTAAGTTAGAAGAAGAAAGAGAAAAAGCTAAACATACTCATGCACATCATCAACAGATAGTAAAATCTTCATTTGATTCAACTTTTGTTACTCCAAAAAAATTCCAAATTTGTGATCTGGTATTGAAATGGGATAAAGTGCATGAGGAAAAGGGTAAAGACACTAAATTTCAAAAACTCTGGCTAGGTTCATTTCAAATAATTGAAGAAATAGGACCATAAACATTATTATTGCAATATCTATTAGGAAAAAGAGATTCTTTTCCTGTTAATGGGCAGATTTTAAAGAAATACTTTTCATAGGAGGTAACCCCTTCTATTCCTGTATACTAGTGTCTTTTTCTTTTTCTTAGGAAAATAAAAGTTACATAGTATTGATATTTGGCTTTTAAAATAAACATCTCAGATGATCTTTTTGATTTATCACTTATAGAAATAAGAAATGTTAAGGAAACAATCGAAATATTTGAATATAGAAAAGATTCTATTTTCACTGAAAGATGCAATTTCGCTGAAGTTACTTATTCTCTGATTAACTCTCATCTTTATAAAGCATGACTATTCTATTACCAATCAAGAAAAAAATATTTAACATAGTAAAGACTCCTTTACAGAGAAGAAATCTAAAACTCAAAAAATTATAATCCAGAATCCTCAAAAGGACCAATGATTCACCCAATGTAGGAAAACTTATCAATTTTTGAAAGAAATTAAAAAAATATTATACTAGAAAAAACTTAAAAGATAATAAGTCTCATTACGAGCTTGTTTAACATGTTCATAGGGAAATAGTTGAATTGACATTACCAATACTGCCTACCAAAACAGGATAATGACTTGAGATTATATCAAGAGGACAAGGGGTCTCATTAAGAGCCAAATTGATCAATTTTTACAACTAGTGAATGGAATTGTCATTATTTGGTTACCAACCCAAGACAATTGTTTTTAAGTAAATAAAAATACATTACAAAAGAGAAAAACAAGTTTAAAAAAATATCAAGTGTATAAAGTTGGAATTTATTTTTGAAAATTATAAGAAAGACTGGATGGGACAATGAATCATTGCTGGGTAAAAGGTAACCCTGCCAAGAGCTTAAATTTCCTATTGGATCAAAGGCTCTACCTGTGATAAAAGTGTAAATATTTGTAAAGCTAATATGAAAGAGCCACCAATTTTATCTTTTTTAACTGAGTAAAGATTGATATAGATTCTCATACTTTTATTTTTAAAAGATGAATTCTTATGAATTATAATCAAGAGAGATTTTGTTGCTTAGTGAGATATTATTTATTAAATTTCATTCCTCCAACATTTTTATTTCAAAAAAGTTTTTAGAAATTTCAAAAAAGTCAATCAGAGATAACTGGTTCTCCCAAGTGAATCGCCAATTCTTGTGCTATACAACACCCCCCATTTATTTTTACTAAATGGGGACCCTTTAGAAATAAATAGGAAATTTATTTCATTAGCCTAAATAAAAAAACTTTAAGAAATAAAGTTTCTTTTGCTTTCCGCTTTCATTCCTTAGCGCACATCACAATTCGCATAGCTTACAATGTTAAGCGAATTAAAATCTATTAATTCATGTGGCCTGTGATAGGCGCTAAAGTCTACCAAAGTGATATTAAAATCTTATTGAAAACGCTTTAAACACCGTTATAAACCAAAATCGCATTGCGCCTCGTTAAACGATCAAACTTTTAAGCAATTTGGTAGAACTTGCGATTACACGGACCCAACGGACCAATAAAGAAATAAACATAAATTTCCAAAGTATAATAGAGTGCAACGACATGATTTCTTAAAGCGCATTTCACATTTCATAGGATATAACTAAAAGCAAGTTTATTACCACATAAAAATTGCGATGTGTGATTTACACAAATCGCATTTCGCAAGATTTATCGGTAATATGACAAATGGAAATAGTTATAAGTTGTGATATGCGATGAATGATAGTTAATTTTTCAAGAATGCGAAATGATTCATGTTAAATCAAACTGAATACGAGATCCAACATCTTAAATTGATCTGATAGACATTTCACGTGAAGGTGTGTAAGAGATTTAATTTAAAATATTACTGGTGATTAACATCATTTAATAGAAGTAATTTTTTTATAGATTCATATCTACTTCGAGCATGTTTGAAATTATTTAACGTCAGATTTTTTTTAATTCTATCCGTCTCTCTCTTCACTATATTTTTAATGTTTGCTCTGTTCTCTTGAAATCAAGAAACCACTTAACGGAGCAAGGATTATAGAAATGAGCAAGAAAGGCAAAGAAATTACCTAAGTATCACCTACTGAAGACTCAGATATGTCTCCCCTATTCTCAGACACCACCTACAACAAGGATTGTGGAAGTTCTTCATGGGAGGCGATGTATAAGTTTTTCGAGGATGAAATGCCAAAGGTAATAGTCAAAGTTACTTCAACAGGTACATCATTTTCTTTAGACCTGACCTATTTCAATGTTGCATACTCATTCATCCATAAGGTAGTAGCAAGGCCAAAGATTCTCCCTTATACAGATATGGTTAAGTGGGTAATTGACCACTTGAACATAGAAGATAGAACATTCAAGGATTCAAAAGGAGATAATATCGGTTCATTCAGGGCAGAATATTTAAGGACAATGTACCACTTATCTGTCCCACAACAGAACTATGACAAAGCTTTTCTTCAAAGCTTTACAGTTAAACATCCAAACCTGATGAAAGTCATAAAGGAATGGAAGGAAGACCAAGGCAAGCTTAAACGAGATAAACTCGGTACGTAACCAAAAGCACAAATTCCTTCCCCTTATTTTTATGTTGCCGATATGTTGTCTAGATTATATGCAAAACCTGATATCACTAGGTTTTCTGTAGATTAGGTCCCATTAATTGATGCAATCATAAATTCCTTAATTCTGAATTAGGAAAATATCATATCTGATAATTTAGCCAGAACCATCATGGAGTATAGGAGTAAAATACATGTTTCATCTAGAGAAATACCCCCCTTTCACATGAGTGCCTATGTCATGGACACAATTTTCTTTTAGACTTCTAGTTTTCCTACCATGGGATGGAAATGGACGACCCAAGACCCTACTCCAATCCACATTTACCACAGAGTCCTCTGGGAATCTAACTTCCATTTTCATTTTTACAAAATTTTCCATAGAGCCATGTTGCATATGCACCAAATTATATTCAATGAGAAAGCCCCTAAGGTTTCCAAAGAGGCCAGTAAAGACATTTTTCCTGTTTCTATATGGTTTACAGACGAAAGTTTCACATATGTCAGAGTATTTGGGAGTTATGCTTCTCCTCATGTCTTGCTATATTATGTTCCTGACAAATTACTTTCTAGAGAGATTGCCTACTAGCTTGTTGTAAATGGCATTTCAAAACAACTTAAAGGTGCTAAGAAGGTCATTTGGCCTAATTTTCCTTTACAGTGTGGTACTTTTGCACCTTTTGATATTGGTCATGCCTACAAGGATGTTTCTAATGTTAATCTATTGAATTTGGTAGTAATTCCAAAGAGGCCATATGACCCCAATGATGTGATTAAAAATTACATCACAGAGCTCAAAGTAAAACCTTTTGTGAAATATATAGATAGATTTGATGATTTCCTTTAAGGTATTGAAAAATTTTCAGATGTACTAAATTTTGTGTCCAGTCAACTCAATCAAGATGACTTGGAAGTCTTCCAAGCATACAGAAGCAAGAGACTAGAATGTATTCCTCTAGATTTATTGACTATTGAAGATGTCAAAAGACCAACTCCAAGTATTATCTTGGATAATGAAGTTAAATGCACGTCTGAAGATGAGTCAGGGCAGTCAGAGCATTAATCTTAGAATTCGGGTCATTCTGAAAATGAATACGAAAACAAAAATGAAAACTCAGAAAAGATAATTAATTAAGCAATCAAAGAGATTGAGATGCAGGAGAAAGGAGGAAGTAATGGAACATAATCATATTCCCAAGAAGTTCAGCATAGTCAAGATACACTTGATCAGTGAGAGAAATCTCAGCCAAAGGATTTGAAGAGTGAATGGGATGAGTTTTCTAAGGCAATAAAAACTCCTCAAACAAATCCCAATAGTGATCAATCTACCAGTTTTCAGACACCAGAAAATTCTTAGAAGTTAGTGGAAAATGCTACTTCACTATAACAAGTTACTGAAACTCATGATCGAGAGATCATTTTGGCTTATCCTATACAGCAAATAGTGTTACAAGTTGAGGAAATCCCTTCGCTAGATTTATTCTACAGTCCTAGTCATAAGGCTGTAGTGAAGAGAAGAAAAAGGATCATGAATTTATGAAACAGTCTCAAATATTATAAATGAATCAGTAGAAGCTTTATGGAAGTATCCTCTAGCTGATCCTACTGAACATTTAACCAAACTATCACAGTTTGCAGGGGCATATTCTACTGCCACTGTTGACAAGGCCATTGAAGTTAAAATTTTATTGAAGCAGAGAGAAGATAGAATATGAGAATTAGAGACTGTTAGAACAATAAAAGTCTAACACCAGAAAGTAAATGGAATTGAAGATGTCCCAATTTCAAAAGGATTTTTAAAGTCTAAACTTGCAGCATCAAGTGAAAATTACTGAGAAGCAAACACAACTGGAAGCAGCAATGAATAGATTACAAAGCTAGCCACAGTTAGAGAAATTCATAAAGGAAGCATTGGACATGAATGATAAGCTAAAGCAACAAGAAGATGTATTTTTCCAACAAGCTTCTATCACTAGCTCTTATTGTGACTCAAGTGAAATATTGATCCATCAAGTATCTATCCAGAAAATTGAATGTGAGAAGGTTGAAAAGAAAATCAATGAACACATTCAATGGCAAGCATCAGACTTGGGCAAGGAAGTTGATCTACCTCAAGTAGATAAATTCCACAAGGAGATCTTATCTAAGGATCGGGAAGCACAGATAAAGCAAGCAGAGAAAGCATCAAGGATTACAATGGAAATTACTGAATCTATATATGAACAGCTTTTGAAAGAATAACTTATCAAGGAGTGCACATCTGAAGTGCTCTCATAAGTCAAGCAGCTAGAAACATAGTGGAAACAAAAGGCAGAAATGTAGGAAGAAACGATTAAAAAAGTAAATAAGTTTGATCAAGAAAATTATTGGAATTTTTTGATAAAACCTGATCATCAGTACCAGACCTTGCAGTCTTTAACAGATTCAAAAAAAAGATTGCAACCATCAATTGCGAATGCGGTATTCAAGGGATAGGATAGATCGAGGATTTCACAGCCAGCTCAACTTAAATCGATGCTAGATATTTGTCAACTTCGGGATCAAATCCAAATTAAAAATCAGAATTCATATTCATATTGTTACTTTATTTTCCTAGATTGTAGTTAAAGTTTGTCTTACAAGGATGGTTGTTTGAAACCTCCTCTATTTTTATGTAATAATCTATTTTTAAAACAAAGTTATTTTAGTATTTAAACCCCTCTCATGCATTTAGAGAAGGGCCCAAAATTTTTTCAAAAACATTCTCAAAGAATGCACTTTTGTAAGTTTGTGAATGCTTTGATGAATTAATTGAACACAATCTGGAATCTTTTGATAGTTGAAGCTGTTTAACTGATGTTGCACTATTGTACTCTTTAAATTTCTTTAAAGTGAAGAGGAGAAGAAATCTACTGTCAGTTTACATGAGTAGGACTTCGTACATATGGTACTTCTATTCACTTGTATTAAGTTTTACTTTCTAGATTGAGAGTTATCTTTTTATTGCATTATATATTTGAAACGTCATTATAGATGAATTTTAAATGCACTTCTGTACTAATATTTTTCGGTGATTTCTTATATGATATATAATCAGATATATGAATGCGATATAATTTTCACAATTCTTCTAATCAAACTATTTTTTATAGGAATCATCTTAAATACGTTTCATCTCTTTCAACTGTTAAATAATCTACATTACTAATAATTGAAGGATATCTCTTTAGATCGCATAAAGGAAGAAACACCCCGGGTATATAGAATAGATAGCATTAAATAGATGCATGTGATAGATTAGAATCATTTTCCATTGCATGTTATATAATAAAAACACACCCCAAAATCATCCTTTTTGGGAAATTGGTCCCACTATCCCCAATCACAGTCACCACACCAAATGGAAAAGGAGATGCTTTGAGGTCCGGACCGCGTGGTTTTCCCCCATGTTTTGGCAACATAATTCCAAGGCCTCAATAGAATGACAGGGGATATTTTCTAGCTGATTTTAAGAAAGAAAAGCCACCTAATTTTGATGGAGAGTTGAAGAAGTCGGAGGATGCAGAGGCTTGGTTACTTGGCATAAAGAAGTCCTTTTAACTACATGAGTACACAGCGAACATGAAGGCCATAATAACTATATTCAGCCTCAAAGTGAAAACAAACATCTGGTGGGAAGATGTAAAATGAGTTAGAGACATTAGGACATAGGAGTTTAGTTGGCATTAATTTAAAATACTCTTAAGGAAGAAGTATTTTTCAAAAAGGTACTATGACAAGAAAGCCAAGGAATGCTATGGTCTTAAAATGGGATTGATGACAGATGAGGAATATATGACCAAGTTCCTAGAGTTATTTAGGTATGTACGATATTTTAAAGATAAGAAGGCTAATGTTCAAAGATTTTTTAGTGAACTGCCATTAGAATTTAGAGATCGGATTGAGTATGATGATCCTTGGTCGCTTGAGGAAGTTATTGGGAAACTAAAGAATATATGATGAGTCAAAGTGTAAGAATGAATCTCAGTAAGGATGGAAAGGGAAAGATAAAGTTTAAGGTAAATGGAAGTAAAAAATAACAAGACCTCAAAATGTGGAAGAGAAAGAGAATGTTGCACCGCACAAGAAGCTAAATGTAGCTAAACACGGACATGGGTCACAACAACAAAATATATGTAGGTTTTAACCTTGTACAAAAATTATCTGCAAACGAACTCTTCAAACAAAAAATAAACAATAGTGAGAGAATAAAGCATAAAACAAATATACACATAGATTTTCCCCTCGATCCCAAAACTGGGACTACTAGCTTGATTTTTCATTATATTCTTTCAATGTTACAATAGATATATATACATGTTGAAGCATTCATAAACCCCAATCCATTAACCTTAGATTAGAACATAATGATAGTTCCCTTGACCGTATCTACAAAATACCTTGGGCAGAAAACCATCATGCCCAAAACCATGTGCAAACCCATGCACAAAACCATAGGCAGGTCCGCCCACCTAATATAGGATCCAAAAAAAAATTGATGGTGATGCCCCCCTGCAAACTCCTGTACAGAGGGAGGTTTCACCCCCCCTGTGACCCCCTTGCTACGCCCGACGCAAGAATAGGAGGGTTGGTCTCCCCTCTCTTACCCCCCGCTTGTCGTGGACAAAATATAACACACAACCAACAATATAGGTGATGTACAGGATGGTTGGAGTGTTAGACATGTGGTAAGGAACATATTAAAAGGGATTTTCTGCATAATCAAGGTGGTAAGCCTCATATATATAATGCATAGGAGGCACAAACTGTTGGGGATGTTGGGAAGAGCATTCCTCATATCTATGCAGTGCTGGATAACAGGAAGGTAGATCACCATGCATATATCATGGAGATGGACGATAAGCTTTGTGGTCAAGTTATTTCTATTTTGATTGGCCCTCAATATAATTATAGTTATGTTAACCCTAAAATGGTGGATAAGTGTGGTTTGAATGAAGAAGTTCATTTAGAATCTTGGTTAGTGTAGTTTTATATAGGTACCAAGAAGAGATCTCATAATTGGGTAAGAGCTTCTAAATTTGAGTTGAATGGTATGCCTACTTCATCACATTTGAATGTATTTTCATTGGGATCATATAGCATGATTTTGGGTATGGACTGGTTGTATCTTCATAGGACCAAATTTGAATATTATGACAAAGCCATTGAGTGTTTGGATGACAATGGAGAGTAGAGAATCTTATAGGTAAGAAGAAGGCAACATCAGTTAGGATGTTGATAGCTATGCAGGCAAAACATAGTTGGAGAAAAGGGTTTGTATTATTTGCAATGAAAATTTCTAGTGATAAAGGTAAGGAGGATGAGGATGAAGAGATATTGAGAAGCTACCCGATCTTACAGCAATTTCAGGATGTGTTTCTAGCAGAGATCTTAGAGTAGTCACCTCACAGAGAAGTGGACTTCTCCATTGAGTTGATACCTGGGGTAGCACCAACATCAAAGGCACCATATCAAACATGGAAAATTTTAAGAATCAAAATTTATCTTAAAGTTTAGAAACCTTGGCGAATATCACTAGTCCATAATATGTAATATGTAAAAAATTTTGAGATATATATTTTAAAAATATTCAAATTTCTAATAATTTAATATAGCCTCTATATAATTTTTTTGCGATTTTTAGGGTAAAATAATTTCATACCATTAAATTTGGACGAAGAAAGTTTAGAAAAAATGGAAATTAGCAAATATTGTTTTTGGAAAAATTATATAAAATTAGCCCACCTGTGAACATTAGTCCCTAAAATTTTCTGTAATGCCGAATGAGAAATCTAGAGTTAGTAGAGTTGAAGTTCCATTTGAAGGAAATGATTTACAAGGGATACATTAGGCTGAGTGTATCTCCATGGGGCACACTGGTATTCTTTGTGAAGAAGAATGATGGTACTCTCGAGTTATGCATTGACTACAAGAAGTTGAACAGGGTGACCATAAAGAGAAAGTATCTATTGCCGAGGATTTATGACTTGGTCGACCAGCTAAAGGGAGCAGTAGTGTTCTCAAAGATTGATTTGAGATCCAAATATCATCAGTCATGCATCAAGGAAGAGGATATTTTCTTAACCAGGTATGGGAATTATGATTTTTTTATAGTTCCATTTGGCTTGATTAATGCTCTAGCTACCTTTATGTGCTTGATGAATGATGTGTTGCATCCTTATGTAGCCAATTTTATTATTGTATTCATTGATGACTCCTTGATATATTCTAAGAATGAGGACGAACATGTCGAGCATTTAGCAGTAGTGTTGAGATTGCTAAGAGGGAATCAGTTGTATGCTAATCTTGGTAAATGCATTTTATTTCAGATATAGGTACATTATATTGGGCATGCGGTCTCCAATGAAGTCATATTAGTGTATCCAGAGAAGATAAGAGCTATCGTGGAGTGGGAAACTCCTAGAAATGTGGATGAAGTATGATAATTCATGCGGCTATAAGGTTACTATAGGATATTCATCAAGAACTTCTCTTGAATTTCATATCATATTACGTCACTACAAAGGAAAGGTAATAAATTTGAATGGATAGAGGAATGTGCAACAAATTTTGAAAAATAAAAGCATTTGTTGAAAAATGCTCCAGTGTTAAAGATTGCAGACCCGGACAAAGATTTTGTAGTGTGTCCAGATTCTTGCAAGAGAGGGCTTGGTGGAGTCCTTATGCAAGAAGGATAGGTAGTGTGCTATGAGTCACATAAATTGAATGAGTATGAGAAGAATTATGCAAAACATGATCTTGAGTTGGAAGCAATCATTCATGCATTGAAGATGTGGAGGCACTATCTTCTTGGCAGAGGTTTATAATTATGAATGATCACAGTGGGTTGAGATACTTATTTGACTAGGAGAACCTAAATTCCATGCAAGCTAGATGGTTAGCCATGGTCAGTGAGTTTTATCTTCATATCAGGTACATCAAGGGTAAAGAGAATTGGGTTGTAGATGCTCTTAGTAGACGTATACAGGTAAATCATATAACATCTATGATTTCTTATGGGACAGACTTACATGATCATGTATTACATGTAGGACAACAATATAAAAAGTATAGAGAGTTTAGGCACATGTTACAGTAGAGTACAAGTGCAAGTATATGTTCAAAGGATGTGGACTATCATCTCTTAGCATATGGCTTGATCATATTTAGGGACATGATATATGTGGCAAACAATAGTGAGCTTAAGAAGATCATTTGCGAAACCATATTCAGGTCACCCATGATACCAAAAGACATTGACAACAGTGAATAAGTTTTATTATTGGTCGAATATGAAGAAGGATGTAACAGAGTTTTTGGCTAGATGTTTGGACTGTCAACAGGTAAAGGCAGAATGTAAGCATCGAGGTGGATTACTACAACCAATTCCTATTCTAGAGTGGAAGTGGGAGGTCATTTCCATGGATTTCATCACAATTTTTCTGATGAAATCTAGACAAAATTATTCCATCATGGTTGTGGTGGACAGGTTGACTAAGGTAGCACACTTCATTCCAGTAAAGACTACTTATTCAACTAGTGATGTGTCACAGGTATTCATCAAGGATGTGGTCAGATTTCATGGTGTCTCAATGAATATTGTGTCAGATAGGGATGCAAAGTTCACTTCCATGTTTTGGAAGGAGTTGTTTGCAGGTTTAGGTACAAATTTGGCCTTCAATAGAACTTGTCATCTGCAGACAGGTGGATAGACAGAGAGGGTCAACAAGATATTGGACGACATGTTGCAGATGTATGTGATGCATTAGCAGAGGATATGGGAGTAGTAAAATCTATTGGTAGAGTTAAATTATAATAATGGTTACGAGGAGTCACTGACGATGATTCAATTTTAGGCATTTTATGGGTAGAGTTGTAATATTCCCATCAGTTGGAGTGATTTGGTGAATAAGGTATTTATTGGACCAGACATGTTAACATAAATGGAACATGAAATTCAACTAATCAAGAAGAATAAAAAGGAAGAACAAGATAGGAAAAAAGCGATGCAGATCAGAATAGGTTGTCTAAGGAGTTTCAGGTTGGGGAACAAGTGTACTTTCATGCCAAGCCCAAGAAGAGTTTCTTGAGCATTCATTCGTGTGCCAAGTTGGCACCTCGGTTTTTTGGACCTTTCAATATTCTTGAAAGAATTGGGCCAATATCCTATCAAATTTCACTCCCTCCAAGGGTGAATGTCCATGATGTTTTCCATGAATAATTTCTTAAGAAGTGTGTTAAAGATTTTGATCATGTGATTGAATAGTGTATACTGTAGGTGGATCTAGATGGAGAATTCTAGCTGAAACCTTAGTTTATATTGCATAGAAAGGTTCTCATGCTTTCAAACCTAGAAATTGAGCAGGTTAAAGTGCAGTCGAAGCACTTTGGGGCCGAAGAAGCTACATGGGAGATGGTGGATCGAATGCGGGCTATTTATCATTGTTTATTCACTTGTTGAGTGAATGTCCTTGATAAATGTGTTGGTATATAATTTGGTAAGATGCTTTGGTATATGTACATATGTACTTTGGTATGATGCTTTGGTATATGTACATATGGATGTTATAAAGATCCAATAAGCGGTATGGGTGTCATGTTTCTATGTTGTCATGTTGGGTTTCTTCTCAGCAGGTTGATAATTGTAAATACTACAACGAGCTAAGTTATAAATCTCCATGGGAAGTATGTTTTTCTTTTAGCAGTATTGTTGGTTGTAGGTGTCATTGAATGCTGAGGATGGTGTTCCCCCAAGGGGAGGGTTCTGTAACATCGATGGTGAAAATTCCATGTTAATTAAGTTAATAAAGAAAAAATAATAAACACGGTTATGGGATACTTATTCCAATTTGAATGTTGGGAAAATAAATCATGGTGTGGGTGTTCATTTCAGTTATTATGGCTAAGGAAATTAGCAAAGGAAATGACAAAGGATTTGGATACAAAAATGTATTTTTTGGCAATTTATTTATGAAAATAATGGAAATTAGGAGAAAAGAAAGGTGAAAGGTCACAGATTTCATGTGAGGAGTAAAAAGAAGGAAAATAATGGAAAATGAAGAAAATAGAGGCCTCATTAATAAAAATGCTTATGAGGATCAGTTTGTACCTTTTGTCAGTTCATTTTTGGAGCTCTCTCTCTATTCTATCTCTCACACACTCTTGGACACTTAGAGTTTTATTGGAGCACTTCAACATTGGATCAAGAAAGGAAAAGAAGGAAAAGAGGAGGTAAAGATCATGCAAGAAGAGTAGGATCAAGCAACTACAATGGGTTTACTTGTAGGTATTGATTTGCATGTGTAATTTCCTTGCTAGATATAGCATGCATGGTTGTGCATGTGTTTTCTTGGTTGTGTTGCTATCATTGGCATGGATTTTTCCAGGTGTGATAATGTTCTTCAACCTTTAATTTCCATTTTTGGATAGCCATGGTGTGATCAGGTTCTCATGTTTTGGTTAATCTAGTGATTAAGGGAGGGTAACCCAGAGAATTAAGGAGGAATAATGGAATCTGAGGAGGAGTCTAAATTTTTTTGAGGAAACAGAGGAACAAAAAGACAAAAAGTTGAGTTGCAGGGTGAATTTACGAAGATTAACCCTCCAACATTTGATGGGGAAGCAGATGAAGTAGCATAAGCTTGGCTAATCAACATGAAAAAATATTTCAAGCTCTATGATTATGATGATAATTTAAAAGCTATGTTAGCAATATAGCAATTAAAAGGGAAAACCACCCTATGGTGGGAATAGATCAATACAGTAAGAAATATTGATGAACAGGAGCTAACCTCGAAAAAATTTCAAAAACATTTATGGAAAAAAATCTAACATAACTTTTTTATGATGAGAAAACTAAGGAGTTTCATGATTTAAGGTTAGGCCAGTAGATGATGGATGAATTTGTAGATAAGTTCACTTCTATTTTAAGGTATGTACCCTATATCGTAGAAGAAAAAGCTAAGGTAAATCGATTTGTTAGTAGTTTAAACATCTATATGAAAGAAAGGTTGGAGTTTGATAACAAAAATATTATGGATGAAGCTATTCAAAAGGCCCACTATCATCATATGAAGTAGAAAGGGGAAGGAAGAAACGTTTGGCCAAGTAAAAAGGGATTGAAGAATTTCCAAAACAACAAGAATTATATACCATCAAGAGTCAAGGTTGCGCATTAAAAGAGTTCAACGAATACGGGGGATAAAATCAGTCAAATCCCATGATATGAAATCAGACCCAACAAGCTGAGGTGTCCAACAATCCAAAATTTGGACAGTCCCAAAAGTCGTCTTTGTAATGTTAGGGTTGCGGGGAGCCCCATTATTACAAGAATTGTACCCACAATTCTAGAACGAAACGAATTGTGAATATCCAAGAAGATTCTATGTTAGGGGAAGTAGCAAAAAATATGGAATGAATTAACGCTACATTTGAGGACTTTCAGGAAAAATATCAACTTGCCATGGTGGAATTCAAAGGTACCTTGGCTAACCATCATGTTTCTATTTTAGTAGACCTAGGCGCAAGTTTAAGTTATATGAGTCCAAATTTTTTTGAACTGTGTCATTTGAAAAGGGTTAAATTTAATAATTCATGGTCAGATCAATTAGCCACCAAATCCAAGAGGAAAGTGAGTGACATGGTAGACAAATTCCCTGTAATGAAGATAGGAGGGAAAATGATCAATTTAAATATGAATAAATTACCCTCGGGATCCTATGGTATACTCATATGAATGGATTGGTTGGAGGAACATTGGTCCCTAGTAGATTGCAAAGATAAAACCATTAGATTCCTCATTGATGAAGGTATAACGCAAAAATTTCAAGGGATCCGAAGGGCCGTTGAATAGCGACCCATTACTGTTAATCAGTTACATAAGTGTATTTGGAAAGGATGTCAGATATATTCAGTACAAGTAGGATTTACTAAATCTAAAAGTAAGATAACCACCCTGGAAGAGATACCAGTAGTACAGTAATTTTTTGATGTTTTCCCTGAGAACATTCCTGGATTACCACCAAAAGAGAAATTAATTTTACCATAGAGTTAATACCTGGAGCAATTCCCATGTCCAAAACCCCTTACCGAATGAGTATACCTGAATTGGATGAGCTTAAAATTTAGCTTGAGGAGTTTTTGGACAAAGGATACATCCACCCAAGTGTGTTGCCTTGGGGAGCTCTAGTATTATTCGTAAGGAAAAGGGATGGAACTATGTGGTTATGCATCGATTACCAACAGTTGAATAAGTTAACGATTAAAAAATTAAGTACCCTTTACCAAGAATCGATGACTTGTTCAACCAAGTTAAGGGGGAAACAATATTTTCCAAAATAAACTTAATGTCAGGTTATCACCAAATTAGAATAAAAGAGAAAGACATATGTAAGACAACATTTAAGACTCGATATGGTCATTAAAAAATTTTGGTGTTTCCATTCTGGCTTACTAATGGCCCATCAACTTTCATGAGCTTAATGAATGGTATTTTCCATTCCTACTTGGACAAGTTTGTTTTTATTTTTATTGATGCTATTATTATATATTCAAGATATATAAAGGAGCATAGGGAGCACCTCAGGGTAGTATTACAAACCTTAAGGAAAAATCATCTATATGTTAAGTATAGAAAGTGTGATTTTTACCATGAACAAATTCAATAATTGGGTGATGTAATCTCATTTGAGGATATAGCGGTTGACCCAGGAAAAATTAAAACTATTATGGAATGGTCTATCCCTATGAATGTGGTAGAGATTCGATCCTTTATGGGGTTGGCCGGATATTACCGTCATTTTATAAACAGATTTTAAAAAATATCTTATCCTATAACCTCATTCCAGAAGAAAGGAAAAGTGTTTAAATGGACAACAAAATGCCAAAACAATTTTGAACAACAAAAGAAGTTGTTAACAAAAACTCCTTTGTTAAAAATAACATATACGGAAAAATAATTTACAGTATGCACCGATGCATGTAAAGAGGGTTTTGGGGGGTGTTAATGCACGAAGAAAAGGTTATTACATACGAGTCTCGTAAGTTAAAGGAGCATAAGCATAAATATTTTTCTTAGGATTTGGAGTTAATCACGGTTTTTCAAGCTTTAAAAATGTGGCAACATTATTGTCTAGGTAAGAAATTTATGTTGTTGGTAGACCATAGTAGCCTGACCAACTATTTCAAATAGCCTAATTTAAATGCTCGTCAAGCGAGGTAGTCAAAATTTTTTTAGGCAGTTTGATTTTGAAATAAGACACTTGAAAGGAAGGGAGAATCGGGTGGCTGATGCATTAAGTCGGAAGGTGAATTTTGTATATGAGATGTCCTACAGTCAGGTGGAAGTCAGAATTTCCAATCAAATTAAGGAAATTGAATTTAAAGACCCAAAATACGAATTTTTGTGGGAACAAACCAAAAATTCCAAGGATTATGGGAAAGTTTATAAGTATGATATAAATCGTGATAACTTACCGACTTTTAAAGGAAGGGTGTATGTTCCTAATCAGTTAGCTTTTAAATAATTTTTGTTAGATGAATTCCATCAAAATCCCAGCTGATCCCATCCTGGATATCAAAATATATTTTCTTCTATTAAAAGTGATTATTTTTGGTTGGGCATGAGGAGGGACATTGTTGAATATTTAGTCAAATGTTTGGAATGCCACCAAGTTAAAGTTGAGCATCAACATCCTGTCAGTCTCCTTCACCCCCTTCCTATTCTCGAATGGGAATGGGAAAAAAACACCTTAGATTTTATCACAAGTTTTCCAAAGACCAAGAAGAAAAATGATCCCATTATGGTGGTAGTGGACAACTTAAGTAAAACGACCCATTTTGTTCTTGTTAAATCCACTTATAAAATTATTGAAATTGCAGAATTTTTTATGAAGGAGATTTTTCGACACGGATGTCAATTTTAATTTTTCTTTTTCGAAAGCCCTCTTCATTGGATAGGGCACTCATATTCAGTTCAGTACAACATACCATCCATAAAAATATGGGCAGACTGAGCGAGTGAACCAAGTCTTGGAATAAATGTTAAGGATGTATGTAATGTAACAACTTACAAAGTGGGAGAAGTACCTTCACCTAGTGGAATTTTCCTATAATAAAATATTCCATGAATCTCTTAAAATGAGCCCCTATAAAGTATTGTATAGAAAAAGGTGTAGAAGACCTATGAACTATATCAATCTTGAAGATAAATTGATTTTAGGGTTGGATATGTCAGTGGAGATGGAACAAACTATTAAAAGAGTATGAAAGAATTTAAAAAGTGCCTAGGATCGAAAAAAAACATACGCTGATAAGAAGAGGACATATAGAGAATTTCAAGTGGGGGAGCATGTCTACGTATAGATTAAGCCTAAGAAAAGTACTTTAAGATGGGGTGTTTCTGCCAAATTAGCACCCCAATATTGTGGATGGTTCCAAATATTGGAGAGAGTGGTACTTGTTCCATATAAACTTGCATTACCAAGTTACATATGGTTCCATAATGTGTTTCATGTTTCCTTACTAAAGAAATGAATATATGATTCTGGGCATGTAATTAATTGGAAGGATGTGCAATTAAGGAAAGAAAAAAAAAGAAAAAAAATGTAATATATTTCATTTTAGGCTGTTTTATTTTTTAACCAAATACCGTATATTAAAATTAGTTAAAGGAATGATAGTTGAATTGTGCAATTTTCAGCACGAACACGGCATAAAATTTTTGGTAGATCCCCTGCATATTCTCGATGGGAGAGAAATAACTTTGCGGAGACAAGTTATCCCCTAGGTTTAAGTGTAATGGATACACTTTAGCCTGGAAGAGATCACCTGAGAGGATGAACATTTCACACAGCAAGCATACCTAGACCTGTTCCATCGGGCATAGAGGAACACCAAAGACGATGTTTCGTTTAAGTGGGTAGATATGTAACATCCCAGTAATGTAAATAAAGTAATTATTGGTAGTTATTTATTTTACAAATAAGATGTTGAAATATAATGAGTCGGATGATGAAAAAACAATTAACAGATTTATTAATTTTGTTTGAAAGATGAGGCAAGTTAAGGAACTTTTGAAAAGACCCTAACAAATTCTAACAACATCAAGATAGTTATAGAAGTTATCTCCTTTCTTTCCTTGAAGGGTTTTTAGTCCTTCTTGACCATGTGGGAGAAGGAGGAGGTAATGGGATACACGAAAGGAGAGAAGGATACAACTTCACATGAAGTTGTACAGGTTGAAAGGACATTGCCTGCAAAGTGTTCTTGAGATGGACAAGAGAAAGTGGAAACTCTGTTGTAGACTTGTGTCTGTAGGTCTTGGGTTGGGGAAACCTTGATTCCTATAAAAAAATTCGTTCCTGGATTACTGCTGAAATAATTGGATTGAGAATTTTAGAGCTTGGGGGTAGAAAATGACGTAATTTTCATTCTCATTTGGAAGGGAGGAAAGGTCTTTCCAGAGGAGTATCCAAGTAAGTCGAATATATTTTCAGATAAATGACTCTCTAACTTGTGAGTAGGATTGAAATAGAATCAGTAGATTAAAAGCTTAGTAACATAATACGGGTTGACTTCAGCATGGTAGAATTGTATATAACTATGAATTATCTTTTAAGGATTAAAATCTTGAGGAACCTCAGATAATAATATTGACAGAAAAGAACTTCTTCTTGTTGTAATTGGTAAAGTAACAAGTGTAATTTCCATTTTATGTCCCCTATAAAATAACTGATATTAAAAGAAAAGAACTACTATTGATTTTAACAAAAAAGAATTGTCACTTGTTGTAACTAGTAAAGTAACGAGTTTGGAGTCTACTGTATGTTTCTTGGACTATAATTATAAAAAAAATATTTGTATTTATGTATTTTAAAGTAAAAGATTTAGTTACACTTGGTGGAATAAATAACTAGACCAGGGTGGCAATAAAAACAGACATTCACATATAAATTTTGTTGCAAATTGTTAACAACCAAAGTACCCACGACACCGTAGTTCAATCATAGGAGGAGTCCGAGATTAAATTTCCACCTCCCTAAGATTTCAGCATAAACACTCAGCAAGATGGGTTCTGGAAAATCATACATCACCGCATGGGTAAAGGCCGATCTTCCAATATTGGGAATTCAACCCCTATCGGGTGTACCTCTAATACAAAAATTTAGAAAATAACACGAAGTAAAAAACTGAAAAACAATACCAATAACTTGTCATAGATTGAGAAATGGAACCCATAAAGACTTGTATCAGTATCGATAAATGATACAATACTGCAATTATACTTGAAAACTATTGCAATTAATCTATAGTGGAATTACAGAAGTACAGTCACTATTAAAGCTACAAAAAACCTCATAAATGTAATAGAAATAACCAAACATTGTTTATAAATCGATTAACAAATTAATTATAGAACTATAAAGGAACGAGGTAAATCTCGAAGGAGGTAATGCAAAACAATCATCGAAACCAGAAAACCTATGACGAAAAGAACGATTGTTCACATATCATCCCTCTCTAAATTTTACGTGGATCTTGTAACAATACCCATATATTACATTAAAAAAAAAACTATGAAGCCTCATAAGTAAACCAATAAAATTTATATAGAGCATTAAAACCCATTCAGAAGGAGGTTGGGCAGGAGAAAGTATATTACTAGAATTCATTTAAGAACATAACCTTGAAACCATAAAACCTGGATTGTCTATTGTGCACTCATTAACCAAGAAGAACCATCATTCATTTTCCCCTAACACTAAGACTAGGTATCAATGTCTTTATTTGCAATGAAAAAAAACAGTGGAGTACCTCAACCGAATGCAATCATAGTAAAAATAGAGGTTGCACCTATGAGGAAGAGGGAGATAAATTTTTTAGGGGTGCAACCAACCCCAGTGGCAGAACTGAGTGATATTAGACATCTGAGTAGAAAAACTAGGTTACCTGCGAGTGTCATAAGCTTAAGAGTCAGCTCGAAAATAGTTAAAATTAACATTGTGCCTCAGAAAATATCAACTCAGGAAGAGAGATTCCTTAGGTTACTTGTGTTTTTTGGCCATATCAAAATATTTACGCACCTGTACACACATGAAAAAAGGGGAAAATTCAACCTTGAGCTCAGTTACTACGGAAAAACCACACAAAAATAAAATAAAAATTAATCTTCATAGCTTAGATAGGTAGAGAAGCATTCACCTGTTGTCATGAAACCAAGTTCCCCAACAAAAAGGAATTCGTAGCCGCGCCAAACCAACATTCACTATGAACTGTAGAGGAAATGGACCAAAAAGTCAATATGGTCATTTATTCTGAGAGTAGAGCGGGTGGAAAGGCTATAGGAGAAATCTCTAAGGAAAGCCCTAACCTGGAGTGAGTTGCAGACCAAACCCTACGGCTAGAACCGAACAGAATGGACGTCAGAGTGTGGATGGGGCCGAGTAGTTTCCCTAACTACCCTCGATAGCCTGCACATCATCCAATCAAGTAGTGCAAACCAACAGTTGTGATGGGAACTAAGTGCCTTAACATACAACAACTTAACAACTGGATTCGAGAAACTTCGCATAACCTTAGTTAATGCATATTCATTAATCATAATGTCATCATGTGAATTAATATGGGCGCGAAAAAAAAAATATCATAGGGTATTAACATAAGGACCTGTAAACATTACATTTGTTGATACCATGTTATCACCAAGCCTTTAGTAGTAGGAATTCCCTTACTGGTTTTAGTTAATATACAAATTAAGGGTGAAACCAAGTTTTATTATTATTATTTGTTATATTATAATGTAATACATGTTACAATTAGTTACTAAATTTTTTGTTTTTTATTTTATTTCATTTTTATCAAAAGAATTTTTTATTTTTTTCGCTTTGTCTATTTTTCCATTTTCATGAATTATATTTTTTTCTCTATATTTTCAATTTAAGATACTTATTATTATATTAAAAACACATTTGAATAAATTTAATTATAAAATTAATATGTTAATAAAAAATAAAACACACACATAGACCAACACACACACATATATATATAAAAGTGTATATATTTTAATATAAACAATATTAGTTAATCATATTTCTTAATTTTTGTTAATTTCATTCAACAATACAATGTTTTTTTAGTTGTTTTTTTTTTTTTTTTTAATGAAATCTTTAAATCTTTATTATTTTTTAGTTTAATGAAGTTCTATTTAAACTAAGAGGAAAGTACTAGCTACAACAATGTTTAAATTTTGAGGGATGATTTTAAACGTTCTAGTAATTAATTTGAAGATGACATAACAATATGAAATTTAAGAAAACAATTTTTATTTTTTTTAGAATATACAAGTTTTTATAAATCCATTTTTTTTTATAAAGAATGTGTTTTACAAAATTGGTTTTTATAAAATTTTAAAGGTTAATTTTATATTTTAAAAAATTAATAAATTCAACAAAACCATAAAACTATGAGGCTGACCATGAGTGTGGGGTTGGACTGTGTGGCACTAGGGTCAAATCGCGAAGTTGGGAAACAATTTTTGGCGGATGGTTAGAATTCGGGAGAAATTTTTTAATTTCTCGGCCGAGAAAAAAGTCAACTAAATTTCTCGGCCGAGAGTTTTCAAAATTCTCGTCCGAGAAATTTTAAATATTTCGGACGAGAGTTTGGTCGGGTTTAACCTGAGTTAAAATTCTCTCGGACGAGAGTTTTTCATTTTCTCGTCCAAGAGTTGTGGTCACAAAACTCTCGGGCAAACTCTCGGACGGGAGTTGGAGAAACTCTCGGACGAGAGTTGGAAAAACTCTCGTCCGAGAGTTTTTCCAATTCTCTGATCTGCATGCAGATATTTCCCCCCCCAAACGAATGAAAGGTCAACCTCGACCGTCAATTAAGGTGGCATGTGTGGAACAACAATAGGACGGCAGTGAAAAAACAGGCGCATTCATGATAAACTCAATCAAATTAAGTAATTACTGAAATCGATGCGTAAGATAAATCGGTAATAATGAGGGAATCGCGTTGTAATAATTCAAGTATGAGGTGAAGGGACAGCAAAAGATTAATGTAATTGCGCTATTTACCACATTAAAGTAATATGACCGATTTATAATATTTTTCATGTGTGATGGTTCAGGGATAGAACTTAAGGAATTTTATGCATTTCGTTTGATATTCAATAAAAATTATAGGAAAGAGGGTTAAATAACTATTGATTTGTATAAGTATGACTTCAATACCATTAACAGAGCTCTGCTGCCCACAGGTGTCCATAACATTGACAGAGTTGTTTTGTAACCCATGGAACCATTGTCCTTCATACATACTTGAGGAAGTGCTTTATTTTTTCTTTGTATTTTTGTATTGAAAACTTAAAACAATCGTTCAAAACAATCGTGCTTTAAATACAAACTTAAAACAATCGTTCAAACTGTTGTTCCTTTCAAAAGGAACAGCAAAGATAATCTATGAAACTGTTGTTCCTTTCAAAAGGAACAGCAAGGAAATGCTCTGCGGACATGTTGTTCTGTTTGAAAGGAATGTTCAGCAAAAACATTGCACGAAACTGTTGTTCCATTCGAAAGGAACGGCAAAAAAATCCTACGAAGGTGTTGTTCCTTTTAAAAGGAACAGCAAAAACACTCTGCGAAACTGTTGTTCCTTTCAAAAGGAACAGCAGAAGTGCTGTTCCGTTAGAAAGGAACAACAACGCGAAAAAAACACAGAATTTTTATTATTTTTCGTTTTTAAAGAAACTAAATTCAAACGAAATAAAGAAGTATTAACAAGGAAAAGAATTTCAAAAACAGAAACCAAAAATAGAAAAAAAAGAATGCATTATGTACAAAAATTAAAAAAACCAATTTATCAAACTGGCGCGGGAGAGGGATTCTCCCCTTCAGCAAGAATTTCAATGGTGGAGTCTTCCCTTCACTGCTGGCAAAAGGATTCACGGGTAAGCGGCTTACGATATAATCGAACTCGATGGCCATTAACCTTAAAGGAATGCCCATATCCGTCAATGGTGACTAGTGTGAGAGTGTCGTTATCATGCACTTTCTAAATTTCGTAGGGTCCAAGCCACCTAGTCTGGAGTTTTCCAGGGAAATCCTGAAACCGAGAATCATATAGAAGTGCCCAATCTCCTTCGTGGAAGATCCTTTGTTTAATCTGGGCGTCATGCCATTTTGCTCTCGTTGCTGGATTAATGCGGTGCGCTGAAGAGGATTAATTCTCAGCAAAGATGCTGAGAATTGCCCTTTGAAATGTAGCAGGAGCGTTGCATAGGCCAAAAGGTAAGACTCGGTAGGCAAATGTACCCCATGGGCAGGTGAAAGTAGTCTTGTCCTGGTCTTCAGGGGAAATTTGAATTTGGTTGTATCCACTGAAGCCATCCAGAAATGAAAAGAACTTCTTTCCTGCCAATGTGTCTAATACCTGGTCAATGAAAGGAAGAGAAAAGTGGTCTTTTTGTGTTGCTTTATTGAGTTCACGGTAATCTACACATATCCTCCACTTTCCATTCTTTTTAGGTACCACCACTAATGGGGAGACCCACTTGCTATCAGATATTGGATAGATAAAATTGACATCCAATAATTTTTGTAATTCATCTTTCATAGCATCCTTAAGGTGAGGATTCAGTCTCTTTTGAGGTTGATGAATGGGTCTTGCGTCTTTTTCAATGTAAATGTGGTGAGTACATAATTGTGGGTCAATTCCTTTCATATCGGGGTAATCCCATGCAAAGGCTACTTTGTATTTTCGTAATAATTGGACCAATTTCTCTTCTTGTTCAGCAATGAGATTCTTGTTAATGTTCAAGGTTTTTCCTAGTTCAATTTCTACAACCTTAGTATTATTCACAGAGGTAGTAGGTATTGCTTGATCATGGATGTCTTTAAAAGGATCTTCTTCTTCTTTATTGTCGAATGCTGCCTCAATCATGTGACATTGCAAGTGAGATGCAATTTGTGATTTATTAATGAAATTACTAATGACATCATCCTCTATTTGATCTTTAAAATCCAAAGCTTCTTCTATCGTTAGAGGTGACCTCATGTTTTCCACAAAATATGATGGTTCGAATTTCCTGCACTATGGGGGCGCCCATGAGCATTGTATCATCTACGAATTTCTAATGCGTTACTGTGGGTCCTTTGTGTATCGGTTTGATGCCTTTGAGTTGATTCTGCCGTTTTTCCTTGGCTAAGGATATTCCTAGCCCTTCTGCCATAATGACAAAGAGAAACGGAGACAGGGGATCTCCTTGCCTTATACCTCTGGACGGAATGAAGGGTTGAAGGGGTCCTCCATTCAGTAGCATTGAAAAGAAAGCACCTGAGACCACTTCCATTATCCAATTTGTCCATTGACGACTAAATCCAAAAGCCTGGAGGATTGCTCTCATATAGTGCCAGCTGATTTTATCAAAGGCCTTTGAAAGGTCAAGCTGGATAAGCATACCTGGAGTCCTTTTTGTTTTGAGAGAATGCAACACTTCCTGAATGAGGATTATGCTGTCAGTGATCTGCCTACCTTCAACATAACCAATTTGTTCCTGAGAAATGATTGAGGGGAGGACAGATTTAAGTCTGCTAGCCATCAGTTTGGAAAGGATTTTGTAAAGGACATTACAAAGGGCTATGGGACAAAACTTGTCGGGGGAGTCAGCCTAGTCTGATTTGGGAATTAAGGTGAGGAATGTGGCATTGATGGCAGGCAAAACTTTCTTGGTTCTGTGAAAGTTCCTTACTAGGTTGAGAAGGTCAGCCTTAATAATGGGCCAACAAGCTTTAAAGAATTCGATTGTAAAGTTGTCTGGTCTGGGAGCCTTGTTCGAGGCCATGTTGAAGATTGTTTCTTCAATCTCCTGCTCAGTGAATTCTCTTAGAAGGAGGGAGTTTTGCTCCTCTGTAACTAAGTTGGGAATGGCAGTGATAATTTCATTGATGGCTTGGGTTCTATCTTGAATGGGATCGCTGAGAAGAGAAGTGAAAAAAGAGTTGAGTTCAGATCCTATATGCTCCCTTTTATAAACTTGATCGCCATCAACTTTTTTGAGGGAGAGGATGCGATTATGTGCTCTATGCTGGATGGTTGACTTATGGAAGAAACTAGTGTTGCGTTCTCCCTGTTTTAACCATTGCACCCTCGACTTCTGCCTCCATAGCAACTCTTCTTGTTTTAACCGTTCTTCCCATTGCCTTTGCAGATTTGATTCTTGAGCTATTCTTTCATCATTGGGCCCTTCTTTGATCAAAGATTGCTAGAGGTTCGCCATTTTTTCCTCGAGTTCTTTTTTGGCTTGAAATATGTCGCCAAAGGTGTTTTTGTTCCAGCATTTGAGGTTGATTTTTATTGTTTTGAGCTTCTGCTGGAATATGTACATGATATTGTCGCTCCTTATGGTGGCTTGAGTCCACCACCGTTGTATGTTTTGCATGAATGATGGGTGCTCTGTCCAGAAGGCTTCAAATCTGAATTGTCTGTTGTGGGGCTTATCCAAATTGGTGAAGTGAATCTGCACTGGCCAGTGATCAGATCCTCTGATAGGCAGAATGCTGGCCTCCATGTCGATATTTTGCAGTAGAATGGATTCCGACATGAGGAACCTATCGAGACTTGATGCTATCTGACTATTTCCTCCTTGCTTATTATTCCAGGTATGCAGACCATTGACTGTGGAGATGTCAATGAGTTTGGATTCAACAATAAAGGTGTTGAATGCTTCCGAGTCCTTATCCAATCTTCGTAAGCCTCCCTTTTTTTCTGCTAGATTGGTGATCATGTTGTTGTCTCCGCCTAAAATCCAGTGGTTTGCCCCATGGTGTTGTCTGACTTCGTCCAGGTCTAGCAGCATCTTCAACTTTTCCTAGATTCGTTGGGGTCCATACACGTTGGCGATGCAGATCGATTGCCCTGAGTCTGGCATGTTGAAAATGATCGATAACGAGTGCTTGGTGGACAGAGCATTCTGCAAGAAGAATTTTCTTTTGTTCCAGAACGTGAGTAACCCTCCTGCTTGCCCGATAGCATCTATGCTTATGCAATGATGACTATTGGAAACAAGTTTTTTGAGTGTCTCTGTGCCTTTGGGAGAGCATTTTGATTCTTGAAGAAGTATGATGTCTGGGTGTAGCGAGAATAAGCGGTTTTTCAAGATCCTTCTTTTGGTGGTGCCGTTGAGCCCCCTGATGTTCCAAGTTGTGATTTTCATTGAGCTACCTTTGGAGCAGATAGGACCAAGGCCCTGATTTTTCCTTCATTGATTAGGCGTCTGCCTGGTTCTTGTATTTGGTGTCTTGTGGATTTGTGCCCTCTTTTTCTTCCTGGTCCTTGTGGCTTGTATTGATCCAAATCCAGGTTGGCTTGAATGCCCGTTTGGATGCTATTTCCCCATTGCCTTTTGGCTGCATTTTGGTTGATGTATTCTAGCTGCAGGTATGCCATTTCTATCTTCTCCAAGTGTTCTTGGGGAATGGCATCGACTCCCAGTTTGGACCATTGCTCATTGACCTTTTGGAGATCTAGATCGCCTAGGATCTCCTCCAGAGGATTGTTTGAAGTGGTTGAGGATGGCTGATCTGTTTGCATTTCTGTGCATTAAGGAGTTTTCAGTGAGGTGTGGCTGGTATTAATCTGAATGGGAGAGGATTCTGGTTTGTGTTGCGGTGCCTGGGCGTGGATTGAATCCGAGGTTGTGCTCGGGGCGTTGGTTGTAATCAAATATTGACTTAATAATGACGGATCTTGATCAGTGGGGGCCTGGGAGACTATAGGGTGCTCCAATGAGTCAAGATTGCTCAGAACTTCAAAGTTGTTTTGCTGGGTCGAGGCAGTATTGGTGGGGGTTGTATTGGTGGAGGGTTTCGGAGGCTTTTTGCCTTTCTCCCCTTTGTTCTTTCTTGAGATGGAGGTGAAACCAGGTGTCAACAGGCTTTCAAAATGGAATACATTTCTTTGTCATAGGGTGATGAACTTGGTCTGATGTGACCTTTCTGCAACAGCTCTTGAATCTGCCTCTTGATTTCATCATTCTCCATAACAGAGCATTGATAGATCGGTCCATTGGGTAGCGACGCACCTGGGGTCAGATCAATCGGGTGCTTGACCTGACAGTGCAGAGGAACCCCTGTGGGTGAGGTGAAGATGTCCCCGTACTCCTCCACAACCTTATGCATTTGTTGTTGTCGTGCAGAGGAGCCCTGTCTGGAGGTCGTGGAATTATCTTAAAGCTATTCTTGAGGTGTTTGGATTTGATTTAAGATGTATCTATTGGATAATGCCTTTTATTTCTTCTCCTAATTACTTTATTCTTCTTAACGGAGTTCCTTCAACTCCCTTTAATGCTACTTGGGGTTTAAGACAAGGGGATCCACTTTCCCCCTTCCTTTTCATTATTGCAGCAGAAGGCCTTGGTTGACATATTAAAAGTAAGATCCAGGGAGGTCAACTTAAAGGCCTTAATCTTTGGGGGGCAGGTTTAAAACTTTCGCACCAACAGTTTGCAGATGACATTATGCTCTTCTGTCAAGCCACTCTAAAAGAATCTAAGGAAATTCTATCCATTCTTAAAGATTTCATGGAAGCCTCTGGAACTCTTATCAATAATGACAAATAAAATTTGTTTATATTTAATACTAATATTCTCTCCCAAATATTCCTATTGCCTACCTTGGGATTCAACATCGGATCCTTCCCTATGAAATATTTAGGAATCCCTCTCAATCTAAATTCTCTTCGGGTCTCTGGGTGGAAATATCTCATTAATCGCATATAAGCTCGACTTCAAAATTGGGCATTTCAGGTGCTTAATGCTCTGAGTCGAGTTGTTATGTTAAGAACAGTGTTACAATCCATTCCCATCTATCAACTCTCTGGATTGGAAACGCCTAAAATCTGTTGTAATGATATGGCTAAGACATTTAAAAACATCCTATGGCAAGGATCTCAACAAGCCTGTAAATGGGCTCTCCTTTCATGGGATAAGCTTACGAAAATAAAAAGGACCGAAGGCTTGGGGTTAAGAGATCCATATTTGCTAAATCAAGTTATGGGAGCTAATCTCTGGTAAATATGGATACAATGGGGTAGAGATTTGTGGAAAATAATCTCATAATAGAAGAATGAAATTTCCTTAACTATTGTAAGGAAATTAAAAGTTCAAATGACCCCTAAAGGATCCATTATTTGAAACTTGATAGCACTAAATAGATATCTCATCCAAGAACACAATTTTTGGGAAATTAGAGGAGGTGACATTGCCCAGTTTTGGGAGGAATCATGACAACAACAGGAGAAAATATTCAGTGAAATTGATTTAGGGAGATTTTCCTATTCACTAACAGGCCGAATACTAAGACAATAGCACAATTTTTGGATGAAGGGATAGAGCTTCAATGGAGAAAATGGAAGCTAAAAGACCAGTGGAAGAATGCTCTAGAAACTTGCCAATGGGAAAACTATGTGAAAGAACTTAAATCTAGAAAACTAGCAATAGCAACACGAGAGGATATACGCATATGGGGGTATTGCACGAAAGGCATGTTCACAATACAAGAAGGCCATTACATAAAATCAAATAACATTCATAATGTAGTTGTACCACTTTGGAAAAAAATATGGTCGGAAAAACAATGGCCGAAAATTGAATACTTTTTGTGGCTACTTAGTCATGGAAAGATTCTTACCTAGGATCAGCTGCATAAGAAAGGAATGCATGGCCGACTGACATATACTATGTGTAAGAAGAATGTAGAAACATTGGAACACCTATTGAATAACTTCTTTGTCGCTGAGACCTTGTGGAAAAAAATTTCGTCCCTCTTTCAATAAACAGATAGGGACAACAAGAGCCTCAGGCATACAATTGAAGTCTGGAGAAAAGGAGGGTATAAAAGCCTTGTTCTTAACATAGTGTGGGGACTCTTTATGGGATTTCTCATATGGGTCGCCTGGAAAGAAAGAAATTGGAGAACATTCAGAGATGAGTATCGACAAATTGAAGAGATATGGAAACTGGTTCTCGAGAATATCAGAGAAACTGTCCTCACCGAGAAATGGCATGAAGATGACTAGAAAGCTAATGGGCATGAGGATAGGATTTTAGCAATGCTTAACTTGAAACCCCAAATGCTCGCCCCAGCCTCATGGAAACAAAATCCTTTGGGAAGACATTCGCACGATCCCAAGATTCCTTTGGGAAGCTTGGAATCTCCACCTGATTACACCATAAGAATCCAAAGCCCATAATGCCTCCACATGAAATCAGGTAGGAATCCATAGTGCACTGCACTTCCACCTAATAAATTTCATGGAAATCCAAAGTCCACCCAAAGGATCTCCACCTTTGAAAACCAAGAGAAGTTCCAGAGTAACCAACATCTCCACTTGTACAGGAATCAATAAATCACCCTACCTTATTAACGTGGTTGTTTTTAATTTTTGCAATGTTTCCAGACTAGTTGTGAGTGTGCACTAACAATGCTTCCACACACTCTTAATGCATAGTTGTCATCACTACGATGTGATTATTATGTCATTGACTTCCCTTTTCTACGAATAATGCTTGAATGCATCAATCATTGAATGACTCCCCTTGAGAGAGTGTGTGCTCTCATCTCCCAACTGTGTTGACTAGCGTCTACCATTCCACATGACCAAATTTTCCTTTAGTTCTCTATTCCCATACAACATCGTCAATTCTTATTACAATGTGGAAATGATGTGGGTGACCGACTTTTCCTTTATTTCTCTATTTCCCATACATCATCATCAATTATGAGTACAACGTGAAAAGGACTTGGGTGGGAATAATTGCAACATTCAATACTTTCCCTACTTCCCCAAGCCATTCTATACTTTCCCTACTTGCCCAAGCCATTCTGAAGGAGCTTCCTCCTAGAGCTATAAATATCTGTCCTTTCTCACAATCTAGTCATTTCATTTTATCACATTCAATTGCAATTACCTATGAAAATATTTAGATGAGGGAGCAACTAAAAAGTGTTCACACATCCATAAAATCTTTTAATATTTAGGATTAAATAATATTAACAAATATTTAAAAATATTTTAATGCAAAAAAATAACAAAAAGCATTTTAATATCTAAAATGTAGTGCATAAATAAAATACATTAATATACATATTATGCATTTTATTTTAATGTTAAATATATATTATTTCCAAAATAAATTATATATGTACTAAATGAATTTGATGCTCAATTTCTAACTTGCAATACACACAAATGCATGTATATGAATTTGAACACACAAATACATGTATATGAAGTCAACCGTCAAAAGAATGCAAATCCCATAAACTAGAGGTTAACCTAATTCAGAAAATGAGCAATGAGAATAAGTGAGGTTGATGTTCTTAGAAAGAGGCCCATCCCTTTCCGTGCAAGATCTACACAATCCCGTAGGAATAGAAAATCCAATATCAATCTAACCGGTGACCCTTGAGTTTATCGATTCCTCGAAAAAGATGTTGATGCCACTTGTTAAATATGAAGCCTTCTTAATGAAAGAGAAAGTTGAGCTTCTTGTAGTCGTGATTTATACAATCACAATGGAATCGACCATCAAATTTCTTCATAACTGACCACCACTCGCTTTTACAAATCCCCAAAGAGAATTATGGTGCCTTTTTATTTTATATTACCGTAGGAGAATATCAAGATCGAGCAATCAATTTGAGGACTTTCACAAAGCAACAAGGCATATTGTAAGGCCCCAAGACTTCATGGGCGCGTTCGGTGGGACGGGCATGTCGGTTGGGCGTTTGGACGAGTTCGGGCGCCGTGCGACGCAACGGGCGGCACGTCGCACCGTTGGAGAGGCACGGGCGCGCACGTAGCGAGGCGAGTCACGAGGGCGAGTTGGAGGAGAAGCGCGTCGAGTTAAACCAACATGGCGTTGGCAAGAAGTTTATACCACAACGGGCGCCCCTTGGGCGAGCGAGCTGACGGGCGAGTCGGTGGGTCGTCCGACGCGTTGGGCATGACCGACGCCACACTTCGTGGGCGAGCAACCAAACGTGGGGGTCGGCTCGGGTCGGCCGAGTGCCCCACACCCCACGACGCGACGTTTCGTGGGCGGATGAATAAACGGGCGGGTTGGCTCATGGAAAACGAGCGACCACACTTCACTTGGACGTGCGTATATATATGATGGCGTGATGGAGAGTGGAGGCATCAAGCGAAAAGTGAAGATCAATCAACGAACAACATCAAGGGAGTTGCACCATGAGTTGCCAACAACTCGTTGGTGGAAGAAACGGCGAAGGCACGACAGCGAACGGGCGTTGGTCGAGTCGGGTCGAGCTCGTGCACGTCGCACCGCAGGCCACACCGCAGTTCTGGTCGGGTCGGGTCGGGTGCAGCTGCACGACGGTCGGGTCGAGTCGGGTCGGTTCTGGGCGCCGAGTAACGGCAGGGGCCCAACACTAAAAACGCGATTTCGGGAGCGTCGGGTATCGGATTGAGATGCCGTAAATTGCAGAAGGTGTGTATTTACGAAACGCATCCAACCATATGGGTGAGGGATGGATTGGACGCACGGTCAGCTCAGAAAATTCTCTGCACTGATTTGGAGCAACGACTGAGTGACCCGAGTGACCAGCACTTGGGCAGTTTTGGGGCAGCACTTCCGAAGGTGAAATTGATGATTGTAAATGGTTGTAAAAGTCTGTTGTAAGCTAGTTTGATGATTGGTAAGCCTTAGAGCTTGACCAAAAGGCAAATAGCCTTGCCAAGGAGCAAAAGTGGTTTTTGCTGGATTGGACATTGTAATCATATTTTTATGAAACATAATATCTGGGCGAACTCATTTTAAAAGGGAGTTGCCCCTCCCTTGTATGTATGGGTGTACTTGTGGATTGATATTGATGTTTATGTTTTATTCCGCACATTGAAAGAACATTTGTAATATAACTAACGAATGTTGCTATAGGCGTAGTCTGGGTACTTGAGTATTTAGAAAAAGAAAAAGTATGGCAGTGTCGCACTTGCCTACAAGACGTGGTTGGAAGACACCCGTGGTGTAGGGGCGTGACACATATCAATAGTGGGTAACATGAGTTTCATTAACAGTGATACAAATCACGTTATATTTGGATTTGACAAGTGTCAACTTTTTTCATTTTATCATGCTTAGGTTGTTGCATGCGTGCATAATAATTTGTTTAGTTTTGTTCTCTCTTACCTCTTCAACGAGAATACTAATCACATTCTAGACTCTCGGCTGAGAGTTCAGAAAACTCTCGGCCGAGAGTGTTCTAAACTCTCGGCCGAGAGTTTTCTAAACTCTCGGAAAACTCTCGGGGTGCAAATTCTCGTCCGAGAGTTTTTAAACTTTCAGTTGAGAGTTTGCCCGCGCGGTAAATCTAACTCTAGGCGGGTTAAACTAGTTTTAAATTTCTCGGTTGAGAGTTTGAGAAATTTCTCGTCCGAGAGATTATCTCGTCCGAGAGTTTCTGGTCAACGAAAAACACAGAGAATTCTGCAGTTTTCAGGAACCTGCAACTTTGGAGGGGCAGAACACCTACAAAAAAAAAAAATTATATGTCGGACAAAGTACCATTAGATTCATCTCTGAATCTAGTTTTTGATGATATGAGATTTGTGGAGTTTCTTTAAAAAATTCAATTTTTTATTAATTTTTTACTAAACTGTGTCACTGTGGAATTTCATTGTTCGAAAAATTGCACTGAAAGAAAATTCAATAACTTTCAAATGAGGACACCAAAAAATTCAAAAAAATCATACTGCACTTCCTCTCCCTGTCTACTTCAAAAGGGTACTCTCATTTTTTTTATTGACGATCACATTGAAAAGAAAATCAAAGGATGATAAAATGTACTGAAACATCACTGTTTTTTTTTCTTCTTCCATTTCAAAAAATAATAAAAAATAGTTATTTAATCCGAAAATTACCGAAAAATAGTCTGTGCACTAGCGCAATATATGCAGATTATGATGCTATGGTTTTTTTCCAAAAAATGAATAACCTTCCCTAAAAAAAGTAAAGGATGATAAAGTGACTATCTATGTTTGCCTGAAAATTTCAAGTATATGCAGTTATTAAACAAGAAATTTACCCCTCTATATGTCAATATTTTTTTTAAAAACAAATATGGGTATGGAGGTAAGACAATTCTCTACAATTCTTGTTTTTATGTCAAAGCATAGTTTGCAATACAAATATGAGTTTAGTGGAGTTGAAGTTGAAAATCATAGAAAATTACAATTTTCAACGTCAAAAAAGGGCAAAAAGTGTTTCCCAACTTCACATTTTCACCCACTAGATAATCCAATGCTCCTTTTGTGTTTCACGACAAGTGCTTAAGTGTGCCTATTTACTAACACTTTTTGAGTTTTGTTGTAACAAAAATTGTGATACAAATAATTGATATCAGATTAGGTTCCTTTTCTATCAGTCTAATAACTGGAAGGAAAATTTAACTCATAGAAATGGCTAGTCAGTAAGGGTTTTCTACAAATATTTCATACTAATCACAAGCGGGTTATGCATATAAACCTCTTCCTCTTTCCACTCTAAATTCCTTTTTCGTAATTGTGCTTGTTGTAAAATAAAGGAATCAATCATCTCCTGTCACCAATCCTCAAGGTCTCCTCTAAGAATCCTTGATGTCATGTCGTAGATCCCTTCAAAATATGTCTGTCCTAGCAATGGAACAATTTTTTGGCAAAAAAATTACAATGATAGACCCAGGGTTCGACCTTTGGTTTCCAAAAAAAATTTTATCCATATTCTAGCACAACATCGTTATTTTCACTTCAGTCAAGGTGCAATGAGACATAGAAGAAGATAAGGGATAAATGAAAAAGGTCGATGAATAACTTAGCATTCATATCATTTATTGTGTAAATGCTACACTTACCAATGTAATGACATTCAAAGTTCATTCAACATTTAGAGTAGAAACATTATACAACAACAAATACCACAAGATGCACAAGAATATTATCTTAAAAAATTTAAGAGGCCATTTAAATAACATTCGTTTCGAGACATATACACAAAATCATTCCTCGCAACACGTCATTACATTATCATTCAAAATCATTACATTACAAATCTGCACAATGATGTGAGATCCTTCATGTCTTGTCAAGGTTGGATCATAAAACATAAAAAAAAATTACAATGTAAATACTGCAAACAACCTCAGATTTCAGACTGGAAGCATCTCGACAGAAGCTGATAATGATCTCTCTTTGGCTTCTTTTCTTTATCCTTTTATAATTTTTCCTCCTTAATCATGCTCTCTTGATCTAGTCCACTTTGACAAAATATAAATGTTTTGGCCCTTATCTCCTTTGATATTTTCAAAATCCAGAGTGCATATCCTCATTTCCCAGCTTCTATAAATTCCAAGGTAATTACCTCTAACTTCTTTCTGTTGCATCCTTTTTCAGTTCTCAGCTTCTAGCTATCTTGATAATTTGTCTTGTTGCTCCTGGTAATTTTCTCCATGAACATTTTCCAGCCAAAAATTAGACAAAATTTTCCAAAAACATTACCAAAAATGAATAACCAAACAAGAATTATGCATAATAGGTACTCATTGGATATGAAATATAATTTTCCCTCTAAAATTCATGACTCTTATTGATCTAAATGTGATCAAAATTAAGTGCTGAAGTAGAATTGATTAATTGAAATCATTAACTAAAGGTAATATAAATAATTAATGACTTAAACCAACAACATATTAAGAATGAAATTACAACAAAGAACAAAGATCAGAGACAACAAACATTGATTATGGAGTTCGTCCCTAGTGGATTACGTCTCTGGGTCTGCTTTCAAGATGTGTGTCTATTTTATTAGGATTGATCTGAGGAAGTATTTGTTAGTCATCAATATTTTTCACATGCTAGTGATGACTATATCCATAGCTGAGTTTTCTAGAAGCTGAATTCCATATGTCAATCTGTCATCTAGAAAACCCTCATAAAACGTTTTTTTGCCCTCCTACTTTTCAGTCCGCCCATGTAAAAGTCAAAACTAATTATCACTATCCTATCTAGCTTCAACCCTATTGGTCTGCCCATCAACTTTAAAAGGCAAATCCAAGTTTGTTTCAAAAGCCTCCCCTATGTTAGGAAGTGGCGCTTTAAGGCATTTTACCCTTGGCAACCATCAAAAGGCCAAAAAACCTCCATCTGATACAGGCCATTCATAACAGACCTCCCACTCTGCAAATCAAGTTGATCACAGCTCTAAGTCGCGCCACTCGCACACCCTTAGGTATCAGCACTGCATAAACCACAGTCTCAAGCTGATTATTAGGTGTTTCACAGTGTTTTATGGATTCTACAAAGATAGGAAATATAACTTCATCTCAGGAGAAAATTCTTGAATCTACATTCAGAAGAACAGCTGCTTCTCAATGTAAACATGAGCCTCGAGATATATCTCTGCAAGAGCGTAGAGTCACTCATCAAGACCTTGCGGGGCCTTCCTTTTCGCATTAAAATCAGCGTGAAGAGAAAGACACCATCACACAAAGAACCGGGTAATTTGTCATGGCCAAGAACCTCCTTCATTTACAAGCAGAGGGTTAGGGCGCCTCCTTCATCTACAAGCAGAGGGCGCTGGCCAATGTTGACTTTAAAGATTGCAAAAGCCCAGGTTTGCTTTTTACTGAATAGTGAAACAGTGACTCTAAGTTTTCTGAGTGTAAGTGATGATCATAACAGAGCTAGAATCTGAAGTATGCAAGTTAAAGGGAAAATAGAGTTTGGTCTTGTAAAGTAAGTCATTTGAAGTTTTCAAATCATATGAATTGTTAAACCTTAGAGAGGCATATCATTAGTGAAAACAATTCTAATCATAAGCAGCCTGCTGTTTCAACAAGACCAAATTGAAGAAATGTTGACAAATCATGTCATTACACAGGCAGAAGAAAAGGTGGTTGTTTTTCAAAGGATGTTAACCTCCCTACTCACAGAGATTATCTTTCAAATAATTTGTCATAAATTGACCAAGGCAAATGGTGACATTTCAGTTCCCCTCAGCAAAGAGCAGTACAGTGAGACAGTGACACCTTGACTAGGGTTTTTCTGAAGCACAGTAGTGATTGCAGGCAAAGGTAAAAGTATTAATGTTTTCAAGTTTGTTTGCTTACCATCATATCCAAGAAAAATCCTTGTCAGGCAGGCTTATCAAACAATCTTCAGATACTTTGCCAAGTGAAGGGCCTCCTTCATTCATGAGCAGATGGCCAAGGCATTGACTGTTTTTAAAAGACTGATTGGTTAAAGATGCAGGGAGAGAGAGGTTGAAGAAGCAAGTAAAGACAGAAGCTGGTTATGATTTAAGTGCTAAAAACCCTAGGACAGACATGCAAAACTGATCAAAGAATGGCCTTATTGGAAGTAAATCCATTTATGGAGCAAGTTCCTTTTCAAAATAAGTTTGTCCTAAGTTGACAGTAAGAATCTGAACCTGGTTTTCCCACGAGATACTGCAGCTAGTATATAGAGTTATGAAGTATAAAGGGATTTTGGACATACTCTCAGATTTCGAAGAGGTTTTCTAAACAAGTACAAAACTGTCATTATAAAGATCAGAGATATCACATCAGCACTGGGAGTAGATGAAAGATTGTAAAAGAAAGCACCTTCTTAGACAAAGGATGATCAAACCTGGGTGGGTGCAACTGCATTTTTGCACCTATAGTCAAGATTCATTTCACAATGGGCATCATTAACTCCAAAGAGAAATGTAAGTTTATGCTGCAAAAGGAAGAAAACATCCTCTTTCCAAATGACAAAGATAGGTATGCCTTTCAAGCACCAGAGGTATAAAAGATTTTGAAGTGGTATTTAGGCTTCCTATTCAGCATAAAGGCATCATAAATAAATATAGAGGATTATAAGAGTACAAGAAAGATCATAATATGTGTTTTGAGTCCTAGGACTAGGTAAAGGTAATATGAGCATGCCACTGTCAAAAAGGAGGTCCCTTCACACATTGTTACAACGGATGAAAGAGTTTAAGTGAATGCCACTGAAGTAGTGTACCCACAGTCAAAAAGAGGCTCAAATATCTGATCTTAGCAAATACAAAAGGATAGTAAAATTTGCATGGTTGTTGAATCATAATACCTCTGTCACAGCAAAATTAGGGTTAAGGAGCGCCCGGGCAGTTTGTTTCAAAATGATTTTCTGATCAAACAGAGATGAGATTTACAAAATTGAGAGAGGTTTTTGTCCCTCATAGTTCAAAAATAAAAACCTCCTTCAGTTTCTACACAGGTATCATGGTTTGTGAGAAACGTGAAAAATTCAGATGTCACGGGAGAATTTCTGCACCAGGATTCATCATTTTGACCAGTGATGGGACAGCCAGATTTTGAACAACCAAATTGACTCCAAATGAAAAAATTCAAGTTTTTATGGAAAATATACTTCCATAGCTTTCCGATGAGCCATCTCGGGCCAAATTCCGACAAAAGGAAGGCATCCAAAAGTAGCCTGCAATCAACGCTATGTTTTTCTGTACCAGCATTCACCATTTTTGACCAGTGATGGGACAGTCAGTTTTTGAAGGATCAAATGGACACAAAATGAAAAAATTCAAGTTTTTCTGGAAATTATACTTGCACATATTTCCAACGAGCCATATTGCGCCCAATTACGACACCGGGAAGGCATTCAAAAATGGCCTACAAACACCTCGATGCATTTCTGCACCAGGATTCACCAGTTTTGACCAGTGTTTGGAAAATCAATTTTCGAAGGATCAAATGGACACCAAATGAAAAAATTCAAGTTTTTATGGAAATTAGACTTCCACATATTTCCAACGAGCCATCTCGCGCCCAATTCCGACACCGGGAAGGCCTTCAAAATGGACTGCAAACTTGCGTGACACTCCTGGAAAAGTGCGCGACGCGCCTGTGCACAAAAGTTACAAAGGAATGCACTGCTGCGCGACGCACCTATAGCAGCGCGTGGCACTCCTGTAGCATTGGTCAAAATTCACTCAAAAAACCTTAAAAAAACACTTTCCATAGCTACTCAAACCCTCAATGCAAATATTGCCATCGATATTCAAGAAAACCCCATTTTCCCTATTATCTTCCATGCAAAGTCTCCTTTTGAGTTAGAGTACATCAAATCACTTGAGCAGGAGAACAGTTTGAAGATTCCTGAGGGAGAGGTAGTTATAACAACAAGATCTGAGCAACAAATTGCAAGTGATGATGAATGCTTCAAGTTAGACTTGTACATGGATAATCTCTCAACAAACTAGTTTGGAAGGTTGCTTATTTGGTCCCCACGTTTGTCTTCAACTCACACCTTACTTTCAAAAAACTTCTATGCATTTCCTGTGGGCACAACCTGTGTGGCAGATATCCAATTACTAGGGAAAGTTTCTGCCCCCTCCCAATGTGAGGATCAAATTCCCTAATGATATTTATGCAGAAGGCTTAAATATTGGAGGTGTTCTTTGTACTTCCACCTACAGCTCAAAAAGATTTAATGTCACTGTTGGGATTGGATTAAACCTGGATAACGAGAAACCTACAACATGTTTGAATTCATTACTACAGAAATCAACAACTAATACACATATCTTACGAAAGGAAGAGCTTTTGGTGGCTTTTTTTTTGGAAAATTCGAAGTTCTTCTTGATGTTTTCCTGAAACAAGATTGATCTATCTTGCTATGAGCTCTGTTCTAGTCAAAGTCTCAGGAGGAGGGCTTGGCACTTCATCTAATTCTTGGTTACTGATCTGGTTCGTTGAGAAGTTAAGACAAAGCCATCTGAGTCTCCTTCTTTGTGTCCAATCTAAGGCATCTGTGGATCTACAAGAAGGCCAAGTTTCTTTTGGAGTCTCTAGGGTACTCTTTCACGTGGAGTTCTTTTAGTGAGATTGAACTGGCTTAGAATCTCTGAGAAAATTGCAGAAGCTTCTTGTATAAATTCTCTATTACTGGAAGCAGTTTGGAAAGATAAAACTTTGTTCTTCATCAGGTGTTGGAAATTTCAACTCCATGATAACTTTCGGAAAGGCCATAGAAGAATGACAAGCTCAGAAGGTTCTGTACCTGATATGAATTGGTCTTGTGGAGGTAATGTTGTTGCCACTGGGCACAGTGGATCAAATGATGATTTTCAGAAGGATGTTTGTGATATAGATGCATGTCAAGGAGATGCTCCTTCTTCTCAAAGGGAAGAACACTTCACAAGGCAAATACAGATGGAGAATTCAATTTATTGTTGAGGGACATACAAGGAAAAAGAGCAGTATTTACCTAGGAGCAGAGGCCTAATACCAAAGCAAACATGTTGCACAGTTTGGGACAAATTTACATTGATCAAACAATGTTTTAAAAGGAACATTATGGCAGCCAAAAACAGAAGAGCAGCATAAAAATGATTAAAAAATCCATAACAGTGATGAAAGGTAGAGGCATTGCTCAGAAGAAGAAACACAAAGTTTGGAAAATGAAAACAATGGGCCTATTTCTATGATAGCAGTGATTGTTATTAGGTGTTTTCTCATTTTCAAAATGTTTTCCTTAATGTAGTAAAAAGCAAAGACAGTGTTTCTCTTTTGTTTCATAAAGCAGAAGTAATGTATAAAGCTGTAGTTCGCCATTTGGAGGTATTGTCAAACTTTGTATGAAGAAAAGTGAACACAAGGGCAGTGTTTTGGATAAGAGGAGTTTTTGTTGTTTGACTCCTACAGGATTGTTTGTAATCACACCAAAACACAAGGAACTGGATGACCTTATCCAAACTCAGAAAAAACATTCAGCTGTGCATTACATTTTGACTACCTGTATGCTTATCACTAAAATGTTAGTTGAAAGGCACACCAAAGGGAGCAAGGTTTCATTGTAAGAAGAGCCTTGATTGTTTGACTGCTACAAGACCTTTGTTACCACATCAAAAAACCTTTCAAGCTCTGTCACCATTTCTATAAACACAGTAACCTTTGACTATATAGATACCTTTTGTTTGACTGTGTTATGGTTTTGAATTGATTCGTTGAGTTACATACAAAAGAAGAAAGACAATGTTTCAGGAAGTAGCAAACTGAAGATGAGGGGTAGTAACATGACAGTGGTGAAGATGAGCAGCAGCAGGAACCAGAGGAAGAGAGTGCTGAACAACAAAAACTCAGCAGTTTGAGCAGCAGCATAAGGATAATTATCAAGGACAGCAGCAAGAGCAAGAAGAGAAGAGTGCTGGGCAGCAGCGAACTAATGAGCAGGAAATTGAGACCGAGCAGCAGAATGACAGTGATGAACAAGAAGGCAAAGGGGAAGCGCCTGGCACGGAAAGAGGAGAAAAGCACATCAGCTCTTGACATTTTGGCCTCAGCTTCGGAGCATGTTGCTATGGACCCCTGAGGGTCATGCGTGCCAATTTTGGGCCCATTTCGACAACTTTTTGTTTTTTGGCATTTTTTGGGATTTTGGTCGAAAACTCATAATTTCGCCATTTCAGTTTGAGGATTTTTGAAAGGAGAAGGATGATACCAGTTGATGCCATAATTCTATGAGCAGGTCCCCATCGATTTTCAGAGCATTCGGAGATCATTCGCCCCCTCAAATTGGCGAAAAATGCTCGCTTTTTGCACATTCTGCCCGTCATATCAGCAGTCTGCTATTTCCTGGTTTTTTACACACAGGTACAGATTTGGAGGACTTCTGGGCATCAGATTGAGGTGATTTCAGTTGCGCTGGAAAGGAGACACAGAAATATTTCCAACGAGCTATCATGAGCCTCGTTTTGACACCAGGAAGGCTGCCATTTGTCTCCGGCAAGTCAGGGGACCTTTTTCTGATATAAATTTGAAGTATTTTTGTAATTTTTGAACCTCAAAAATCTGCTTTTCCCAAATGTGCGTTTAGCTATTTTTACACTTGGGAAATGATGTAAAGTCAATATAATTTCCGTTTTTAGCATTTTTTTAGATATTTTATGGGATATTTTGTGCCTTGGGCTTTGCAAAGCCTCAAGGACAAGTTTAGATATTTTGATTAGGCCAATGGGATAGCTAGTTGCACAATGAGGTTTTCCTCACTTGAGCCTATTTATTCCACAAGGCTTCATTGTAAAACAAGGCTGAACTTGAGAGAAGAATCAATATATTGGTCATATGAGCTTTGAAGAACATACTTGTGTTATGATTTTGGATTGTCTCTTGGATGCTTTTGATGAATGATGAAGGATTGTTGATGGATTCCATGACATGGTAGAATGGTATAGTGTTTCTTGCTTTGTTGTTGTCTTCTAGTTTTCATTCATGATACATGCTTCTTGCTGCTATAGATCAGTAAAGATTAAGTTTGAGATATGCCCATAGAGGCACCTCAAATTTCCTGAATCTTCATAGCTTTTATGTTTTCTTCTTCCTTAGTTGCACTAAAGAATTCTTAACTGCTCTTTAGTAACTTAAGGATATTGTTGCTAGTTTTATTCATAAGTTCTATGCATGTTGAGTAGGATTTATGGTGTGCCTTGCTTACCTATGATTGTCCATAGTTCTGTCCATAAAACTATCTCTTTGATTGATTAGTTTATCATCTTGTTGAACCAAGGAGGCCTAGTCCCGATCTAGCCCTTTTCCTAAAACTATGAGAGCTGGTTTGTCAAAGTACCCAATAACTTAAAGACTGTGTTTAGGCGTTCTGGCATAGTATTTTGAGTTGTTAGTCCGTCTTATGTGTTTTCCCCAAAGTCTGATAGCCATTTCCCAAAGTTAGAGGGTCTTATACTTCTATGCATGGTTGGATTGTTTGTTTCGATGTGTTGATTAGTTTATAGTTACATTTTGCATGATTAAGGGTTTTCTTTACCATGTTTATGTTATCTATCGAACCAGTGATGCTTGAAACTCCTTGTTATTCACAAACTTGATGTCCATTTACTCCATTTTGCCCAAAGATCCCTTCTACCTTGAATCAAATCGGCCCTACAGTAGCCTTGTATCATCATCTGATAGCTTCCTTGACCTTTTTGACCCCATAGCCCAGTTAATCTAACTTCTTGTGACCCATGTTATATCTTTGATCAGTTTTATCCCTCACAAACTTAAAAAACCAAAAATCAAAAACTCACTTCATAACTAGCCTAATATCAGAACACCATAAGCAAACACACCGATATCTTTTACACATATAGAGAGAGCCCTCTCTGAGTCCAGGAAGGCTATGTCCTCGGGCTCCAAAGCTTGGTTTGATGTTACATCGTCATTTGGCTCACCAATCGGCCAAATCACGGGACCCTAACATAATGGCGATCACGGTGGGACTCTGAGTATTAAACAAACTTAGTTTCCCTAAATATTTAGAGACTTTTGAGAATATTAGCTGGCTGACTTATCCCACCACTCCTTAACATAATGGCGATCACGGTGGGACCTATTGAGTACATGACAGTCTAGCAAACTTTTATAGACTCCTTATTCCTTCAACTTTTAACTTAAACCATCAGCCTTAGAATCATTTAGTGTGAACTCTCTATTTCAACCATCTTAGCAAAGTGATGAATCAGTTTTATAACACTCTTACATCCTAGGCTGCACATAAAACTCAGAAAAAACCCCAAAATACTCCCTTAGATTGGTTTTTGTCAATATTGGTGGTGGACCATACAAGTATATCTCAAAATAAACTGATAATCCACCTGGCGACCCCACTAACCTCTAGTAGGCCTTACTATTTTACCAAACTCTAGGTTACTATCCAATAGATCTATCCCATCACTCACTAACATAGCGGGAGATGGTGGGACACTGAGTACATGACAGTCTAGCAAACTCTTATAGACTCTTTGGTCCTTTAGATACCATAAACAAGCAAGCAGTCCATAGACCCATTTAGAGTAAACTCTTTTTGTTCTCATCACCCTAGCAAAGTTTTGAAACAAGTCTAGGATACTTTAAACAAACCATAGGCTGCACATAAAACTCAGAAAATCCAAAACATTCCCAGATTAGTTACTGGTGGTGGACCATAGCTATCTTCATAGAAACAACTCAGTTCCACCTGGCGACTCCACTAATCCATCCCTTTTATTTTGGACCATCCTTCACCTTAGTAGAACTTTAGAGAGACCACTCATCCAGAACATTCACCAATACCATTCTCTCTAAACTCTAGATCCAAAATCTGGCTTCACGAAGAATCAACACCAGATCCCATCCAGACCTAAATCCCCCTATCATAGTAGATGACCCAGAGAATATTCTGTGGCAAGCTTCTGAAACTGATCATCTAGCTACTGGTAGATCCATCCGTAAAACAAGATCAGTACCTAAACATCTCACTATCCTACCAGATCCACCTTTTGAATTAGAGTCATCAAAAACTCTTCCCAGAAGAAAATCATATAGTAAGATAAAATTTGACGATCTTGAACCCCTAGACCCACCACAGAGTCCTAGTAGAGAAACTTCACCTACCACTCCTCCTGACTCCCAGCTTCTCTATCAATTTGGCTCCTACCATCCCAGATCTGCTCAAAACCAGATCACTAGTCCAAGTTCATCCGCCACACCTGGTCAAACCACCACTGTTCAAAACACCTCATCTCAGCCTACTAGTCCTCATCTTGTACATCATCCATTAGCTACTGTGATGGCAGCCTGGTATGCACCTTTGGTGTTGCCACCGCCTTTGGCTCCTCTCCCAAATAAATATCAAGACAAAATCCCACACTTTACTGGAGAAGACACCACCACACCTCAACAACATATAAGTAGGATGATTGATGCTTATGAATACCTGGAGGTACAAGACGAGACCGTCAGAATGAGAATATTCGCCCAAAGTCTTGGTGGTGAACCCAAAACATGGTTCAAAAGCTTAACTCCAAACAGCATCCACAATATCCCAGAACTACATCAAGTCTTCAGAAATAGGTGGGAAATCCAAAGAAACCCCATTCAAATCCTGTCAGAATATAACAACCTAAAACGGGAAAATGGGGAAAGTGTCCAGGCTTACTGCACTAGGTTCAACAGTGTATATAACTCCCTCCCACCTCATTTCAAACCCCCACTTGGTTTAATCTTGGCAAAATTCCCCGAGGGTTTTGATCCAGACATGACATATCATCTGAGAGACAAGGATCCCCCTACCCTAGAGGAAATGCAACAAATAGCCATAAAAACAGAAGCCAACTTAGCAGAAAAAAGAGCCGGGACTAGATTAGAAGGAAAAGTCCCATATAGAGATAAGGTCTCCACTTCATCTCCTTCCCTAGATCCTAGAATAGATGGCCTGATCAAATCCATGACAAAGATGTGGGAAAAAATGAGTGAAAAATTTCCTCCTAGGGAAAACCAACTAAACCCTCAAAACCAGAAACAAGGCTTTAGAAAAGATCAGTCTCAAAATAAACCAAGAGGAAATGATCAGCAGATCAGACCATCCTTCAGTGACAATTATGTTGATGAAGAGAATAAGGATACCGCACCCATTGATGAAAATCATTGGAAACTCATAGGTTCTGATAACGAGAGTAAGGTTTACCTCACAGCAGAAGAGCAAGAGTTATGCTCCCCAAGTCAGGACGAAACCAACTATGAAGATCTCGAAGATCCTGCCATAGATTTTCAGAATGCCATTATAGAAGCTCATAGGCAGTATAACCTTAGAAGCAGAAAAAACCAAGACCACTCCAAGAAGAGTAGCCCTGACACTGCTAAAACCTCTGACACCATCCTTAAAAAATCCACGGATAGCAACAAAATTATGGCTAAGAAAATTGACCAAAACAAAGATAAAGCTATTCAAACAAGTCTTAGCTCGGATACTCCTAGTACCTCCACAAAGACTCCCGAGGCGACTGTGTCAAACAAGGTCTCAAACCAGAATCAACAAATTAAGAGCATAGAAAAGGTCATGTCCAAAAAAGCTGAAACAAATCTGCCCAAACTACAAACTCCTTTTAGTTTTGAAGGGGAAGTTTCCGAAATAAAAATTACCATACCCCTTACTGAGCTAATAACTGTAGATAGGTATAGATCTCAAATTTTCAAAGTTTTTGACATAGGGAGCAAGGCAAATACTTTAAATCTAACTGAAAACAAACCCGAGCTCTTATCCGGCCCGAAAATAGAAGGTCAATATCAAGAAGGATCTGTTTCTCCTTCCTATGTGAGCCTGAACATACGGGACAAGATATTACATAATGCCATGTTAGATTCTGGTACCTCCCATAACCTCATGCCTAAAGCAGCCATGGAAAACCTGGGACTAGAAGTAACTCAACCTCTGGTAACTCAAGCAGTCATGGAAAATGATACTCCCATTTATTCCACTCATTCCAATTTAGATTCTTTTATCTTATACAATGAAAGTGATATAAACAAGCAGATAATGGAAAAGGAAGAAGCTCTCAAACCATCAGAAATGCATTTTCCGTTACTAGATGCAGAAACTAATAACCAAAACTTCTCTGATCTTTCTCCTGTTAATCCTGCATATCATAACTCAGAAAATAGATTTGTAAATCAAGTTGAAGAAAAGAAATCTGGAAGTCCAATGTACATGGCTAGTGACATTGCTTATGTTAATGATTCTCAAATGATTGATCAATATGTTGACTTATATGATTTCCAAACAGAAGCTAACTTTGCAGAAGATTCAGTTTTTGATTTTCGGGAGGAAGCTCAGTTTCATAAACTTGAGAAAAGTGAGCAGCCATTACAGGTCATCTATAACACTGATAAGGAGAGCCTTGAGAGTTCAGAAATAAGTGAAGAGTCTCAGACTCTTGACTCTACTTCACTTCAGTCCGTCAAATATAACATTCACATAATTGGAAATCAACAGTTTTTCAGCTTTGATGATGACGTTGAGGAAGATGGTGAAATTCTTGAGCATGTTGTAAATGAAAAGCCTTTTCCTGAAATGGTTGAGGAAATCATTTTGGACATAGAATCTTCCTTAACTCCAGATTTGCAGTTACCCAGTTCCATTGAGTTACAAATTGCAGATAAAGAAATAGAGGTTGATAAACAAATGAGAGTTGTCACACTATCCTTTCAAGATAATTTACTGTCAAAGTGTATCCTTGCCCATCATCCTGATGACCTTCACAGAGTTTTTAGCCCGCCCTATCAAAACACATTAGCTTGGCAAGAAAACTACACTGCAATATGTGATGAGTCTGACATTTCAAGTGATCAGGAGCAAAAGGAAGAGTTGCTTTACCGAGAGAATCCCAAATATAGTCAAGTGGAAGAAAGAGTAGTCCTGAATGAAGCCCATATCTCAAAACCCCTAGATCAGGTATTATTCCAAGATCCATTTGCTGTTTTCCTTGAGAAGTCTGAAAGAATAATCCTGAATGAAACCTATATCTCAAATCCTCTAGATCAGGTATTATTCCAAGATCCAATTGCCTTTTTCCTTGAAAATTCTGAAAGAGTAGTGGTTTCTGTCATAAACAAGTTGCTACCAAGAATGAGAAAAAGCTTAAGTACTACTATCCAAAAACCTGCCAAATGGGAGTGGCCTTGTCATTATTTCTGCATCATGAAAGAACTAAACCAGAGTCACCCATATAATCATCTACTTGACTGGTTACATTGGAAAGAAGAGTTCACCAAATGTGTATGTTGTGTACAGGTTAGATAGAATAGATAAACAACAGTAGAAAATAAGCTCAGCCTTGTGAGCACCTTTTTATTTGTAGTTTGTTTAAAGAAAAAGTGAAAAAACAGAAAATGCAAAAAACAGTGAAAAGTAGAAAAAGAGGGCAGTTTCTAAAAAGTAGTGGTAAAGCCCCATGTTCCAAAAAAACAGTCCTTCGGAAAGTGCGCAAGTCTAAATGCCGCTACTAGTACTTCAATGTCTTGTTCAGCTATCTAGCCTAATCATAGCTGAGCATGTTTAAATTTATTTGCTGATAAGTTAGTGAGTGAAAAAGATGGTCAACATTGTGTAAGATTGACTTATCATAGAGTATAGATTAGGGAGAGATTGTGGTTCCACATGCCTAAAACAGAACCAAAGAGAGAAGCGAGGGATGAAAAATACAGTGTGCATCTTAGCCCCGCTTCTCTAGTTCCCCTTTGTTGCAAAATAACATTTGTGTGCAGCTTGTCTTTTATTCCGCAAATGCATGACAAATCAGACTGCCTAATCCTGATTTGATCATCTTTTAAATTTCATGTTTTAGATTAGAGAATAAAATCCTGTCAAACTGCTTAATCTTGACAGTCGATCTAGCATAGGTAGAGTAATGAAGGAGTTCATCGGTTTAATCTGAACTCCCGGCAGATATAAGAGTAGAAATAGATAGGTTCATTTTGCAAAAAGAAAATATACATTGTCAAAAGGCTGCTGGTTCAAATGCACCAAAGAGAAGAAAAAATGTTAGGAAAGATAGTGGGGTAGGTAGAAGTATCATTGATGTTAACCATGCTGTCACTTTTCAGAAATAGCATCAAAAGAAGGTGAAATTTTGCACCAATGGATAAGGCACTGGTCTTCATAAGCCAAAGATCTGAATTCTGGACACCTCCTGACAAGGAGCTTCCCTCCCCAAATGGAGCCACTATTAGTCATCAGTATTTTTCACATGTTAGTGATGACTATATCCATAGCTGAGTTTTCTAGAAGCTGAATTCCATATGTCAATCTGTCATCTAGAAAACCCTCATAAAACTTTTTTTCGCCCTCCTACTTTTCAGTCCGCCCATGTCAAAGTCAAAACTCATTATCACTATCCTATCTAGCTTCAGCCCTATTGGTCTGCCCATCAACTTTAAAAGGCAAATCCAAGTCTGTTTCAAAAGCCTCCCCTATGTTAGGAAGTGGCGCTTTAAGGCATTTTACCCTTGGCAACCATCAAAAGGCCAAAAAACCTCCATCTGATACAGACCATTCATAACAGACCTCCCACTCTGCAAATCAAGTTGATCACAGCTCTAAGTCGCGCCACTCGCACACCCCTAGGTATCAGCACTACATAAACCACAGTCTCAAGCTAATTATTAGGTGTTTCACAGTGTTTTATGGATTCTACAAAGATAGGAAATATAACTTCATCTCAGGAGAAAATTCTTGAATCTACATTCAAAAGAACAGCTGCTTCTCAATGTAAACATGAGCCTGAGATATATCTGCAAGACAGAGAGTCACTCATCAAGACCTTGCAGCTTCCTTTCAGCATGAAAATCACAGTAAGAGAAAGACACCACTGTCACAGCAAACTGGTAATTTGTCATGGCCAAGAACCTCCTTCATTTACAAGCAGAGGGTTAGGGCGCCTCCTTCATCTACAAGCAGAGGGCGCTGGCCAATGTTGACTTTAAAGATTGCAAAAGCCCAGGTTTGCTTTTTACTGAATAGTGAAATAGTGACTCTAAGTTTTCTGAGTGTAAGTGATGATCATAACAGGGCTAGAATCTGAAGTATGCAAGTTAAAGGGAAAACAGAGTTTGGTCTTGTAAAGGAAGTCATTTGAAGTTTTCAAATCATATGAATTGTTAAACCTTAGAGAGGCATATCATTAGTGAAAACAATTCTAATCATAAGCAGCCTGCTATTTCAACAAGACCAAATTGAAGAAATGTTGACAAATCATGTCATTACACAGGCAGAAGAAAAGGTGGTTGTTTTTCAAAGGATGCTAACCTCCCTACTCACAGAGATTATCTTTCAAATAATTTGTCATAAATTGACCAAGACAAATGGTGACATTTCAGTTCCCCTCAGCAAAGAGCAGTACAGTGAGACAGTGACACCTTGACTAGGGTTTTTCTGAAGCACAGTAGTGATTGCAGGCAGAGGTAAAAGTATTAATGTTTTCAAGTTTGTTTTCTTACCATCATATCCAAGAAAAATCCTTGTCAGGCAGGCTTATCAAACAATCTTCAGATACTTTGCCAAGTGAAGGGCCTCCTTCATTCATGAGCAGATGGCCAAGGCATTGACTATTTTTAAAAGACTGATTGGTCAAAGATGCAGGGAGAAAGAGGTTGAAGAAGCAAGTAAAGACAGAAGTTGGTTATGATTTAAGTGCTAAAAACCCTAGGACAGACATGCAAAGCTGATCAAAGAATGGCCTTATTGGAAGTAAATCCATTTATGGAGCAAGTGCCTTTTCAAAATAAGTTTGTCCTAAGTTGACAGTAAGAATCTAAGCCTGGTTTTCCCACGAGATACTGCAGCTAGTATATAGAGTTATGAAGTATAAAGGGATTTTGGACATACTCTCAGATTTCGAAGAGGTTTTCTAAACAAGTACAAAACTGTCATTATAAAGATCAGAGATATCACATCAGCACTGGGAGAAGATGAAAGATTGTAAAAGAAAGCACCTTCTTAGACAAAGGATGATCAAACCTGGGTGGGTGCAACTGCATTTTTGCACCTATAGTCAAGATTCATTTCACAATGGGCATCATTAACTCCAAAGCGAAATGTAAGTTTATGCTGCAAAAGGAAGAAAACATCCTCTTTTCAAATGACAAAGACAGGTATGCCTTTCAAGCACCAGAGGTATAAAAGATTTTGAAGTGGCAGTTAGGCTTCCTATTCAGCATAAAGGCATCATAAATAAATACAGAGGATTATAAGAGTACAAGAAAGATCATAATATGTGTTTTGAGTCCTAGGACTAGGTAAAGGTAATATGAGCATGCCATTGTCAAAAAGGAGGTCCCTTCAAACATTGTTACAACGGATGAAAGAGTTGAAGTGAATGCCACTAAAGTAGTGTACCCACAGTCAAAAAGAGGCTCAAATATCTGATCTTAGCAAATACAAAAGGATAGTAAAATTTGCATGGTTGTTGAATCATAATACCTCTGCCACAGCAAAATTAGGGTTAAGGAGCGCCCGGGCAGTTTGTTTCAAAATGATTTTATGATCAAACAGAGATGAGATTTACAAAATTGAGAGAGGTTTTTGTCCCTCATAGGTTCAAAAATAAAAACATCCTTCAGTTTCTACACAGGTATCATGGTTTGTGAGAAACGTCAAAAATTCAGATGTCACGGGAGATTTTCTGCACCAGGATTCATCATTTTGACCAGTGATGGGACAATCAGATTTTGAAAAACCAAATTGACTCCAAAGGAAACAATTCAAGTTTTTATCGAAAATAGACTTCCATAGCTTTCCGATAAGCCATCTCGGGCCAAATTCCGACAAAAGGAAGGCATCCAAAAGTAGCCTGCAATCAACGCTATGTTTTTCTGCACCAGCATACACCATTTTTGACCAGTGATGGGACAGTCAGTTTTTGAAGGATCAAATGAACACAAAATGAAAAAATTCAAGTTTTTTCTGGAAATTATACTTACACATCTTTCCAACGAGCCATCTCGCGCCCAATTCCGACACCTGGAAGGCATTCAAAAATGGCCTACAAACAGCTCGATGCATTTCTGCACCAGGATTCACCAGTTTTGACCAGTGTTGGGAAAATAAATTTTTGAAGGATCAAATGGACACCAAATGAAAAAATTCAAGTTTTTATGGAAATTATACTTCCACAGCTTTCCAACTAGCCATCTCGTGCCCAATTCCGACACCTGGAAGGCCTTCAAAATGGACTGCAAACTTGCGCGACACTCCTGGAAAAGTGCGCGACGCGCCTGTGCACAAAATTTACAAAGGAATGCACTGTTGCACGACGCGCCTGTACCGGCCCGCGGCACTCCTGTAGAAATAGTAAAGAAATTCACTCAAAAACCTTCAAAAACTCTTTCCATAGCTACTCAAACCCTCAATGCAAATATTGCCATCGATATTCAAGAAAACCCCATTTTCCCTATTATCTTCCATGCAAAGTCTCCTTTTGAGTTAGAGTACATCAAATCACTTGAGCAGGAGAACAGTTTGAAGATTCCTGAGGGAGAGGTAGTTATAACAACAAGATCTGAGCAACAAAGTGCAAGTGATGATGAATGCTTCAAGTTAGACTTGCACATGGATAATCTCTCAACAAACCAGTTTGGAAGGTTGCTTATTTGGTCCCCACGTTTGTCTTCAACTCACACCTTACTTTCAAAAAACTTCTATGCATTTCCTGTGGGCACAACCTGTGTGGCAGATATCCAATTACTAGGGAAAGTTTCTGCCCCCTCCCAATGTGAGGATCAAATGGCCTAATGATATTTATGCAGAAGGCTTAAAGATTGGAGGTGTTCTTTGTACTTCCACCTATAGCTCAAAAAGATTTAATGTCACTGTTGGGATTGGATTAAACCTGGATAACGAGAAACCTACAACATGTTTGAATTCATTACTACAGAAATCAACAACTAATACACATATCTTACGGAAGAAAGAGCTTTTGCTGGCTTTTTTTTTGGAAAATTCGAAGTTCTTCTTGATGTTTTCCTGAAACAAGATTGATCTATCTTGCTATGAGCTCTGTTCTAGTCAAAGTCTCAGGAGGAGGGCTTGGCACTTCATCTAATTCTTGGTTACTGATCTGGTTCGTTGAGCAGTTAAGACAAAGCCATCCGAGTCTCCTTCTTTGTGTCCAATCTAAGGCATCTGTGGATCTACAAGAAGGCCAAGTTTCTTTTGGAGTCTCCAGGGTCTTTCACGTGGAGTTCTTTTAGTGAGATTGAACTGGCTTAGAATCTCTGAGAAAATTGCAGAAGCTTCTTGTATAAATTCTCTATTACTGGAAGCAGTTTGGAAAGATAAAACTTTGTTCTTCATCAGGTGTTGGAAATTTCAACTCCATGATAACTTTCGGAAAGGCAATAGAAGAATGACAAGCTCAGAAGGTTCTGTACCTGATATGAATTGGTCTTGTGGAGGTAATGTTGTTGCCACTGGGCACAGTGGATCAAATGATGATTTTTAGAAGGATGTTTGTGATATAGATGCCTGTCAAGGAGACGCTCCTTCTTCTCAAAGGGAAGAACACTTCACAAGGCAAATACAGATGGAGAATTCAGTTTATTGTTGAGGAACATACAAGGAAAAAGAGCAGTATTTACCTAGGAGCAGAGGCCTAATACCAAAGCAAACATGTTGCACAGTTTGGGACAAATTTACATTGATCAAAAAATGTTTTAAAAGGAACATTATGGCAGCCAAAAACAGAAGAGCAGCATAAAAATGATTAACAAAGCCATAATAGTGATGAAAGGTAGAGGCATTGCTCAGAAGCAGAAACACAAAGTTTGGAAAATGAAAACAATGGGCCTATTTCTATGATAGCAGTGATTGTTATTAGGTGTTTTCTCATTTTCAAAATGTTTTCCTTAATGTAGTAAAAAGCAAAGACAGTGTTTCTCTTTTGTTTCATAAAGCAGAAGTAATGTATAAAGCTGTAGTTCGCCATTTGGAGGTATTGTCAAACTTTGTATGAAGAAAAGTGAACACAAGGGCAGTGTTTTGGATAAGAGGAGTTTTTGTTGTTTGACTCCTACAGGATTGTTTGTAATCACACCAAAACACAAGGAACTGGATGACCTTATCCAAACTCAGAAAAAACATTCAGCTGTGCATTACATTTTGACTACCTGTATGCTTATCACTAAAATGTTAGTTGAAAGGCACACCAAAGGGAGCAAGGTTTCATTGTAAGAAGAGCCTTGATTGTTTGACTGCTACAAGACCTTTGTTACCACATCAAAAAACCTTTCAAGCTCTGTCACCATTTCTATAAACACAGTAACCTTTGACTATATAGATACCTTTTTTTTTACTGTGTTATGGTTTTGAATTGATTCGTTGAGTTACATACAAAAGAAGAAAGGCAATGTTTCAGGAAGCAGCAAACTGAAGATGAGGGGTAGCAACATGACAGTGGTGAAGATGAGCAGCAGCAGGAACCAGAGGAAGAGAGTGTTGAACAGCAAAAACTCAGCAGTTTGAGCAGCAGCATAAGGATAATGATCAAGGACAGCAGCAAGAGCAAGAAGAGAAGAGTGCTGGGCAGCAGCGAACTAATGAGCAGGAAATTGAGACCGAGCAACAGAATGACAGTGATGAACAAGAAGGCAAAGGGGAAGTGCCTGGCACGGAAAGAGGAGAAAAGAAAATCAGCTCTTGACATTTTGGCCTCAGCTTCGGAGCATGTTGCTATGGACCCCTGAGGGTCATGCGTGCCAATTTTGGGCCCATTTCGACAACTTTTTGTTTTTTGGCATTTTTTGGGTTTTTGGTTGAAAACTCATAATTTCGCCATTTCAGTTTGAGGATTTTTCAAGGGAGAAGGATGATACCAGTTGATGCCATAATTCTATGAGCAGGTCCCCAGCGATTTTCAGAGCATTCGGAGATCATTCGCCCCCTCAAATTGGCGAAAAATGCTCGCTTTTTGCACATTCTGCCCGTCATATCAGCAGTCTGCTATTTCCTGGTTTTTTACACAAAAGTACAGATTTGGAGGACTTCTGGGCATCTGTTTGAGGTGATTTCAGTTGCGCCAGAAAGTAGACACAGAAATCTTTCCAACGAGCTATCATGAGCCTCGTTTCAACACCCAGAAGGCTGCCATTTGTCTCCGGTAAGTCAGGGTACCTTTTTCTGATATAAATTTGAAGTATTTTTGTAATTTTTGAACCTCAAAAATCTGTTTTTCCCAAATGTGCGTTTAGCTATTTTTACACTTGGGAAATGATGTAAAGTCAATATAATTTCCGTTTTTAGCATTTTTTTAGATATTTTATGGGATATTTTGTGCCTTGGGCTTTGCAAAGCCTCAAGGACAAGTTTAGATATTTTGATTAGGCCAATGGGATAACTAGTTGCACCATGAGGTTTTCCTCACTTGAGCCTATTTATTCCACAAGGCTTCATTGTAAAACAAGGCTGAACTTGAGAGAAGAATCAATATATTGGTCATATGATCTTTGAAGAACATACTTGTGTTATGATTTTGGATTGTCTCTTGGATGCTTTTGATGAATGATGAAGGATTGTTGATGGATTCCATGACATGGTAGAATGGTATAGTGTTTCTTGCTTTGTTGTTGTCTTCTAGTTTTCATTCATGATACATGCTTCTTGCTGCTATAGATCACTAGAGATTAAGTTTGAGATATGCCCATGGAGGCACCTCAAAATTCCTGAATCTTCATAGCTTTTATGTTTTTTCTTCTTCCTTAGTTGCACTAAAGAATTCTTAACTGCTCTTTAGTAATTTAAGGATATTGTTTCTAGTTTTATTCATAAGTTCTATGCATGTTGAGTAGGATGTATGGGGTGCCCTGCTTACCTATGATTGTCCATAGTTCTGTCCATGAAACTATCTCTTTGACTGATTAGCTTATCATCTTGTTGAACCAAGGAGGCCTAGTCCCGATCTAGCCCTTTGCCTAAAACTATGAAAGCTTGTTTGTCCAAGTGCCCAATAACTTAAAGACTGTGTTTAGGCATTCCGACATAGTTTTATGAGTTGTTAGTCCTTCTTATGTGTTTTCCCCAAAGTCTGATAGCCATTTCCCAAAGTTAGAGGGTCTTATACCTCTATGCATGGCTGGAATGTTTGATTTCTATGTATTAATTAGCTCATAGTTACATTTAGCATGATTAATGGCTTGCTATAACATGTTTATGTCTGCTATCAACTAGTTACACTTGAAATCCCTCGTCTTTCACAAACTTGATATCCATTTACTCCATTTTTCCCAAAGATCCTTTCTACCTTGAATCAAATCGGCCCTACAGCAGCCTTATATCATCATCTGATAGCTTCCTTGACCTTTTTGACCCCATAGCCCAGTTGATCTGACTTCTTGTTACCTGTTTTATATCTTTGATCAGTTTATCCCTCACAAACTTAAAAACCAAAAATCAAAAAACTCACTTCATAACTAGCCTAATATCAGAACACCATAAGCAAACACACCGATATCTTTTACACATATAGAGAGAGCCCTCTCTGAGTCCAGGAAGGCTAGGTCCTTGGGCTCCAAAGCTTGGTTTGATGTTACATCGTCATTTGGCTCACCAATCGGCCAAATCATGGGACCCTAACAGTATTTACAGAGCAAAAACACCAGATTGAATATGCTCGTAGGAACCTCTAGTCACTAACAACATAAATCTCTCTCTCCTATATTTCCAACGCCTATCTTTGTGCTCAAAACTACCTCTAGACGTCTAATAAACACTGAAAACAACAACTGCCTCTCTTGCTCCAAATATGAATAAAAAATCACTCATGTCTCTCTATGTCCTCATCATGGTCAGATGGTTTTGTTTATATAAGGTTGTCTTCGAACTCCTTGATGTGATGTTTAGCAAGTGGTTGAGCAATAAATGTGGAGATAGGTCTCAGTTTTGTCACATTGTGACACCTAGTGTATTAGTGATAAGGTGATTGAATTAACACCTTGGCGCATTTAACACTAAAACCAAAAATAGAACCTTATAATATAAATAAGCCCTTGTGGTCAACAAAAAAGCATGGAATCATGGGTTACTGGCATGTGATCAGGCAGTCTAGCCAGTTACTGCCACCTCACCGTCTGATCCGATGGCTTCGCAACGGTTCGATCAACCACTCGCATGAGATAGCCTGAACCTATGGCGGTTGCAGCTTAGTTCCGCGGTTAATCACGACATTTTCTGCAACGATCATTGTTTATATATGTTCACATGGATTTCTCGATGTGGTTCTGCTGCTATTAGGTCCCGGTGGTTAACTATAATATGTTACGTCTTTCGCCGGTTCATATGCCTCGATGGTTCCGACACGGTTTGTTGTTGTGTTTTAGGACTGTGTGTATTACAAACCTTTTAACATATAGTTTGAATATTACAAAGTTTGCAACCCAATTGCATAGGTTTTAATACACAACAATGTTTATACCACCATATTTTTAATACTTAGGTTTGAGAGCTTTGATAACATTTGTGCTAGGTCTTAGTGTTGAGACTTAGGAATTAGGACTAGGATTAAACCTTAGGTTTTTTTTTGTCCCTTAAGTATTTTACATGTCACCATTACATACTTTGTCACCATGAATTTTCATTTTACCACACATTTCAATTTTGAATGACACCTTAACCATAATTATACATGACATAACCAAGAAGAAGTAACTCTCATCCATAATACTGGAGGACCTGGAGATATAAAGACTGGACCGAACATCGGAAAAACTGGAGCTGATTGGACCTCATTTTCGATCTGCAGTGAAGCAAGATCCTCCTGGATCAATCCTCTCCACTTGAAAGCTTTTGGACCACAAAATTTTTATTTAAGCAAACATCAGGTGAGGGTACAACTCCCTCACTTTTCCGATTTCTATCCACCCTGCCTTGCTCAGATTCATATCCTTGAGTCATAATTGAAGATATTCAACATATCCTTGCCTTGAAGTGCAAATTATCCTATCCAATATGGTATCTTCCTGCAACTCATTCATATGCTCAGGTGTTGAATCATCAATAGTAGGAATCTGTGTATCTTCCTTTGGATCAATGGTCATCGAAGGTTCATACAACTTTAGATTTTCTACATTTACAACTGAATAAATACGCATGTAAGGAGGTAAATCTAACCGGAATGCATTATTTCCAATATTTTCGACAATATTTAAAGGACCATACCTGATGGGTTTCAGTTTCTTACCTTCTCCTTTCAATCTGTCTTTACTGATATACAACCATACCTAATCACCGACCTGAAAGTGATGATCGACTTGATGCTTGTCATGGCGCATTTTGTACTTGGCCTGACTCTTCTCTAACTGATCCTGCATTTCTTCATGTATTTGTCGTATTCGTTGAATGAACTTAACTGCTTTGTTTGAATCGTCATGTCCATCCAGTTTATATTCTTCATTGAACATGAAGTCCATCGGTGACTTTGGTAGATACCCCAAACATGTTTCAAATGGCAATCGATTAGTCGAAGAATGTAAGGCTCGATTATAATCATGTTGCACATAAGGTAAATATTCATCCCAAAACTTAGGATGTTTACTACAGTAACCTCGAAGAATATTTATCATTGTCTTGTTTACCACTTCTTTCTGTCCCTCAATCTGTGGATGAAAAGTTGTGCTCTTCTTTAGCTTTGTCTCCATGAGTCCCCACAAAGTGGACCAAAATTAAGATACAAAGTTAGTATATCGGTCATAAATAATAGAAGTAGGTGTAGAAATTATACAGCAAGCATGTATATATTGGATTCACCCAATCTAAAACTGTACTAAAATTAAATACTGAATCGCTTCTACAAATATTTTTCGGAATTAAAAACACAATCGCTAATCACATGAAAATGAAGAAAGATCAATCACACACAACATAGATAATTTCCTGGGGAAAGCTTACAGCTAAAAACCCCACTATCTTCTATTGTATATTTAGCATGGATCATGAAACAATTACATACAAAACTCTTCTCACAAGAGCCCTCCAGTACTCAGCTAATTGTCTCACACTGTCATATGCAAAACTGACCAACACATAGCCAATTCTCAGCGTCCAAACAGCCTGCCTTGCTTGCGCAATACCTGATGGGAAAGATCCCTAAAATATAGAAATTCTTGCCTGCTTGCCTTGCGCAAGAATCATGGGCACTCCAATGGGTGTTTTACTGCATGTGTGGAAGCCAATAATCCTACAACTGATATTCAACCTCCCTTTCACCTAGAACTGAACTGGGTCTCCACTGTATCTGACATGCATGTAGCTAATAATAGTAAATCATCAGTTGCATGTGAGATCACTGATTGTAAATTAATTAATATTTAATTCATTGAATATCTCACTAGTGTATCTTCAGTTACAACTAGCACAACTGAGTTTAACTCACTTAACTGAGTTAAATTGATTTACAACTTGCACCAACTCATGCACCAATGCACTTCGAACTCTGTTACAACTAGAATTACTTTGCATGCCTCACCAACAACCTCTAACTCGAAATCCACTAACTAACTGAATTTATCACTTTCAGTTAACTCATTCAAGTCCGCATTGAGAATAGATTACAGTTTAATGTCCATCTTAATAAAGGGATAACCAAAATAGACATGCACCCAAAAATAGCGTTGTGGGCCCCACCCTAGTCTGGGTGCTTAATGCAACAAGGTGCTGAACGCAACCAAGTGCTTAATGCACTAGGCGTGGGTGCTGAAATTTCTTGTTGAATCTCAACACTCCCTCTCAATAAAAAATAGATTATTCTTCACCCTGATCCTGTCTCTATGGTATTCAAATTTGCTCCTTGTGAGCACCTTTGTCAGAATATTTGCATCCTGCTCTTCTGTGGGAACTTACTGTAGCAACATGATCCTTCTCTGCACACAATCTCTAAGATGATGGTATCAGATATATATATGCTTGGACCTATCATGAAACACATGATTAATCGAGAGTTTAATGCAACTCTGATTATCACAATGAATCATTGTTGGATCTATTTGAGAACCAAACAAACCAAAAAAGATCTTTCTCATCCAGATAGCCTCACATGCAGCTTGACTTGCTACCATGTATTCCGCTTCCACTGAACTGAGTGCCACAGATCATTTCTTCCTGCTGTAATAGGAAACGGTTGTCGATACAATGCTTAATATCCCCTCTGATGTGCTCTTTTTGTCCGATGGAATTCCCGCCCAATCTGCATCTGTGAAGCCATGCAGCTTCACTCCATCCGTCCTTCTGTACCATAGACCATACTCTGATGTGCCCCTCAGGTATCGTAGGACATGCTTCCCCGCCTTCCAAAAGAGCTTAGAAGGCTTAACCATAGCTCGACTCAGCTGGTTAACTGTGTACCAAATGTTTGGTCTCGTGTTCACCAAATACATTAGCGAACCCACTAACTGTCGATAGATAGTAGCAACCAATACCTCTTCAGAAGTAGCATCCTCTTTCCTCCAATTGCCTGGAAGAGGAGTATCCATGGGTTTGTAGCTCTCCACGTTAAACTTACCCAGTATCTCCTTTTCATACTTGCCTTGAGACAAAAAAAAATTCACCATCCCGCTACCATATTTCCAATCCAAGGATATAATGAAGGAGTCCCATGTACTTCATTTCAAACTCCCTTGCAAGATCCTCCTTGCATGAGTGTATCAACTGCTCATCACTAGTCAAAATGAGATCATGAACATTAAGAACAATGATCAATATCTTACCTTCAACCGCAATTTGGTACAGGTTTTCATCTACTTCACTTTTGGTGAAGCCCAGTCCAGTGAAATAATTGTCTATCCAAGTGTACGAAGCACGGGGTGCTTGCCTTAGCCCATACAATGCTCTTTTGAGTTTGCACACATGTGACTCATTATTGAAGATATTGAAACCTTCAGGATTCTCTATGTACACCTCTTCCTCAATGATCCCGTTGAGAAATGCGTTTTTCACATCCATCTAATGAATGCGCCAGCCCATCTACGATGAGAGTGAAAGGATGGATCTTATGGAAGAGTACCTTGAAACAGGGGCAAAAGTATCATCATAATATCCCCTCGATATGTGAGAATCCCCGGGCCACAAATCTGGCCTTGTATTTCTCCACACTCCCATCAATAGCTTGCTTTACCTTGTAGATCCATATCGATCCAACCATTGATTTTTTGACCGCAATTGGGACTATCTCCCATGCATTTTTCTTGAAAATGGAGTCATACTCCTCCACCATTGCATCAACCCAAGTAGGTTGTTGCACTGATTCTTGAAAGGAAGATGGTTTAGTCACAATACATTTTCTCATAAGAGCCATGTATCCAATAAATCGGTCAGGAGACGGTCTCTGTCTGTGCTATGAAGTAGGGGCTCCTACATTATGTGCAGCATCAAGTCTCAGCCTATCAGCTTCCATGGTGCACCTTCTGCCATTTCTGATGAATGGCTCTGCATGAGTTTTTTCCTCCACTCCATGAATCTCCTCATGTGGCTGATCCACATCTTGCGACTCATCCTTGGGAACCAACAATTCCTCTTCTGCATGCAAGTCTAGCTCCCTCTCAAGGGACAACCACATGGCTTTCTCCTCGTCAAATTAGATATCCCGTCGCACAAAATTCATTCTGTTGTTTGGAAAATACACACGATAATTATGGGTTTCGATGTACCCCACAAAAATCCCAACCTCAATTGTTGGTTCCAGCTTCTTCCTAGTGTCCTTGGTCTAATGCACATAAACAGATGAGAAAAAAATCTTAAAGTGTGAAACATCAGGTTTCTTACTAGTGAAAGCCTCTTCAGGTGTACTCATGCCAAGTACTCTATGAGGACAAAAAAATTTCACATGTACCGTTGTATTGCATGTTTCCGCCCATAGATGCATTGGTAGGCCTTGATCATGCAACATCGCTCATGCTGCACCCACAAAAGTTTTATTCTTCCTCTCCGTGACCTCATTCTGTTGTGGGTTATGAGGCACTATGAGTTCTCTTTGAATTCATTCTTTGCTGCAGAATTTCTAGAATTCATTAGAGATATATTCTCCACCATTATCGCTCCTAACAGCCTTCACTTTCTTCTGTGAATATTTCTCCACTAGTGCTTTAAAATCACAGAACTTAGAGAACTTTTTTATCTTTCTTCTACATGAAGAAGATCCAACACTTATGAGAAAATTCATCAAAAAATATTACATAGTACTTATGTTTTGTTGTTGAAGCAACCGAGAAAGGACCACACATGTCTGTGTGAACTCTCTCAAGGATCCCCAAAGCTCGGTTTTCCTTCTCATGAAAGGTGGCCTTTACATATTTTCCCATTGTACATCCCTTCCATGTGTCTGACTACGCAAGTGTACCCCTGGGAAGACCAGTAGAAATCTGTTGCATGACTTTCAAGGCTTCGTGGTGAAGATGGCCCAATCACCTGTGCCATAATTTGCCCTCATCCTGGCTCACCACTTGATCTACCTTGCCCATCATTGCTGTGCAGCTATCTAGCTCCAGTTCTTATAGATTCTTAACTTGAATCCCTATCCTATTGGCTTGACCCATTGTTTTATGTCACAGGAAATATTTTCCATCACTAAAAACAACATCATATCCTATATCCTCCAATATTGCGACTGAGACCAAATTTTTCTTCCGATCTGGTACATGCATTACATCTTTTAATTGAAATGGCTTACCTGAATCCCTCTTAAAGGTAATGGTACAAATCTAGGTAGCACTGTACTGTCTATCGTCGCCCATTTCAATGCATCTAGAGATATTTCTCCTCCAAGTCATTGAAAATTTCCTTATCTCCTGTCATGTGAAAGGAAGCGCCACTATCTAAATACCACACAGATCCCAATGCACTGGAAACCATGCATGTGATCAATGAGAAGTCAAGCTCAAATTGTGAGGCAAGGGCCTCACCAGCTGCAGATCCAAAAACCTTCTTGTTCTTCTTATTTTGTGGATAGTTAGTAGCAAAATTCCCATGCTCGTGACAATGAAAACGCTTCAACTTGGACATGTCCTGCTTCTTTCCATTCTTTGACTCAGATTTAGAATGGAATCTATTCCCCTTCCCCTTCCTCACCTTGGAAGCCAAAGCAAAATCCTATTCATCCTCATTCTTAGATGAATATCCATCTCTGGCATTCCGTCTGAACTCCTCCTGCACTAAATCCAACCACAGTCGTTCCGAATCTGGAAATTTTTCCCTTCCATTGACAGAGTCTTGATAACTATGCCAAATTTTGGGAAGTCCTAGGAGAGCCAAGTTCACCAAATCATCATCAGCAACTGTTATTCCAACGGTCCCTAGTTCATCCCAACATTTGACAAACTTTGTTAGATATTTTGGAATGGTGACGCCCTTTTCCATCTTAATGTTCCTGAGTTTATCTTTGAGCGCCAATTTCCTATGGTCACTGATGCTTTGGAATAGATCCATCAAATCCTTCCAAATTTCATATGGTGTGGCTTTCACATGGAGGCTTGAGATAATGTGGTCTCGTACTTCCTCCAATAGGATCCTCCTTGCCTTTTCCACTTTCTTTTTCCATGCATCAAGATTTGTAGTATCCGCAACATCGGGTTTAGGAACATCTTTGTCAGTGAATTCCTTCAACCCATTGTCGCCAAGTACTGCCTCCATCCTGGCCTTCCAAGAAATATAGTTTGAGCTGCCCTCGAGTGCATACTCCAACCTCAAGCCATTGAAAGCCATTTCGATCTTGAATCAGTTGTAGCACCAAGAAAGTCTTTATGCAATTTCGAATTATATCCAGTGACAAACTCAGCTCCTGCTTCACTTCTGCAATTTCATGTGCTCTGATACCATGTAGAGATTATACAACAATATTGTATATCTTAGATTCACCTGATCTAATAATGTACTAAATTTAAATATTTAATTGCTTCTACAAATATTTTTCGGAATTAAAAACACAATCACTAATCACATGAACATGAAGAAATATCAATCACACATAACATAGATAATTTCCCAGGGAAAGCTTACATCTAAAAACCCCACTATCTTCTATTGTATATTCAACATGGATCATGAAACAACTACATACAAAACTATTCTCACAAGAGCCCTCTAGTACTCAGCTAATTGTCTCACACTGTCATATGCAAAACTGACCAACACATAGCCAATTCTCAGCCTCTAGACAACATGCCTTTCTTGCGCAATCCCTGATGGTAAAGATCCCTAAAAGATATGAATTATTGCCTGCCTTTCTTGTGCAAGTATCATGGGAACTCCAATGGGTGTTTTCCTGAATGTGTGCAAGCTAATAATCCTACAACTGATAGTCAACCTCCCTTTCACCTAGAACTCAACTGGGCCTCCACTAGATCTGACATGCATGTAGCTAATAATAGTAAATCCTCAGTTGCATGTGAGATCACTGATTGTGAGTTAATTGATATTTAATTCAATGAATCTCTCGCTAATGTATCTTCAGTTACAACTAGCACAACTATTTTTAACTCACTTAACTGAGTTACACTGATTTACAACTTGCACCAACTCATGCACCACTACACTTCGAACTCTGTTACAGCTAGAATTACTCTGCATGCCTCACCAACAACCTCTAACTCAAAATCCACTAGCTAACTAAATTTATCATTTTCAGTTAACTCATTCAAAAATAGACATGCACCTAAAAATATCACTCTAGGCCCCACCCTACTCTGGGAACTAAATGCAACCAGGTGCTTAATGAACTAAGCATGGGTGCTGAAATTTCTTGTTGAATCTCAACAATAGGTAACCCAAAATGAACCCATACCTGTTGAAAGAACATTTGTGTCGTCTATTATACAGTCATTTTCTTTTTTCACAGAACAATAATTCACATCTTGTTGAAATGATCAACCATGACATACATGTAGTCATGCCCTCTCCTGGACATAGGCAGTCCTCCAAAAAAATCCATGGAAATGTTGTCCCATGGTCGCAAAGGAATTAGAAGTGGCATGTACAAACCAATCTTTCAATTACTTGGCTTGATTGTCGAACACATCACACATCCTTTAATGTACTTCACAACTGTTTCATACATGCGAGGCCAATAATAATACCTTTGAATTTGTGCCATAATCTTGCTTACGCCAAAATGTCCTACAATTAGAGAAGAATGAGCTTCCTGAATAACATGCACCCTTTTTGTCTGTGGTATGCACAACTTACCCAAATGATATAACAACCTATCATGAATATGAAATTTGACTTCTTCCACCTGAGTACCATGAGTTATTGATTCATAAATATCTTTGAAATCAACATCAGTACTATAGAGTTTGACATAAATTTCAAGTTTCAATGAACTATTCTATAGTACTACTAAAGCATTCAAAGATGGTCTAGACAGCTTATCAGCTACTTTGCTTGTTACACCTTCCTTGTACTTAATTACTAAGTGAAATTTTTGAAGAAATCCAATCCATCTGTAGTGGCGAGATTGTTGCAACTTAGCCTATGACTGAAGGTATTGAAGCAACTAATGATCTGTGTGAATCATTGTTTCTTTACCCATTAAGTAGTGTTTCCATTTATTTACACTTTCAACCAAATCATATAGTTCTTTATCATATGTTGGATAATTTATTACTACCTTAGAAAAAGTTCCAGATAACCACTTGCATGTGTTTCAATTTTGAATCGCTGTTGAAGATCAAGTAAAGCTAAGATTGATGTTGTGATAAGTTTCTGTTTAAGTGAATCAAAATCTTTTTTTTATTCCCCCCCCACTGAAAGGAAACTTTAGATCCTGTTAAAGCATGTAATGGTGATGCAATCAAAGAAAACTGAGAAATGAATTTCCTCCAATACTGAACTGCACCTAGAAAACTCCTAACTTCTGTAACATTTTGTGGTCTTGGCCACTTAACAATCACATCTATCTGAGCTAGATATATCTTTAAATGACCACCTCCAACTATGTAACCAAGATAAACCAATGAAGTTTTCCAAATTCACATTTTGACAGCTTAATGTATAATTTTTCCCTATGCAACACTTTGAAAACCTATTTAACATGCCTAACATTCTCTTCCATACTGGAACTGAATATCATGATGTTATCTAAGTAGATTATGACAAACATATAAATGTATGGATAGAAGACAACATTCATAACATGCATGAAAGTTTCTGGTGCATTACACAAACCAAAAGGCATTACTAACCACTCAAATAGTCCTTGCGTAGTTTTGAATGTAGTTTTCCAGATGTCATTTACTGCTATCTGTATTTGATGATACCCGCTAAACAAATCCAACTTAGTGAAATAAACAACATTTTTCAATTAGTCAAGTAAATCATCTATCTTGGGAAGAGGATACATGTTCTTGATTGCGATTTTATTTAAGGCCCTAAAGTCAACGCACATTCTCCATGTCTCGTCTTTCTTAGGAACTAAAATAATGGGTGAACCACATGGAGATGAACTCGGTCGAATTAAACCTTTTTCAACCAGCTCTTGGTTTTGTTTCTTTATTTCTTCGTTCTCTATAACTTACATGCGATACATTCTAACATTAGGAAGAGGGGCATCGTACATCAACTGTATCTCATGTTGTATTTCCCATTTAGGAGGTAGATGTTTTGGTTCTTTAAATAGACTTTGAAAAGAATCTCACAGTTTAACCAAACTATCTTTAAACTAAGATTCACAACCTAAAAAGGAATCATGAAGATACTTACGTTGTTACTTTCCAACCATGAGTAAATATATCTTACTTGAACTTATTAGGCGCTTCATCTTATTAGCATTTACTAAATCCAAGTGAGTTTTGATTTTATGTGCCCGGACGATGTATTCAATCCCATATTTCTTAAGATTATTTCCTATGAAACACTGCATCACGATCATAGATATAAGGACTTCCTTGAACTATTCCACATATGTCTAATGGTATCACATCTAATTGCACTTCATCAATGTAATTAGTTGTGATGGAAAATTTTAATCGACACTGCTTTGTGACATGAATATGATTCTTTTCCTTTAGCCAACCCAATGGGTATGGTCTTAGATGATTCTGTGTCTCCAAACCTAATTTCTTAACTAATGATTCAGATATTAAATTTTCCTGTGACCCGCTGTCAAACAACATATCTATTTTCGTGTGCTTAGAAGTTACCCTTATGTGAAATAACTTAACTCTGATATCTTCATCCAAATGATTAATATTTGAAGAAGAAGCAGAAGTACTTGAACTTGAACTAGCATCAGAATTTTTACCTGTCGTAACCATTGCATTTATTTTCCCTTAATCACCTGAATCAGAGCCCAAGTCTTGTTGGATTGTTGCATTAGCCTTATTTTCACCTTTATTCTTCTGGAACTTCTTCGGTCTGAGTTTCGAGTGAAGTTTCCAACATCCGGCTTCATGATGTCTGATCCTCTGGCAGTGAGTACATGTAGGTCTTTCACCTTTCTTATGAGATGTCAATGTCTTCTTTCCCTTCTAACTGCTCTTCCTTTTGCTGTCTTTGGAATCCAACTATTTGGATGTCTTCGGTGAAAAATTGAATGGTTTTCCACCTGATTCGATATGTATGGCTTGAACACATACTTCATCAAAATCATTAGGATTAAAAATCAATAATGTATGCTGTAAATATAAATGTAAACTACCAATGCACTTTAATAAAGTTTCACGTGTATCGAAAGGAATAACAAGCGCCGACGCTTTCTTCCTGAACTCCTGAACATTTTGTCCCTTACCTTGTCACAAATGCTTCCAATCAATAACATCTTATTTCATGTATCCCAATGGATATAATTTTTTCCTGAGAGATTTTAAAAACTTAGACCAGGAGGAGATGACTTTACCTTTACGCTTTAAATCTATCTATGTTTTACTCTCCCACCAGATTAAAGCAGTTCCCCCCAACCTAAGAGTAGATAGCTGGATTTCTGTCTTTTCATTAGAAATGTTCTGAATCCTACAATACACTTCTAACTGCTTAATCTAGTTATCTAGTTTCTCTGGGTTCATTTAGCCATCATAAATAGGTAGTTCAAATTTTACATTAAGTTTCAAAATGTATTTCTGAGGTTTATTTTCTGTTCCAGAATCCGAACTAGAAGAAGAAGAAGAAGAAGATGATGATTATGATGATGGCGATGATGGAGGAGAAGGAGGTTTATCAAATTTTCCTTTCCCCTTGTCCTTCTTCGATGCCATTGAAGAAGAAGTTGCATCTCTTGCCTTATTATCTTCATAGAGTTCTCCCAACATCAGTTGCATGTTCAAAAAAAATTCTGAACTTGATTCTCGTCCATGAACTTCACTTCAGGAGTTTCACCTGCTTTAGTTCCTGTCATCGTCGATTGATGAGTGACATTCTTCTTTCCAATTTATGAATTGAACTCGTCAAGCATTCCTTCTCCACGTTGCAATCCTAACCTGGTTAAAATTCACTGGAAAATATACTACAAAGCACAACCCATTCCGATACCAAAATATATTATCTAAATGTGATCGAAATTAAGTGTTGAAGTAGAATTGATTAATTTCCATCAATGAATTGACTATTAACTAAATTTCTTAATGTGGAAGACTGGAGGAAATATAAATCATTAATGACTTAAACCAACATCATATTAAGAATGAAATTACAACAAAGAACATAGATAAGAGACAACAAACATTGATTACGGAGTTCGTCCCTGATGGACTACGTCTCCGAGTCCGCTTTCAAGATGGGCGTCTGTTTTTTTAAGATTGATTCGAGGAAGTATTTACATAGAAAAAACACTAAACTGAATGTGCTCGGAGGCACCTCTAGTCACTGACAGCGTAAATCTCTCTCTCCTAGCTTTCCAATGCCTATCTCTACGCTCTAATCCACCTCTGGACAACTAAGAAACACTGAAAACAACAACTGCATCTCTCGCTCCAAATCTAAATACAAAATCACTCATGTCTCTCCATGTCCTCATCATGGAAAAATTGTTGAGTTTATATAAGGTTGTTTTCAAACTCCTTGATGCCAATTTTAGCAAGTGGTTGAGCGATAAATGTGATGATAGGTCTCGGTTTTGTCACATTGTGACACCTAGTGTATTAGTGATAAGGTGATTGAATTAACACCTCGACGCATTTAACACTAAAACCCAAAATAGAACCTTATAATATAAATAAACCCTGGAGGTTAGAAAAACAAAGCGGATCCGTGGGCGGATTGACATGTGATCAGGCGGTCTAGCCGGTTGCTACCAACTCACGGTCTAATCCGACAGCTTCGCAATGGTGCGGTCAACCACCCGCATGTGACAGCCCAAACCTCTGGTGGTTGCGGCTTAGTTATGCGGTTAATCCCAAAATTTTATGCAACGATCACTGTTGATTTTTGTTCACATGGATTTATTGACGCGGTTCCGCTGCGGTTAAGGCCCAACGGTTAACTGTAATATGTCATATTTCGCTTGTTCACATGTCTTGACTGTTCCAATGCGGTTTATTGCTGCGGTTTAGGAATGTGTGTATTACAAACCTTTTAAAATATAATTTGAATGTTACAAAGTCCGTGACCCAATAGCATAGGTTTTAATACATAGCAATGTTTATACCACCATAGTTTTAATACTTAGGTTTGAGACCTTTGATAACATTTGTGCTAGGTCTTAGTGTTGATACTTAGGAGTTAGGACTAGGATTAAACCATAGTTTTTTTTTTCCCTTAAGTCTTTTACATGTCACAATTACATATATGTCACCATGACTTTGCATTTTACCACACATTCTAATTTTGAACCACACCTTAACCATAATGATACACGACATAACCATGAAGAAGTAACTCTCATCCAAAATACTTGAGGACGTGGTGATATGAATACTGAACCAAAAATCAGACAAATTGGAGCTGACTGGATGTCACTGTCGATATGCACTGAAAAAAGATCTTCCTGGATGACTTATTTATTATTTTAACTATTATTTTATTATTTTTCCTTAGGAGGACACTTTTAGGCTAGATTTTTCTCTAATTTCCTTGGGCACCACCAAGTCCTTGGATACACATCACATCCACAGTGGCATAACCACTTCAACCATTCCCAGGTTATGTCCACATAACACTGACACATCACCCATGTCACGTCCTGTCCACGTGGTGCTACCAAGTCATCAAAGAAGTGACCACGCCATATTTCAACCTCCATGTAGCCTTTGTGTGGGTGCACGTTGAACTTCCCATGTCAACCTAGGTGTGGGACCCACCGGATCCTCCCCATTGGTGTTTTGCGAGATATCTCCATTATAATTATTTTTGGCCAAAATCTAGTCCTTTGGGCTATCAAGATATGTTCACTCTTACTTTTTCCTAAAGCCTAGATATCCTAATACAACTAAGTCAAAGTTAATATAGCTTGTGCCATGTGCCCCTTTCACAATCATGATGATTTGTATCTCCTCTAAACCCCAGATCATGGACATGATTAGTTTTCAAAGGGGAAATCCAACAACATGGTGATCTGGCCTCCACGCAGTTGTGTCAACCCTTGGCACTGTTGAGTGCCTAGATCACTAAATTACTCCAACGTGTTAAGGAACCTTAAAATGTTGAAATTTGAGGAATTTTCTAAAGGATTTGGGTGTTGACCCAAAGGCCTATTTCTCAAAAGGAGTTGGCCAAGGTAAAAATTATGGCCTCCAACAAATGCAACGAGTCTACAACTCGAATCTTAAATATTTTATCATGCTTTTTCTAAATATGGTGACTTCTGAGTGAATAATTCAAATTTCTCATTCAAGAAATCAACAACAAGGAAATATTTCTGATATTTACAGTTTTCAACCATTTTCATAAAATATAGTCCTTTCATTACAACCCAACCGACACTTAACTACCAACATACAAATAATCGATATCTCAAAAATGGCATAGTAGCTCCATGGTGCTACCAAATCATTAGAGACCTAATACATAATATTGAAAATAAGCAATGGTAAGTGTAATAAAAACATTCAACATCCACACATGAATATTTATGTCCATAGAAACATTCATCATTACAAAAATATATCACATCCTAAAAGTCATGTATACACAATTTTATACTTATCTGAGTGAATTAAGATGGATAGAAATTGAAGGAGGGACTGAAACTCTCCACCCAACCATAGGAAAGGCACACTGTAATATTTTTTTTAGTTCAATACCCCTGATTTAGATCTAAAGTCTGAGGGGATGTTGGTTCAAGGAAATCACACCAAGGGAAGGCTCACACACTCAAGAGGTGGATTCCACTATCCAAGTTACTTATCTATTTCCCTCTTTAAGTAAGTACCATAGTGAATACCTCACTACTATGAGCTTAATCATAGGGATTCAACCATCCATCCATCAACAAAAAATTTCTTCTCCCATTTTTGTTAATGGATCGATTCCCCCCCCCCCCCTGATTTTTTCTTGATCCTTTATTCAGTGTTGTTTGTTTTACATATTTTCTACTCTCTTCCATCCATCACGTATTTTCATCTTTCAGGTGGTGGTTTGATCTATTACGTGACCTCCTCCCTCTTCGAGGTGAGGGAGTTGTCTCCACTTCTCCACTCTATTTTCCTAAGGATGTTTTTCCTTTTATTTCGATCCATGAGGAAGGGATAGGCATGATGCCATCCTCCACCATGTTAGCCCAATCTGAAACCCTTAATTCCTATCAACAAAGATTGGTAGTTGGTCAGGGAAATGTTAAATAGATTAAATGATACCAATATGGGTCTCCCCAACATCCACACAATAGGCATCCAATAAGCATGCAACATGCACCCAACAAGTGCACAACATGAATGTCAGAGGAAACCAACATGCATGCCACAAGAAACCAATAGGCACACAACAAGAAATGCCCTTATAAGATTGGATGTGTGTGTCCCTTAGTTCATGTCAGCCAATTAAAATTCACATTTAATTTATTATATGTTTACAACACAATGTCTCAACTAGCCATGGCCTCCATTTTAGTGTGAGAAAATCACAATTTTAAGATTATAAAAATAGGGGTAACCTTAGGGATGTTACACTCCCACACTTCATGGATGATGATTTCACACTATTTGGAGATACTTCTACTTCATGATGGACATTTCCCACTTGATGGAGATTTTTGTGCTTGAATATGTCATGGAACACCTCCAAATACCCTCCTACACCATTGGTACCTTGGAGACTACCCATTAGATCTAGGTTATTGCTCCCACATGATGATGTGGTGCCTTATTACATGATGTCGGGCTTTAGGAGGATGACAATGGGCTCGTGAGGAAACTTTGTGGTGATGATACATGACCTTTGAAGAGGAGAATTTTCCCTTGGACTATTCATTGTACCTTTTGATTGAGAGACATGTCTTTTGAGGCCTCTACACTCACACATGTGTCCTCTTTAAGGATATTTTTCATATTTTATCATTGTATTTCACATTTGAGGCTATTCTAGGGGGTGACTATCCAACTTGTATGATGGATTTGTTATTCCCTCTGCATAATATTATAATTTTCCCAATATTCTATGCCACCCCCCTTCACCCTATATCGAGTGGGTGGGGGTGTCATGAAGTATTTAGAATGTTATCCTCATATAAGAAAAATTATAATGTTGGGAAAATTGTAATATTGGCGGGGTGGAGGTGTTAGGAAGTATTGGGAAAATCATCCTCATATAGGACAAATTATAATGTTGGGAAAGTTATAATATGGGCAGGGTAGGGGAAAATATTGATCAAATTGCCTTATATAGGGCATATTATAATACAATATTTTAATTTACAGAATATTTTCTCCTACCCTTATGCACACCCCCCCAAATATTGAGAACATTACATTATTATATTATAATTTTCCTTATAAGAGGGAAAGTTCCATAATATTTAACCCCATATTCATGGGCAAGGGTTTACAAAATATTGGTCAAATTATAATATAACATTATATTTTTCAAATATTTCCCTCCACCCCGAAATAAAATATTAGGAAAAATATAATATTATATTATGAGGGTGATTTTCCTAATATTTCCCCCCCAAAACCTGCTCTATATAATATAATTATATATCATAATTTGTCCTATATGAGGGTAATTTGTTCAATATTTTCCCTCTCCCTCACCCCAACCCTATATATTATAATTTTCACAATATGAAGATATTGTATATCATAATTTTCCCCATATGAAAATAATTTTCCGAATATTTTCCCTCACCCCCACCTTATATATTATAATTTTCACAATATGAAGGAAATTTGCCCAACATTTCCCACACCCCTACCCTATATGGCCATTGGTGGGGAAAATATATAACCACCATATATGGACAGGGAGAATATTATAACCATATATGAGCAGAAGGAAAATATTATAATTTCCCGCTCAAAGAAATATCAAGAAATTCTAAAATATAATAATATTAAAATATTATAGTTTAATATTTCCTCCAACCCTCCCCTCGTAAAGAGGGCTATATTATAGTTTGACCAATATTTTCTTCACCTTGTACGAAATTATAAAGTTGAAATGGAAAGAAATATTAAAATTATTATAATACTATACGAAATTATAACGTGGAAGTAGAAGGAAATCTGAAAATTATTATAATACTATATTATAATTTAAGAAATATTTCATTCATTTTATATGAAATTCGAATATTATAAAATGTTGAGAGGAATATTGAACACATTATAATATTATAAGGTAGAAGTAAGGAGATATTGTGCACCAAATTATAATATTATAGGATGAAATTATAATATTATAGGATGGGGTAGAGAGAATATTAAGTAAATTATAATATATTCCCTCATATTCATATAGAGTGGAGTGCAGGTAAGTTATAATATTATATAATAATTTACTCATCCTTAATCATTATAATTTGTTCAATATTTACTCCAATCCTCATTTATTATAATCACCTAAATAAGTGTGTATATTTTAAAATTAAAACAAAACTTCCGAAATGAAATATTGGATTTATATCCAATCTTTAGTCTCCCTTATCACCCTCTCATGTTAAACTTGAATCAATATTAAATAAACTTGGCTAAATTATCTCTTCTTTTTTATTTTATTTTTGATATTGCTACGTGTAGATTCGAGGGATCCGTCATTTTAGCAACCGTGGAGACTAAACAACACCAAATTATTAGACCTGCTCGTCCCCTCCGTTTTAATCATCAATGCAGTGTCATTTTTGCATCAGCATTTATGCTCTTATTCCAAAGACTGTGAGCCTACAAATAGGTTGGTATGGGATAGTGAGTCTTTTTATACCGAAGGTGTTTTTTCTCTGGAGTTGGTTGGGTAAATATTTTTTATTTTAGTTAATTTTTGTGTTTCAATTTTTTTTTCGATTAAATGGTTTTTGACCATGTTATAGGTATTATCAGGCTAGGTGGTCTTATAGTAAAAAGTTGGTATGAGATAGCTAGTATTTTTACATTGAAAGTGTTTTTTTATAAAATTAGTTAAAAAAACACTGTTGATTCCAACCAATCTCCTTATTCCATTTTATTCATCTTATCAAATGATTTTTGACCACGTTGCAGGTATTTGTCAGGATAGGTCGCCTCAGATAGGTTTGAGTATCAGCTTATTTGTCAGGCCAGGTTGCCTAAGATAGGTTCGAGTATTAGATTTTCCAGCGAATACTTCACGTTTTGGACCTCATGTCCCTACGCGTTCTGGACCTCGCGTCCCTTGTAGTACTTGACGCGTCAAATCCCGGGATCGCACTGAAACCTACAGTCGCTGGCGTTTCTCATCCTCGCAGGGCAACCCACAGACACTAGCGGTTATGGACCTACAGACACTAGTGCTTATAGACGTCTACCATTATTTCCCTATATATTTTTTAGCCGTATATGCCCATATTTAGATTTAAAATATGTCTAGATTTAAATTTGTTTAAATCTAACTGTGGATAGAAATCTAATTGTGGACACTGCCCAATGCCTGAAAAATATGTGAAAAATATGTATCGCCTTTCTGGACATGTTTCATTCCATCCCACCTGAGATCATGAGGCTCCACCAACTCGTTTACTTGCATCTCAGCTATGACAAAAAACTGTCCGAAAAAATCCCTTCCAATGTCTGGAACACGGCGCTGGAGCTGGATTGGTGCATGAATGACCTCATGGGATATCGAAGATCTTTGTTAGTTTGATAAGTTCTCAGCTTTAGGGGCAAATGTTCATAAAATCTAAACTTTAAAAAATAAAGTAGGTGAATTTTATTTGGACTAGGCTACTCATATTATACATCCTTGGGGAAACCATCGTCTAGAGCAGGTTCCTTTCCTCCATTTTCAACTCTCGGGGATTCATTCAGCACACTCGGAAAAGCAAGTTTACTATCTTCAACTGCAACTGGAGAAAAAAGTAGTTTGACATTGTTGCTTTCGATTGTTTGAGCTCTGTCTTTGTTAGATTTCACTATTACTGAAATCTTCTGATATTTCATATGATCAGTGCTCAAAATATCGATGCCCATATTCTGAAAATTCTCCAAAACAAAATCCTCTTATCGGTTGGAAAATCCTCGCTTGTTGCACAATAGTAGTTCAGCTGGATCAAGAGCCCTTGTTACTCGTGAAATGTCACAAAACAGATCGGATCTGCCACATTCCACTACACAAAACATTGAATAATTTGTTGGAAATTTGGAATGCAATGAGATAGAGGAAATGTGTTTCCTCAATCACAGAGAATACAAACAATATGAGGAAATTAAAATTAACAGTCATACACAGGCAACGATATACAAGAGAGGAACAAACTTCTTTTTCATTCCATCATTCTCAAAATGAAATTACATTTATGCTTTTATCAAAACGGCTGAAGCCTATAAACCTAATCCTATCAATGATAATTCAATGTTGAATATACGTTCAACAACTAATCGTCCTTGGACCATCAAAAGACCCATTTCTACATTTAATCGGCACGCAGGTTGTATTCTTCTTATACATAAAAACACGTTCAAACGCATTCAAACACACAAGCTGGCAGACCTCAAACTTTATGTGATTTGACTTGAGTCCTCATTGCATCCAGCTCCTCATCGCAGATCGGCGAGCTTAACCTTTATCTGGCGCGAACACGGGTAAACATAAAAGGTTGTGGGCACGATGTGTGATGGTGCAATCGCGTCGCAAAAAAAATAACATATGTTGTGGCACTTTATGGGAAAACATAAACGATTGCAAATGTGATGTGCGACAACATGATCGCATTGCATGTCAAATATCTTAACCTGCGATTGCGGAAAGGTAAGTCATAAATAATGCGAAATGCACTTTGTGGGTGGCTAAAAGTTAGTAAGTGTGAAATGCGGAATACAAAGAAATGAACGCAAAAACAAAGTTTGGTCCATGCGGTAAGGTATAAGGTAGGTCCCGCTAGATATCGCATCATCCATCGGTCATTCCCAGACATTTTCTGAGATACTCAAAACTTTTCTGTTCTAATGGCTTTGTGAGGATATTAACAAATTGTTCCTTTGTCCTGCAGTGCTGCAAAACAATCTAATCATTGTTAACCATTTCCCTTATAAAATGATATTTAGCATCTATGTGCTTTGTTCTCTTGTGGAAAACATAATTCCTTGATAATGCTATTTCTGAGCTATTATCCGACAATAAATTGTGGTTCCTTTGTCTTTCTCATGACATAAGTCTCTCAGCATCCTTCTCATCCATACTTCTTGGCATGCTGTTGTTGTTGTTGCCACATATTCTACTTTTGTTGTTGATAAAGCGACTATTGGTTGCTTCTTGGAAGCCCATGAAATGGCTCCCTATCCCAAATGAAACACATACTCAAATTTTCTCTTCCTATCATCTACACTTCCAACCCAATGAATGTCAGTGTATCTAATAAACTTAAAATTATTAGTTGAGGAGTATAGAACACCGTACTCCTTCATTCCATTCACATACCTTAAACTCCTCTTGGCTTCTTACCAATGTGTCTCCTTTGGTGTTTCCATGAATCTGGAAATTAAACTTACAACATACATAATATCAGGCCTAGTTGCCATCAAATACATGAGGTTGCCAACTCTACTCCTGTACAATGTCAGATCGATATTCTTGTTGCAATCTTCTTTGCTTAACTTCAACCCCATGACATTTGGAGTTACTATTGCTTTGTTGTGCTGCATGTTTAACCTCTTCAAAACTTCTGCAACATATTTTGCTTGGGAAATAGAAATTCCCTTTTCATTTTGCTTTACTTCTATGCCCAAGAAGTATCTCAATAAACCCAAATCAGTCATTTCAAATTCACTCTTCATGACTACTTTAAAATCAGCAATGAGAAAAACTTCATTGCTTGTAAAGATTAAACCATCTACATATAAAACAACAATAAGTATCTTACCATCATTTTCTTTGATGTAGAGTGTGGGTTCACCATCACATTTTTCAAACCCATTTTCTGTCAGGTAAGAATCAATTCTGTCTACCATGCTCTTGGTGCTTGCTTCAGCCCATAAAGAGCTTTCTTCAACTTGCACACTTTGTGCTTTTGGCCTTCAACTTCATAGCCTGGAGGTTGTTCAACATATACCTACTCTTTCAACACTCCATTCAGAAATGTTGACTTCACGTCCATTTGGTTGAATTTCCATTTTTTTTGTGCTGCTATGGACATCACTGTTCTCATTGTTTCCATCCTTGCAACTAGTGAAAAGGTTTCTTCATAGTCTCTTCCTTGTTGCTGGTTGTAGCCTTTCACAACAAGTCTTGCTTTGTGCCTTTCAATCTTGCCTTCAACATTTCTCTCAGTCTTATAGACCCATTTTACTCCAAGGACATATTTACCTTTTGGGAGGTCTACTAACTCCCATGTGTCATTCTTTTCTATTGCACCAATCCCTTCATTCATTGCTTCAATCAATTTTTCTTCTTTTACTACATATTCAAAATTAATTGGGTCATGAACATGAAAATACAAAGAAAATAAAGAGTTCATACCATTACCATTATCAAATTCTTGCTCATAAATTTCACTCAAGTTTCTAAATCTTGGTCTTCTTGGTGTGCTTGGAGTTCCACTTGAACTCGAGGGAGTTTATGATCCTTCTGGTGTGATTGGAGAAGCACTTCCTTGATTTCTCAAGGCTTTTTTGTTTCCTGCTTGTGGTGTGCTCTACTGTGCTTGTGTAGGTGGAGGAGGAACCACCGTGGAGGAATTATTTTCTATTGTTCATTCCTCTTGCTCTTCATGAGACACACATGTATTCACGTTCACTATTTTCTCTAAGCTTCCATCCCAAGCTTCTTCTATAATAAACTGCACATCTCTGTTGAATATAAATTTCTTGGTGGATGGATTATAGAGTTTGTATGCCTTGGACTTATCACTGTATCCAACAAAGATACACTTCTCCCCCTTGTTTTCCAACTTCTTCCTTAGTTGATCTGGGACATGTGCATAAGCCACACATCCAAATACTTTCATGTGAGTGACAAACTGCTTTGTTCCACTCCATGATTCTTCCGAAACTCTGTTCATAACAACTTTGGTTGGGCATTTATTCAAAATATATGCTGCACAATTGACAGCTTCAGTGCAATACTCATTTGGTAAATGTTTTTCCTTCAACATGCTTCTGACCATGTCCATGATGGTCCTGTTCTTCCTTTCTGCAACATTTTTTTGCTGTAGTGTGTAGCTTGTGGTAAACTGCTTGTGTATGCCATTATCCCTACAGAAACGTAGAAAATATTTGGAGATGTATTATTTTCCTCTATCAGTTCTTAGCACTTTGATGTAGTACCCACTCTGCTTCTCAACAAGAGCTTTGAAGTGGTAGAACTATTCAAACACTTCACTCTTCTATTTCAATAATTTCACCCATGTCTTTCTGGTGTAATCATTTATAAATGTCAAAACATAATGGCTGCCAGCTAAAGATGGCGTTTTCATTGGTCCACACAAATCTGAGTGGACAATCACTAAGGGTGCCTTTACCCTTATACCCTTCCGTGCTGGAAAGTATTATCTTTGTTGTTTTACTAAGATGCAGCCTTCACATAGGTTGTTTGGTTTCTCAATGAGTGGTAATCCTTTTTCCATCCATTTTCTATGTAAGAGGTTCAAACCTCCAAAATCGATATGTCCAAATCTCAAATTCCATAACTAGTTTTTGTCTTTCATTTCTTCTTGAAAGACCTCTTGTGTGACTGCTACTACCACACCTCCTTCCTTCAAGTTTGTTCTGAGCTTGAGAGGAAACATCCTATTCTTTGTCATATGCACTTCTGCAATGACCCTTTTACTTGGAGGTATGTCCATGATAGCGCACACGTTATTCTTAAAGAAGACATTGTAGCCCTTGTTCATGAGCTTTCCAATGCTCAAAAGGTTACATTTCTGGCCAGGTACATATAGACATCTGGCACAAATTTATTTTCTCCCTTCCTTGTCAGTATGTTGACTATTCCTTTTCCCTTGAAAGAGACTTTGCTATCAGTCCCTGTTATCACTCAGATTTCACATCTTCATCCAGATTGGCAAACATTTCTATGTTTCCAGTCATGTGGTTGCTACAAACTGAGTCTAAGAACCATACATATTCATGTTTTTCTTGTGCTACATTACATGTTAAAAGCACATTACTTTGGTTCTTATCTTGTTTTTCAAAATTAATATTTTTCCTATTATTCATGTCATTTTGTTTCTTCCTACATTCATCAGCATAATGCCCATAATTTTTACAATAACGACATTGGATTTGGGATTTATCATATCTTTTTCCATGTGCTTGACTCTGGCTTGAGCCTTCACTTTGATTTTGGTTGATGCCCCTTCCACTTATGCTTGTAGGGTTGTTTCTTCCACTTGTATGTGAGATTCTTCTTTTTCCTCTGTAATTCGATCTTCCTTTTCCAATGAGGTATTCGCTATTATGTTCAGTCTATGTTCATGAGACATCAGGGATGCACAAAGCTCATCCACTAAAAATTGTGAGAGATCCTTTGTCTCTTCTATTGCCACTACTATGGCATCAAATCTTGAGGGTAGATTTCTCAAGATTTTCTCCACTATTATTCATTCCTCAACTGCCTCTCCATGAGACCTTATTTAGGTGACCAACCCAATCACATGTGTGAAGAACGAGTCTATGTTATCAGACTCTTTATACAGAGAGTTTCAAAGTCTCTCCTCAACATTTGTAGCTTTGTTGTCTTCACTTTCTCCATGCCTTGATAGGTTGTCTTGAGAATATCCCACACCTCCTTAGACTTTGTTGTTTCTGCAATCCTTGGGAATATACTCTTGTGTACTGCTTGAGAGAGATAGAAGAGGGATTTGGAGTCCTTCTTCCTATTATCTCTCAACAAGTATCTTTCTATTGCTGTCAAATCAGCCAGCGCTACTTCATCTGTTGGTTCTTGGAAACCTTGTTACACCAACTCCCATATATCTTGTGAAGCAAATAGGGTTCTCATTGTAATTGCCCCATAATCATAATTCTTCCCATTAAACTGTGGTAGTTGGGGATTTTTCAGGCTTGTGCCTACTGCTGCCATTCTAACTGTGTTAAAAAAATAATCAACTTGACTATGTCAAACATAAGATTTCTCACTACTAGAGAAATCTGCTTCTCAAACCAATCTTACAGCTTTAGCAGTGAAGAGCGAGCTAGTGCATCTTTCACCAAGAGCCTAGACCCGCTCTGATACCATGTTGGAAATTCTAAATGCAATCAGAAAGAGGAAATTTTTTTCCTTAATGACAGAGAATACAAACAATATGTAGAAATTAAAATTAACATTCATACACAGGCAGTAATACACAGGAAAGGAACAAACTTCTTTTTCATTCCATCATTCTCAAAATGAAATTACATTTATGCTTTTATAAAAATGGTCGAAGCCTATAAACCTAATGCTATCAATGCTAATTTAATGTTGAACAGACGTTCAACAACTATTTGTCCTTAGGCCGTCAAAAGACCCATTTCTACATTTAATCGACACACAGGCCGTATTTTGCTTATACATAAAAACACGCGAAAATGTGTTCAAACACACAAACTGGAGGACCTCAAACTTTATGTGATTCAGCTTGAGTCATCATTGCATCTGGCTCCTCATCACAGATCGCAGATCGACGAGTTTAAATTTTATCTAGCGTGAACACAGGTAAACATAAAAGGTTGCAGGCGCAATGTGTGATGGCGCAATCACGTCATAAAACAAATAACATATGCTGCGACATTTTATGGGAAAACATAAACGATTGCAAATGCGATGTGCAATAGCATGATCACATTGCATGTCAAATATCTTACTTGCGGCTGCAGAAAGGTAAGTCATAAATAATTTGAAATGCGCTTTGCGGGTGGTTAAAAGTTGGTAAGTGTGAAATGTGGAACACAAAGAAATGAACCCAAAAACAAAGTTTGGTCCATGCGGTAAGGTATAAGGTAGGTCCTACTAGATATCGCATCGGTGGTAAAACAACATATGGAAAATGGCTTAAATGGTAAAAATAAAAACTTGCGATTTGCACGCTGCGGGCAAAAGGGAAGTCAGTGCGGTAGATGGAATTAAACACAGAGTTTAAGGCTTGGTACTATGTTTTGATCTTTGCGTGGATTACGTGAAAATGCCTCCAGCTTCTTGGAACTGCTGTTGTCCTTCTCTGCTGTCAAAATTAATGAAATTTGTGGGCTGCGCCGCTTCTCATTCATGGCGGTGGATGGGAGTAAAATTCCAACATAATTTCCTTGTTACAAATTTTTGAAAAGAAAAAAAACAACCATTCATCTGTGACGCACAAAAGGAATTTGACTATTATTCTTACGTCTTGCATCATTGGCCCTTATTTTGTAACAAATGCAACATTTATTGAGTTTTATGATCTTATGTATAACTGTAAATAATAAATAGTCAGACTTTAAATTTTTTGTAAAGCCATAGCTTAGATAATGCAAAAGTTGAATTGAATACAAAATTTATGAGTGTGATCCAAAGCATAATGGTATGGAAAAACGATGATCATTCAATTAATTTGTTAAGTTTGAAGTGATGTTTGCAATAATTCAAAAGAAATCCGCGAAAAATACATTACAAATATTCTTTATAAGATTTATGCAAAGCTGGGTTTCGAGTTAAAAAGAGAATAAAATAAAATAAAATTGACCAATAGAAGAATTATTTGCGAGTTTCAACTAAATTTTGTATTTCCAACATATATTAAAGGAAACCCTTAGTAAATGTATTTTTTCATCCTTTGATATAGTTTTAAGGGAATGCAAGGTATGTAAAGCTGATTTTCCAATAAAAAAATGAATAAAAACAAATAAAATTGACCAATAAAAAGAAATATTCCCGAGTTTCAAATAAATTTTGTATTTCCAATATATTAAAGGAAACCCTCAATGAATGTATTTTAGAAGTTTTATCTTAATATTTTATGGGTTAAATATTCTTCAAATGGAGTGAAATAGAGGAAACAAACAATATGTACTAGTAGAGTAGGAAAGGCTTTTGATCTCGTTGTTATGTAAGTTGATTTTCAGGAATTCAATATCCATCCAAGAGATGTTTACATGTTTAGAAGAGTGAGCCAGCAGTCTCTTACAACTAAAATTTTTCCCTTTGAAATCTTTATAATCAACGAAAATCACAATAATCATGTTAGTAGAGATAATTTATGAATTTTGAATCCTTTTTCTTCTTGAACTATGACTGGCAACGTCTTTATTTGACTTAGCTTGAAAATATTTTAATACTCCTTACTAGATTACGGATTTGATTTGGTATCAAAAGCGCCCCGACACTTATAACTTGTAATAAATGATACAAGATTACGGATTTGATTAGGTATTAAAAGCACCCCGGTACTTATAACCTATAATAAATGATGCAATATTTTCAACAAATTCATTGAGTCGAATAGAGGTTCTAAGTTTTGGAGTTTAGGAAAAACAATTGGTTGGTCTAAGAGTTTTGTTATTTTTATTATTTAAAATAATTTTTTAATATAAGAATGAATTTAGTACTCAGACTTTCAAGTTGTGGAGTGATTTTAATTGTGGAATATTTTTACTTAAAATTTATGATACTAACAGATTATTATTTGAACAAATTTGAAAAAAAAAAAATTCTAAACCAATTGCAAAAAAATAAATAAATTAAAAAAACCAAAAAGAAAATAAGTAAACTAATGGTTAAACAGTTCCATCTATACAACACACCAGTACCTTACCACCATTCATAAAATCATCGATGTCATGAGGCAACTAAAGCAGGTAATGTACATATCCATGTGTGTAGGCAACTAAATCCCGAAGAAAGATAATGCCCATATCCACATGGAGAGGAAAATTCAAGAACGTTTAAAATAATTTTGGATGGCTATCGCCTTATGATGGGTTGAAATTTTTGGCCTAGACATGTTTTGGTTAGGTTTTCATGGCGTAGATGCTAGATCTTATTAGATGAAAGTAACTAAAGATAAATGTTACCATGGAAAGGACTTAAGGCTTCCAATTTTGGTATATTGCTTTCAAATTAGAAAGGCCCTAAATAGACATAATCAACAAGAATCGTGGACGGAGTTTGACCATGAGGGATAAAAGGTTCGTACATATATATTGGATATATTGGCTTATGTGAATAAAATATTATAATTACTATTATATTTAGTGGCTTATTCGACTAAAAATATTGCACCCCAATTATGAGGAAAGCTATGTGTTGCGGGCAATGCAACCCTAAGGTCTTGGGTTGATAAACCTTCACATATCAGGGGATAAGAAATATAAGCAATATAGGATCACAGAGAACACTCTAAAAAGTTCCTAAGATATAGCCAAACAAGCATCTTCCAGATATTTCCGCTCTGGGTGATGAGGACCACACACCAAAACACAAGAAAGCGAAATAATAGGACCATCCGAAAATAGTCTGGGGTAATTATGCCCCATGCCTACCAGCGAAGCTAATAGAAACAGTTACACTGACCTCCTAACAACAGCCTTTTCCAGTGCAAGTCCCCAAGCTTCGCAAGGGCACCCTTTAGAACAACTGATGGAATTGATGTAATGTCTATCTCAGGTACCATGCGTATCCCCCCCTGCAGTCCCCTTTGTGGTCCCTAGTAGAGGCAACTAAGGGCACCAATCTGTATCGGCAGCTGGGCGGAACTGTCTTAGGTCAAGATTCAACAAATAGGAGAGGGGGTATATCTCTTCTTTGTCTGCACTCTCCCTCGTGCTTGACTCTCTGGAGGAGAGATTTCCCGGTCCACTTAACGGAGTTAGATTTCGCTCTTTAATAGATTTTCTATGTTTAACAGTTTGTGCGGCCTTGGAGAGTTAACTCTCCACTCAGCTATTCAAAGTCCCTACAACCTAGCTAGTTGGTGTATGATTAATGACAATGATACAAAAACTTATAGTTTCTTTTCATTATAGTGCTTTATTTTAAATCAGTTGTTACTTAAGTCAAGGGTATATGGAAGTGAAACTGATGGCGTTTGTTGAAACAAAAGAAATCAATGAAAACCTAACTACATGCGAATGTAGTAATTTCCTTTCGATGAAAAGAGATCTCTACATGGGTTCTACAAAACTAAGTAAGCAAAAAACTTTGTATTTCTTTTTAGTTACTCATACTTCACACAATCCAGAAAACTATGAAAAAGACTAAAATGCTTCAATGCACTTAATGCAAACTACCAATGACATGCAAATTCTAATATTTCTAACGTCAAAGAAGCGAAAAGAGTCTCTAGAAAGAAAATGGTTCAATCAATTTTTGACAAAAAAACAAGGCTAGTTCCAAACATAACTCCTATGCATAAAAATGCCAAAAATGTACTTGATACAAAAAGAGAGAAATCAAGAAAAGAATTCCTTCACAATCAAGCCAAGAACCAAAGATTAGAAACCAACAAAAGCTTCAAAAGACATGAAGAAACCATAAAAATGAACTTAACGCAAAAGCTATGGAAAACACAAATGTTTTTTGGGCTTGTCACTTATAATGGAAGAAAAATATTTCAAGAAAACAAGCATAAAACTACCCAAGGAACCGAAATCAAGAAAAATGAGTCTCAACAATGGCTTCAAAGTGCTCAAGACAACTGTGCTACTTTCGTAGCGGGACCCAAATGAGTAAGAAGGAGCAAAAACTAAAATAATTGATTCAGTACAGTATCACAATCTTTCAGCAAACAAAACTCAAAAACCAAAAGAAATATTCTTCAAGATTCGCCACGAAGATAGTCCCAGGAATCAAGAAAACCAAGATAGTCCAAAAATGGAAAACAACAAAAGCGAAGCAATGCATAAGGCCAAGAAGAGAAAACAAGCAGAGGCTCACTATTCTAAATGGTTAGAACAACCAAGAACTCCAGGAAGATATCTTGGTGCTACATCCATGATTGCAATCACACAAAATAGGAAATTTACCAAATTGCTAGGTTTTCGCAAGTACAAGAGAGAAATGGATATGTAACCACCATAAACACAGTAGAGACACCTTAAAGACACCATAGGAATGGTTCACCACAGAAAAAAAAGACAACAAAGGATAAAAACTCAAATTTTCCCAGGCATACGTGGTTTTGCAATATGCAAAAAGCGTGTATATGCGACTGTATCTAAAGAAACTCGCATATACGCGGGTTCTTTTGGAAAATACAGGAGGTATATGCGACTGTGCAAATACTAAGTAGCGTATGTAAACCAAGATAAGAAAAAAAAGAAAAATTCAAGCCTGATCAAAAGACCAGGTCTTCTGTCTAATTGAAAAAAGACTTATTAGACCATAAAAAAGTGATAAACCTATCAGGAAGCCTACAAGATAGATAAACAACCCAAACTAGGAATCACATGAAGGTAATCCCCACTGGAGTCGCCATTTCTATTGTAGGCAATGCTACCCTAAGGTCTTGGGTTGATAAACCTTCACAGATCAGGGGCATGTCATCATAAGAAGGACTCACTAAACCAACTTATATGCTCAACACTAGAAACTAAAGGTTGCATACCTTACCCATATATCCTTCGGTTATAGTAGATCTGGTGGAGTGAAAACCCCCTGCAACTCTTTGTGCTCTAGAACCTGCAAACCAGCAAAGAACAAGCACAAAAACCTAGTCGTATAGCATATATATGTTCTAGATGTTAGTGAAAAGCATGCATAATATCATAAAAACAATAATAAATGAACTATTTTAGATCATTACAAATCTATAAGAGATAAAAGACACGTGAACATCAAGAACAAGATGATGTGTCTTTCATTGATAACATGTATAGTAAACAAATGTGCAGAGATCACCTGAAATCTTCCACGGCCTCAATCATACAGTCCTCTGGATTCGTCCAGCCCTAGCCTCTCAAAACTTCTTCCAAGAATAGTGCACAATGGATGTCACATAGGATGAGTGAGCATATCAAGGAAACAAGGGTTTCCTGAAAAATCTAGGAAGTGCGGGAGGCACAGGGAAAATATCAGACTTGGATAGGGCTCTAACAGAGTATAATAACTATAATTCTCTCTCTTCTTCCTCTTAGGCCATTCCCTTGAGGGGCTTTTATACTCCCTCAAATTAGTTTTTTTCAGTTGGGGAATAGTTAGCCCATGGGCTGGGGTAGTTAAGCTACAGGAATAACTGTAAACCATGCCTCAAAATTAGGGAAATTATATATTTTTTATTGTTTAAAATAGCATACGTGGTTCTCTATGTATGGATTCGTGTGTATACGCGGAAAATTCTCAGTAGAGTCGCGTATGGGTTTTAAGAAACTGTTTTTTGAGTAACATGACCAAGTTTGAATGGAAGGGGTGCCCAAGGCCAATGCATAGGTCATCAAGTATATAATGGTGATAAATGATGCTATAACACTATGTCTCTACACATATCCTGTCAATCCATGGTCTATTAGGAGGAAGGCTTTTTTTCATGGGCAGACTAGATGGAGTTTATTAATCCATGGTCTATTAGGAGGAAGTATTTTTTGCATGGGTAGACTAGATGGAGTTTATTGAGGCATATAGCAACATGAATGGCTTGTTCTTTTAGTATTAGTAATGTGAGAATGCAATTGTAGATGAAGAAGAAGATTCTTATGATGAGGAAGAAAGACTTCATGACAAGAAGATTTTTATGATGAGAAAGAAAGACTTCATGACACATATACTTTAGTGCTTTTTCTATCTCACTCCATCGGTAATGCACCATCCCATTATTGTTTTTGTTGCATTTTAATTTCTTGCACTATTACACTAAGGGAATTTTTAAGACATTTGTTTAAGACAAAAGAAATCTTTTGTCTTAAAAATCACTTTTTATTTTAGTTATTTTACATTAAAATTTAATATCAATTGAATTGTCTTAAATATAAAATTTAAGACAAAAGTAGTCTAAGACAAAAATAGTTTGAGAACTTTATATTTAAGACAAACACAATTTGAGACAAAAATATTTTAAGACAAAAACAATTTAAGACAAAAATATTTTAAGATAAAACTTTATACAAAAACAATTTGAGACAAAAATATTTTAAGACAAAACTCTATATTTAAGACAAAACTTTATATTTAAGACAAAAGCAGGTTGAGACACAAATATTTTAAGATAAAACTTTATATTTAAGACAATGACAATTAAGACCAAACCAGTGAGCAATTAAGACAAAATCATTAGCATTGTGAAAGTTTGCACTGAAATTCCATGAGTGGATAGTGGATAATTATAATTTTAATTTTTCAAAATAGATATTCAAACCACATGAAATTTAATCATGTCAAATTTATTTCTTTTATATTATATTTCTCCTTTTTCATTAAACCACATTCTAAAAATATAATAAATAAATAGATAAAAAATATTATTTTTTGGTTGGCCACTCAAGGGGATTTAGCTTTGAATCTCATGTTTTTACATGATACTTCATAACAAGGTGATTGTCAAATGAGTTACATTCCATGAACTAAAATTGTTTATTTTTTAAATATGTGAAAAAATTTAAATTACTTCAACTAAAACTTTGATATAAATTTGCAAGAAATTAAATACAATATATATATATATATATATATATATATATATATATATATATATATATATATATATATATATATATATATATATATATATATATATATATATATATATATATATATTCTCAATTGTTTTATATATATATAATACAAATTCATCCATATATGCATTTTAAACCTTCATTTTTTTTCTTTCTAAATGAAAAATCAAAATTTTGATTCTTACATATGTCTTATAGTCACATCTCAATTTTCTTTTCACTATTGAACAAATATATCAAAGATATAAATAATAATAATTTAATTATTTCTTAAATAAAAAATTAGTATTTAAATATTTTCTTATTGTAAAAAAAAATTCTACTAATATTGTAAAAAATATATATATACGAAATGCACTTTTATATTTTTTTAATATTAATTTATTATTAGGTATTAAGATGTTGGTAAAGATTTTCATTTGGTAATTAGAAAACCATGAATACATTATTAAGAAACCAAGTAATATTAGTAATTGATATCATTTCAAACTAGGGAATAACGATTATATGATTTATCTTCCTCACTTAATACATATATATGTAAAGAAATTGTAAAGGAGGTTGAAAGAGTACCTCTAGCATAAACATTATTTTAACCTGAAAATCCATTGGCATGCCCTATAGTCACCCATATCGGAGGCTGACTTAGCGCACCCAGATGGCTCATCACTATAGGTTTGTGACTTAGTGCACCCAGATGGCCCATCACTATAGGTTTGTGGTGCATCTGACTCATTTCATCACGTCGATTTTCTCAATCTGAAACTATGTGATTATATACTAAAACTCACTTTTCATATTTCATGATCATTAAAATTCATAAATTTAACACTTATTGAAGTATGTAGATAGTAATTCCATACAATTATGCCTTAACATAACCAATATGAAAATGATATGAATTAAAGTAATATTATAGAATCAACAACCTAACTAGCCTTACAGTTGTCAAATATTCAAATGTGTTATAATCAAGTGAAATCTAGTCTCGTATAAGAATTTAAATTATATGAGAACACAATTCATACAAACCTATCACCAAATTTCCTATTTCATTTACAATCATCGATCCCAACTTTTTTATATATCAAAATTGTTTCACTTGATAGAAATAGTAAGTACTCTTGTATGCATGCAATGTATGAAGAGTTAAAATAAGTGAAGGAAAGTAAGTTAAGTCTAATAAGTCTAATATTAGAAGTCAAGTCAGTCAAAGTTAAAAAGGTAATTCCTTGTCAAGAAAAGCTAAGTGAAGGAAAAGAAAAATGTCGATTTATGTTAAAGTGAAGTTCAAAAAGTTTAGTTAAAGCGTCAAGTCATAGTTTGCATGAAGAAAAGAAAGTTAGAGTTTGCATGATTCCATATTTAGCAAGTTTAGTGCTTATATACTCATGGTTGGGTCATTGTAATGTGAAGTAAGAAGAGAGAATAACAACAACTCGGTGGATGTATATGAGAGAATAGTTAATGAATAGAACTTATTTATTCAAGAAGAAGCTTATGTACTTATTTATCTTGTGTTTGCATGTTTATATTTTCATCTAAATAACAAGTGGTATGAGAGATAGGTTTAGCAAGGTTTCAAAGAACCAAACAAGTTAAGAAGGTCATGAGCTACTTCCACTAAGAGCCTTGGCTATTGTGAGTAGTCTGCAAATAGAAGTTTGCATCCATTGGTCGATAAGTAGAAACTAGAGCTCGTTGAGAGTTTGTAAACCCAGCTACTAAAATACTAGGGTGAGTAACCTATAGATCCACCACCATATCAAGAGGAAAGAGCCACCACTGACCAAAGAAGGAGTCTTCACCGTAAGTTGTAGCCATGAGCCCCATAAGAATATGCATAGAAGAGCTTGGAAAACTTGCTAGTAGTTGTTGGGAGACGCCGTTAAAGTGAAGGTTAAAATTTTTATTTTTAAAGATAATCAAGTGTATATGACGTTAATTTCTAGAAGGCTAACACAATAAGGAAAGAAGGTAGAAGAAAAAAGAAAGTCTACAACCATGGGTCACAAAGTAAGAATGAAGCAAAACGAGAAAATAAATCAAGAGGAAGAGCCAAAGTATTTCTAAGATCTCATAGAGGTTCTCTCCACAGTCAAGGCATCTAAAGGACAAGTAGACGAAGAAGAAAAATTTGAGGATGAATGGATCAGGATAAATCCGGTAACACTTCCAAAATTTACTAGTAAAAATTTTAATTTTTGGGAACTGTCAAAATGAAAAATTTTCTTCGATGTAAAGAGTTGATTGAGTATTGGTATAGTAGCCCATATGATGAATTATGTGATATATTAGTATTGGATCTTATAAAACATGCATTGGATGAGAATCCCTTGTGAAAGGTAGCAAAAGCTACATCTTCCTAGGAAGCATGGAAGACTCTGGAAGTAGAATTTGGTATAAAGGAAAGTGACATAAAGCAACAAATTATGTTACATTCTATTGAAGAATCAATAGAAAGCTAATTGTAGTTCTGAGATTAAATGAGAAAGACTCTAGGAGGAAAACAGACCTTGGAAAATCCCACTCAAATGTGGATGATGGTCATAAAGGCTATAAAAGTGAAACCCATCATGCATACATGCATATGGATGAAGAAGACACATAAAATATTGCAGAGTGAGAAGTTTAATCCCCTACATGTGAGGGAGGGTAATAACATATAAATTATCGAGAAGCACACTGTAATGTGGATGGTGAAGATGATGGTGAATCCCACTCTGACGAGACACATGTGGATGGTGACTAAAAAGTGAGTAGTGAATTGGTGAATCCAACAATATTCCTTGTTGATGATGGTGAAGTTTCCAATAAAGAAGTGAATAAAATGTATGATCTAGTTGGTATGATTGTAGTTTATGATGACCTCTTTGCATTGGATTTTGAAGCATTTAAGTTTGAGAATGACAAAGACAATTTTTCATATGAAGTAATGGTTTTTAGAGCTGAATGAGCATGTTGGACACCTAATCCTCAACGGGTAGGTGTGGAAGGCGAATGGAAAAATGGAGTCCAAGAGACCACTTGGAATGGGAATCCAAGGTTCACACCAATGTAATATAAATGTACATCTATGGTGAATAATAATATAACTCACGCTTATCTTTCTCCTTCTGTGTTTACTTGCTTGTTTACCATGCGTGTGTTTAACATGGCATTGGAGCCAGAAAATTATAGGCCTGTTCAAATCTGAGCCACTGGTTTTGTGGCCAATTCTATGGTCAATCCTGACTTCCTAGGCTCTGCAACTCGATGCTCTACCATTCTAAATATTCACTAGTCCCATCGCACCTGCCATGCTGCTCTATATTACTTTTCGCTGAGATTCCGCACACTAATGTAACCGTAGTATTTGTTACCGTGAAACTAGTTTTATGCTGAGAAATTTTGAGGTGTGCTTGTGTGTTTTCAACACAATCAGAGCATGTATTAACACTACCATACTATTATTGGCTCGCAGTTAATACCTCAGAACTACCATAGCGCCGCGCTCCATGCAAAATTCCTCCATTAGAAATGGGCGCAGAGTAGTTCTGCCATTCATGAACCACACTCCACGCAAAATCGCTCCATACACTCCTCCCACTGCGCAGCCTCACTCCATTCCATTGACTGTTTATAATCCATCGAATTAAGTGGTGAAATTTCATGGTAAGAAGCATTGAAGAAAAGAATTGAAATGATTGCGTGAAGAATTGCAATGACTGCATTATATCCCCACTGCACAACGGAACCACGACCATGCCTTCGCAGCCTCTTTCGGTCCTCGGCCTTCCATTGCTGCGCTCGACCCTCGGCCCTCAGTACACTTCCCGCAAATTCATTTCATCTACTCCTGCTCCCTTACATCCCTTCGATAGCTCAATAGCTACAGAGCTCCTCTCCTCAAAGCGGACTGTTCTCCCACACTCCTGGGTTGGATTGTTAATACGACAGTCTATTCATATACCAGTCTATTTGACCTTCTAGAGCGCATCGAGAGTAGCACGAGGCATGCACTATATTTTGAAATTGTGGTGGAAACAACAAACTCGTCAAATCAAGATTTGTGCGCCACAGAGGAAGCACCATGGAGGAAACAACCATTCCACGAATCTAAATTACCACCCCTATTCAGAAAGACGAAGGATACCAAGGGATGCAGAAATAGTGCAACGATCCCATTTGAAATTTCTTCCAACGAATTGTTGAAGATATGTACATTCATATATGTTGCATTGACCACTTATTTTTATCTCTCTTTTTTGAATTCTGTGCTTGATGCTTCACTAACAAACAACAACAACTATTATCGTTGACTGTTAGAATGACACTACTTGGATTTCTCATATAAAGCAACTTCAGATGGCATTTTATGACAAATAATTTCCAAGTTTTACTATCATAAATTCAAGAACAATATTCACATGCTTCCAAGCCACCACCAATGACATCGTGAAGGACTTATCTATCATGAAAGTCAACATTTTCTAAATGTTGATTTGAATGATATATAAAGCAAACAAAAAAAAGGGGGGGTGGAGTTGAAGAATCACTCTTGTAGAAGATAACAGTAAGGTTGGAGCCTGATAGGATTCTTTGAAAAATATTGAGCACGAGTTTCCTTATCCTTTGTTAGATGAGATTCCAACCTTTTGGATGAGTTTTTCTGAAGAGAAAGCGGATGAGTTATCTAATATATTGTTTTTGGCTGGTCTATTGGTATTTTGGGTCAATTTCTGCCATACCTGAACGCGTTTGTGTAATTTTGGATGCCATTATAGAGGTTAAGTGTGTAGCTGTATATCTCTTTCACTGGGTCAAGTTTCTGAGTCTATTTATTGACTTTGGGAAGTGAAACATATTGCTGGTGTGATATTAGTCAAGGGGATTGCTGATAAATGGATGTGGAATTATGATTCACTAACTGAAGCCTGGCACCTTTGGTAGCAACATACATCATTACAAATATATTCATACAATTATCTTAGGTTTTATATTTCTGCGTATAGTTGTGATTTTTTTTTTGTAATTTTGACAATGGATAAAATAGCCAGAATTGGTGAAGAACTAGAATTCTTAAAAGCTCTAATACATTCCTATGATCATGATACAGTAAGAATGAACAAATCTTCTCTTGCTGACATTAGAACCTGTTTGCAAAATGCACAAGAAACGTTGTTTATTTGCAGCTTGAATCTCAGCTACAACAAGAAGAATTACAGCAGCGGAGTCATCCTTCTGAACATGTTTTTTTTTCAGAACATTGAAAGAGACTCCCATAAGCAGCAAGTAAACAATGTTTTGATTGATTCACATTCAGTGCCCCATGAAGAAACAGAGGTACATATAGATGCAGAAGTTCAACCTTCACCTCCCATGCCCATCATCAGACCTTGGGAAGATCTTGTCCACAGCAAGCACATAACAGGTCTTGGATATGAAAAGGAGTTTTCCTTTCATATTCCGAACTACTCCAAGCCCATAAAATTTCTGAGTGTTGGATTTCTTTATGACAGTCCGACTTCATTTCTTCCAGATCATTCTCCTCTTCCACAACAACAACAATAGATTGTAAAATTCTAACATTGTGATCACGTTGTCCATATGAAATATCATTGTTTTGATCTTCACCCATGCAAGCATTGTGGTTAGAACACCCATTCTTCACATAGATGCTTTAGAAACAAGCCTCTTGCAATAACAAAGATTCATCTTGGATGGATCTCTTCTTGGAAATGGGCATCAATAGCCAAAAAGATGTTTAAGTCACATGTGAGAACTTGTTCTAGAATATTGAATAAACTTGCAGTTGATTTTTCGCCATCATCTCACCTTGTACCTGACAGGGGGGAAAATGGTGGTCATCTACAAGCTTCGAAGCCACATCAAGCGAGCCTAAGACACAACCTGTCGTTCTAGATTTAGAGTTGTAGCCAGATACATAGCACTTCAAGAGAGCCTGAGCCACAATCTCTCATTCCAGATTCAGAGTTGTAGCCAGAGACACAATAGTTCAAGAGAGTCTGAGCCACAACTTGTCATTCCAGATTCAGAGTTGTAGCCAGAGACACGGATGCCCATGAGCATTCATTTGGTTGGTGGATAGACTTAAACCATCTATGCGAGGTTAATATTCTTCCTCTTAGCAGAAGACTTCAGATTCTTGCCAGCTTTGGTAGAGTTCTGAGAAATTCATTAATAATTACAATTTTGGTGGTCATCCTTAAACCATCATAGGTTGTATACCTCCCTTCTTTTAGGTTTAAGGTCTCTCTCTTCAAATATGAGGGACATTTCCTCTAGTAGAAGCCCTTAGCTTCTTGCCAGATTTGGAAGAGTTCCGCGAACTGCACTAAGCATTCCAGTGTTGGTGGTCATCCTTAAACCACCTCTTTATGCCAACATTTCAAAGAGTTGATTCAGCGTAAGTGTTGCCATGCATACTTTGCATATTTTTATTACAACTCTCTTCTTGGACTCACACATACCCCTTTGGATTAAGGGGGGAAAGTTGGACACCTAATCCTCAACGGGTAGGTGTGGAAGGCGAATGGAAAAATGGAGTCCAAGAGACCACTTGGAATGGGAATCCAAGGTCACACCAATGTAATATAAATGTACATCTATGGTCAATAATAATATAACTCACACTTATGAATCAAAAATAAATGATGAATTTCGTAAAGTTAAAATTGTTAATGAGCACATGCATGCTCAGATATATCACCACAAAGTGGATGAAAATTATGTTGATGAAATTTGTGGTATGTTTTTCGAAACAAGGGTTGATTATGGAAATATGGAAAGTGCCATGTTTGATGAAGAATTGAAGTTTGAAGCTACCACTGTAGCGGCAAGTTGTAACAACCCTGGTAAAAAATACATGTAAAAGTTAATAAAGGAAAAATAAGATCTTGGTCATGGGACATGTATTCCAAGTTGAATATTGGGCGAAAACATCCTAGTCGGTGTTCATTTTCATTTATTAATGGTTATGGAAATTGGAAAAGGAAATGGAAAAGGCTTTGGAAAGGCATGAGGCATTTATTGGCATTTTATTTATTAAAATAATGGAAAATAGTAGAAAAGGGAGGTGAAAGGTCACATGTTGCAGGTGAGGAGGAAAATGAAGGAAAATAATGGGAAAATAAAGAAATTAGAGGCCTCATTGATAAAAAGGCTTATGAGGATCAGTTAGTAGCTTTTGCACAAACTTTTTTCAGTTTAGTTTTGGAGCTCTCATTCTATTATCTCTCTCATACTCTTGGACACTTTGAGTTTTCTTAGAGAACTCTTGGAGGAGTGTCGCATACTTGGTATTTGGAGCAAGAAGGAAAAAAAAAAGTAGAAAAGTGCAAGAGGACAACGTTATCAATAGCTATAGTGGGATTTTCTTGCAGGTATTTAGTTTCATGTATGGTTCTCTTACTACTTTTGGCATGCATGGCATATGCATGTGGTTATTTTGTTATGATTTATCATTGGCATGGGGGATTGCATGGATTGACAGTGGTTTTGCCTAGCCTTTCTATTTCTTGGATAGTCATGGTGTTGTGGGTTTTACTTTTGTTTTTTGGTTGTTTTTCTTGTGCCTTTCGTTGTGGGTTTAGTTATTAGTTCCTAGAAGCCTTGGTTGGAAATATTCTCTAGAAGCCCTTGGTGGGTTGAGTTACTAGTCCTAGAATCCCTGGTTCAAACAAACGCATTGGAGCCCTAGACAACCTCGGTAGAGACCAATATGGTGATGGTTAGTGATGTTCGACCATGAGGTGGAATCATCGATTGAGGGTTGAGGTGGTTTGGCATCTAGAAGCCCTGGTTTGGTTTTGATTGATTTGTTCTATGAGATCCCACATTCATGCTTGGAATATGGCATGGGGGTGACTGGCTGAAAGAAAGATTTGGTTCAACCTATTAGGGCTCCCGTAGTTTGCAAGATTGGAAAGAACAAATTCTGCAGGGCCTACATCAGAACCACTTTGGAATCTTAGGATCTAGCCTTCCTGGATTCAGAGAGGGATCTCTCTATATGTGTTTTGGAATGATATATATTTATGCTTAATTATGATATTAGGCTAGTTATGAAGCACAAGGAATTTGTTTTGGTTTTGGTTGGGTAGGATATCATCAAAATAAAGGAAGTCTATTGAAGGGTGAAGGAGTGAGTAAGTTGAAAGAATGGTTCAGCTGATAGGATAGGTAAGAGACAATATCAATCCATTGGGCTATGGAGTCACAAAAGGATTTAATTGCACAACAAGTTTCAAGAGTGGTCCATGGGGCAAGTCATCTATATCAAAGGATCTATTTAGATTGATTTGTGATATGGAACATTAAAAGTGTTGTGAAAGAAGAAAAGATAATAACCATTTAAGAATCTATTAACTTCACTAAACAAGAAAATCCTTTCAAAGTAACTATTTGAGGTAGGCCAAAGGACAGGGCAAACCATAGAACTCTTTGGGAAAACTTTTACTAAAGCACACTTTTCGGACAACAATCCAGCAATCTAACAGATTACCTTCAGAAAGAAGAAAACATATAAGATAAACCAAATAATAGCCTAAGATCAAGTAAGAACTTTGAATCTATCCTGATTTTGGCATACTCTCAGGGAAACTTTCAAAACAATTGTTTAAGACTAAACAAGGGATAGGACTAACCATAAACTTCCTTGATTAGGACTCTACTTAGCATGCAGTGAAAATATCATTCAAGGACAACATCTCAAGTTTTACTCAGCAAGACATGGGCTCACCAACATTCCTTAACTGGTTATACTCTATTGAATTATCCTCAAATCAACAATTAGAAGAAAACATTGACATAAAGCTTATCAGTTAGAATTAGGGTACCTTGCAGTAAATCCTATTCTATATTTCATGTTCTTTATCAGAGAAAGTGGACAGTATGAAAACATAAGAAAACAAAAATTACAGTAAGAAAAACATCACCATTGACATAGACCAGGATCCCATAAATTAGCTTGTATATTTGATGTTCAAACCAATTACAATCTTCAAGTCCAGTAAGTCTTTACAGCTTCAAACTTCTCTTCTCAACCTATCTTTCTTAAATTACTATCAGAGCTTCAGTAGCCTTAGAAACTATTTACATTCAATAAGTATTCAACCAACATTTACGATGGGCTCCTCTTATGATATTTATAGATGAATTGAGGAGGTGGAGTGAAAGGAAGGTCTAACTATTCAATTAATACAAAGTAAATGCTTCTCGACCTTTGGGAGGCCTAATGGAGAAGATATCTAATTTCTTAACTCTGTTAATTGATTTTTACATTAAATTTCATCTACTTCAGTCACTTTTGTTGACATTTGAGACTTTTGGTAGCTGGAAATTACTTCTGAGCTATCTTTGGCAAAATATCTCTGACTGTGCATTAACTTTGTAGGCTTTTGACGTAAAATAAGCTGGCAGGTGGCATTTTGATCTTTGGAGGGGGTAAATAGCCTTGATGATCTGGAAATTAAGGCTATCTTTTGCTAATATGTCTTGATTTGTCACTTTAAACTTGAATTAGGCCTTTGATATGCTTTTAGGCCTTCTTTATCATCTTTCTGCTTTATCATTGTGTCTTTATCTTTAAAACGGTATATTAAGCTTTTGATATTCAAAATTTTTCTTTAATCATTTAACTTTAATCTCTGATACTCTTCACTGTCTTGGTGTTTCTTCTACTTTGCTGGTGTATAGGTGGCTTTGGCGCATTGGAAGGTTTCATAAAGGCATCGATGGTCATGACGCATCGATATAAGCTTGGAATTAATCCTTCGAGTCCCTTTCTCTGTATTGATTAGGCCTGGGATCGTCATCCTCAGCCTCTGTCACCTTTAGTGACTGTGGGATGGCTTCTATGCTGTAAAACTGCTATTAAACCTGCAACAAAACAAAAAACCTGTCATATAAAACTTGCATTATATGGTAAAACTACTTTAGAGGGCTTGGTGAGGGGTGGAGGAGAAAATTCAGAGGGGATAAATGCGCAGATGAGGGTTTCATGACAGCAAATCAAAGAACCAGGGTTTAAATTTGCTTGCGGTGCAAAAACACGGATATGCGGTTTTGGAAAACCGGGTATGGTTTTTGCATAGTGTCTGGGCAGTAAGTAGTTTTATGTAGGGTGGACGCGATATGCTTTAAGAGTTGACACTTGTTCACCTCAAAACCGCCAATTTTGCATTGAAAATGGGGTTTAAACAGTTATGGAGAAACGGGCGCAAAGATGAACAGGGACCGTTGGATTAGGGAAATGGACGGTCAGGATTAAATCACAGAAATGACTTGGTAGGGGACAGACGGGAGGGAGGATGCCAATGCAAAAGAGCGCAAGCCATCTGATCTCGGGAGAGTTATATCAATGGTGGAGGAAGAGTGGTGGGACCTAGTGGATGACATCAGCAGTTTTGGCGCATAACGAAAAACTATTGGGCGGTGTTGAAAGAGGGGATCAATGGGAGCCATCAGATCGGGGAAATGGACGGCTGAGATGAACTCGGTGGATCGGCGAATCGACAGAGAAGAGGGTCCAGGAAGGAGGATTTTGGAATTGCGATGTGCCGATGGCCGATGGGAGAAGAAGGTGCGATGGACAGAGGACCGTTGGATCGAGATTGAGATCAACGGTGGAGATGCAATCGGGGCTTCGCATATCGGCAGAGAAAAGGTTCAGGGGAGTTGGAAGTGGGAAATGCCGAAGTGCGATGGAGCGAGGACCGTTAGATCTGGGAAAGATCAATGGTGGAGATTCCATTGACAGAGAAAGGAAGGCGACAAGGAAAAGGCAATGCGCGATGCGATGGAGCACAGAGTGCGATGGCCGTTAGATCTCGAGAAATGGACGATCCCGATCTCATCGGAAGATCGGCCATCGGCGAAAAAAGAAAATGGAAGGGGGAACCTGGAATCGTCGAAGTGCGACCGCCGATGAGCTTTAACGCTCAGTCGCAGAGTTGGGGCGCATGGCGAAAAAAGGGGCTAGGACTTAAGCGAAAGGGGCTTAAGGCCTTATATTAAAAAATGAAGGTTTTGGACTAAAAATGAAGGTTTTTGAAGGATTTTGAGGATTACGATAGGGGGAAAAAAGGAATTTAAACCTTAATAAAGGCATTTTAACAGGTTTAAAGGGAATTTTTTAAGGAAAATAAGGGGTAAAAATGGGAAAAATGGGTGAAATGAAGGGGTTTTAGAGGGATTTTTCAAAGGAAAAAATGGCGGAAAATGGGTTTGAAAACAGTCTTTTCTTTGGGACAGCAGGGCTTTCTTTGAAGGTTTTGAAATGAAGATATCAAAGAGGTGGATATTTTGAGGATAAAGAACATAGAGAGGCTTAAAGAAGTCACAATTTTGCTTAAAACTTGTTTCTTGAAGACTAAAGACATGTTTTAGCCATCATTAGTTATGACAATTTTATTGATGGCTAACAGTGGGTCCACTTAGGGATGGCAGCTCCTTGGAGGTGTCAAGAACCTCAGAAATTTATCTTTGGAATATAGACCTGTGCCTTATCCTTGAAAACCTCTTCTTACTTGATCATGCCGCTTAAAAAAGATGATCAGTACTTTGTATCAGTAAACAGATTTCTTTCCCCAAACAACTACCTACACAGCCTACTTGTCCTAACATTTTTTCTTCATAAGGTGCACTTGGACTTGCAAACCTTTAACATCAACATTTTATTATTTTAAAAAAAGGAAAAAACTAATATAAATCTACCCTTATTTCTTCCATGAGTTCAGATTAAACAGTTGAACTCATTAATTCTCTACCTAAGCTACTATCTCTCAAGATTAAGCTGCCTGGCAGATCTTCTTCTCTATATTCTAAAACAAAAATTTAAATACATATAAACCAGAATTAAACAGTCTGATTTGTTGTAGTGTCTATGGAATAAAAAAAAGCTGCACATAGACTAAAATTTACAAAAATTTAAAAAAAATTTGTGAAGGCTTAAGATATGAAAATTAAGAACATCCTTCTCTCTTTCTTTCAGCTCTGGTTTTGATCTTCTTAGAGTTGTCTTCTTCTTCTTTACCTAGTTCAAGTTTTTAGCATGTTAGAACCAGTTATTTTTCTTCTCTTTGGCTCAGGTTTTGATCTGATTTGAGCCATTCTTCATCAAACTTATAGGTTTAGGATTTAAGCTTGTTTGAACCTCTATTTTTCTATCCTAATCTATTCTACTGATAAGCCAAGATTAGACAGTTTGGAAAATCTGATTCACTAACCTATCAATAGTAAATTGAAATCTATCTAGTCATGATTAGGCTGTATGACTAGATAGAAGTGCTTATTTTGGTAGTGGCATTTAAGCTTGCACACTTTCAGACTCTCTTTATTTTTTGGTATGGGGATGTACCTTTCTTCTTTTTCTAATCTGCCCTCTTTTTCTTTTCTAATGTTTTTGTATTTTTTCAATTTTTATTTCAAAGAAAAAATAGAAAACTAACTAAATGCTCACAGGCTGAGCTTTATTGACATTCCTACCAACCCTAACCTAACTCTGAAATATTTACATGTTTAGCTGACAAATTATCTTTTCCAATACATCCATTCAATCAGATGGTTCCATGACTGGTCTTTGCTCATCTCTTTGAGCATGCTGGACAGACAGGGCCACTCCCATCTCACTTGTTCTTTAGCAGTAGTGCTAAATTTTTTTTTTGCATTTGGTGATACACTGTTCGTAACAATCTCTATCCATTCTTCAAATGTCTTCAAAAAATGAGCGAAGGGGTCTTGAGATAATACCTGGTTGGGAGTATTTTACAAGTAAGTTTCAACCAGGGTTATTTTTTCTTCCACTGGATCAAGAAAAAGATTCTTTTGAGAAAGAAAATCTTCCTCATCTTCATTGTGATCTGAATTGGAGGACTCATCATATTTGACAGTGTTGTCCTCTTGTAGTCCTGGGGTATTTTGATTTAGTGGACTGAGCTCGGTGAAGATGTAATTATATTCTTGAGTAGAGGTCTCTTTGATTACCTCAACCCTTTCAGGAGAAGGTTCTTTAATTTCAACCGGCTTAAGAAGTTCTTCATTGTTTTCCTCCTCAACCTTTGAGCTGAAAGACTACTGATCCCCAATCACATGAAAACTATTACTGATGAGTTGTAATGAAGCTGAGCAAATATTCAAAGATTCTTCGCCCTCTTCTGCATTTTTAGAGCTTTCTTCATCAGTATCGTAAATAGCCTACTTTGGCTCATTACTTTCTCGGAGTTGGTGGAACCGATCTTCCTCCCACAAATCTACTAATGATGGTCCTGCAAGATCAACTTCTGTTTGGAGAACATCATCATCAGACAGATCAAAATTAGGAAAATCATTAATGTGAGTAATGTCACCAATCAAACATACTGTATTATCAGCAGATCGTTCTTTATTCTGATCTACAAGGGAACTTTCTAAATTTTTACAACAAATTTCATTAGGTGAATGGGCAAGAGTGCTTGTTTTATAAAAAAATTTAGCGACTGGCTGTTTGTTTATAATTAAATCAATTTCTTCTTCTGTCAAAGGGGAATATGTTTTTTTTTTCTTGAATCAGAAGTACAACAACTCTCTTTCTCTTGTGAAGACTGAATTTGAGGCTGGATGTCTTCTTGAGCCTCAGCTAGAAGGGATGGCGAATCATTATTAGTTATGTTTTCAGTCGGATCCTGAGGATTTTCTTCTGTTTCTTGATTAATTTCTTCCTCAACTAATTCATCTAGGTTTTTATGATAGTTGTCTTGGGTATGAAATTCATGGATGGCTGCTAAGAGATCCTCAGGCTGCCAATTTCGTAAATCTTCATAAATGCCTCCAAGGTATTCTATGAAGCCCTCATATTGATTACAACAACTTCCCTCTAATGATATATATGGGAATTTTTCCTTATAATGATCATAAAATACCATGTGGAGGTCTCTTAGAGAAAAAAAACTACCAGTCCTCAACCATTCATACCATTCCCTTGCTTTTCCTTCTAATGTTAACATGAAATTTTTCATAAGGAATTCTTCATGCCATTCCACCTTTAACCTCCATACATGTATATGAAATTTGATGAGATGTAACAAAGGGTCATCAAACTTTCCATCTTGAAAAATATGTAGGTTTTCATCCCAAATCACCTGGGGCATCTTGTGTGGGAACCCAAGGATATGATTTCTGCTCATTGGGGCATATCTTCATTGTATTCTTGGATCCATATTTGTAAATAAGAAAAGAGGTCACTGTGTCTATTCAACCAGTTTAGATTCTTCTACCAGTGAAGTCATTTGTCTTTTGGGAGTTGTGGAGTCGCCAGGTGGACGATTTCAAAAAACAATTGAGATGAGTTGCTGTCCACCATCAACAATAAAATACCAATCTAAGGAGGTTTGTGGCTCTTCTGAGGCCTTAGGATGCATAAGATGTAATTCACTCAGAAGTCCCGAGTATGGTAGCCACTATGTTAGGGCTCCCATAGTTTGCAAGATTGGCAAGAACAAACACTGCAGGGCCTACATTAGAACCACTTAGGAATCCTAGGATCTAGCCTTCCTAGATTCAGAGAGGGATCTCTCTATATGTGTTTTGGAATGATATATCTTTATGCTTAATTATGATATTAGGCTAGTTATGAAGCACAAGGGATTTGTTTTGGTTTTGGTTGGGTAGGATATCATCAAAATAAAGGAAGTCTATTGAAGGGTGAAGGAGTGAGTAAGTTGAAAGAATGGTTCAGCTGATAGGATAGGTAAGAGACAATATCAATCCATTGGGCTATGGAGTCACAAAAGGATTTAATTGCACAACAAGTTTCAAGAGTGGTCCATGGGGCTAGTCATCTATATCAAAGGATCTATTTAGATTGATTTGTGATATGGAACATTAAAAGTGTTGTGAAAGAATCAAAGCTAATAACCATTTAATAATCTATTAACTTCACTAAAAAAGAAAAGCCTTTCAAAGAAACTGTTTGAAGTAGGCCAAAGGACAAGGAAAACCATAGACCTCTTTGGGAAAACTTTACTAAAGCACACTTTTCGAACAACAATCCAACAATCTAACAGATTACCTTCACAAAGAAGAAAACATATAAGATAAACAAAAGAATAGCACAAGATCAAGTAAGAACTTTGAATTTATCCTGCTTTTGGCATACTCTCAGGGAAACTTTCAAAACAGTTGTTTAAGACTAAACAATGGACAGGGCTACCCATAAACTTCCTTGATTAGGACTCTACTTGATTAGGACTCTACTAGCATGCAAGAAAATATCATTCAAGAACAAGATTCTGTTTATCAAAATAAAGACATACAATCACCAACATTATTTAACTGGTTATGCTCTATTGAATTATCCTCAAATCAACAATTAGAAGAAAACATAGAGATAAAGCTTGTCAGTGAGAATTAGGGTACTTTGCAGTAAATCCTATTCTATATTTCCTGTTCTTTATCAGAGAAAGTGGGCAGTACGAAAACATAAGAAAAACAACAATTACAATAAGAAAAACATCATCATTGGCATAGACCAAGATCCCATAAATCAGCTTTTATATTTGATGTTCAAACCAGTTACAATCTTCAAGTCCAGTAGGTCTTTACAGCTTCAAACTTCTCTTCTCAGCCTAGCTTTCTTCAATTACTAACAGAGCTTCAGTAGCCTCAGCAACTATTTAAATTTAATAAGTATTCAACCAACATTTACAATGGGCTCCTCTTATGATATTTATAGATGAATTGAGGAGGTGGAGTGAAAGGAAGGTCTAACTATTCAATTAATACAGAGTAAATGCTTCTCGACCTTTGGGAGGTCTAATGGAGAAGATATCTAATTTCTTAACTCTATTAATTGATTTTTACATTAACTGTCATGTACTTCAGTCACTTTTGTTGACTTTTGAGGCTTTTGGTAGCTAGCAATTACTTATGAGCTGTCTTTGGCAAAATATCTCTAACTATGCATTAAATTTGTAGGCTTTTGAGGTAAAATAAGCTGGTAGGTGGCATTTGATCTTTGGAGGGGGTAAATAGCCTTGATGATCTAGAAATTAACGTTGTCTTTTGCTGATCAGTCTTGATTTGTCACTTTAAAATTGAATTAGGCCTTTGATATTCTTTTAGGCCTTCTTTATCATCTTTCTGCTTTATAATTTTGTCTTTATCTTTAAAACGGTAGATTAATCTTTTGATCTTAAAACTTTTTCTTTAATCCTTTAACTTTAATCTCGGATACTCTTCACTGTCTTGGTGTTTCTTCTTCTTTGCTGGTGTATAAGTGGCTTTGGCGCATTGGAAGTTTTCATAAAGGCATCGATGGTCATGACGCATCGATCTGAGCTTGGAATTAATCCTTCGAGTCCCTTTCTCTATATTGATTAGGCCTGGGATTGTCATCCTCAGCCTCTGTCACCTTTAGTGACTGTGGGAGGGCTTCTATGCAGCAAAACTACCATTAAACCTGCAACAAAACAAAAAACCTGTCATATAAAACCTGCATTATATGGTAAAACTGCTTCAGAGGGCTCGACGAGGGGTGGAGGAGAAAATGCAGAGGGGACAAATGCGCAGAGGAGGGTTTCATGATAGCAAAGCAAAGAACCAGGGTTTAAATTTTCTTGCGGCACGAAAATATGGATAAGTAGTTTTGGAAAACCGGGGATGGTTTTCGCATAGGGTCTGGGCAGTAAGCGGTTTTACGCAGGGTGGACGCGATACACTTCAGGCGTTAACACCTTTTCACCTCAAAACCGCCAATTTTGTGTTGAAAATGGTGTTTAAATAGTTATGGAGAAACAGGCGCGAAGATGAACAGGGATTGTTGGATCGGGGAAATGGACAGTCAGGATTAAATCACAGAAATGACTTGGTAGGGGATAGACGGGAGGGAGGATGGCGATGCAAAAGAGCACAAGCCGTCCGATCTCGGGAGAGTTAGATCAACGGCGAAGGAAGAGCGGTGGGACCCAGCGGATGACATCAGTGGTTTTGGCGCGTAGCGGAAAACTATTGGGCGGTGTTGAAAGGAGGGGATCAATGGGAGCCGTTGGATCGGAGAAATGGAAGGCTGAGATGAACTTGACGGATCGGAAAATCAGCGGAGAAGAGGGTCCGGGAAGGAGGATTTTGGAATTGCGATGTGTCGATGGCCGATGGGTGAAGCAGGTGCAATGGATGGAGGACCGTTGGATCGAGATCGAGATCAATGGTGGAGATGCGATCGGGGCTTCGCATATCAGCGGAGAAAAGGTTCAGGGGAGATGGAAGCGGGAAACAACGAAGCACGATGGAATGAGGACCATTAGATCTGGGAAAGATCAATGGCGGAGATTCTATCGGTGGAGAAAGGAAGGGGACAGGGAAAAGGCGAAGTGCGATGCGATGGAGCGCAGAGTGCAATGGTCGTCAGATCTCGAGAAATGGACAGTCCCGATCTCATCGGAAGATCGTCCATTGGCCAAAAAAGAAAATGGAAGCGAGAACTTGGAATTGCCGAAGTGTGACCGCCGATGAGCTTTAGCACTCGGTTGCGAAGCTGGGTCGCATGGCGAAAAAAGGGGCTAGGGCTTAAGCAAAAGGGGCTTAAGGCCTTATATGAAAAAATGAAGGTTTTGGACTAAAAATGAAGGTTTTTGAAGGATTTGAGGGTTATGATAGGGGGAAAAAAGGAATTTAAACCTTAATAAAGGGATTTTATCAAGTTTAAAGGGAATTTTTAAAGGAAAATAAGGGGTAAAAATGGGAAAAATGGGTGAAATGAAGGGGTTTTTAGAGGGATTTTTCAAAGAAAAAAATGGTGGAAAATGGGTCTGAAAACAATCTTTTCTTTGGGACAGCAGGGCTTTCTTTAAAGGTTTTGAAATGAAGATATCAAAGAGGTGGATCTTTTGAGGATAAAGAACATAGAGAGGCTTCAAGAAGTCACAATTTTTCTTAAAACTTGTTTCTTGAAGACTAAAGACCTGTTTTATCCATCATTAGTTATGACAAAATTTTATTAATGGCTAACACAACCTAGCCTATGGTCGGGTGGTTCATGGAAGTACCATGTCTGGTCAGCCTATGCAATCATCAATACACGCTCTTTCTCCTTGGTATTTTATGGGTAAATATACCTTTTTATATGTGGCTTGTACCATTATTATATCCTTGATATTTATGCTAGTTATATGTTGGTTATAATTGTTTTTTATGACAGTGAACTGTATGGCTCTCATCATGTTTTGGTTAATAACTGAATTTACAATCACTATATGGCTTAATAGATGGTAATGCAATTATTTTGATGGCGCATCAATTCTTCTTAGTGATTCTCAGATAATTGTGAAACCCTTGTGCTCAGGTTTGTTGTTTTAACCTGTAGAATGCATATTTGTGACATGTTAGGTGAAATGGTTTCGATGGCTAGTAGGGGTCCACTCAAGTCCTTGTTCAAGTATTTACATTTTTATCATTTTTTTGATGTTACTTTTCATATCTATAAGTTTCATGGAGTTCTGGGCAATGGCCTGATTCCTGGCCTTGAAAGAGTGGCTCATAATCTGGAGTCGTTGGCACAAAAATACCTGGAAAAGTCCCTAATCGTAAGCATGGCTTGCTGTGGGAGCAACTGGAGGTTCTAAGTTGCATGCATGCCCATGTCAAGAGATCTATTAAGGCTTTGATGCAGAAAAATATCAATCTGTCTCAAGGTTGATCACCTGGATGGGTTGGATGGCTCTAATCACCTCGATGGGTTGGATGGCTCCTGGGGGTTCTGTTGCAAGTGAAAAATGTTAGGCTGGTTGTGTTTCGTTGGTTCCACTTCCTTAATTGATATATAGGGGGTGGAATCATATCATAGTAACTCTTCGTCACATGTTTGCTCCAGTTGATCAGTTACTTGGGTAGTTATGGGAGGAGGGTGCTATAGAGTGGTATCATAGCATGGTTCCGTTCTCCTTGGGTGATGTTTGTTATTCGTTCCCCTTGGAAGAATGTGTTGTCATATGCACATGTCGGTTGCATATAGGTCCTTGCACTTGTGATCTATGTGCTTATTGTGTATGCATGGCATTGGACATGATTGCAGTGGTGTCACCATGTGAAAGTTGATGGTGTCATTGTTGAATGTATTTGTTGTGAGTTTATGCCGGTCGTGTATTGGTTATGTGTATCAATGTTTATATGTTTTTATGCATACTTTGACTAGATGATGGTCATTGTGCATGAAGTCATAGTATGTGGTCAGCTTAGTCATGCATTGATAACTGGATAATGGCTGAAAATATGTTTATATGTTGATCAGATTATGTTTATATATATATGTGTATTGAGCTAATCTGGTTAGAATTGCAGACGAGATATACTCTCTGAGGTATACTAAGGTACGCTGGTTTGTTTATGATTTGGTTTAGCTGACATAATATACCTTGCAGGAAGACAAGATCAAAGATGACTAACAAGATTGTAGACTACAGATATTCTCCCTGTGAATCAGATGAGTAGCGTGGTGTTGGGAACTCTTTTGACTTAGCGTAAACATTGAGGAGTTTGAAGGAGGAAATAAGGATTTGCAAAGCATATAATGACAAAACCATGCAGGCATAGGAGAAATAAGTAGAATTCAATGCTATAATTATTCAGAGTTTGTCAGAATTGCAGAGACATGGACTACTTCGGATCAACTATGGACAAGAGGATGTGACTAATGGGGCTTGTGGAAGTAGACCCCATAGTGGGCACAAGTCAAATAGAGATGAAACAATTAGGGATGTCAGGTTCTTGGATACTCCAGAAAGGAGGGGTGATGGACACAGGTAATATTCTCGTTCTGGTTTTGATAGGTATCATGGTCATTATCATTATCATCCTTACAGGAGGAGTGATAAGGGATATTTTCCGAATGAGTTCAAGAAATAAAAACCACCTACATTCGATGGGGAAATGAAGAAAACACAGGATGCAGAAGCATGGTTGATTGGAATGAATAAATTCTTCAGATTGTGGGATTACTCATAGAACATGAAGACCATGATATATACATTTAGTCTTAAAGGTAAAGTAGATATTTGGTGTGAAGATAAAATTAACATTAGAGATATTTATTAGGATGAGTAGAATTTGATTGAATTCGAGAGACTATTCAGGAAGCAGTATTTATAGAAGAGGTACTATGACGACAAGGAAAAAGAGTTTTATGAGCTAAATATGTACTCTATTATCAATGAGGAATACACTAGCAGATTTATGGAGTTGTTGAGATATGTGACTTACCTCAAGGAGGAGAAGGAAAATATTCAATGATTCATCAGTGGGTTTTTTATAACATTCAAAGACAAGATTGAGTTTGATGAGGCTAGATCATTGGAGGAGGCCATTCAGAAGCTAAAGCATTGTTATGATAAATCAAAGCGTAGATATGAGACTCAACTGGACTGGGAAGGTAATGCAAGGAATAAAGGGAAATGTGATAAGAAGCGAGAAAGGCCTTGGGAAATAGGTAAAAAAGAGATGCAACACCGCACAAGAAATTCAATGCATCGAAAAAAGGGAAGGGATTTTAGTTTGACGAGCAGAACAAGGTTGTAGGTTGGAAGCTTATACAGTGTTGGACTTGTGGCAAAGATCATCACATGAGAGATTGTACACAACATCAAGGTGTTAGACCATAGATTTATAGTGCTCATGAAGCACAGATAGTGGGAGATGTTTGCCAAATTGTTCCTCGGACCTATGCAACTTTGGATAACAGGCAGGAAAATCACCATGTGTCTATTATCGAGATGGATGGTAAGCTTTGTGATCAATTTGTTTCTATTTTGATTGGCCCTGGATCTAATTATAGTTATTTTAAACGTAAACTGGTGGATAAGTGTGGTTTGAATAAATAAGCGCATGCAGAGTCTTGGTTAGTGCACTTGGATACAGGTACAAAGAATCGAGTTCATCGTTGGGTAAGAGCTTATGCATTTGAGTTGAATGGTATGTCTACATCAACACATTTTAATGTATTATCATTGGGTGCATATAACATGCTTTTGGGTATGGACTGGTTGTATCTCCATAGGACCAAAGTGGAATGCTATGAAAAAATTATAGAGTGCTTGGATGACAATGGAGAATAAAGAGTCTTGCAAGGTAAGAAGAAGGAAACATCAGTTAGAAAGGTGACAACTATGCAGACGAAGTGTAGTCGCAGGAACATGTGTGTGTTATTTGCAGTACATATTTCTAGTGAGAAAGATAAGGAAGTTGAGGATGCAGATGTATTGAGAAAGTACTTGGTTTTACAATAGTTTCAGGCAGGGAAAATTTTAGGGGCTAATATTAGCATGTGGGCTAATTTTCCATGTTTTTCCAAAAAAAGAAGATTCGTCAATTTACATTTTTTCTAAAAATTACTCTCCCACATTTTATATTATAAAATTATTTTACCTTAAAAATTGCCAAAATTTTATATAGACTAATATAAAATCATTAGAAATATAAGTAATTTTACAAAAATATTGCCAAACATTTTACAATTTTCATATCAGGAACTAGTAAGATTCGCCAGGGTTTCTAAAATTTAAGATAAAATTTCATCCTTCAAATTTTCCTTAGTTTCAGGATGTATTTCCTATAGATATTTCAGAGTTTTTTCCTCATAGGGAAGTGTATTTTTCTATTGATTTGGTACCAGGGGCACAAGCAACATCAAAAAAACCATACAAGATGAGCACTCCACAGTTGGTAGAGCTAAAGTTGCAATTGAAGAAAATGTTGGAAAAGGGATACATTAAGCCGAGTGTATCACCATGGGGCACACTAGTATTGTTTTTGAAGAAGGAGGATGGTACTCTCAGGTTGTGCATTCATTACATGCAATTGAACAAGGTGACCATTAAGAATAAGTATCCATTGTCGAGGATTGATTATGCGCTCGATCAATTGAAGGGAACAACAATGTTCTCGAAGATTGACCTGAGATTAGGATATCATCTGAGATTAGACTATTGACTAGTAAAATTTCTCCTAAGGGTTGCAGAACAAGGGTTCAGAGATCAACTTGTATTTTATGGTTTAAAACCCTTCTTGTCTCCTTCAAGGGGGTTTCTTGAGGCCTTCAAAAATATTTCCTTTTGCTAACCAGATGGATTTCTTCTTTCACACATATATGGAAATGTACTCTACAAATCATATTGTAATAGATTCATAAGATGATATTATTGGTATTGACTACACCTTATTTGGAGACATCATTTTTATTGTAGGGGTTGGTACCTTTCTATTGGACGTGGTTGGTGATGTGAAGACTACTCACCTTCTAGTAAATATTCATACTAACTCTAAGAAGCCTATGGATTCTTCTTTACAAAGGGAGATACCTCTCACCTCAGCTCATTGGATTCTTTGTTTGTTCATGCTAATTGTTTTTCTCAACTTTCCTTCTCCAAAGGGCTGAGACTGTTTGCTTCATTTATTTTACATGGCTTGGTGGAAGAAGAAGAATGAAGATTGTCTCCACATATTCTCCATTTCTCTAAGTTACAAATAAAAAGAGCCAAATTGTGTAACCAATAGACTAATAGACTCTTGATGCACCTTTAGTGAGTTATGACTAGCTCCCACCTATCATTATAGCTCAATGAAATGACATCCAATAGCTCTAGCATAAAAGAGTTTGATTTTATGCCCAAGACAGCAGTATAAATGGAGTAGTTGTGAAGGTAACGATCTCCATTGGGGATTTCCATTTTTTATGCAGCATACAAGAACAATCGTGGTGTTGGAGGAAGGGATCAAATATATTTTCCAAAAACACAATAGCATCACTCTCCTAGTGCCATTTTTGTTAACTCATTAGAATGCAGGTAATGCATAAGGATTCATCGATATCTATGAAATTTTCTCTCTTTCCAATAAATAAATAGGTTCATCCTAATATTAATATATAAAATAAGGTTCATGAATATGTATGGTTCTTTTTTTTATGATCCTATTTCTCTAAAGGATATCTATTTTTTGAATTTTGTTTGGTATAAGATATGGAAATACCTTTAAATATGAGGAAATTTTGGGTAAAATTAGAAGTGGAACAACAAGTTGTGGTTTGAATTTCCTTTATAGTAGTAGGCTACATGAAATTTCTATTGAAATGTTTTGTTGTGGCCCAACATGGAATAATATTTGGATGAAAAGGTTCATTATGGGTGGTATTTTTTTTAGCCCTTCAACTTATTGGATTCTTTGTATGTTCATGGTATTTGTTCTCAACTTAGAATCCCTGAATCACCCTGAAAGGTCATGACAATGTAACTTTTGGAGGCATTTTTGGACAACCCCCACCCAAAAAAAAAAAAGTCATTAGAATAAAATGTTTAGAAGCTGTTGTTAAATTATCACATCCAAATGTTCAATTCTCATGAATTTTTGGGGAGGGTGATCAAGGGGGCATAAGGGTAGCATGGATGTGTAGAAGTGAGAGGTTCGTGCATGGTTTACTAATATCTATAATCCTAACATTAGAGAATGAGAAGGAGCCTTAGGGCCTTATGGCATAGGGGTTGGGGGACCTATAAGTAAGGCAATGAAAACAATTGATAGGGGAACCCCCAATAGTTGTGATAAGGGGATTAGAGCATACATTATCACTGTTGGACTATATCAATCACTGTTAAATGACTAAACAACACACATTTAATTATCAATCCAGGGATGTCTGTTTATTCCAATGACAGTTGTAATGTCTGTGCCAATACACCAACCAGAAGCAATTCCAAAGAAAATAAATTGTTGCTGAAGTAAATGCTGGAAATAAATCACTCATGCAGAAGTAAAAGGCTCTACAATATTGGAATCACACTTCAATTAATCTATCTGGCACACCACACAACAAGTAACCAGCTAGTGTTTCTAATATCATATGTGTAACAACATATAAAATATTGAAATCGAAGCGGATATATTCTCAGCTCAAGAGAAACAAAAACAATCTATTGATATATAAACTGAAATACAATTACATACACACAAATACTTTAATCACTACAATCCTTGCTAAGAAGGAGGGCCCTTCCTCCCTAGAAGGGCGCAGGTAAAGGAAGAACTTAACAGAAACTAAATAGAATAACACATGTAACAACAATAACAGGATAATCTGTATTAATATGAACACAATTACAGAGCCAAAATATTTTTTTCCTCCGCTAACCTCTCGACCTCTAGGGCCAAGAACTATATAGTGGTTACATCAGAAAATTAAGGGACAGATTAGTCATGAGAATCTTATGATTCTCATGCTGATCAAAATTGAACACATATAGTTATAACCACTTCCTAATAAAGTTATGAATAGAAAATAAAATATTACAATAAAAAACACCCTTAGGCTGTTACCCCAAAAATACAGTGCTAAAAAACTTCTACAACCATCGTAATAGAATCACAGTTGTAGTGTAACAGCCAGAGGGAAGATCAGCAACAAGTGTTGATGGGATCAGTCAATGAGTCTGTAATAGTAGAATGTAACAACAGTTTGCCGGCGGGTCTGTAACAACATCACTTTTCTATAACAGCACCCTCTTAACTGCCTCTGTGAACTTCATGCTCGGGATATTTGGTGCTATAAATGACATTTTAAAAGACAACACAGAGACCATCACTCTTCTCCAAACATTCACCATCAATTAGTCATAAAAAGGTATAATATATCATAATATTTGGTGAATTGGAAAAGTAATAAAAACAAGGTGAAACAGCACAAGTTAGGGTAGAAAGGTAGGAGAAAGAGGTAAAGATACTCCCATTGGCTATGGTTATGAGGAAAAATAAGGAAGACAAGTGTAGGAAAAATGTACAAAAGTAGCACCCAACATCTCCCCCCAACTTAAATACTTGCATGTCCTCATGCAAACTCATCTCTCATGGGAATATCTTCAGTGTAGGTCGGTGAGATCATAAGCACCAGTTGTGTCTTCATCTGCAGACCTGTATCCCTGATTGGCTATCAACTTTCATACCCATGATTCTGACTCATACTTACTCAATTCATAATTGATTTGGTAATCCTCAATTGGAAACTATATCAAAGGAAACTTGATTCTCAATCCCATCCACAAAGCACCAAGGGATTGTACAATCTGTGCATAGGCTGGTACATGTGTAACAACCACCATGAAATTATGGAATGGGAATGGATCCCCTTTCAATAGCTCAACACTGCTAGCTTCCATTTGTTTCAAGCACCTTGTCAAAGCTCAGCTCTTCATAATTGAGAACTGATTGAGGAAGAAGTTCACGATTCTTATTCTATAAATGGCAGTCGATTATTTTAACTCAGGGGTACTCAGCATTCTCCTAAATTCTCATCTCAACTCAGTAGCCCGTCCTGGTTCTGCCCGAACCCACAATGTCATCTTCTCCTCATTCGTCTCCATAGATTTAATGGCCAGATGCAATTCAATATGATTTTTCATAAAGGACAGAAACTCCCTCATTTGAAGACCTCCATATAGGATAATACTGTCACAACCATCTTCATACTAACATGTTCACAAATAAGTGTAAGAATAACTCACACAAAAAGCTTTGCTCATCAAAATAGGAGGCACAAAAAACATCTAGAAATTTACGAGTGGAAGAACATAAATAAGGTCTATCCTCCATAATGGCTTTCAATTGAAACAAGAAGTAACGTTCCCATAGAAAAATAGGATAGGATGGATAAGTCGGCGTACAACCCAGCAAGTTGAGGGCGAGGTCGTAAATTTTTTGCTTGTCTATGGTGAGGTCCTGAACCTGCTGCGGTAACAGCAACAACTGTTCTTCTTATTTCTTTAGAGTTTCCTTCTTCTTGTAATTCTCCCATCCTTTATTCAATTTTTCTTTCATCCATCTTTCATGTAAATTATCTATTTCTCTCTGATGTTCCTTTAGCAAAATAATCCCCTCCCGAAGGGAGATTGCTTCTTGTTTCCACTTTTGTAACTCAGAAATTAGCAAGATTTTCTCAAAACTCCATCCTGAAATGGGACTCAGCATTCTCCTGCATTCAATATATTCATAAAAAATGGGTGTACCAACCTCTACTTCATGGGATTTTTCCACCTCTGCTGCTTGTTCTTGTGTAACAGTAGCCTCCTCGGTGGGTTCTTGGGTGTCAGCCCCTTTGTTTCCACCTAGAGTAGCTTATGTGTCCATTGTTGTTTCTTCTAAAATAGGAGTGGTATCCACAGGTTCTTGTGGGTTAGCTTCTAGGTCAATTATTACACGAGGCTCTGCTTTAACTATTGGTTCTTGTGTAACAGTAGTATCATCAGCAGGTTCTTCTGTAACAGCCTCCTGTTGTTCTGTTTCTGTTTCCATTGGGCTGATATTTTCTCTACGGGCCTTATATCCTGTTGTTGTTAAGTCTTGAAAACATTTCATGCATACATACACTGAGATTTCCTTCCCCTCATATAATTTACACTTTAATTCTTTGTTTTCCTTTCTTAGACTTTCAATTTCTAAAAACAAGGCATTGGTTTCATCCTTACCTGATGAGGAGGGTTGCCTTTCTTCTTCTAAAACTTCTGCTTCCCTCTGCTTTTTGGCCATAGGCAAAGGTTCTGTAGGTATGCTGACTTTCACTCTTTGCTTTGGTATTCTATCCTCAATTGATTCATCAATATGCCTTTTCCCAATCCTAACTTCAGCAGGCCGAGTCTGGGTCTCCGCTTCTGCCTGACTTCCTCTTGAATTCGTGGTTTATTTCCCTCGGTTTGTCCTCGACCTCTTTCGCTTGAATTCTTCCCAATTTTTTCCTTGCTGACCTAGGGCCTCCAACACAATTAGCTTAATGAGTCCGCGATTAGTCACACATTCCTTCAGGTGTGATGTTGTTTTCACTACTGTCGCCATATGCTTGATGTTCCCTAACAAATAGAATGGAAGAGTGATTCTTTGCTAGTGCCGCAAGTGATTAAGCAGAGGAAAGTGATAGTTGAACACTATCATGGATCTTCCCTCACAAGTGATATATTTAATTAAGCCCAGGGAAACATCTTCCCAATGATGAGGAAGTGACAATATGTCAATTTCTCTCCCTTTCTTCAGTTTTTCTTCCCCTACTAGGAAGTCTTCTTGCAAGGATGGGCCATTGATTTTTTTGTTAAACCACCTTTGCCCCTCCACTGAAAATGAAGTTACCCGGGCAATTACCTCTTTAGTCACCTCCACTTGAACTCCCCTTACTCAGGTTTGATTATTGTTCAAGTTCTAAGAAAATTCAATTGCCACCGCCTCGTATTAGCCTTCAAGCTTCTGGAAAAACTCAATCCGTCCAACATCTCTAAATATATGGTAGGCTTCTGGAAAATTCTGCTGAGCATCCATAGAATCTGGTTCGTGCCTGACCAATGCTCCACCCATCTCTGCTATTTGTTTCTAAATTTGCTTCTTGTTGTTCAACCACACTGTAATATCACTGCAATATTTCTGAATTTGCTTCCTTGCTGTTCAGCCCCATTGTAACATCACTGTGTCTCTAAATTCTCTACTCCTCAGTGTCTCTTCTTATCCCAATAGACGATTTTACAATGAAGATGCAAGGTTTCAGTCAATGAGGTTGATGGAAGGTGACGAATTTTACGAATTTACTGAATCGTACCTCACACTAATATTCATAAATGGCTCATTATGGAAAGTAATGGGATTTCATACACACACTCTTTTCTAGCTGGAGATCGGTCATCATTGGTAATTCTGTTATTGATTAGGTTCATGTGGATTTGATACATATTTATGATTACGACCTTTTTGCAATGATTTCAAGTCATATACCCCCCCCACCTTAATGGTGACGGCCGCCCACGACCGTCACAGGAGCATCATTACTTTTCCAATTAATCACTGAATCATCAATGACAACGTTTACCTTTTTAATGACATAACTGAGGTGGCATGGAGGGAGACTTCTTATTGGCAGAGTCCTTATTGTAGCGCTCATGTTATTGCATTTGGCCAGCACAATTATTGCTGTTTATGGAATGAATCATAAAAAAGTAGTATTCGTGGCTGTCGACTGTTACATGTGTAACAAGAAAGACAACCCTTAGATTATTCTCGAAAAGAAGATATTAATCAGAAGAAATTGGTACAGAAAAGGAAATTACACAAATACCATTATCCTATGAAATAGATCAGAAAGGGAAGATGATGTTTCAGGAAGAAAAGAATGGGTGTAACAGCCGCCACAAGAGTGGTTTTCTGCTGTTATTGATTGTCTGACTGCGCCCCGGAAAGGGGTTTTCACAGATAGATTTATTTTTGTTTATATATATATATATATTTGTTAAACAGGTGTAACAGCTACCACAAAGGTGTTTTTCAACTAGTGCACTTATTGGAATTTCAGTTTTTAAGGCTTCTCAGGAGAATGTTCCCCGGTTGTCATAACATGAATATCAAAGTCTCCGACAATGTTGACAAATGATTCCTTCGAAGCAGGTTGATGATATAACCTTAGACGGTGCCCATTAACCAGTGATGGCGTCTTAGCACTGTCAATGGTGACCAATTGTAGAGTCTAATTGTCAAAGATCATATCCACTTCGTAAGGACCTAGCCATCTAGTGCAGGTCTTGCCTTTGAAATATTTAAACCTTGAATCATACAAAAGAGCCCAATCTCCTTTCTGGAAATTTTTCCTCTTAATAAACCCATCATGCATCTGGCTCTTTGTTGTTGAATGATCTCTGTCTATTGAATGGCAGCCAGCCATTTCTCTTCCAAATCATTAAGCTGGTTTAATCTTTGAGTTTGTGTTGTACTCAAATCCAGATCGACCTGCAATGTTGTTCTTAATCTCTTTATTTCAAATTCTATGGGAAATAAGGGATTCTTACCATACACCAATTCATATGGTGAGAAGCCTGTAGTAATCCTCCATGTTTTCTTGTAAGCCCATAGTACCTCTCGAAGTTTGTCGGCCCAGTTTCTTTGGTGGCCGGCTACTGTCTTTGTTAAGATTCCCTCAATGACTTTATTGGTGCTTTCTACTTAACCATTTTCTTGTGGGTGATATGGTGTAGTGATTTTGTGATGGATTCCATAATTTTCAACCAATTTCTTGATCAAATGAGATGTGAACTAAGGCCCCATCTATCATTATCTCTCTGGGTCTCCCAAAGCGAACAAAAATATCTTGAAACATGAAGTCTGAAACATCTTGCTCTGTTGCTCTAGTTAGTTCCTTTGCTTCGACCCATTTTGTGACATAATCGGTGCAGACCAATATGTATGCTTTTTGCTGTGATGAAGGATTAATTGGCCCCACAAAGTATAGGGCCCATTTCTCAAATGGTTCTATTACTATCTAAGGTTGTAATGACATCTCATCTAATTTTACGGGTTGGCTCATCCTTTGGCAGCTATCACATCCTTTCACAAACTTCTTGGCATCCTAGAATATGGTTGGCCAGTAGTACCCTGTTGAGAGTACTTTATGTCCTGTCATCTTGTCAGCGAAGTTTCCTCCACAAGGTTCCTTATGACAAGCCTTCAAGATCTCAAATACCTCATCTTTTCTAACACATCGCCTAATCTGAAAAATCTGGCCCGGTGTGATAGAGATTGCCTTCTATCTAGGAGTAGGTAGCACTCTTTTGTATAATCCTCCTTCTTTCTTTGGAAGACAATTGGTGTGGAAATTTTCCTGCAGCAAGGTGATTGGCTATATCTGCATACCATGGTGAGTGAGTATATATGGAAAAAAGATACTCATCTGCAAAATAATCCTCAGTGGCAGTTTAGTCATCACTTATAGTTAATCTAGAAAGGAAATCAGCAACTACACTATATTTTCTGGGTTCATCTAGAATCGTAATATCAAATTCTTGTAACAGCAATAACCATCATGTAACTCTACCATTAGTAACAGGCTTGTTCATTAAAAATCAAATTGCAGCATGGTTAGAGTGTACAAATATTGGGTACTCGGTGATGTAGTGCTGGAATTTGTTGATAGCATGCACTACTTCTAGGAATTCCTTCTTAGTAACAGTGTAGTTGAGTTTTGTTGGAGTTAAGTTCTTACTGATGTAATAAATGGCATAAGGTTTCTTCTCCTCCGACTGCCCCAAAACAACACCCATAGCTATGTCAGATGTGTCTGTAGCAATATGAAACGACAATTCCCAGTTTGGTCCTTGTAAAATAGGTGTTTTTGTTACACAGTTCTTTAATTTTAAAAAGGCCTACTCACACTTCGTTGTCCACACAAATTCCACATCTTTCATAAGTAATGAAAATAGAGGAGATGCAATCTTTGAAATTTTTTCTATAAATCTCCTATAGTATCTTGCATGTTCCAGAAAACTACGTACCTCCTTCGAAGTCTTAGGGGTCAGGATTTTCGAGATTACCTCAATTTTTGCAGGATCTACCTTAATTCCATCTGCTGAAATGAAATGTCCCAGCACAATTCCCTCGGTCATCATCATGTTCCATTTATCTGTGCTCAGAGAAACATTAGTTTGTTCACAGCATTCCAACACTTTTTCCAAGTTAGCTAATGCTGTCTCAAAGGCAACCCTGTAGGGTGTAAAATCATCCATAAATATTTCAATATAGTCACTCAAAAGGTCAGAAAAAATACCCAATATTTCCCTTTGAAAGGTGATTGGTGCATTACAAAGGCCAAAGGGAAGGACTCTGTATGTAAAAGTACCCCATGGACAAGTAAATGTTGTCTTGTCTTGGTCTTCTAGGGAAATATGTATTTGATTATAGCCACTAAACCCATCTAGAAATGAAAAGCTTTTTTTTCTAGAAAGAGTGTCCAAGACCTGATCAATGACTGGTAAAGGAAAATGGTCCTTTTGGGTGGCCTTGTTAAGTTCTCTATAGTCAACAAAAACTCTCCATTTTTCATTCTTCTTCGAAACTATGACAAGAGGAGACACCCACTAACTATCAGAAATGGGATAAATGAAATTAGCATTAAGGAGTTTTTGCAATTCTTCTTTCACTATCTCCTTAAGTCCGAGGTTCATTCGACGCTGAGGTTTTCTAAATGGTTTGCAATCCTCTTTAAGGTAAATGTGGTGAGTGCATAGGCCTGGATGGATTCCTTTCATATCAGTTTAGTCCCATGCAAATTCCTTTTTTTATTTCTGTAACAGCTGTATCAACAATATGTTTTATTCATCAGTCACGTTAGGATTGATGTTTAAATATTTTCCAGGTTCGATTTCAACGGGACTGCTGATAGTAAGTGGAGTTTTTTTCAAATGTTCAATAATTGTATCATCTTCCTCACTTTCTTCTCCCAAATATCTAATGGAGGCAACAGCGATTGAATTACTAATAAAACCATTAATGATATTGTCTTTTGTTTCATCCTTAAATTATTGTGCTTTTCTAAGCATGAGAAGAGGTAGGGAAAGATCATATTCAGGTGCAAATTCGTCCCACCAGGGACTACTCGAATCCATATGAGGTTTTTCTCGGGGATAAAGGTTCAGTTTTTGAGTGGCCTGTCCATCTGAGATCACGATAGATCCAGATCTACATCCGATATATGTGTCTGCAGTGGCTAGCCACGGTCTTCCCAAGATTAAAGGGTGACCCCCTAGGTTGGATTTGGTTTGTGTAATGAGAAAGTTAGCCGGATAATTCTAGGAAGCCACAGTGATAACCACATCTTCGATTACTCCCTTAGGTTTGACACGGGACCTATCTGCTAATTCAAGCACTGTAGGTGTAGGTCTAAGTCCTTGGAGTCCCAGAGAGATAAAGAGGTCTTTAGTCATAACATTAATAACTGCCCCTAGATCAATCAAAGTATTGATTATGGGATGATTATCAATATGGAAAGTCATTGTAGGGTTCCCTGGGTCATTATATTTAGTTAACAAAGGCTAATCAATCATAAGATCGAACAATTTTTCCATGAAATGGATAGTAGCAGGGTAATTAGGTTTCCTTCCAGGTCTTTTGATGCATAGATCCCTTACTATTTTAGTGTAGATAGGGACTTCTTTAAGGGCTTGTAACAGCAGAATCCGCACATAAAAATTTTGCAGCTCCTTGAATAATTCGGATTCAGGTTGTGAGACCAGCCCAGTTTCATTTAATCATTGAGGGTATGGGGGATTTTGAATACTAACAACTAAGTGAGCTATCACGGATGTACTAGCCTTACTAGGATTGGCTGTTGTAGGAACAATAGATCCTCTCTAGCTGGTTGTTATAGATGTAACAGCAGGTGTTGTATCAGTTGTTACATGTGTAACAAATGCCTCAGAACCGTCCATATCCTTCCTGGGTGATTCAATTTCTTCGGTAATAATGGGGTATGTTCAGATATGATTATTTTACCTGATTGAAGCCAAACCTCATTAATTCCTATAAGAGTAATAATATGAGTCTAGAGGGTAACCAAAACATCCGTGCTCTGGGCCACCTTATTATTTGGATTGGGGTTAGGTTGCACAGGTAATTGGAGTCGGACAGAAGGTGTAGGATTTTGAATAGAAGGCAGTTGTAATTGCTTCTATTGCATTGGTATTGGAGGGGGTACTGGACCTTGGCAATTGCTTCTCCAGTTCTGACCCCAAGGATTGGGTTGTGATGGATGGTATTGCATTGGTGGAGGAGATGGCCACTGGTTCCATGGTGAGGAAAATTGTGTTGAGGAAGGAGTAGGATACTACCATGGGTATTGTTGACTATTACAGACATTATTCCAAGGATAAAAAGAGGAAAAATATAAAGGCATACCTATAGGTCATGAATGCCATGGTCTCTTTGATCTGATGAAATAAGAAGATTGAACATCCGCCTTCAGTCTGGGCAACTCAGGACACTGATTCGTAGAGTGCGCCAACTCACAGACGTTGCAGAGGCTGACATTATTCAGTACACATTCTCTTTCCAAATTTTTATGTTTGCATCGGGGAAAAAATATTGCTAAGGCTGCTTCAGCTTCTGCTTGTGCTTTCTTGACTTATGCCATAGTGATCTAGGTAGAGAGAATGCTAAGGAGGTCGGTTTTAAAATCCTCAAAGAAGTTCACGATCTTTGCTCTAGTTACTCCTCCACTTGTGGACTTCTGTATCCAAAGTGAAGGATCCCGAACTGAAACTCTTCCCTTGACCGATCCTCTTGAGCTACACAGGCAAAGCTTCATTATCTCATCAAACGTTTCTTGTGATATGTCTCCTTTTCCTATTATATTTAGATGCTCCAGACAATCATCTCTTAAACCTCTTAAGACTATTGGCTTTATAATTTCTGGATCTAAGTTACTGAACTTAGACCTCTGTAAATTGTAGTGGAATTGCTCCAAATAGTCTTCCAAGATTTCCTCCTCCTTCTCTGCAATTCTAAAAATCTCATCCTTCAAGTCCCTGGTTCGACAATAGTGCTAATACTTAAAGAGGAAGGCCTCTCTCATGTCATTTCAAGTTCGAATCATGCCAACACCCAATCTCATGAACCATCTTAATGCTACTCCTTTCAGAGTAACAGGGAATAATTTCAGCTTCTGGGAATCTGAAGTGTAGTCATAACCTCTACACAACACATCTAATTCGAATAGAAAGGTATCAGGATATTCAACAACGATCCCCTGAAAGGATGGTAGGGATGATAAAGGGATATTATTCATAGGATCCTCATCCCATGTTACTACTATTGGGAATTCAAAAGTAACAGAGTTGTCTATCTTGACATTCTCGTCCCCCATGGCTGATTCTTCCTGATGGGATGAACTGAACTCGGAGTGTACTGGAGATTGAAAAATAGAAGGATAAGGCTGCTCTAGGACCAACTGTTTAACAACACTACCATTGTCCAATTGATGATCAACCGAATGTTGTACCTCAGGTCCCTGACATTCCCCTTAGGCCCTTAACGCCTAAATACCCTGACCCGTAAGCCCTTGATGGCTAACCGTTAACCCCTAAAGCCCTTAACCACTAAGCCATTAACCTCTAACTCTTAAACCCCCTAGACCTCAACCCCCTAACCCCTAAACCCCCTAAGCCTTAACCCTTTACCCTTATTCCATTACTCCTAAACCCTTAAACCCCTTAACTTCTAGAACCCCTTATCCTTTCTCACAAGCCATAGGTGCTCCAACTCTAATCTTCTTGGGAATATGATGCTTTTTCCTGCTAAACGCTCCAAATACAACCTCTAAGCACTATTAGGGTCTAAGGAAAAGAGCTACAAGTTCCCCAAATCCGATTTAAATTTATGGACAATCACATTTCCCTAAAATATCTGCCACATGTTTTCCATGGTGTATTGGAGTTTGAAAAATACATAGGATGCCACAAGTAATCCTAATCCTAAGACTCAACTTCCCTAATGATTAGGAGGCCTTAAAAATCAAACAACATCTTAAATTCTACCTAAAATTACTAAAATTTCCTATCCTAAATATGTAATTAGAAATTCTACTGAATTATAGGGCAACAAGGAAGCTAACCACTAGTAGAAAATGATGAAATTAGTGACTAGGTGACGAAAAATGTTAGTCACCGCAATTATTTCAGGTTAATTACTACTAAATTTGAGCAATTTTAAGTGACCGAACTAAAAATGACTAAATTAAACAACTAACTTAGTCTAGGGATAAAATATACGACTAGATAATAAGTGACTAAAATGAAAACGACTAATTTAGTCTAGTATTTAAATATATGACTAGATAATAAGTGACAAAACTACTAATGATTAACATAAATGACTATTATAGTCCAAGAATAAAAATATGACCAAATAACAAGTACAAAAGTATATAAAATAGTCATTTATGTTAGTAATTTTTAATTGTGGACACACTATCTATTATGGGTTTTTTGTCAGTTGGTCTCTCTGTTTCCTTCAATTCTCAGATCCTGATCAATAACTCTTCACTACTGTTTTGAATCTGGAGTTTTGGTATTAGGATTGGATATGTTGTTCGAAAGATGGTGAGGTCCAGACATGGAGGACAACGATGGTCCAGGCCTTGATATGGTAGTTGCTTTTTGTGGTCCTGTCTTCCTATTATCTTTGTATGACGTGGACTGTTCCTTTTTTGCCCTTGAAATAAGATCTCCAAAGAATTTTTTCCTTCCCAGATCTGTGCTTTTATTTTCCTTCTTACGACCCGTCTTTCCTGTAGTCAGTAGAGTGAGGAGTGTTTGTATATTTTGATGTTTTCCTACCAGCACACATGGGCCCTATGTGTATCAATTCATCCTACAACTGCTTCAGTTTAGAGCGATGCACAGGTTTTTACCTCTTGTCTTACCGCGCAACGACTGTATAGCTGAAGGCACCCTAAAAAAGGCACCCAAAATTCAACTCTTGAGTGTCCTAGCAAGACATTGGTGAGCCCGCTCAAGTTTGTTAGAGCGATGTGCAGGTTCTTACCTCTCGTCTTACCGCCCGACATTTGTGTCACTGGAGACACTCTAAGAAAAAAACAAAATGCTCAGAGATTCAACCTCCTAAGTGTTCCAGCAAGACATTGGTGATCCCGCTCAAGTTTGTTAGAGTGCTGCACAGGTTCTTACCTATCGTCTTACTGCCTGGCAATTGTGTCGTTGGAGACACTCTATGAAAACACATGGAAATTGCACTTCTAATAAAAAAATCTGATTGATTGGATCTTCACTGCCATCCTCGACAATGGTGCCAAAATTTTGGGCTATATAAATCATTTTTAAATGACTAAACATCACACATTTAATTATCAATCTAGGGACGTCTATTTATTCCAATGAAATTTTCACTGTCTATGCCGATACACCAACCAGAAGAAATTCCAAAGAAAATAAATCGTTGCTGGAGTAAATGCTGGAAATAAATCACTCATGCAGAAGTAAAAGGCTCTACAATATTGGAATCACACTTCAATTAATCTATCTAGCGCGCCACACAACAAGCACCCAGTTAGTGTTTCTAATATCATATGTGTAACAACATATAAAATATTGAAATTGAAGCGGATATACTCTCAATCGAACAGTAGCAACAACACTCTATTGATACATAAACTAAAATACAATTACATACACACAACTACTTTAATCACTACAATCCCTGCTAAGAAGGATGGCCCTTCCTCCCTAGCAGGGCGCAGGTAAAGGAAGAACTTAACATAAACTAAATAAAATAATGCATGTAACAACAATAACAAGATAATCTGTATTAATCTGAACACAATTACAGAGCCAAAATAATCTTGTTCTCTGCTAACCTCTCAACCTCTAGGGTTGAGAACTATATAGTGGTTAAATCAGAAAATTAAGGGATAGATCAGTCATGAGAATCTTATGATTCTCATGCCGATCGAAATAGAACACATTTAGTTATAACCACTTCATAACAAAGTTCTAACTAGAAAATAAAAGATTACAATCAAAACCGCCCTTATGTTGTTATCCCAAAAATACAATGCTAAACAAATGCTACAACTATCATAATAGAATCACAGTTGTAGTGTAACAGCCAGAGGACAGATCAACAACATGTCTTGATAGGATCAGTCAATGGTACAACTGTATCAACAGTTTGTCAACGAGTCTGTAACAGTAGAATGTAACAACAGTTTGCCGACGGGTTTGTAACAACAAGGTGTAATAGCATCACTTTTCTATAACAATACCCTCTTAACTGCTTCTGTGAACTTCATGCTCGGGATCTTTGGTGCTCTAAATGACATCTGAAAAGACAACACAAAAACCATCGATCTTCTCCAAACATTCACCATCAATTAGTCATAAAAAGGTATAATATATCATAATAATTGGTGAGCTGGCAAAATAATAAAAATAAGGTGAAACAACACAAGTTAGGTAGACAGGTAGGAGAAAGAGGTAAAGATACTCCCATTGGCTATGGTTATGAGGCAAAATAAGGAAGACAAGTGTAGAAAAAATTTACAAAGCTAGCACCCAACAATCACAACCCCTAAGCACTTAACCCATAACCACTAAAGTCCCTATCCCTTTAACCCAAAAGCCACAATCCCTTAACCCCTACACTCATTACTCATAAAAAATTACCCCCTTGATCCCTTAAACCCCAATGTTAGTGTCAGTCTAGTCATACTGCCATCAGTGATCAAAATTACTCTTTTGCATTTTCATATTAGGAGTCCCATACCGAATAAATTTCACCATTCCACTAGGTCATGGATTCATTGATGGTAGGAATTTTTTCATCAGTTTCCCCTCATGTGACACTTGTTGATTCTCCTCTCTATAGTCTTTAGCCATGAGTCACTCTTTTACTCTTAAAGTCATATCATTAGGTCATAGGGATGGGTCTCATTAGGTCCTAGGATCTCACCACGGTCAAATTAATAAGTCAAGTGTCAATAAATATCAGCAAGGTCATGAGGAAGTCAATAAACTCAAAGTCACAACACCTAGAAGATCAAAGATATATTTTATTCAGTTTGATGTAATTTTCACATCAAAAATCATGTTTTGAGGTGAAAACATGATACTTTGCCTTTATTATCATTCATTATGTAATTCCATGTCAGCATATGTAATAAGTCACAATTCAGAAGTTGTTTTCTCCACAAAGTCATCACCCTACCTTCAGAGAAGTTTTCCACAACAAGTTTAGCACCAAATTATCTTCCAAGTAGATCCATTAGAAAGAGCCCGAAAAGATCTTTCCAACGGTATACTGCACTCTCAAAACTGACTTCTGGATTGAAATTTATGCCTAAGTGAAGTAAAAATCCTCTATATCCTCAAACTTCCCCTATTTCCCTTTTTTTCCCTTAAACTTTATGTTTAAAGTTTAATATTCTCTTTAAAAAAATCCCTTTTTCCTCCCTTTGATTATAAAAATCGCATTATAAAACACAAATGCAATTTAAACTTAACCACTTCCCCACCATACTTTTAAAACTTTATAATAAACATATCAAAGTTTATTATTATATAATCCCCGTTGTTTAAACCACTTCCCCTCCATCCCATTTGAAACCTTATAATAAAACTCAAAGGTTTTATATTATAAAACCCAAGTCCCTACCCCTTTCCATCGCATCGCAGATATTAAAATGTGCGCCCCGATTGACCCTTACCAAAAAATCTGATGCGATTGTTTCGAATCCCTTCCGATGGAACCCTCCCCCGATGTATGTCCCGACCGTCAATTTGATCTGTCATCTGACGGCTCCCAGCCCATTAGAACATCCTCATCGGCGCTTCCAATGAACCCCTTCCCAATTTTAAACCCTCGATCGACACCCTCCGATCATTCCACAACCGTCGATCGCCCAACCCCATCCGACAACCGACAGTCACCGCGCCCTCATCGCATCAGAGGAGTTGTGTTATGTTCCGCCCCACCCTCCGATCCCCGATGCCGATTGATTTACGGGTCCCACCACATAATACTTCCGCCATTCATATAAAAGCCCATTTGCCTTTGTTAAAATTAAAATTGTGTTTATTTCATAATACAAAGGCTTTCCCCCAATCGCATCAGAAGTTTTGGTTTTTGTTTCAAAAAACATCCTCCCCATTCCACGATTGTCGATTGGCGATGGCATTGTCGCATAACATATTACAATGTTTATATTGTATATTTCCCGACCCCGATCTTGATTGCGATGATACCATTGCAAACATGAATTGCAAGTGCTTTGTTATATTATATCCCTCTGCTCCGTCCATTCTAATTTCCATTATAATGTGGACTCCACCTCCTTCCCTTCCCTTTTCCCATTCAAAAAAATAATTTGTTCCCTTCACAAAAGGTATATAATTTCATTTTATTTCAACAACATTTTATCAAAAAGTTAGCAAATAATGGAAAGCAAACAGTCAAAAGGCCGAGAAGCTTATATTAAAAACAAATTTTTTATAGCAGCAGCAAAATAGGAAATCTGTTTTCGGATTGCCTATTTTCTTTTGTCCATGTATAACAACAAATCTCCAAGAGGTCAAATGTAATGTTGTCCCTTATTTTCAGGGGCAGATTGTTGTTTTTCTCTTCCATATTCAGATTTCAGTTCTTCAACTGTTAGAACAGTTCCCTTTTTCTGTGGATCTATGTTCCCACATTTCAGCTTATTTATTGTAATTGTAAATCATTTGTAAGGCAGTCTGTAATTCAACAATAGGGGAATAATGTGGAAAAATTCTCTGTGCTCCATTGTACAGTTTGACAGGGATTAATAAGAGATGTAGCTATGATTTGTGGGATCCATGTGGTATGAGATTTAGCATTTGTTTTTCTCCTTTTGTTTCATATGTAAATTGAATGTTTCACCTCTCATCCATAAACATTTCCTTTTGAATGCTTTCAAGATAGAAAGGTAGAATCCATTTTTATGCCCTGCCTTGGGAAATCATTCATACCCTGTGTTTTTCTTCTGTTTGAAAATGATCCATTTCTTATGCCTTTTTCATCTCCTCACGAGTATTTCCATTCCATCTTATTTCAAACTTGATTTCTAAATATCTTGCCTATATTTCCCCATGAAATACCCTGTGTCCTAATTTAATTCCCCAGTTTCATACTGTCCCTTTTATCCCACACATCCCTGAAAATTCATTCATTTAATTAAAAACCTTTTTCCCATCATTATACCTAGCCTAATATCAGATTATTATTGTACTTTATTGAATATCTATCTTTATGGAGAGAGCCCTCTCTTGTCCTTGTAGGGCTAGCTACAAGGCTGAGCATGGTTTAGTTGTTACACTGTTTTTCCCTTTTCAACCTGGGGTCCAATTCGAGAGCTAACACCCAAGACACTAACCCCTTAACCCCTAACCCCTAACTTAGAATCCTTGGACCCCATAAACCCTAATTCCATATCCTCTTAAACCACGACCCTTAACCCTTAACCCCTAACCCGTTAACCTGCTGACACCTAAATACCATAACCCTTAGTGGTGAAAATGTGAAGTTGGGTTACACTCTTTGCCCTTTTTTGAGAAAAAAATTTCATTTTTTTCGATTCTTCAACTTTCTGCAAACTATAAAAATTTTTTTGTTTAGAATTTCATTTTGTGATAAAAATAAAAGTTGTCAATTTTTTTTTTAGCTTTCTATTACTTATTTTTTGAAATTTTTTTATGCAGATTTGATATGTCAACTTAGCGTTTCTTTGAGTGTGTGTTTCTTAACAATCAAAGGATTCATAAGAAGTCATGTTATGACGCAATGATGTATTCATTGAAAATTTGTGTTTTTGAGAAAATAAAATGTGTTACAACAATGTAGACAGAGTCTACTTTGGTTTCGTCATATTTACAAAGCCAATGGATGCATATCATAATTACTAGAATTTTTTGAACTGGTCCAATACGAAAAACTGCATATTTTGGATATGTTTCGTGACACAACAAATTTCTTAACATATATGTTATAAACTAAAAATATAAAAGCTACCCATTAGAGACGACAGACCAATGTGATGCCCCATAATTTTTTCAATTTTTTTTACAATGTATTTTGGGAGATACAAAATTTTGATTTCACTGAATCACAATGACCCTCAAAAATTGTTTGCACCCATTTTATTAGAAAATTAATTAAAATTAGTAAACTTTTATGAAATTCCATAAAAGTTATATTTCCTAAAAGTAGATTCAATTCTTAAAATGCTTGTCTTGGTTCCGACAGTTAATTAAAAACCTTTCATGGAGTTTAATTGGTCCAAAGTTGCAGAAACGTGTTCAGAGCCTGGTTCTGCGTAACTGGTGACGCGTTAGTTCGGCTGAACTTTGATTAAAAGTTCGACCGAACTATTTTTTGCGCCAACGGCTCGTTAAGTCTAACGACTTAATAGTTCGGCCTAACTTTTAATCAAAGTTCGGCCGAACTTTTGTATAATTTTCCGTCGGCCTGAAAATTTCGCAGAGCCCCTCCTAAAACACATTTCGCGGCAATATAAATTGCCGCAAAATCATTCATAATTTTTGCACATTTCGCACATTTCATCTAATTTTACAAAGGTCTTGGTTTTGTTTAAAAAATTTTCTTGGAGGTTTGGATTTAAGGGCATTCCTTGGAAGCGGAGTGATTTTGCAAAGAATTGTTTTGGGTTTGAAGAATTTTCTTGAAGGACATTTCTTGGAGGCGGCCTGATTTTGCAAAAAATTGTTTTGTGCTTAAAGAATTTTCTTGGACGTACATTCAAAGGACATTTCTTGGAGGTATGTGATACATTTTTTTTGAAAGTATGGAGTTGGGCTTAATTTCGAAAAGACATTTTCTGGAAGTATTTTTTAAAGTGATGTTTTTTTTTTTAAAGTTGGAGGCATTTTTTGAAGTGACATTTTTTTAGAGTACGTGTTTTGAGTTGAAGTAAATCTTTTGAGCTTCGTTTCGTTTTTATAAGACATTTTTTTCTCAAATTTTTTAAAGTAAGTGTTTTGGATTGGAGTATGTATTTTTTGCAAAAAAATTAAAATGAATTTTTTTTAAATTAAATCTTTTGTGATGTTTTTTCTAATTGAGTTATTGTCTAATTTTTTGAAGGAAATGTTTTGAACTTCATACCCTATTATCATGGGAAATCGAAGGACTTGTGCGAGAAAATATGATCGAAAAAGAGACCCTGAGGAACGTAGAGAAGAGACGAGACAATCTCGCAAAAGGAAGTTAGAAGCCCTCTCAAATATTGAAGAGGAAAATAAACCTCAAGAAGAAATTGAAGCAGGTATGTAAATGTAAATATTATGATCTATTGATATATTTAAAATTTTCCTAGTGTAAAATGTGAAGCTTAATTTTTATTTGATGAACCAATTTGAAAAATATTTTGTTTAATGTAAATAGACAGAGATATTCCTCAAAACATTGATGATGAGATACAAAATTTTGAAAGAGAAAGTGAAAGAGATATTGAACCAATGATTGAAGATGGTGAAAATATTGAAAGAAATCCAAATAAAGAAATTGAATCACAAGGTATGTACACACACACACACACACACACACACACACACACACACATATATATATATATATTAAACACATGCACATATCATTGAAATTATAGATATATTTATTAATTTAGTTATTTATTGAATATGTACTATTTTTTCAAATATGTACAGATGAAATCACTATCGATAATGAGATGTTAGAAAATGTTGACACTCACACATATGGGGATAAAAATCCTGACCATGTTATACGATATCGTGTTAATTGCATTTTTGAAAAGTATTTCTTAAATGAGCGGGTGACAGTTCAGGCTCAAATGTTGAAAGGTCTCCTATCATTAAGGAAATTAAAAGAAGCTACGACACTATTGGGTATTCAAAAATCAACCAAAGATAAAAAATGAAGGAAGATGTGATAAAAAATATGAGTAGTGCTATAAATTCAATTAAGAGATCTAGCGAGAAAGATGTTTCAATTGTACGTAGAGGAATATAGATGGCAATGGTTTCATCAAGTACTAAAGAGAATCATTTGGTAACATCTATGGCACGAGCACTGGGAACCTCGTGAAAAAATTTGCACAAACATCGGAAATTTCGGCTGCAAATAGATGTAAATGATGAACTCGCTTGTTGGAGAGCTCTTTGTAGGCAACCATACAAAGATAGACTTGGAGAAAATGTTAAAAAAATAATATATGAATATTGGAATAACAATTCACGTGTTTCGCCAACTACAAGGCATGTGATGCGAAGAAGAATAGCACGAAATCAATACGAAGAACATGAAAAATATTTCTTGGAAACCACTCAGATAGAGTTATTCAACAAGTTCAAAGAAGAGAATCGTCAAATTCATGTTTCACTCAGTTATTTTGTTCAACAAAAAACCATGGTATGTAAAACCTATCACCGTACGCAACACTTGTTGTTGCCGTTATCATGTGGAATTTGAGTTATATTATGACACATTCCTTGATTTAGGCAGAACATAAATGGAAGGATTCACCTCCTCCTTCCACTATCCGTGATTTCATATCTCAAATTCTATGTGAAAGAGAAATCGGATGAAATATTTTACAAAAAGAAATGTGTTGGTGGTAAAAAATGCGATGATTGCGGAAATTTGACTAAATTTCAAAACAAATATCGTATTGATATAAATGATCAATCATTGTCCAACATGAAAGTGAAATGGAAGAGATATGAATATATCGATACATCAATTCAAGGTGCAAATAGTGTTAAAAGAATTGAATTACTAGAAGACGAAATTTTTCTGATAGACTTTTTGAGAAAGTTTGAGGCAGAAATTTACAAATACACGAAGCATTCCCATAGATCTCGATGGCAAGACTTTAAATTCAAAAAATCTCGTGAATTTTTTCCACCAGGGACCATTTTGTTAGTGATTGATTTTGCAAAAAACTACACATTTGTTCCACAAAAAGAAATTCAGAGTGAATACTATCATTCTGACCAAGTCTCCATGCTTGTCCATATTCTATATAGACATGCTGAACAAAATGTCAATCATATAGAAAGAACGAGTGAAAATCGACATATCATTAAATAATATCACTATTATATCAGTACGATCGTACACATGATACATGTTTTGTACAACATTGTTTTGGAAAAATTTATGATTCCTTGAAAAATCATGGAATAACAGTCAATGAACATTGGATATGGTCAGACGGATGTGCAGGTCAACTCAAATCTGCACGATCATTCTTTTGGTTGTGTTGTCTTCATAAGAAAACCTGCATTAAACATTGTTGGAATTTCTTTGAGACTAGCCATGGAAAAGGAGAACATGACGGTGTAGGAGCATGCATAAAACGAGCACTTCGAAGATATCAAATGAACCACTCTGCAAGCCGACTTGTGAACGCTAAAGAAGTTGTTCAATGGTGCATTGCTGCTCTAAGCCATGAGACTAACCCATCAAGGGAAGTGCGAAGGTACATTCAATTTAATTTATATTGGAAATTTCTAATTTTAAACATTGTACATTTATCATGCAATGATTATCTTTGATTGTATTTTGATATCATATTTACAAATTCTTCTTTTAATTTTCCATATAAAGGTTTTTCTGGCATATTGGGATCGAAGACGTAGATAGATCAATTGGAAGTGATGTTGAAACAATAAAAGGGACTCGAAAATTTCATTCAATTCAAACGAAGTCATCCAGAAATGTGTTTGCATTGGATAAAAGAAAATATTCTTGTTTTTGTGATGTTTGCATAGACAACACAAAATCCAATGACGTTTGTGAAAAAAAAAATGTATATGAACGATTAGAAACATACAGAACTAAATACAAAAGACAAAATGTTTGTTGCAATGTTCGAAGAAATGCAATCAGAGGAAACTACAATATCATCCGATGGTGATCTAGTTTTTGATCTTTTTAGAGAAGGTAACATTTGAATTACTTTCTAATGATTTAAAGAGCTAGAAATAAATTTAAATATGTATAATTTTGTTAAGTTTGTTTTATTGTGTAGGAGATGTTTTTGCTGTAATTGCACCTATTGACAATGATGAAAATGTGAAGTATTATTTGATGCGTTGCACTGAATGAAAAATGAAATTATTACAAAACTATAATAATCACGGATTTCAATATGACAGTGAGTCTATTATACTGAAAGGTTATTTTTTCAGACAAACTCATCAAAGTGGAGGCTTTGTTTACTTTGAAGAATATGAACCTGATTCCATAAGTTGTCAATATAGTCACTTGGTGTGTGCAGCACACATAAAGTTGATAGAAGTTCAATCAAAGAAAAAATCGAAAATTAAGAGATGGAAAATGTCAAAATCCGATCATGAACAGATTATTGAAGATGGAATTCCATTAAAAAATTTTGATTGAATTGTCCAACAATTTATTCTCTTTGGACTAAATATGTTTTAGAACTTCCAGTACTCAACTAAAAATTGAGCTGCTTATGTTATTTGTGCAAGTGTTTGCACATGTACAAATTGTTTTGGTACATGCACGTGCTCTAGTATCAACTGAAAGTAGCTTTTCTATACATGTGCATTGATGAAAAATGTTACATGTATTGGATATATATATATATATATATATATACACACACACACACACATGTTCTAGAATGAAATTAATTGTTCAAGTAGTTTTACTATGTGCATTGATGAAAAATTATTTAAGTACTCAATATATATGTTCTAGAATGCAATTAACTGGAACTAGTTTTTCTATGTGCATTGATGAAAAACTAGTTGGATTTTCTGGTAAAAAGTATCCACAATGTAAATAAATCATCCACAATTGTATAGTTTTATACGAAGATTCCTTTCAGAAAAGAGACTCGGAGCACTTCTCCGACTTTTGGTGGGATTTGACGCACATCTCTATTCCTGATTGAAAATCTAGTACAAAATTTGTTTGTCTAATTGTCGGATATGTTCAATGTACATTGATGAAAAATGTTACTTGTATTGGATAGATATGTTCTAGAATGCAATTAACTGTTCCAAGTAGTTTTTCTATGTGCATTGATGAAAAACTAGTTGGATTTTCTGGTAAAAAGTTTCCACAATGTAAATAAATCAACAAGGCTACCTATTTGAGTGCATTAACGACATTGACCCAAATTCAACAAACATATATATGTACTAGACTTATATTTCCAATCAAAATTAAAGGGATAATTTGTATATATATCTACTTCTTTAAACTCTTTTTTCAATTAGAGCTCAATTGATACATGGTTAGTTGCATTGAAAAGCTATGTTCTTCCTATTGGAAATTTTTTCATTCAAACAAGACTACATGTAGAGATCAAAAGAAATCTCAAGATTCCAAATGTACTTAAACCACCCAAAAGGGATTTGTGCAACATTACTTGACATGCCATGCCAATTATAGTGAACAATTATCCAATAGAAACGTTTAACATGTTATATACCACATGTGCCAAATGTAGATTGAAACCATCCAAAACTTTAAAATTTTAAATACTTTTTGATAATATATCGTGCAACATTAAAACATTAAACATTTAAAACATTAAATATCACATGTGAAATGGAGATTGAAACCATTCAAAACTTGAGTTTTAAAAACTTTTTGATTATATATATCGTGCAACGTTACTTCACATGCCATGCCAATTATAGTTCAAGTAGATCCAATAGAAACATGTTTAACATTATATACCACATGTGCCAAATGTAGATTGAAACCATCCAAAAATTAAGTTCTAAGAACCTTTTGATTATATATCGTGAAACATTAAAACAAATTAAACATTTAAAACATTAAATATCACATGCGAAATGTCGATTGAAACCATCCAAAACTTGAGTTTTAAAAACTTCACATGCCATGCCAATTATAATTCAACTATCCAATAAAAACATTTAACATTATATCACATGCCAAATGTAGATTGAAACCATCAAAAATTTTAACTTTTAATTTAACAAAAAATTATAGATCACAACATTACTTCACATGCCAAATGTACTCCAAGCATCCAAAACTTAAATTTAAAAAAAAAAACAAATTATAACACATGTCATTACATAACATGCCAAATGTAGTTCAGATGACAACATTACTTCACATTCACATGCCAAAAGTACTAAAACCATCTAAAACTTAAATAAAATAAATTATATTAACAATGTAATAAAACACGTCCAAAAATTGTAGATCTCACAAGTATCAAACTGTATCAAGTTTAACAAATTTTAAGACCATCTAAATCTTGAAATCAAATCTACAAATCATGTCCATCAAATAGAGACGGATCTAGCATCTTTCCTATCCGAGTCTCAATCCGCGCCCTATCATGTGAAGCATCATGGGAAACCTACATACACAATGCACATGTACTTGAACATTAAAATTTGATGTTTTAAAAATGAATGAGAATATATATATCTAGAACTTCATGTAAAAAACAAAATATAACAAAAAAATCATGCAATGCCTCATGAGGTTCCCTCTCCATTTGATGAACAAGTTCTCCCATAGGAACATCTGCAGCGGTAAACTGTACAATATACATGTACAGTTATATATATATATATATATATATATATATATATTAAAAACTTTCAAATGAAAATGCACGTGTACATATATAAACTTATTTTCAATAATATTAAAAAAAGGAACTAAAGACAACTTGTTCAAATGTTGTGGATGTTCCTATCTCCATCGCTAGAGTCCGTGAATTAAAGAAATCTTCTATAGGAACCTAATTCAAAAAAATTTAAATAACTCAAAATATAGATCTCTATATATATATCTGAATTTTTAATGGAACTTTTTGAAGTGGAATATATATATATATATATATATATAACTTTTACACATAAATTTTAAACTTGTGAAAAATTGTCCATACTTGTGGCTCATCTCCCAAGGAAGTAGAAGGTACATCTCCCAAGGAAGAAGAAGGTACTGCCATCCCAAAAACATGAGACGGAATCGGTATCTGTTAAAACATTTTATCAAATTATATATACATACATGTACATGTGTGCACAATTATTTATTTTAAAATCACTTAAAAACACTAACATTTGCCAACATATCTTGATGGTCAGACCCATCTGCACTGTTTGAACCAGAGGTCTCGAACGTGATATTAACATTTTCGTCACGCATCATGTGTGAGAACTGCAAATGGTGTTTTAACATATAATCATACATTTTTGTTAGATTATTGTACATAAAAATAAATGTATACATGTACATACACATGTATATATGTACATGTTAAAATAATTTCAAAACCTAAGGTCATTAACACATATCGTTCCGGTGCCCTCTTCCTCATGAAGAATTAGGTCTTGCAAACCATTGCGACAATTTTTTGCATATATTCGGAGATCTTCAACATTCATGTTGTGAATCTCCTCATTTGTACAATACACAAAATTGGCACGTGCATTTTCACATGCTCTTTGTCAATTTAAACAGGCATCGACTCCACCCATTCCACTGTAAACATTGTCGATCATAACATCCCTTACTTCTCGACTTATTTGAGAAGTCGCATCTATCTCTGACCACAGAGTTTCAACCCGAAAAGGTCGACTCACCAATGGCGGCTCAGGGCGAGGCAACTCCACATCTCGCTTAGCGCCCTTACGGTCATATAATCGACCTTTCCTCGGGCCAAAAAAATTCTAATGGAAGGTCATTGTAGTTGGGTTTCATACCCAAAAAAAATTCTGCGTAAAACATTTGTGCAAAATAAACAGGAACCTCGTCGTTCCATGGGAGCCTTCCATAGGCCGCAAGGTGCCTATCATACAAATAGCGAGCTATGTTTGGGGGCTTGAAATATTGCACCTTCAAAAATTTTCTTTTTGGCCCTTCCTTGAAATTAAACATTGACTTGGCCACTTCTTTTGTAACTCTTTGTTTTACATCCTCTCATTTATCTGGACCCATTACTGTTTCTTTTCTCTTTCTCATCACTTCTACAAATGTATCAGTCGTTGGCCCAAGATTTCTGTACACATTTACAATTTCGCCCAATGAATGTGTAACTATTTCTAGGCTTTGTCGACTCTCAGCAGGTAGAGACAAAGCCATGAGATCTCTCTGCAATTTTGCATAAAGTCTTTCACACCTTTGTAAGGTGCATTGCACCATGTTTGTTTCCCATGGTATATTAGTAATGTCGGCCGGATAAGTTGTGCTGGGTAGACAACCTTCTTCTTGAATGTAACGGTCTACACTGTGTCTATTTTGACCACTAGTTGGAACATTTTCGGTCTCTGCATCAATATATATAAAATTTCGTATATTAGAAAAAACAAATGTAAAAAAAGTTGTACAAATTTAATGAAAAAATTATTGAAATTGATGGCAACCTTGACATTGTTGGTTAGCATTTTCTCCAACATGACCCTGCTGAGAACCAGACCCAGAACGACCCTGCTGAGAACCAGCAGCTGTTGATTGGCCTTCGGGGGAATAAATATCACCCCCTTCATGCAACCTACTACCACTCGTTGATGGCCCTTTAAGTGGATTTGAACCACCACCAACCTCTCGAGACGAGAGAGAAGCTTCATAAACAAATACGAATTTATAATCAATTGAAAAATACATTTATGTGTACATATAAATACATATGCAGATTAAATTGCGTGAACCATACCACGACTGGTTGAACCATGGGCACGCTCCATGGATGGAGTAGAAACCCTTCTCCTCTTGCCTCCTAAAAATTAAAAAATGAAACTTATTAACAACTAATTTAACTCACAAAGTTAATAAAAAATCAATTCCATATGTACACACATGTATGCAGATTTAAGATTATATTTAAATACCGTGAACATCCCCCGATCCCTGAACCTCCATATGGGATTCGGCTGATCTTCGTCGTTTATCCTCCATGATATATATATCTATTGGTGGATATTTACACAAAATAGATTTCAGAAAATCAATTTGTAATTTAGTGTACACAAATTATGTAGAACACAACTTTCAAAGCAATAATTGATGTGTGAAACTCAATTTAATCAAAAAAGAAATTATAAAAATGATAAGTTTACCTTAAAGTGGTTGTGTTTTATGGATATTAGAGGAAGACTAAGTTAGTTTGTGGGAGAAATGACACATGTACATAGTTTACCTTAAAGTTACATTGTGTTTTATGGATATTAGAGGAAGCCTTTAGTTTATGGGAGAAATGACACATGTACATAGTTTACCTTAAAGTTGTTGTGTTTTATGGATATTAAAATGAAGAACTTCTATTTAGATCCATTCCAGAGATTGACTATAGGGGCATTTAATAGATATGTCACCTTTCATAAAAGATGAGATCTAGAGGCTACTTGGACCTTTACAGACTCTGCCTATAGAACTTGTAGAAGTAAACACTAGAGGCATTAACAATATCAAAGAACGTTTTCATGCTCAGACATGGGAATGTGTCTCTTTCCCTACGCAGAAAAATAGTTCAAGGTAGTTAATCTTCATAGACATGTCATCAAGTAGGTCAATTTGATCATCCCCAACTTACTTTTCATGAAATTAGGCTTGGAATCCTCTACAACTTGGTGGATGGAGTTGAATTGGAACTAGGTCAAGGCGTTTACAAAATACATGCTAGTGAATAACACTTACTAGGTTATGCCAATAAATAAAGTGGGAGAAATGTTTTCTCCTCAAGGTTATCCAATTGGGTGTGTAATACCAACTTCACCCATTTCCTAACAGGTTTCTCTCTTAGGTTACAAAGTATCTTAGGCCATTAACTTCCATAGACCTCAATAGATTATTAGAGCTAGAATTCTATTTCTCAAGTGTGTAAGAGAAGAAATAATTCTTTTTTAGATTTTAACAATGGCTAAGATGGTCAAATTTTTATTTCGGAAAACAAAAAAACTACATATATGCAAGATTTCAATATTTAGATGCAATTTTTTTTTCAAATGCAAAAGTTAGTAGGATGTGCAATATCTATGCCAATTGCAAGAATATTTAGGGGATCTCTTTGCACTATGAGCAGGAAACAATTTATTGGTTCTCATACTCTCGAGCTGCTTTCTCTATGGAATCACAAAAGTCTAGTAGAAGGCCAAGTCATGAATCTAATTTTGTTGATTGCTAAAGGCAAGAATCACCATAGCTAGTCCATGTAGTCCTCCACCACTACCCCAGATTGATAAGTTGTTAACAATTTTCCTCATTATTTTAAAGAATAAGAAGCCAACCAAATATTTTTATCATGTTAATGATGTTTGAATTTACATTATCACAATTTTCTAGGGAAATAATAGTGGTTGTGGTCCATTCCTAATGACAAATAAGGTCCCCCTTTAATTGCAGGTTTCATCATGATAGTTAGTGAATTGTTTGGAAATCTATGAAAACTGCTTTTGTGCTTTTATGGAAAGAACTATGGTTTTTCCCCCCTTATTGAACAAGCAGATTTAAAGAAATGTTGCTTTTAAAATTTATGTCCATGTGTCAATTTTGATAGGCTTTATGTTGTTGGGCAACTTTTTATAGATATAAGGGATTTTCACATGACTTTTTTCAATCATTGAGACTTCTAAGCTGGGAACCTTTTTGTATGACATTACTAACATGTAATATATTTTATTGATAGTTAAAGGAAGCATTTTATATTGAAAATGAATTAGAAAAAAAACTTTCAACATTGAAACTAGGATTCATCATGTTCAAACATTCTTCCATAGAACATCCATCGCATTAGAACGAACTATAGAAATGAATAGGAAAAAAGCTATGGTAGTACATGATTTCATGATCCTCATGATGATTGAACACTGAAATTGATGCACACTAACTACCCATTACTAACAATATTCATGATGTTAAGCATTAGAAAGAACTATAGAAATGAATTGGAGAGTCATGTATACTATATTGCTTGCTTTTGGTGGCTCTTACTTGGACAATATCCTGAGATGAGTTTGACAGGATGGTCATATGAGGCTGGAAGCTACTTGGTGTAATTTTCCTTAAATCTTGAAAAAAAACAGAGAAAAAATGTCATTTTCGATCATTTTTTATTAAAGCTTCTGCATACAGTAGATGTTATCACAATTGCAACACAATCATATTCCATGAGCATGAATTATGAATGTTGCAAGCCAAATTGCAAGGAAATTTGCATTAATTTTAGGAAAAAGAAGGCTATGACATTAAGTTCCATGCTAGAAAAAAATATGCAAATAAGGTTGCTGAGTCAATACTTACCATGTGTTTCAAAGCCATAACGAAGGTTGGCTTTGAGAGTGTCCTTCGAAAGCCCTGTCTTGAGATGAAATTTAATTCAATGTCTCTTAGAGTTGCAAGGTGGAATTGATAGAACTATTTGATTTCTTTACCATAGATAGATATCTCCTTTCATCTATACCTTTCTCTACCATCTTATTTCCAAGTGAAATGGGAATTTTCACATTTTGAATGCCATTACCATGTAGTTTGGTAGTCTTCTAGCTAGACCTATCACAAGTAAGGTTGTCATACCAAACTATTTCTCTTGCTCAACTCAGTGACCATGACTCTCTTCTCACACTGCTTACCATAGGATCTTCAGTTGTACATCACGCAAAGTTGGGGGTTCTAGGTCTACACCTATTAGGTAAAGTTGTATTTTATGGCATTGTGGTCCTTAAATTTGGAGGTGTTCCACCTGAAAAAGTAGGTATTAAATATGGATGAAAAGGATTTGTTTTAACTTTGATAGAATTTCCTTGTGGAATTACTGAATTTCTCAACGACATGATGCTAGCTTTGCTCAGAGAAGAAGGTTTTGGAGGAGAAATTGAATTATTTTGACTTATTTTTGGCATTGAATTTTGAAATAGTAGTTTTGATGACTCCATCGATGACCTTGGTGAGGAATTTGATGCACACAATATTGACTTTGAAGATGGTTTAGAAGACGTTGAAGAAGTTGTAGATTTTGGTGTTGTCACTGAATGTTTCTTTGTTGTTGGACTTGATCAAGACACTTTATTTAACTTTACAAGCAGATTGAAGACCTTGAAGAGGTTTTAGATTTTGTTGTTCTCACTGAAGGTTTTTGTCTGGTTTTGTTTCTTAAACCATCATTTCCATAGGACATTTTTGGTGAATAGATTCTTGACCTCAAGATGAGAGGATATGATACCTTGAAGAGGCTACATCTTTTGGTGACGTCACTAATTTTTTCTCTGTTATTGTGTTCGTTAAAAATTTTTATCCCAGAGGAGGGTGTTATCCAATGTGAATTTGAAACCCCCCTCACATTTTTCAATGAAGGTTATATCTGAATGTTAGGGAGCTAAACATTATAGAAATTCAATATGATGTGCCAAAAACTTTACAGACATCCAAAAAATAGAAACCACCTATTATATGTCAATTAAATCTACATGGAACCAACAAGCAATATGGTAAAATATAGAATTACAAATCCCTTGAATTAGTAAAAAAAAAAATATGAAGAAAGCACCCAGAGGACTAGAAATAACAATATAGTAGAGAAAAAGAATAGTATCTTAGCAGCTATAATTGCAAGTCATAAATTAATATCATATATTCCAATTTCAGCACTAAAAGCAAACTCAAAATAACATAAAAGCATAGACAACATTGTTTTACATGTAAGTAAACTTTGTTAATGGAAACATGCAACATGGATTGGCATAATCATGCCTTTATCAATGAAATTTCATTAGACCATTGAACAATTGTGCACTAACAATATTTAAATAATTTTTAAAAGGAAAAAACTGACTTATTTTGTACAGTTTATGGGACAGAAATAAATATGTAGAAATATTCACTTGGTTTTTATAATTGGGTAGAGGAATGACTCAAAATGAACTTGTATGTCTTCTCATTTTAGAGCTCAAATTTTTAGGAAGGATTTAAGTATCTACATTTCAAGAATCACTCGAATAGGTTGATAAAGAATATAGGAAGACAAAAAACTAACCAGTGGTGTATAAATGGATTTCCTGGCAGGTAGATTGGCATATGGACTTTTGGTAGCTACAAATTTTCCAAATAATTGAATGTATTTGAAAACTGAACCTCTAGTTTATTTTGGTTTAGACAAGGTCTAGAATTTGAAAAGTGAATTCCCTTCCCAATTGGCTAACTTTAGACGATCCTAAACACATTTTTATTTAACTGATGAGGGAGATAGCACAACAAAACTAGTTTGTCCATATTCAAATCAAGTTGGCATCAAAGTACAATTTAGCTCATTTTAGTCAAGGTTAGCTAGAAGAATTAGCTATTGGTTTTTGTATTTATGCAAGGAGAGTTTAGTTGTGTGCAAGTTTATGTGTGTGAAGAGAAAGTCAATATTGAGAGCTCAGTTCTAAAATCACGACAAAGAAGATTTTTATGCATTACAAGTGTAATGGAAGCTTCATCTAGTATCTCTTTTAATCAGTCTTCCTTAACAAAAATCTTTGATAAAGAGATGTTGCAGAAGCTTTACATCATGAATGATATGGTGCAAGAGATGTATGAATATAATAGGGAGAACATTATCTTTCAAGAGAAGTTGATTTCCAAGAATGAGGAGAAGCAAGAAATTCTTGAAAATATGACCATGAGATGGAGACTCAACTCCATATTGCAAATTAAAACCAAGCAAGGATGCATGACATGGAGATTCAACTCTATGATGCAAAGGAAGCCTTAGCCAAGTATGTGAATGAAAAAGAGGTATGCAATTCAAGTTTGTCTTCAATTTCCTCTGAAAGTGAATGTGTACGTGCTTTTGAGAGACACACTAGAGGAATAAGGTCCAAATTTTTGATGAAAATGGGCTATGAAAGTAAAGGGTTAAAGGAAAACATGTACAAGGCATAGTTGAGCCAAATGTTGTTGAGGAAAGGCCTAATTATTTGGGTCTTGGTTATGGAAAACATGATGGACAATGCTCCAAAGCCAAGGAGGCACATGAAGCTGTTCCAAGAAGGAATTTCATTTCATGTTCATTACCTCAAGCTTGTGAAGTTTGTGTTCATGATGAATGGAAAAGTTTGACACCCACTTTTCAAGAAGATGTTAATAATCATGCAGCTAATGAGAATGTAAAAGAAGAGGATGTTGAAAGCTCTAAAATCATTGAATTCATTGCTAGTATTCCGAGGAGAGCCACTACCTCATCAAATTCACCTCCTCAAGAAGGCGACAAAGGTGAATGTTCAAGGTATAGATCTGCTTAAATAATCAAATTGGTTCTGATTATGATAAACATGGTAAATATTCACATAAGATTTGGAAAAGTTTGCATGTTCCTTTTGTGGTTTGAATAATAATAATTTGTTTATAGATATTGGAAGAAGATATCCATGCACATGAAACTTTCTAAATAAATGAGGAAAAAAGTCAAAGGCCCATTGGACAAGGAAAATGATGTTGAAAATAAGATGCAATTGTTTTTCACTCATTGCCATAAGAAAGGTCACCTTGTAGACAAGTGTTGGACTTTGTATCCAGCAAGTCATCCACGACATTTGAAGAAGGTGGAAAGAGATATTGACAAGAATGGAAAATAGGATTCCATAATCGATGAGGGTCAGGATGATTCACATGATGATGAAGTGTAGCTGAAAGAAGCACCATTGAAATGGTTTGGTAAGGGATGGTTAGATTTCTTATCCAATTAAGGCCTTGAATGTATTTTGATGTTTCATGAATTTCTTTGCAAATTCAAAGTATGGTGCATGTTGCATGAAACAAGATGTTGAAAGTAGAGTTATGTTGACACACTTAAATGCAACAAATATGGAAATTTGTACATGCTATTATTTGACTTGAGAGTCAGTTTTTTGAAGAGGCATGTTTTGTCGACTTGTGTTTGGTTGATGGTTTTGTACACCAATATGTAAGAGTACATGGAGATATTCACATGATGTGAATTTTTTTTCTTTGAAGGAGAAAAATGATATGTCATCGAGCTATGTTTCTTGCATGATGTGTTTTTCAGTTTGATGGTTTTGTTTGTGACAAGACGTCACAAGATTTTGGGAAGGTCCACTCTTGAGCAAGAGCCTCATGATTACAACCTAATCATGAGAATCAAATGGGAGTGCATCCTTATTTTGAAAACAAACCTCTAGATAGGATTCTAAGCTACCTAGGACTCAAACCATTATTTTTAAATTTGAAATATCATGGTGTGTTGTTTCAATGCCTAAATCCACAACCCTAACATAAATTGTTGTATTCTTTTTTTGTAGGATTTAGTTGGTTATATTAAAATTCAGTTGAATTTAAAATTCTTGGCTTATTGGCATGAACCAAACATATTGTGTATTAAATGAGGAATTTCGCTCTCCCAATCATTTCTAAATCACCCATATCACCAAGAAAACATGTTTAAGAACATACTTTGGTATGGGAAAGATCTTAGGTCCTTTGACTGTGCACATGTTGTGTGAAAATTGAAATTGACAATGCAAAAAAGTGAAATTATGAATGAAACCACTAAAACGAAAAACCCAAAAGTGGTAAATGATTTAAATAGACCTAATTAATTATTTACCAACATAAATTCTTCAACTTTTAGCAACTAAATGATAAGTAAAAAAATAAAAAAATTTGTAATTATGGTTCGAAAGTTACATAATCTTAAGAAGCATTTTAAATTAATTCTATCTCATAAAAAGTATCCCTCCTAACTTAACAAATACGATCTCTTCCCATAAGGTTCACAACCTCCCTTCCTTAGCACACAAGACATAAATACAATTAATATTTCAATATGTTAATTCCTATTGAAACAAGTGAAAAGTTGTATAGATGGTTTCAAATATTATAAGAAGTTTTTTGATATGGTTGAGAGAATGTGAAAAATAAAATCCATAAACAAATTATTTTTCAAAACGTATTACTTTCAAAGTATCAACAAGGAATGTACAAGGGTGTTCAATGAATTAACGCTATTTAAATTCCTTCATGTACATATTTCTTACTCATAATTTTAAAAAATTATTAAATAATGATCTAGATTGGATAATTATATTATTTGTCATATATTTTGATGCTTATAGAGTGAAAAAACTGAAAGAATCAACTTGTAGGGTCATTTTAATGGTGGGTGGAGAATTGGGATCTAAAACCTTTTGGAGTCATTTTGAGGTATTAAATGACATTTCTTGGGGTCAAACGATTATCCCTTGTGCCGAAACCTTGACCATTGTTCTACACTTAAAGACATATCCAATGGTGCAAGACAAACATCAAATGAAGTTCATTCAAAATTTATGCCTTTAGTAAGTTGACTTATCATGTTGACCACCATGGTATGAGAGAATGTCATTTTAGCCCCATTACTCATGCATATCAAGCTAGCTACATGTGGAATTTTAACAAGACTCTAAAAGGTCTAAAATCACAAACCTCGTTAATGGTTGACGGAGTCAAATCTTACACCTAGTTGGCTATCACGCTATGTTAAATACTTGGCCACTGGGAGGAATAAGAGTTCCATTTTTTGTTATTGTATTTTGTTCCATAGTTGAAAATACAACTAGGAGTGTGAAGTTAGAGAGAAAAATGTATGAAGTTAAGTTTTTATAGCAACCTTACATGCCAAAAGTCTTAGCTAACTCTAGAGAGATTACCTCTTTCTTTGTACTTACATATTTTCCATACCAGAAAAGAGAGAGTAGAGCATGTTTACATTTTAGTGTTGTTTTTCTCCCATTAGGATTTCATAGGGAAAAAGGAGTAGAGAATCATTATTTTTTAGGGTTGCTTGTCTCCCATAAGGATTTCCTAGGAAAATAATTGTGTTGATTGTAGATATGTATATGTGTGTTTCATTATGTTCTCTATTTCTTACATTGTGTTTCATTATGTTTTCTATTTCTTACATTTGATTGTTTTATTCATTTAAATAGAAATTTAGTTATTAAAAGAGCTAAAACTTAAATACAAATTAATCTTCATTATATAGATTTCACTTATTTTATCAAATTTGTTGTGAGAAACTATTTCATTATAATAACTATAAAACTTGACTATTAAATAACAAAATTTTGTATTGATAAACATCTACACTTCTCCAACCTAAAAAAATACATATAAATTTTAGATACACTTAGACATGTGTTTTATTTTGGGCATTCAAGTCTAGTTTGTAAGCAATAACCTAACACTTTGGGAGTTCAAGTCCACTTTGTAAGAAATAACCTAACACTTAGGAAGTTCAAAGCAGGTTTGTAAGTAATAACCTACCATTTTGTATTAGGTTATGCTAAATACTTTAGAAAATAGAAGTTTCATTATCACTTGAGGTTATTCATTATTCTAAATACAAATATGAATCCATGACTAATTATGGCATTATTCCTACTTTCTAATTTATACATCTAATTTGATATTTTAAAATGTACTATGTCCCATTTTGTTTTTTTTGTTTTTTTTACTTTCAAGATTTTGACCAAACTAAAGAATTAGTGAATGATAGCAGTTGCATGATGAATTATCGAAGAAAGGCTTGCAGGGGGTTTTGGGGAACATGCAATATGAGTTGTATGATTCGGAAGGGAGAAAAACTACAGGGACAGTAAAATTTCTTTAATATGATTACTGCTACAGAATGGTCACTACCATGTTTGCCTTTGACAAGAACAATTCTTACAGCGGAGGGAATACTTATGAGTATTCAGAAGCCTTCTTTAAGAAAGTGGCTTATTTTTTCTTCTTTTTTACAAGGTACTACAGCTAGTGGATACCTGGTGATGTACATGACTTGTGAAGGGACTTACACTGCTATTTTTTACTGGGCTGGGAAAGTATTTTGTTTTTGAACAGCACATGAGAAATTCTGAAAACAATTTTGGATGTTAATCAAAGTTTTTTATGTTAAAACTACAGGGACAGTAAACTTTCTTTAATATGATTGTTGCTACAGAATTGTCACTGCCATGTTTGCCTTTGACAAGAACAATTCTTACAGTAGAGGGAATACTTATGAGTATTCAGAAGCCTTCTTTAAGAAAGTGGTTGATTTTTTCTTCTTTTTTACAGGGTACTACAGCTGGTGGATACCTGGTGATGTACAAGACTTGTGAAGGGAATTACACTGCTGTTTTTTACTGGGTTGGGAAAGTATTTTGTTTTTGAACAGCACATGAGAAATTCTGAAAACAATTTTGGATGTTAATCAAAGTTTTTTATGTTTCTGGGGGAGTACTTTTGTATATTTTTCCTGCTGAATTATGTTTAATGAACTGACAGTATGGGCACCGATCAAAGACAAATCAACAATATACGAATTATTATAATTATCAAAGACTCATGACTTATATCAAAAAGGAAAAATAACTCTGGCTTATATAGATGTGCCAGTTCAAATCCTATAAACTATGAGATGATACATTCAAAATTGTTCAAACACAAATTCTTGACTTCGTATAATACGACATGTTGGAATCAAAATATACCCGTGCCACCCAAAAGGACATGCTACAACCTAATAAAAGATGGTTTCTAAACAGTCATCCAAAACTAAAACAAAACTTACTTCTTTAAAACATCATTCAGAAGGTCAGGACCTCCATACCCAGAAAAACAATAGTGCTCTCGAAAGACAGATAAAGTCTTCAAAAAACATCATTGGAGAAGAAACAATAGAATACAGAGACTGACAGCGAAAAGAAAAGATAAATATCATGAAAAATTAACCGTGCCAGCAATGCTTTGACCCTTAGCATCAAACAATTCATAATGCATAATGCCAAATTCCAACGACATACACCCTTTATATTGCCCATACCTGGTATTGTAGTAGACCAATAGCGCAGATGGGATGAGCAACAGAGACAAAAACGCATGAACAGACCGACTAGCAGTAGCTCAGAAAAAAACCTGCGCAAATAGACCGACCAGTAGCAGCTCAGAAAAAAAAACCGCGTGAATAAACAGACAGGTAAACAAATTAACTTCATGGGCGATTTATTTATAGAAACTAGTTCGGTCGAACTATTTTAAAAAAAAAAAGTTCGGCCGAACTTTTGTTTCCAGTTTTCCCATCTCCAGCAAAAATTATGTTTTCCCACACCGTAAGTGTGTCGTCAATCTAAATGGAATCACGAGTTCGATCGAACTTTCTAAGAAATTTCGGCCGAACTATTGCCGAAAAAAGTTTTCTGCCCTCGATTCTCACAAAAGTGTAACCCAGCTTCACGTTTCCGCCCTGCACTAGATTCATAGAGAATCATTTCATTAATTTGAATTCAAAGTATGTTGATTTATACATGGTCAATTGATATAAATATAAAAGTTTACTCTAAAGCCATATTATTCTATAGATACATGCATTACAAAAAATTTCATGAATTCTAATAATGCATTCACATTCTTAGAATGTGCACACACTGTTATTAGAAAGCCATACATATAACTAACAATTCTTGTGGCTCTTTAATTATGCAGAATAACATGCCATGGCTACCATATCCACGTTGAAATTTGGATATCCATTATAGAGTATCTATGTGGTTGTTTGGGGGTTAATTCATGTTCCTTGAACTCAAGAAGCTTTATTTAGGGCCTAAGGCCCTCTTTTCTCCTGTCCTCAAGATAGTACATTCCCCAAGACCCATTCTTACCATGTAAACCATACCCATGGTGACAAAGACCCCCCACAAAGGCCAAATATCCCCTAGAGATGTTCCGTGTAGTAATTAGAATACTTGTTCAAGAAGATTGATCATGGGAAGATTCAAATATGACCCAAGCACCTTACGATCCTTCCTTGACCATGGTTAACGCCCCAAGTGCTATACATGGTGAAAAAAGACTCCTAATGATATTAAGGCCAAAATTAAAGGCCCCAAGTGCTATACATGGTGAAAAAAGACTCCTAATATGTCATGGAAAACCTTGAAATAACACCCATATCATACCTAAAGTCTATATATATCTTATATAGGATATGTGTGGTTGTTTGAGGTCTTATTCACATCCCTTGAACTAAATAAGTTTTATTTAGGGACTAAGGATATTTCTTTCCTTCCATATCCATCATAGAGGCCATAAAAACAATCCTTATTATGTAAAACATACTAGTTGTTCCCATATTTCCATTCTAATATTCTGTTGATGGACATTAAATATGAGAAAGACTTGTTTTAGGCATAAGTCCCTTTTTCATTCCTTTGTCAATATATAAGACCTAATTCCCATAAACGATGTGGAAAATATCATAATGGAAGCCTTATCCTAGATGAAGGCCTAAAATCCCTCAAAGATTATTTACATTGTTCTTTATGGTCTTTTTCATGCAGTGTGAGCCAAAGAAGTTTCATTTTGGGCTTGAGGCCATTGTTTTCATCCTTTGCAATGGTACAAATGTAAGACCCATTCTTACTATGTGAAACATACCAATGACACTAAATATCCCCCATAGATTCCTAAGATCTCCTATAGAGGTTATGTGTTGCTCTTTGAGAACTAATTCCGAAGCTTAATCATCAAAGGTTCAAATAAGGCCTAAGCCCCTTATGACATTCCTATTTTGACCAAGCCTACACTTGTAAGCATCATATATGATTTGAAAGGCTCCTAATTTTATTAAGGTCTAATGATGAGGCTCCAAGACCCAATCATAGTGTGTAAAACCTTTGAATGGTAGACACATCCCTTCTAGAGGCCAATGAGTATCCCTTAGAGATAAAATTTATGTGTTGGTTTGAAGATTTTTTAATGGTCAATGATTATTTAAGACTTATGTCCCTTTTCTTTAATGTCCTTCTTTGGCCATAGTAAAGGCCATGGGAGCCATTCTTATTATGAAAAACATACTAAATGCCCATATTCCCAACTAGAGGTCTTGTTCATGTAAATTGAGCATGAGAAAGGTTAATTTAGGGACTAAGTCTTTTTTTCCCTCTCCTAACCATAACATAGACACTAACTCTGATATGTGGTGAGAAATAATCCTATGGGCTCCATATCCCAACCTTAAGACCGAAGATCCATCAAAGAATATCTATGTGGTTTTTAAGTCTAGCTCATTTCCCTTGGTACTAACACACTTCTTGTAAGGCCTAATGCCCTTGTTTACCTCCCCTACACATGGTACATTCCTTAAATCCTATACATGGTGTGAAAAAATTCCTAATGTAATTGATATCCCATATACTCTTAAGATTATTTAGAGAGGATCTACGTGGTTTTTAAATGCCAAATTCATGGCCCTTCCGCATGGGAAGCTTCATTTTAGAAATAAAAGCCTTTTTCTCCTTCCCTCATACCAATTCTTATCATGCAAAGAATAATAATGGTGCCCATATTCCTAGTCTAAGGCCCTTTTCATGTCCATTGGTAAAGGCCTTGAGAGTTATTCATAGTGTGCAAAATGTGGTAATGTTATGCAAATATTAGTAAAGATAAAAGCCCCAGTAGAAATTCCTCCATTGGTCATAACCTCTCATAATGCTAAATCTGGGTAATTGGCCTCATTGTGATAAGTTGAAGCTGAATACAAAAAAACCAATTTTGTCAAACTTTAGGAGAGGAATGTTATCATACCTTTTTATGTCTATATTAAAACAAGAAAAAACAACAAAATTTTAACTTTGAGTGTTTTAATTTTTCTCAATACAGGAGAAAAAGTGACCACATAAACAACTAAAACTTCAAAAAATTCAAAAAATTTATACTCTTGAAACATATAATTATCACTTCATAAAACTACTCATTATATTCTTAAATTTTACATATTAAATTATTTATATACAACTTAATATCTTATTTATTTATATTTAACTTTTAATTTAACACTATATATAATTTTTTCTTTTAAATATTATTATTAGCATTTAATTTTTAATTTTTAATTTTTATTTTACATTAATTTCAATTCCTGCTCCCAATTGCGGTCTAAATATTATTATTAACCTTTAATTTTTAATTTAGATTAATTTCAATTCCCACTCCCAATTGCGGTTTAAATATTATTATTAACATTTAATTTTTAATATAAATTAATTTCAATTCTCGCTCCCAATTCTCGGTAACAAAAAATCTATGCTAGATATTTGTAGAATAGTTTAGTTGATTGGGACTCCGAAATTTTTTGCACTGAAATAGAATATTTAAAATATTCCATTCATAGGCATACAGTCTGATTTTGTTTGGGTAGACGAATATTTTGGACACCAACCTAGTTGCAGTCAAGAACCCAATTCTCCGACGGTAACTTTTCCTGCAGTTTCGTATCAACACAAGGGACCTATATACTTACCTGCGCCATTGAAAAAATGAAAAACTCCACCCTCTTTAGCCGCCTACAAATCTAGTTTAAGCCTCAAATTTGGGATAATATACTGACATTGAAGAGATGGCTCAAGATATGATATTGGAGCAGAAACATGGCATATCCAGGGTCAGGGTTGCTAGGGCTTGGAAGAAATCGAGAAAGAAATGGATCGTTGAATGGAATGTTAACATAATGCTTTACTATGAATGCCTTGTTGGCTATACCGATGGCAAAAATTTTGATATTGTTGCCATTGATTCCATGAAGAATATTGTTTATGGAAAAGAAGAGGAGTGTGCAGACCATGTACCAGTTGAAGACTTTTATATTCTGCTAGGGAAAATTTTTATTGCAATGTACTCACAGGTCACGACTGTTGCAATAAAAGTCGGTGTCGGCCACACAGTGAGATCCCGACGTTTGCCACAGATACACATGTATCAATATCTATCGACCACTTCACTGCGACATGGGTTGTCAATGAGCTCCTTCAGCCTTTCCAAACCGCTCATGTTCCTTCACTTGCATCCATCCACATATTGTTTTCTCTTTTCCTTTTGAAGCCTTTTGGGCTTTTATACTTTTGTATCGTCACGATCTGTCAAACTGCAAGGCTGGGACAGTGGACATATTTTTTTGGGTTTGTTACTCCTGCAACCACAGATTCTCCGTTATGGTTGGAGGGCATTATATTCAGATTTTGGAAACCCTTGGGATGTTTTATTTATTGTGAAAAATGGGGCGTTGTAAAATAGAGATCAAGAAGATCAAGAACAATGTGCATAGGCAGGTGACTTTATGCAAGCGCGGATATGGTCTAATGAAGAAATCCCGCAAGCTTTCAGTCTTGTGCGATGCAGAGGTGGCTGTCATTGTTTTCTCCAGTCGAGGAAAGATCTACAAACTTGGCATCAACAACAACAACAGGTATGCTTGACCATATTCACCTTCTAGTACACCTAAATTCTAGTGCCTTCAATCTAATTTTATTGATAATATATGACAGCTCACGCTTCTAATGTTCTGGGCTGGCTGCATTGAATTTATAGGGTTTATAGGGCTGCATTAAATCAGTTTTCACTCTGTGATAAGTGACATAGTGCTAGTTTGGTTTGTGTTCTCATTTTGAATGTTGGAATTTTACTCCCAACCACTGCCATGAATAAACAGTGGCACAGCCCACACTTCATCAAATTTTTATTGCAGAGAAATACAACAGCAGATCCAAGAGCCGGAGGCATTTTCACGTAACACAGCAAACATAGTACCCGAGCCTTTAACTTTGTGTTTATTCCCAACCACCACATTGACTACCTTTTATTTTTTCCTGCACGCTCATTTCACAAAATTTAGCATTTACCCATAAGCCTTTTTCCATTGTTAAGTTATTTCCCCGCCAATGCGATATCGGCGGGACCCACCTTACCTTTTCCGCATGAACCAAACCTTGCATTCCGCCTTATTCCTTTGTATTTTTCATTTCACACTTACCGCACTTACCAACCTTTACCACCCCCCACACATCGCAACTTTTATTGTTTAAATCTTGAAGCCCACATGTTATGTTATCTTAGTGCCAATGCGATATCACCAGGACCCACCATTTAAGCCGTCCGTAGAGCAGAAGTCGCAAGTTTTAAGTTTTAACTTTTATGCTGCCCACAAGTTATTTTATTTTGTTTGTGATGCGATCGTAAGAGGGGGCACATGTCAAGCATAGGAGGGCAGCACATTTCGCACGTCGAAGGTTTTACCACCTACCTTTCCATAGCCACAAAGTTATGTTATTTGATTTGCGATGCGATATCGCTATCTCATATCGCAATCGCTAAGTTTTAAGTTTACTGCCGCACCACCGCAGGCTAAGTTATTTTGGTTGTGATGCAATACATGCCACGTCGCTATCACACATCCCAGTTTGAAAAGTATAGAGGATAGCACGAGAGTTAAAAGTTAAAATCGCCAATCTGCGCAGATGCGATGTGGACCAGAACCACATTGCATAAGATTTGAAGACCGTCAGTTTGTGTTTTTGAACGTGTTTTCACGTGTTTTTGTGTATAAGAAGGAATACAACCTGTGTGTCGATTAATGAAGAAATGGGTCTTTTGATAACCCAAGGACAAATGTTGTTGAATGTCCACTCAGCATTGAAGAAGCATTGATCAAAATTAGGTTTTTACAGGCTTCGACCATTTTGATATAAGCTATGTAATTTTTCATTAGAGAGATAGGATGGAATAGAAGACTAAAGTTTTGTTCTGCTCTTGTGTTTTTACGTTGCCTATGTGTAGTGATTGTTTAATTCCGAATTTTATTTTGAAGTCTCTGTGTTGTGGGGGAGCATCCATTTGTTATTGATTTTGCTCAATATTCTCAACATGGTATCGGAGTAGGTCTAGGCTCTCAGTCAAAGAAGCATGAGCTTTTTTTCCTTATTGTAGAAGTTGTAATATTGGTTTGAGAAGCAGATTTCTCCAGCGGTGAGAAAGCTTCAGTTTTACATAGTCAAGAAGATTATTTTTTTTAACACAGTCATGATGGTAACAACAGGCACCAGCCTAACAAATCCCCAACTACCACAGTTTAATGGAAATAATTATGATTATTGGGCCATTACAATGAGAGCCCTGTTTGCTTCATAAAATATATGGGAGCTGGTGGAACAAGGTTTCCAAAAACCAACAGAGGTAGTAGAGCTGGCTGCTTTGACATCAACAGAAAGAGACTTGTTGAGAGATAATAGGAAGAAGGACTCCAATCCCTCTTATATCTCTATCAAGCAGTACGCAAGAGTATATTCCCAAGGATTGCAACAACAAAAAGTCTAAGGAGGCGTCGGATATTATCAAGATAGCCTATCAAGGCATGGAGAAAGTGAAGACATCAAAGCTACAAATGGTGAGGAGAGATTTTGAAACTCTCTGTATGAAAGAGTCTGATAACAAAGACTCGTTCTTCACACATGTGATTGGGTTGGTCACCCAGATAAGGTCTCATGGAGAGAAACTTGAGGAAAGCAGAATAGTGGAGAAAATCTTGAGAAGTCTACCCTCAAGATTTGATGCCATAGTAGTGGCAATAGAAGAGACCAAGGATCTCTCACAATTTTCAGTGGATGAGCTTCATGCATCCCTGATGTCTCAAGAACATAAAATAAACATAACGGTGAAATCCTCATTGGATTATGCTTTCAAGACACAAATGTCTTTTGGTTGAGGTAGAGGTCGAGGAAGATCAAACTACCAAGGAAGAGAAAGAAGCCCACAGAGAGGTGGAAGAAAGAGGCCTACAAGCACAAGTGGAAGGGGCAGTAATCAAAATAAAAGTGAAGGCTCAAGCCAAAGTCAAGCACATGGACAAAGGTATGATAAATCCCAAGTCCAATGTCGTTATTGGAAAAAGTATGGGCATTATGCCAATGAATGTAGAAATAAATAAAAGGACATGAATAATAGGCAAAATGTTAATTTTGCTAAAGAAAGTCAGAACTAGAGTAATGTTCTTTTAACATGTAATGTAGCACAAGAAAAATAAGAAGATGTATGGTTCTTAGACTCAGGTTGTAGTAACCACATGACTGGAAACATAGAAATATTTTCCAATATGGATGAAAATGTGAAATCTGAAGTGATAATAGGGACTGCTATTAGAGTCTCTGTCAAGGGAAAAGGAAGAGTATCAATACTCACAAGGAAGGGAGAAAAGAAGTTTGTGCTAGATGTCTATTATGTACCTGACCTGAAATGTAACCTTCTAAGCATTGGAAAGCTCGTGAACAAAGGATACAATGTGTTTTTTAAGAATGATTTGTGTACCATTATGGACATACCTCCAAGTAAAAGGGTCATCACAGAAGTGCACATGAAAAAGAATATGATTCTTCCTCTCAAGCTCATAATAGACTTGAAGGAAGGAGGTGTGGTAGCAACAGCCACACAAGAGGTCTCTCAAGAAGAAGTGAAAGATGAAAACTGGTTATGGCATTTGATATTTCGACATCTCAATTTTGGAGGTTTGAACCTCTTGCATAGAAAAGTGATGGTAAAAGGATTACCACTCATTGAGAAACCTGATAGCCTATGTGAAGGCTACATCTTGGGCAAACAACACATAGAAGCATTCCCAGCTGGGAAGAGTATAAGGGAAAAGGCACCCTTAGAGATTGTACACTCAGATTTGTGTGGACCAATGCAAATGCCATCTTTAGCTGGAAGCCATTATTTTTTGACATTCATTGATGATTACACCAGAAATACATGGGTGTATTTCTTGAAAAAAAGGAGTGAAGTGTTTGAACAGTTCTACCACTTCAAAGCTCTTGTTGAGAAGCATAGTGGGCACTACATCAAAGTGTTGAGAAATGACAGAGGTAGAGAATATATCTCCAAATATTTCCTATGTTTCTATAGGGAAAATGGCATACACAAGAAGTTTACCACAAGGTACACACCACAAAAAAATGGTGTTGCAGAAAAGAAGAATAGGACCATCATGGACATGGTCAGAAGTATGTTGAAGGAAAAACAATTTCCAAATGAGTGTTGGGCTGAAGCTATCAATTTTGTAGCATATATTTTGAATAGATGTCCAGCCAAATCTGTTATGAACATAGTTCCAGAAGAAGCATGGAGTGGAACAAAGTAGTTTGTCACTCACATGAAATTATTTGGATGTGTGGCTTATGCACATGTCCCATATCAACTAAGGAAGAATTTTGACAAAAAGCGGGAGAAGTATATCTTTGTTGGATACAGTGATGAGTCCAAGGCATACGAACTCTATAATTTATCCACCAAGAAAGTTATAATCAGTAGAGATGTGTAGTTTATTGAAGAATAAGCTTGGGATGGAGGCTTAGAGAAAAAAGTAAACGTGAAGACATGCGTGTCTCATGAAGAGCAAGAGTAATTCACAACAGAAAATAATTCCTCCATGGTGGTTCCTCCACCTATACAAGCACAACAAAGCACACCACAAGCAGGAAACAAAACATCCTTGAGAAATCAAGGAAGTGCTTCTCCAAGCACACCACAGGGATTAGAAACTCCCTCGAGTTCAAGTGGAACTCCAAGCACACCAAGAAGACCAATATTCAGAAATTTGAGTGAAATTTATGAGCAAGAAGTTGATAATAATAATGGTCTGGATTCCTTATTTCTTTGTTTTGTCATGTTGATGACCCAATCCTTTTTGAAGATGCAGTAAAAGAAGAAAAATGGATTGGAGCAATGAATGAAGAAATTAGTGCAATTGAAAAGAATGACACATAGGATTTAGTGGACCTCCCACAAGGTAAAGAATTCATTGGAGTAAAATGGGTCTATACGACCAAGAGAAATGTTGAAGGAAAGATTTAAAGGCACAAAACAAGACTTCTTGTGAAAGGCTACAAGCAGCAACAAGGAAGAGGCTATGAAGAAACCTTTTCACCTATTGCAAGGATGGAGACAATGCGAACATTGTTGTCCATTGCAACACAACAAAAGTGGAAAGTCTACCAAATGGATGTGAAGTCAGCAATTTTTAATGGAGCGTTGAAAGAGGAGGTATATATTGAACAACTTCCAGTAAATGAGATTGAAGGCCAAGAGTACAAAGTGTGCAAGTTGAAAAAAGCTCTTTATGGGCTGAAGCAAGCACCAAGAGCATGGTACAGAAGGATAGATGCTTACCTGACAGAAAATGGGTTTGAAAAATGTGATGGTGAACCCACACTCTACATCAAAGAAAATTATGGTAAGATCCTTATCATTGTTTTATATGTAGATGATTTAATATTTACTGGAAATGAAGTTTCTCTCATTGTTGATTTTAAAGCAGTCATGAAGAGTGAATTTGAAATGACTAATTTGGGTTTATTGAGATACTTTTTGGGCATAGAAGTAAAGAAAAATGAAAAGGGAATTTTTACTTCCCAAGAAAAATATGTTGCAGAATTTTTGAAGAAGTATAACATGCAGCACAACAAAGAAACAATAACTCCAACTATCATGGGGTTAAAGTTAAGAAAAGAAGATTGCAGCAAGAATGTCGATTCGACATTGTACAAGAGCATAGTTGGAAGCCTCATGTATTTGACTGCAACTAGGCCTGATATTATGTATGATGTAAGTTTAATTTCCAGATTCAGGGAGACACCAAAGGAGAAACATTGGCAAGCAACCAAGAGAATATTGAGGTATGTGAATGGAACGAAGGAGTATGGTGTTCTATACTCCTCAACTGATCATTTTAAATTGTTTGGTTACACTGACAGTGATTGGGCTGGAAGTTTAGATGATAGGAAGAGAACATATGGGTATGTGTTTCATTTGGGATCGGGAGCCATTTCATGGGATTCAAAGAAGAAAACAATAGTTGCTTTATCAATATCAGAAGTAGAATATGTGGCAGCAACAACAAAATCATGCCAATCAGTATGGATGAGAAGGATGCTGAGAGATTTATGTCATAAGCAAGACAAGGGAACCACAATTTATTGTGATAATAGCTCAGCAATAATATTATCAAAGAATTATGTTTTCCATAAGAGAACAAAGTATATTGATGGAAAATATCATTTTATAAGAGAGTTTGTTAACAATGGTGAGATTGTTTTGCAACACTGCAGGATAGAGGAATAGTTTGCAGATATCCTCACAAAGGCATTAGCACAGAAGAGGTTTGAGTATCTCAGAAAATTTCTGGGAATGACCAATGGTGGAAGTTGTGATTAAGGGGGAGTGTTGGAATTTTACTCCCAACCACTGACATGAATAAACAGTGGTGCAACCCACACTTCATCAAATTTTTATTGCAGAGAAGGACAACAGCAGATCCAAGAGTCGGAGGCGTTTTCACGCAACACAGAAAAAAGAGTACCCAAGCCTTTAACTCTGTGTTTATTCCCAACCAACTCATTAACTTACCTTTTATTTTTTCCCACAAGCACATTTCGCAACATTTAGGATTTACCAATAAGCCTTTTTCCATTGTTAAGTTATTTTCCCACTAATGCGATATTGGCGGGACCCACCTTACCTTTGTCGCATGAACCAAACCTTGGATTGCGCCTTATTTTTTTGTATTTTTCATTTCACACTTGCAACACGTAACCAATCTTTACTGTTGCCCGCACATCACAACTTTTATTGTTTAACTATTGAAGCCTGTATGTTATGTTATTTTACCGTTTATGTGATATGAGCAGGACCCACCGTTTAAGCCGCCTGCAGAGCGCAAGTCGCAAGTTTTAAGTTTTAAATTTTATGCCGCCCGCAAGTTATTTTATTTTGTTTTTGATGCGATCACAAGAGGGGGCACGTGTCAAGCTCAGGAGGGAATCACATTTCACATGTCGAAAGTTTTACCACTTACCTTTCCACAACCGCAAAGTTATGTTATTTGATTTGTGATACGATATCACTATCGCATATCACAATCGCTAAGTTTTAAGTTTACCACTGAACCGCCGCAGGCTAAGTTATTTTGGCTGCGATGCGATAAGTGCGACGTCATTATCGCACATCACAGTTCCCAAAGTTTAAAGAATAGCACAAGAGTTAAAAGTTAAAATCACTGATCTGCGTGGATGCAATGTGGACCAGAACCACATTGCATAATATTTGAAGTCCGCCAGTTTGTGTTTTTATACGCATTTTCGCGTGTTTTTGTGTATAAACAGGAATATGGCCTGCATGCCGACTAATGAAGAAATGGGTCTTTTGACGACCCAAGGTCAAATGTTGTTCAACGTGCGTTCAACATTGAAGTAGCATTGATCAGAATTAGGTTTTTACAGGCTCCAGCCATTTCAATATAAGCTATGTAATTTTTCATTAGAGATATAAGATGGAATAGAAAATTGAAGTTTTGTTCTGCTCCTGTGTTTTTACGGTGCCTGTGTGTAGTGACTATTTAATTCCACATTTTATTTTGAAGTCTCTTTGTTGTGAGGGAGCATCCCTCTATTATTGGTTTCTCTCAATATTCTCAACATTGAAATTCCTTTACCATTATTCAACCTGAAAATAAAATCAGCCATTACATACTCCAAATATTTTAGTGTACTTAAGGTTAGGGTTTGTGCAATTCAATTCGCGTAACATGCGTGGAGTCCATAAATGAAGGTGACAACAAATTTCCAGGAAAATCCAAAGTGTCTATTACTAGTGACCATGTAACTCATAAAACTAAGCACTTATATGTCCTCCAAAAGTTAAGGTTTATCACCAGCTAATGTTTAATTCATAAAACGTACCCAGTTGAAGACTTTTCTATTCTGCTAGGGAAATATTCTATTGAAACGTACTCACGGGTCATGGCTGTTGCAATAAAAATGGTTCAAAAGCCATAGGATCGAGTCTGGATTGATGGTATGCCCCATGAACATGGTTTTAATCTTGGAACAGAAAAGCATACATTAGAGATAAACATAAACAAAGGTGGAGATGTGAAACTAAAATCTGGAGTAGACGGGTTGGCTTTGTTGAAGACAATACAGTCCAGGTTTGAAGGGTTCGTTCGAGACAAATACACCATGTTGCCTGATACAAAGGAATGGATATTAGCTACTGAGGTTTATTTGAAATGGAGATACTATAGAAAACCATCTTGCTACACGAATGCTTATAATGTTGTGAAGAAGACCTTAGTTGATGTGTTCTTTGGTCCACCACACTTGGGTGTATACAGTCCTTCTGTGGCTTTCAAGTTGTTTGAGAAAAATCCTCAATGGGATATTCTTGGCCATTCTGAAGAATTTAAAACCATGCATATGGTTTTTTCAGAGAGATTGATGCAGGTTGAAAAATTTCTTCGTGAACGTTCACTTTCGCCACTGCCTAGTGTAGTGATTTCAACATGCTCAATTAAGTTATTAGAATCATAGAGAAGATAACGTATCCCACTAGAAGCGGAGTACATTCTTACGATATGCTTATTACGGTTCTTTGTAAAAGGCATTGTGTCAATGCAACCTTTAAGGGTATTGTAAAAAATGGTGAAGGCTGGTCATGCTCCTAAACCAACCATGTTTCTACCATTTATATTGTCTTACCGTCGGACGAACGAAATGGATATGGTACAGGAGATTCGTGAGACAATGAATTTCTTTTTATGTCCTTTGATGGAAATGAAAGCTAGGGATTTGGAACTTCGAGATGACTATTTGGGCAACTAGGCTTTACAAAAAACCCATGTTAGTCAAGGATTACCATACAACCATTGAATTTCCATTTTCTATGCATATTCATCATTAAATTTTCTTTTCTGTTTTTTTAATAATATGGTGGGAGCTATGAATTGCAATTTGAATTCAGGTAACTGAATATTTTAGGGATTGTATCAGTTCAGGCTCTAAGAATTTTTTTTTAACTAAACCACAACTCTTTCTGAACCAGTGGAACACAACTTGATAGACATACACATTCATAATTGTTATCTTTATTTATTTATTCAGCTATGATTGTTCTCTCTGAATTGTTGTTCTCTTTAGCATCATGCAGTCATTAGTTTCAGCATAGTTGTAAAACCTTGGATTGTATGCAGTACTTTGAGTAATGATGATATATGGTGATGCAATGAATATGTAGAGAGGTAAATATGTATGCATTTGCTAATATTAGACAGCTTCCAGCCTTATCGAATTCTAGTTTTAGGATTTTATTTAATTAGAAACTATTGTCCTATTTTGAGTTTAAAGTTTCTAGATTTTGTTGAAGTACATGACTTAGGAAGTCTTCCAGATTTAGAGTAGGAATTATGTTTGAGTTGGTGCCCACATTTAAACCATGGGTGCTCTATTATATGGATTCCGTCATGCAGTTAGTATACATATCTAGGTATATTTAGAGTTAGAGTTTCCTGGTCGCTTCTAAATCTAGGCACAATGCAGGGATAGAATTTTTCCATAAATCTGTGGGATTTTTTTGTGTATAAAATAAAGGCAATGATGGGGAATTAATTCATTCAATTTTGAGTCATTGTAGTGTATTCCTTATTTTTGAGCTTATATTAGAGAAATGTGATCGAGAGTTCAGGGTTGCACTTGGTGTCATAAGTTTCAGAGTGTTATGTCAGTAGATCTCCTGTTCCTTCATCCACATTTATGATATGTTTTCATTTTTTCTGTTACCTAGGATTTGTATAGAGTGCATATCTACCTACCATGATCTAAAATTTAACATAAACTACCAAGAAACAAATATCTAAGCTACATCCAACAGAGGACTAGAAACAACCCCTTACAATGGAATACAGATAAGAGGAAAAATTTCAATCCATATAAAATGCCCATCCAGGTAGTACCATGCTCATTCCATTGACATAGTATTCCAATAACATATATTGCTCCTAAATAATATATGCAAAACTGGAATTGTGTAATACTAAAACAGGCACATATGTCAAATTTTCATAACAAAACAAGTCTATTCAAATACATAATTTTTTCATACATATGTGTTTGTCATTGTCCTTTACATAACTTGTACATAAACATTCTGAATGAATTTTGAAAATTTTCATACATGATTGTTCTACTAGGCCAGTCCACTTGAATTTATCAATAGTAATACAAATATGTGCATTATAAATTTAATAGTGAATGGGTTTAGCACCTATACATGATAGAGAGTGGAAATATCCCTTATCTATGTCGTTTTAGTCCCCTCAACAACTTCCTAAACAGGTGCAATAACAATCACAGCAAGGCCTGTCAACTTACTCTAATGTTGATTGGTGTTAATGCTAGTTTGTGCATAAGATGAGGCAACTCCAATATCTATTTATGTGGCATGTTTGTTTTGAGTTTTATAGAGCCTTATTTAATTACCTGAGTGAATAGTTATTGCATGGGAACGAAGCTTTTATGTAGTGTCTTAAAAACTTTTACATAAGTACATATTTTGAAATCCATCCTTGTAACTCATCTTGTGTAGTTGATTGAATGGTTCAAGGTTCTAAAATGTTGGTTTGACAGACTTCATGTGTTGTAGCTCACCAAAACTTGACAATATTCAAGCTCCAAATTCTTTAACTTCGTTATTTTCTTTAATTGTTCCAAAGTCATTTGTATACCAATATAGCTTAGTAAGATGCCAAATTTATTTATCTGATGCACCCAGTGATGTTAAGCCAATAACTTGAGTAAGATCATCAAACTCAGTGTGTACTAGAATTGACACATGACCAAGTATCTCATGGAATGTCAGGTTCAGGGGTGTACATTAGATTTCTAGTGTGAAAAATATATTGTGTTGAATGGAATGTTTTGAAAGCGATTCCATTCAAAAATTGATGTGGGCGCAACATCCCTGTAACAAGTCTTATCTTCCATCTAGTGTAAGGTTGCAAAACCTGTGCACAAAACAAATTCAAAATTTGTTATATACAATGGCATAAGTCTCCATCCATAAAAATATATAAATACAGACTATCGAAACCAAATATACCTATAAAAGCTCTTCAAGTTGAGGAATTATGTTAGGAGAAAAGTTAAAAAGTGGAAATGATTCCAGATACTCTTCGCAAGAATGACTCAGGTACAATTCACTAAGATTTGTAAGGATTTATGCCCAAACATGAGCTTCTTCGGTAGTGTAGTTGATCTAGGTTCTCAAGAATGAGTTCTCCTCTACAGAAATCGAAATCTCTCCTGATTTTGAAGTAGTTCAAAGCACACGAAAATACAAAAATTGAACTGGATTTCTTCTAATAACCAAGGGTATATTATTTTTGTTTCCATTATATTATACATTGTACCATCAAATATTGAACAAGTTGTGGCAATAACATTAAATGGTACCCAAGAATGGGATAACAATGACTCACTTTTTTTTTTCTAGATCAGAAATAAATGACTGCATTCTCTTGTATTCTTTTTCATGGTATCCCTATAGATCAATCATAAGGATCAAACAAGTTAAGTCGTATAGCTAAGGTTGAAATAAGTCCAGTTCAAATACTATCACATATATCCTCATGAGTGTAAGACTATGCATGAAATCCTACGAAAAGCAGTAATGGTCGATGCATTTGTACCATACTTAATTTAATGGATAACCCTTGAATAAGAAAAACTTAAAAGCTCCAATGTGCTGATAAAAGCTCTACATAAAAATGATAAATTTCACCATAGGACAAATGAATGATGTAAAAATAAAGAATTTAGAAAATATTGTCAGGAAAATCATGTGTCAATATTTAATAGTTTACATTGTACAAGGATCTAAAATGACTGTCAAACATAGAAGATGCAACGAAAAATAACCCACCTGACTACCTGAGTCCTTACAAGTGTACATGAAAATATGAAAGAAATTAGAATCTGTATAGTAGTATGTCTGATAGGTTGCTAATATCACTCGGTTTGGTTTTTTGGTTTCATTTACTCTAAATGAGTTTTTAAATTGTTGGTTTTATATTAATGAATATATGATAAAAATTTCATAGGAATTTTCGAAGAATAGAAACACACCAATGATCCTTCTACTGTAAAAATTGTTTTGTTACTTTGATGGTGAACGAAATGGGGAATACCTAATATATATCAACCAAATCAACTATCAACACTTGGGACATTGTTAGCACACACAACAAGAGTGAATAATTATCCACATAAGAAGAGTAATGCCTTTGTCCCTTTTTGTACCACCACAGGGAGAAGCATCAAAGTCCATGGCTTCTGATCATGCAACAATAGACAAAAAAAATGGAAATTTTAATAATGGGAACACTAATGGTGTTCCCTTAGGTCCAAGACCTAGACATCAAATTACTTTATTTCCATCTAATGGTGGATATGGCAGAAGTATTTCCATGATGGCATTGAGATTGTTTCTTCTTGGCTTGATGGGTGAGTAGTCTCAGACGATCAATATAGGCCTCCCACAAATAATCTAGTGTCATCAGTGGTTTAACATACTACATCTCTTGGTCTAGTTGGAAAAAATATGCAACCTTTACATCCTATAACGACATGCTACACATTGTTGCTATTATCCCTTTTTATGTTTTTATATATTAAGGATTATTTTAGGTTTAAGCTTCTTCATGAAAAATTGTACCCATCTATATTATTGTATCCTAGTACAATACATCTGTTAGATCAAGTCCTGGCTTTGGGGAACATGGGTTTGAATCTAGAGAAAATTAATAGACTTGGAGTGTTTTCGACAAGGGGAGACCAAGAGGCCGAGTTAATGATGCAATGATGAAAACTATTCAAAATCTGGATGTCCTAAACGAGAAAAATTGAGGACTAGTAGTTGCAAGTTTTAGGAATCAATGGGTTACTCTAGGGGCCCCATGGAAACCTTATAGCGAAGATGATATTCAAAAGAGCATAAAATATAGTGTATTCATGTTATATGGTTTTTGGATATGATAACTTGTGGAATGAAAATCCTCATAAGGTTACTTTACATGAGATTATTTTCTTACCTAACATGATTATATATATATATATATATATATATATATATATATATATATATATATATATATATATATATATATATAGTTAATGACCATGCATTTACAGGTTTCCAACATATCCTCCAAATTTCAATTTTGCACCGGTATTATCAACAATAAAAACCACTTTTTGTTTTTGTGACTATACTTTTGTCTTTTATTATTTATGGTTATGGTTATTCTCCATTCAGTACTGATGATTTAATTTTATATGTTTTATATTTTAGAGTTCATTGTTCCATTTTCAATCAAGCAGAGATACTACACTAAAAGCCATATATTTATATGTCAACTTTCAATTTTTAATAAAGTTTGGGAGAGGAGATGCCTTATCTCAATTCACATGTTCATGTCTTACATGTATATGTCTACTTGATTTGTTGCAGGGATATTATAATTTGTATGCAGCGCTCCAGTTTCCACAACTATATGTTGGTCCAATAGCAAAAATGTATCTTCATTCACAAATAACACAAGGTGCAACTGGCTATCTTGCATCATTAGGATATATGCAGGGTCCACATATTTCTTAGTATAGAAATGCAGGATTTGTAGCAAAAATAACTACTTCATCACAGTATGGGGGTGTGGAATCAGTACAAAACCCTAGTCAGTCTTCGGGTATATTATACTCCTAGTTTTATGTCAAATATTTTTAAAAAATGAAATAAGTAGGTTTTTTAGTAGATGAAAATGATATTAAATTTCTATACAAAATTTAAATTTTGATGAATTATTTCTAACAAAGGATGGACACTAACAAGTGAAAATTTGGTCTTTGTAAATCAGATTCCAAGACAAACACATCAACAATATGCAATACCAATGCCTCTTCAAAAATATGCGGCTATAGTAGATTTTGAATAGAATACTCTGTGATGTATCTTTTGTGAATTTTGAAGAGGGTAAAGAAAACATGCATACTTTAACAATGAACTAAAGTTTATATCAAACTTGAATTGAATATTATTTATGATCCATCTTTACAGATTAAAAGAACTGATTATTTCCATTAACAATTTATTTCAATTAATTTTGATTCTTATTGCTAAAAGTCACCAATTTTCATTCTCTTTAATTTTCTATGTGAGAACTAGGTTTTGAGAGGTTGATATGGGACTAAATATTGGATTAAAAAAACTATGTTACCAAAATTACCTGAGCTTATTTTCTACTACTTCTTTCAAAATTACTTAAGTTTAGCATCAACTTCCATATATTCTAGACTCTAGTTAACTAAGTTAAAAACTAGCCTGAAGCTTCTTGAACCTTCATCTTGTCTTTTTAGGCTACCATATATCTGATAATGATATTTCATTGCATATGACCAAGCCTCGAGGATTCAAGTACAAAATTAAATAGCATAGAGACTCGAGGAAAAAGGGTTCGACAATTTAGAGTATTTTTAGTACAACTATATTCTTAAAATGTAAGTTCTTCCTTGAAAAAATGTGATTGTAAATCTTGTTGTCACTAAAAAATCGAGATGTTGCTTATTTATGTTAATTTGCAACATTATTTCATTTTCTTGAGATTGTCCAAGATGTTTTATAGGATGTCCAAATAAAGAGAAATATTTTTTGGTTTTGGCTTTCATGGGGCTTTGGCTATTTGGCCCATGCTATAGGAAAATATATGTTGTCTTCGGTTAGTGATAAATACATTCGCTAGGCTATGGGACAAATGGGAGAAGTGTTGCAAAATACCGGGGCAGAGATTAATAAGGATTTGAGATGTTGAAACTATTGAAAATTTTGTTTTGGTGGAATTTTTCTTCCTTTAGTGGGGCAAATATATAAGGAAATGCTATCCTGTGTCTGTGATATATGGTGAACCTTCACCTTTTCAATTGTATATTGTGTTCTGGAAAGACTTTTCCATGGTGGCAGGACCAAAATATTGTTAGAACAACACCTCTGAGTGTGTGCAGTCTCACATACCAATCATGATTCATATCATGAAGTTTACACAATTTTTGTGTGAAGGAAAAAACCTTATCTTCTTCATATTTGTTGTAGCTTGTTTAATGGTGCATCTATATGCTGCAATAATTAGTGCACAAAAATTATAAAGAAAATGAATTATTTATACACAATAGAAATTTAAAAAATACAAACACCATAATGGAACTACACAACACAATCTTTATTTCATTTGTCTACAATCTTTGAAATGGAATCTCCGTGCACAAAATTGAGGGCCAAGATCCATAAGTATATGTTTCACTTCAAATTTACAACAAACTATACTTTAGGAACTATTAAAACTGTAGAAAACTTTGGAACATTAAGAAGGAATTAAATAATTGAATAAGCCACCATTGATACTATACATGAGCTTCTAGTGTTGGTTGGTAGTTTGAATTATATATAATACCCCTCTGAAGAAAACACCTTCAATGTTGTTTAAGAGCTTCCAATTTTGGTTTGCAGTTTGACTTATATATAATCCTTCTCCAGCAAATATGAATAAGGGATTCATAACTTGAGTCCATGTTGAGACATTTCAATTCCCGAATAAAAATGTGTTACAAATCCTGACAACCCAAATCATCCTAGGCATTGGTTTTGAAGGAACCATACTATGATTATGCATGGATCCAACCTCCACTTCCAATGAATTATCAGGAATACAAAGTATTGGAGTTGATATTCCTTTGAGAGGTGAGAACATGAATCCTGGATTTCTTATCTTGACTTGTGTTTTTCTAATTGAAATGGTTAACATTTTTATTTAAATGAGGTTTTGGCTGCACCATATAGTGAAATAATACAAATCAAAATTGAAAATTTTCATATCCAGGCTTCAAAAAGACCCAAAATTAGTAATTTTTTTATTTAGACAAGGTGTGGAGATTTTTAGTCCCTAGGTGTGTGGAGATCCATGGGGAAGATCTTGCGAAATGAAGGAATCCTTGGATTTTACAAGTAAGGTGTCATCCATTTACAAGGTTTATATCTACGTATGTGTAAATATTATTTTACACAATTAGAACAATCCCCTTTTTATATGTACTTTTGTGGTATATTATGATTTTTACTTATCTTTCTAGAGGAAATGTAGTGAGTGTCCTTAGAATTTTCTCTTATGCAGCATTTCATTTTATGACATATGAACAATATCACTACTATGTTTTAAATAACTGGCCTACCATGGGAACTGGACATGTTGTGGATCTGCTAGCTGGATCAATGTTGATCTTAATTAGGTCTTGTTGTTGATTTGCTAGCTAATTTAAATTTTCATGTATAACAAGAAATTTGAGTTGATGGAACACCCACCATTGTTTTATCTAGGTGCATTGTTATTCATGTTGTTCAATTGTTGCTTTCTTGTGACATGCTTTCTAGTGCAAATTTAAGATTATTGGAAACTAAGTATTAATATTGGAAATTTAGTATATGAAAATTTATGAGTTTTTATCTTGGTGGAATTTCATTTAAATTGTTCCATACCATAAGATACTTTATAGAACAATCATAATATTTTCGTAAACCGGCCAATTGTTTTGGCGAGGGATTCATTTTTTGTTAGTTTTGTGTCACTGTGTTGGAAATTTAACTAGATGTTTCTTCGTTCAAATTTTAATAATAGTTTTGTAATGTGTGGTGATGACTCTGCAGGGTCGAATTACTATATGTAATCTAGCAACTATTGGCACCAAACCAAAACAAACTATCAGTCAGTCACAAAAGAATATTTACATTGGTGTCCTTTCAGATGAGACATCATAATGAGGCGCTCATATCAATTTTTTCAAAGTATGGAGAAATAGAGGAGGGTCCTGTTGCATATGACAAGAATACAAACATATCCAAGTAATCTAGTTTTTGACTGAGTGGAAACTTTATTTTCTTGTAATTTTGTCATCTGAAAGTTTTATATATATACTATATCTAGTTTGGAAATATCATTTTATATTTCTACTCATAAACATTTTGTTTAAACAATGGTTTTGCATTTGTTACATTTAAGTTTGTTGAAGCAATCGAAAGGAATCTTGAGGATTCAAGTAGAAATATTGATGTAAGGAACATAAATGTGAATTTATTAATGGGCTTTGAGATTATTTTTTTGGGTACTTGAAAGGATTGGCTTGACATCTTTGGAAAATTATAGTTTAGAATATGTATTAATTTTTTTACATGTAGGGTAGGTTAATTACAATGAAACTTCTAGTTGAGGTCCAAAAGGAGAATGTTGTTTCACAACCTATACCATCCTCTCAAGTACAGTTGGGACCACAGGTGCAACTAGGTTATGCAATAATGAATCCAAACTTTCCATCATATCCAAGGTCACAACTACCACCTACTCCACAAGAATATCCTATAGGGATACCTTCATATGATCCACAATATTCTTATGTTACACAACCTTTATATGAACCTACATTTGCAGGATAACCTACATATACATCACTATCTATTTCTCATGGAGTTGTAGCACCAACGCAGTACAACCACCACTATAACCAATATACAATGTTTCAACCTCCACAAATTAGCCAACTTGGATTTCTTACAATAGGTAGCATAATTGCACCTATTTCTCCATACTATGGTACCTCATGAAGTGATTCTTGATGACATGGCGATCAAATATTGTCCTCAGTATTAAGGATTAAGGCAGTTAACCATGGTCTCAGTACTTGAATCTCCCATTTTACCAAATAAATAATTGAATTTCTATTTTAATTTTTGGCGCTTCAAAAGAGTCGCTTTTTGGAGGTATGTATATTTTGGAAGCCCATGCTAGTCCCGTGCACAAGATACCATGCACATATGTTCAATTTTTATACTGAATTTGGCTTCTCTATAAGATTTTGAATCTTTATAGTTAAGTTATAATGCTCATTTTCTTTCTCTACATGTCATTGGAGTTCTATATTAAATTTTGGGGGATTTAGAAGAGTTACATTCCAGAGGTTGTATATTCATGGAGCCCATGTGAGAATTGTGCACTAGATTTCGTGTTGGCTCCATCATGTTCAATATCTTTGTTGAATTTCCTACTCAACATGATTTTGATCTTTAATCATCATAACAGTTATAATGCCTTTTTTTGTCAATTTTTTCTATAGTTGTATATAATTTTTAATTTCTTCAATGATTTCTTTCATCTACAAACTTGTATTAGAGGAGCCATAGAACTTGGGACTTTGGGTTTGTACTTTGGATAGTCGCAAGTTTAAACAATTGGATTTAATGATATTTTTTAGGTGGTTGAGAATATTAACCATGTGAAAGTTGTGTCCTTGTTCTAAAAAAGTTGTGTTTTGCTTCTATTGGACGATTGTTTTTTACAACTGAGCCAATGAAACCTACAAGACTTTACAACATTTTATAATTTAATTAGAGTTTTATAATTTAGAATTTATAAATTTTGAAGGTTTAATTATTTGAAGGGTGTAAAGCAAGCGTTTGGTGGTTCAATTCCATCGTGCCATAATATTCATAGGGAATGGTGATGATCATTATTTGTCCCAATATATGTATGAATAGTGAGGGTGTAAAAGGGCCATCATCAAAATCCATTTTTTATATATAAAATGGTGATGATTAATGAAAGTTTCCATATATATGCATCAATAGTGAGGGTCATGAAAGGTCTATCACTATAAATATTATTGTTCATATGAAATGGTGACAATCAATATTTGTCCTTATCATCATTATTTGTGGCGAACCTTGAATGTCACCACAACATTTATACTTTTGGTGATGTTGCATTTGGTGACGTTCAGTTTTCGGTGATGGAAGTTATTTTGAACGCCACCAATGAGATTATGGCTACATTTTTCAACCCTCACCAAAATATGAAAAGGTGACCGTCAACATACGTCGCTATATATAATATGCTTCAATAGTGAGTGCCATGAACGGTACATCACCATAAATCATTGTTGTTCATATGAAATGGTGGTGGTCACTATCCGTCATTATAATAATTATTCGTGACAAACCTTGAATGTCACCAAAACGTCTATACTTTTGGTGACACCACATTTGGTGACGAAAGCCATTTTAACCGTCACTAATGAGCTTATGGTGACATTTTTCGATCCTCACCAATGACCTTTTTTGTTGTAGTGTAGGAAATGTTTTTAGTAGATATTATTATGGTTTTTAATGTTGTGATTCTTTCACCTCATTAGTTATTTTTGGAAAGAAAATGTTTTAGGAATGCTAGACAAGACATCGGTGGAAAAGTAAACAATTTTTTTATAATTGCAATGTCCATTCCATGATATCCTCTCTTTATTGCTTGATTGTATTTTGAACATTTATTTTGATTTTTTTTTGTATTTTAACTATAAAATGGAGAATACTTGGTATCATTTCCATTTAAAAAACAACCAAATCTTGAATATTAAATTAGTATTACACGATATTGATTGAAATCCTTTTAGCTATTTTGTGTTAAAAGATTTTCAAGATTATTAGAAAAGTTTACTTTCATGTTGTTATTTTAAGACATGTTGTTTATATACTTGAACATGTTCATGCATTAGAGAATGAAATAGTGTTGCAAATAAAATGATAAGGATTAGACATGACACCTCATATTATTTTTTTTCACAAGTTATCTACAACTTGAGATTCTTAGCACATGCGCTATTTGGCATGATTATACCTTAAGCTTTCCCTGAAGGTTGAATACTAAGTTTCTAAGGTGTTATTTCCTATGGTGCCATTTTATTTTCTTTGTTTATATAGGTCATCTGACCACATAATGGTCACCATCGCCCAACTAAAGAAAACTTGTTCATGTTTCTTGCTTTTATGGGGAAAAATGTCTTTGACATTACTAATGTTGAGGTACATGTAGTATAAATATATTATAGTCTACTTTATTTTATACCATAGTGTTCATCGTCTTTCATGTCTTACACTATGCAATGTATCTTCTTTTGTTTTCAGAAAAGGAACTCAAAACTCAATATTGATGGTAAGAAGCAAGAATTGAAGAAAGAGGAGAACAATAGCACTAGAGCGAAAAATGAAAAAAGAGAGAGAGAAAAGAACCGGTCTAGTGATACCCTCAGAGCCAATATCCCGCATAAGACACACATAGAGACTCATTGTCAAGTCTTCAGAGTTGGTGAATTCACCTGCAATATTTTGGCAACACAATGACACTGTTTTGAAGTGATGAAAGAACATTTCATGTGTAAATTGTAGTCCAACCAATATTAAGTTGGAAACCCATATTGTAATATTTGACATTTTATATAATATAATTTATGTGATTGAAATTATTTATAGTTGCACTTGATATTGTTTAGTATTGTAATTAACATATGTAACTTTGTGTTTTTATTTTAGATGAACATGCACATTGTATGATTTTTTTTTTTATTTAGTCGCAAAATCATACTAATTAATTTATGTTTATTAGTAATGAACACATAAAATAAATATAAAACTACTAAATTAGTAGTTTATATTGATTAATCATGAACACAAATAAAACAAATATACTACTAAATTAGTTGTTTATAACGATTATTAATGAAACTAAATGAAATGAATGTAAACTACTAAATTAGTCATTTATATAATGAAGATGAAAATAACAAAAAAATATAAATGACTACTGCAAATGATAAATTTATGATTACAAATGACAACTAAATTTTTCATATATACGACTATTAGTAGTTAATTTACAATATCTTATAACATGACCAAAATTTAGTCATATTTCTTTGCTATTAATTTTTTTCAAGCGATGACTAAATTTTTTATATATATGATTAATAGTAGCTAATTTACAGTATCTTATAACACGACCAAAATTTTGGTCATATTTCTTTCGTCATTAATTGGTTTTCTTGGGTGATCATATAGCAATATATTTTTTTGTATATTTGGTCATTAATTGTGACAATTAATGACTAAATCAATGACTAAATTAATGACCAAATTTATGACTAAATATACTACTAGACGATGAAATTTAGACAACCAATTAATGACTAAGCTAAAATGACTAAAAGTTGGTCACGTTATAAGATAATGTAAATTAGCTACTATTGGTCATTGACTGAAAAATGGTCGTTTATATGCAAATTTTAGTCATTTTTTTAGTAACTAATTAGTCATTTTTTACTAGTGAACTTCCTCTTCTAGAAATCTCTAAGACCTTCTCGAGGACAAATACAAATTTTGAATTACATTGTTGAAATTATGCTCTTGCATCAATAACTACCAATGTATCCTTGTAGGCCACCCCCTTTAACAATAGTAATACCAATGTCCTTTTCCTAGAAGGAACTCCTTACATAATTATCTCGTATATCCTACCAAGCATAATTTTTTCTAGTAAAATGGATGCTCACCCTACAATATTATATCCTCATGGCCTAAGATAAGGAATCCCTTTATGTCACCCATGACTATTGCATTAATGGTACACTATTAAAGAGCAACAAACTTTGAATGGAACTTTCTTTGTGTTGAGTTTCATGGATAGTATAGGAGATTTTGTTGATCAAGTTTTATAATTTTTCATCATACTTCTGAGAACTTTCTCCAAGAATTTTCGTAATTTCCATTAGCATAGTGATTTTTTGTTGTTCAATGTTTAGCCTCTAGAAATTAGACATAAATATCACCTTTAATTCGTCCAAGGCCTTAGCTACACCCTAGGGATAAATCTATATGAAATTCTTGCACAATTAGAGAAGCTTCCTCCACAATGTGGTTAGGAAATTTATCAACTTGCAAACTAGCACTACAATCCTTTTCACCCTCCAAATGAATCCACATAAGAATCAATGTGGTTTTTCATCATCTTCACCCATCATAAAGTTCTTGGAGCTACTATAAAAATATCATTGGTTGGGTTGTTCACCGAGATAAAACCTTATGGACATGTTTGAATAATTAGGCCTACTCCCCCAGTTGAACTAAAATTCAAACATAACATATGCCACGTCTACTTGTACTCCCACCTTCATTTTGTTTTCACTACTATTATATCCCAAAATACTAAGAAAATATGATTTCAAGTCAAAAGTAGAATAAAAATTTGGGATTACCTCTAGGCTTTTAAAATTCATAGGGTGGTTGGTTGGATTGGATCCACTTTTCTTAGGTTATATCATGTCTACTACTTGACCTTCCTCTAGCTCAAATAATTAGAGCACATTATTAAGTGTTTCTTCCTCTTCTTTCTTTTTGATGATATCTCTCTCCATAGGCTAATCAATACCTTACAAATCGAGGCTTCCTTTTAGAAAATCATGATCCATCTAACTAAATGTGCTCACCTCCTTGTGCCGTCACTTCTTTTTCCTCTTCCAAAGTTCTATACATATTCTCCCCGCATATTCTTCTCTCCAAGCTCTTTCCAATTATTAAATACCCCTATTTGAACAAATGTTTGGTATTCTCTTGACACCTTTGAAACCTTTTGAACTCTTTTACTTGTGCCTCTATGTTTCCATCCTCACTAATACTCATTTTCATTAACAAAGTATTGTGATGAATCACTTCGTTCTATTCATCCACCACTTCTTAATTGTTGCATTTTGATTAAAATCCTATTTTTCCCTCTTTAATGCATGTGCTTCCTCTATGAAACCTTATTCCCTTAGTTATTTAATATCAGTCAATCCATTGTAGGTCACCTCCAAGCATTGGTGCTTACACTTCCATGGTTGGAGAAATAAAAAAACACATAAGCTACATACATGAAATAACAATGCTTTATGTACAATGTATTACTAATCGTTTGAATGTATTAGCAGGGGCTAAGACGGTATGCACTTAGTGCATTTATTGATCAATTCGATGTTTAAAGAGCTAGGTTCTCTCTGGGTAATTTTAGAAGTACTAAGTGGATGTCTTTGGCAGGATCTAAGACTGTGCATGTGATGCAATGATTTATCATTTTGATGAAAAGAGGGTTGGCACTCTCTAAAGACTAGGAAGAGTATTGTGACTAAAATATCACTTGAAATTTCATGAATGATTAATAGTTAAAATTATTTCACTTGATTGAAAATGTTCAGACTAATGTGAATATGTTGGATTTAATCATATATTGCAAGAGGTTTTTTTTTGTATTGTTAAGCCATTGGAGCACTTGCGTAAAAGTAACCATGACTTCCAAGATTAATCGGTAAGTAATGGTAAATTGGTATAGAGATTGGGTTATGAATAAGTGATTGGAAGTAGAAAATTCTTATTTTGTAGCTATAAATTCTTATGTTGATTAATAAACATTATTGATATTACTTATTGAAAATAAAAATCCTTTATTTTGAATGGGAAGGATCCCTTTAGGTTGTTTAGAATGTTATATCATGAGTAAAAGTTAAGCCCTAGTGAGGGATGACCACCAAGGACGGTGTTCTCTTTAAGGGGGGAGTATGAAACATCCCTAAACCCACATAATTAGATGTGGCATTAATAAGAAATATATTATTATTTTATTTCATCAAGAATTCATTCAGAAAACTAATTTGATCACTTGTGAAGTTAAATGGTCTCTTGAAAACAAGAATAGGTAAATGAGTGAAGGAGCGTCATAAAGTTTCTTCACATTTACAAAACTACCATAAAGTTACCTAATAAAGTATTAACCTTCCAGCATCTTACTATGTTCTTTCAAGAAAAAGCAACATCTCATGGAAACCCTAACTACCAAGAGTAAGTTTTGTTGGAGAGTAATTTTGTTGTTGTCTTATTGTTTGGTATACAAAAAGAACCAAATTTCAATTGCGTGGGGGCAAATATTGTTTCTCGTTAATATCTTATTTTTATCAATGTAAGTTGAGGGCCCAAGAACGAGCAGGTTCCTTGCGTGTGAGATGGAGGTTCCTTGGGAAAAGGAATGAAGTTCCACTTCGATAATATATCATGGGAGTGTTTTGCATCCTACTTCTTGTTGAGATTCAAAAATATGATGAGCTTAGTGAAAATCAGCCACCTTCACTAAGTGGGCCCGCAGGCTGCTTTTAGGTGTAAGTCTATTTTTAGACATGGTGATCATATTTCAGAAGTTGCAGGATGTTATTTTTGGATGGTTGGTCAAGTTGAAAAAATAGATGGAATTCTATTTTTAGAAGATTGGGTGAAGTCTATTTATAGATCGTCGATCTAAAAATAGAAGTGTCGATTATTATTAGCCCTTAATAATAATCAGACTCTAAATATCAAATTATTCTCTTGGAGCACTTTATTTCAGCATACAGATTTGGAAAATCAGTGGGTTGAAGGAATTACGCAATTCCTAGGGTTTATTGGTGGTTCATGCATGGAGGACTCAGTTAGAACTGAAGTGGAAAAGTTACGACCGAGTTGGAAGAGTAGTTCAAGGAGTTGTTATTCAGTTTAACTCAGTTATTGGAGTCAAACTCAGTTGAGCTAGTTGTATCTAGTTTAACTGAATGATACAATAGTGAGAGTGGAGTGAATTAATTCACAAATAATAAATCACTAATCAACTGAACAAATACAACAGTTAACTACAGTGCATGTCAGTTCCAGTGGAGACCTAGTGGAGAGGTAGGTGAAAGGGTGAGATGGACTATTCGTTGTGACTCTAGTGATGCATTGATTGCATCACACACACATTGGAGTTGCCAATGAGGATTGCATAGTCAAGGCAAGGGTAATTCAAATTCATTCAGAGCTATTCTTCAGCAGGGATTGCGCAGTGGAGGCAGGCTATCAGGTGGCAAGAAATCAGTGCATGGATTTGCAGATTTCTTCATGTTAGTGTGTGATGATTGATTGTAATGAGAGCTTGATGTACTAAGCTTTGTATGAGATTGTTACATGATCTCCATGATACATAATATATGATAGTTGGGGTTTTTAGTTTCAGGCTTTCCCGTTAAACAACTGTGTTATGTACGATTGTTTTTATTGCTTCATGTGTTTTCAATTGAGTTTATAATTTCTGCAAAATATTAACAGTGGAAGGATTCTGTATTTAGCAAGAAGATAAATATTGTTAGATCAGGAGAATATAGATATATAATGCATATGTTATATAATTTCTACATGGTATCGGAGCAATGTTAATTCTTGAAGATTGCAATTGTGAAGAATTGTTGGGTTTGTGCTGGTGGACAATTCGAATTTGCTTCATAAAATTCTTCGTGTGAAAGTTGAGTATACATTGAAATGTCTTTCAATGGGTTGCGATTGGAGTATGCCCTTGATGGCAGCTTGAATTACATAGCCTGGAAGGATAGGATGGAGGCGGTGCTGGAAGATAATGGACTGAAGGAGTTCATCGATAGCGATGTTCATAAGCTGAATTCTAGTGATGCTACAGGACTTGACACATGGCAAAAGAAGGTAGAAAAGATAAGAAGAATTCTGTTGGAAGGTGTGAAGGACCATATTGTGTCCAGCCTTCACGAGAAAGCCATTCCATTTGCATGTGGAAGGATTTGACAGATTTTTTCCAAAGCAGAAGTGACTAGAGGAATTTGGCGCTTAAAGATAAGCTCAGAAAAATAAAAATGGAGAAGGACGACAATATTCCAAAATATCTCACGAAGTTTGTCCACTGCAAGGATGAACTGGGAAGTGTGGGAATTACTGTTGATGACAAAGACTTGGTGAGCTTGGATCTCCTTGGGCTTCTGAAGAGTTGGCATAGCTACGAAGACTCTGCCAATGGATGGGAGAAATTGGTGGGATGGGAGTGACTTTGGTCGGATCTTGTGCAGGAGAAGATAAGGTGAAGCACCAAGGATGGCTCTTCTTCGAAGAATGAAGATGAAGAAAATTGCGCTTTGGCTTCCAAAGCAACGAAAGGGAAGGGGAAGAAATTCCCTTCAAAATCTGAAGCTAAAGGCAAGAAGTAAGATTTAACCAAAGTGAAGTGTTTTCACTATCACGAACATGGGCATTTTGCCACTAACTGCCCATAGAAGAAGAAGAAAAAGCAGGCTGCTAGAGCTGCAGCGGGTGAGGCCTTAGCCTCGTAATTTAAACTTGATTTCTCCTTGATTTCATGTTTGGTTTCAAGCACAATGGGATCGGTGTGGTATCTTGATAGTGGTGCGTCTTTCCATATGACGGGAGACAAGGAGTTGTTTAGTGATCTGGAGGAGAAGGACCTCCAAATGCATATAGATATGGGCGACGATGGTTGATACAATGCGACTGGAATTGGGACCATTACCTTTGAGAGGGAGTCAGGTAATCCATTTATGTTGAAAGAAGTTATGCATGTTCCAGGTCCAAAGAAGAACTTGGTCTCGGTCGCAATGTTGGAAGACAAAGGTTATGACGTTGTTTTCAGTGAGGGAAAATCTTTCCTTCGGCATACAACAATGGGTCAAACAAAGAATATAGGGATTTGAGTTAAGAATCTCTATAAGCTGGAGGTAGATGGCTACGCTGCAATGGTGGGCAAAGCAGAAGAAGTGGTGAGCCGGGATGAGGGTGAATTATGGCACAGGAGATTGGGCCATCTTCACCATGGAATTTTGAAGATTTTGCAGTAGATTTCTACTGGACTTCCCATGGGTACTCTTGCGCAGTCAGATCAGTGCAAGGGATGTACTATGGGTAAGTTTGTGAAGACCACCTTTCATGAGAAAGAGAACCATGCTTCGGTGATCCTGGAGAGAATTCACACAGACGTGTGTGGACCTTTCTCGGTTTCTTCAACAGAAAAACACAGGTATTATGTTATATTTGTTGATGACTATTCTCGTAGATGCTGTATCTTCTTCATGCAGAAGAAGATCGAAACATTCTAAAAGTTATGTGAGTTTAAAGCATTGGTGGAGAAGGAGTCAAGGAAGCAAGTGAAGGCTCTACGGAGCGATAATGGTGGTGAATATATCTCGGGTGAATTCAAAGACTTCTGTAGAAAAGAAGGAATTTGAAGAGAACTCATAGCGCCTCATAACCCACAGCAGAATGGGGTTGCGAAGAGGAAGAACAGAATGATCGTGGGTGCTGCACAAGCTATGCTGCATGACTAGGGCCTACCGATGCACTTGTGGGCGGAAGCATGCAACACTGCGATTTATGTGCAAAACCGTTGTCCTCATAGAGTACTTGGCATGAGTACATGTGAAGAAGCTTTTACTGGTAAGAAGCCTGATATTTCTCATTTGAAGATTTTTGGCTCATCTGTTTACATTCATGTGACAAAGGATGCCAGGAAGAAGTTGGAGCTGACTGCAGAAGTTGGGATATTTGTGGGGTACACAGAAACACCCCATAATTATCGTGTGTATTTTCTAGATAGTCGGATGACTGTGGTGCGACGGGATATAAAATTCAATGAGGTGAAAGCCATGAAGTTGTCGCTTGAGAGGGAGCTACACTTGCATGCAGAGGAGGAGCTACTTGTTCCCAAAGATGAGCCTCTAGATGTGGATCAAACACAGGAGGATATTCATGGAATGGAGGAGTCCACTCATGCAGAACCAAACATCAGACAAGGCAGAAAGCATACCACAGAAGCTGAGAGACTAAAGCTTGATGCGGCACAGAATGTAGGAGTCCCTACATCACAGTGCAGACAGAGACAGTCACCTGACCGTTTTACTGGATACATGGCTCTTATGGGAAATTATATCGTGACAGAGCCATATTATTTTGAAGAATCAGTGCAGGAGCCCACATGGTTAGATGCCATGGTGGAGGAGTATGACTCCATTGTCAAAAATAGTGCTTAGGAGATTGTTCCAAGGCCGCTGGGTAAATCAGTTGTAGGATCAAGATGGATCTACAAGGTAAAGCAAGCTATTGATGGGAGTGTCGAGAAGTATAAGGCAAGATTTGTTTCCCGAGGCTTCTCACATATCGAGAGGATTGATTATGAAGAAACCTTTGCACCTTTCACACGGTATTCTTCCATAAGGATCATCCTTGCTCTCTCAGTGCAGATGGCTTGGCACATTCATCAGATGGATGTGATCATTGAGGAAGAGGTGTGCATTGAGCAGCCTGAAGGTTTTGAGATCTTCAGCAGCGAGTCGCATGTGTGTAGACTCAAAAGAGCGTTGTATGGGCTAAAGCAAGCACCACGTTCTTGGTACACTCAGATCGACAGCTATTTCACTGGACTTGGCTTCACCAAGAGTGAGGCGGATGCAAAGCTATATCAAATTGTGGTGGAGGGTAAGCTTTTAATCATTGTTCTTTATGTTGATTATTTAATACTCATTAGGGGAATTTTGAGGTCTAAAATGAGCCTCTTAAGGAAATAATAAAATAATAGCTAAACCAATAAAATAATATTTATGAATTTACAATTCACTTTTTGCACCACAATCCATGTAACCATAGTTAAACCCAATTCAAAATTTTTACCAAAATAAAATTAACAAAGAAATTGTATTGATGTGACTATAAATAAGAATGATCTTTTCAAGAAAAAGTCATTATCATTGAACAACTAATGCATTTGTCCTTTGTACTTAAATAACTTAAAATAAAATATAAATATAGATTTATAAATTCTTAATTATTATATGTTGTTAATTAAAATTTATATTATTTAAATTGTATAATAACATGTAATTAATATACTATATAAAAATAATATAATATAATATAATAAATGTACAGGGATATGCATTGTTTCTTTCAAGAAATATGAAATGACAATAATATATTTTTATTCAAAAAGTGTGAAATGACATTTATTATGAGTACTTTACTTCGATTTTAAAAGTACTTAGAGCACTACAATGGTTAACCATGAGTTTTTATCCACCATTGAGAATGTGACAAGTAAGTTCCTTTAACTCAATCAATGTCACCTCAACGATTAGGGATGATGTCATCCCATAAAATGTGATTGGTTCTCATAAAGTGAATTTTGATTGTACATTTTCCTTAAGAGGCCCATTTTAGACTTGAAAATTCCCGTAATGAATGGGTGATGAGCAGTTGATACACTCATGCAAGGAAGATCTTGCAAAGGAGTTCGAGATGAAGGATTTGGGCCTCCTTCATTATTTCATTAGATTGGAAATATGGCAGCGAGAAGGTGAACTTTTTGTGTCTAAAGGCTAGTATGCTAGGGAGATACTTGAGAAGTTTCACATGCAAGGCTGCATGCCTATTGATACTCCTCTTCTAGAAATTGAAGGAAAGAGGATGCTACATCAGCAGAGGTAGTAGATGCCACTTTTTATCGACAGTTGGTGGGTTCGCTCATGTATTTAGTTAATACAAGACCAAACATATGCTATGCGGTGAACCAGCTTTCACAAGCAATGGTTAAGCCTACCAAGCTCTTTTGGAAGGAAAACAAGAATGTCCTGAGGTATCTCAGGGGCACATCTGAGTATGGCTTATGGTATAGACAAACGGATGAGGTGAATTTGCATGGTTTCATGGATGAAGATTGGGCAGGTAGCCCAACAGATAGAAAGAGCACATCAGGAGGGGTTTTCAATATCAAATCTACAGCAGTTTCTTGGTACAACAGGAAACAAATATCCGTGGCACTCAGTTCAGCGGAAGCAGAATACATGGTAGCAAGTCAAGCTACATGTGAGGCTATCTGGATGAGGAAGATCCTGGTTGATTTGTTCGATTCACATTTAGATCCTACAGTGATACATTGTGATAATCAAAGTTGCATTAAACTCTTGATTAATCCTGTGTTTCATGATAGATCTAAACATATTGATATCCGGTATCATCATATCAGAGATTGTGTGCAGCGGAAGATCATGTTGCTTCAGTACATTCCTACGGAAGATCAAGATGCAGATATTCTGATGAAGGCGCTCACCAGGAGAAAAATTGAATACCATAGAGGTAGGATCGGGGTGAAGGATAATCCCTATCTTGTTGAGAGGGAGTGTTGAGATTCAACAAGATGATGAGCTTAGTGAAAATCAGTCACCTTCACTAAGTGGGCCTGCAGGCTATTTTTAGGTGTAAGTCTATTTTTAGACATGGTGATCATATTTCAGAAGCTGTAGGATGCTATTTGTGGATGGTTGGTCAAGTTGAAAAAATAGATGAAATTCTATTTTTAGAAGATTGGGTGAAGTCTATTTATAGATCGTCGATCTAAAAATAGAAATGTCGATTATTATTATCCCTTAATAATAATCAGACTCTAAATATCGACTTATTCTCTTGGAGCCCTTTATTTCAGCATACAGATTTGGAAAATTAGTGGGCTGAAGGAATTACGCAATTTCTAGGGTTTACTGGTGGTTCATGCATGGAGGAATTAGTTAGAACTGAAGTGGAAAAGTTATGAAAGAGTTGGAAGAGTAGTTCATGGAGTTGTTATTCAGTTTAACTCAATTATTGGAGTTAAAATCAATTGAGCTAGTTGTATCTAGTCTAACTGAATGATACACTAGTGAGAGTGGAGTGAATTAATTAGTTAATTAATTCAAAAATAATAACTCACTAATCAACTGAACAAATACAATAGTTAACTACAGTGCATGTCAGTTCCAGTGGAGACCCAGTGGAGAGGTAGGTGAAAGGGTGAGATGGACTATCCGTTGTGACTATAGTGATGCATTGATTGCATCACACACACATTGGAGTTGCCAATGAGGATTGTGTAGTCAAGGCAAGGGTAATTCAAATTCATTTAGATCTATTCTTCAGCAGGGATTGCGCAGTGGAGGCAGGCTATCAGGTGGCAAGAAATTAGTGCATGGATTTGAAAATTTCTTCATGTTAATGTGTGATGATTGATTGTATTGAAAGCCTGATGTAATAAGACTTGTATGAGATTGTTACATGATCTCCATGATACATAATATATGATAGCTGGGGTTTTTAGCTTCAGGATTTCCCGTTAAACAACTGTGTTATGTGCGATTGTTTTTATTTCTTCATGTGTTTGCAATCGAGTTTATAATTTCCGAAAAATACTAACAGTGGAAGGATTCTGTATTTAGCAAGAAGATAAATATTGTTAGATTAGGAGAATCTGGATATATAATGCATATGTTATATAAATTCTACACTTCTGCTCGAGGTTGTTTGTCAGAAGATGAATTAGAGCTATTTCCTATGTGTTTATGGTCATCCATTTAGAAAGATCTCTTTTCTGCGTGAAAACCCAAGTGGAGAAATTCTCGTATAGGTATCGTGATTAGCATGGTGATATCTGCATCTTCATGAGGAACATACAAATGATGAAGGACATACAAATTATAAGAGAACGCAGGCTCTCAAAAATGGACAAGTTGATTTGAAAATCTCATTGTTTTTAGCGTTGACAGGTATGGTTGACTATACTATTTTATCTAAAATGATTTCTTTATGAGACTTTGTTGTTCTCCTACAGAAAGATATAGTTAACATTGTAAACTCACTTGGAAAGACTTTGCATATTTCATAAGTGTTACATCTCATAAAGGTTGTAGAGTTGTCTATAGAAATATAGATTCTTTATGTAAATCCTTTGGAAATTTATGCTTAATATATGTGTATTAATTTCTAGAAAATATGGCATATTATATTAAAAGAAAAAGTAACCTTGCCATATAGCTTATTTTTCTTGAAAATGGAGATAAGTTAAAGAGGGTAATTTGTGAAAATATTTTCATGGGTGGTGAAAAAGAAAAGAGAAAAGTTAATTGGATTAATTTTCTTGGAAGGGTTCTCATGAATATGTATGCATGTATTACCCATGATTATTTAAAGACTCCAAGGATTTGTTTAAAAAAAAAAAGATGCATATAAAACTTGTTTATACAATAACAAGAATGCATGATTGTTTCTTGAAAATATTATGTGCATTGAGGTAACGAATATGAAGAAAAGACTTATTTGAGTGTGACAATCATGGGAGACGTTAAAATTTTAATAGCACAATTGAGGATTGTATTTCACCATCTTAGGTGCGAGACAAGTAGATGGATAACCACCAAGGAAGAATGGGAAGAAAGAATTTATATATTTTTCAGGACAGGGGTAGTTAAAACTGAATGGAACTTTATCATGGAATGTATGGCTTATGAAGAAATTCTTAATCAGTTTGAAAGTGGTCTAAAGTTGGACAATTTGAGCACGTTGTTCAAAGAGGCAAGGCTTCACAAAACTGCAAATTTCTTGATCAAAATTCGCAACAAAAGAGTTGTTCTAGAGGGAAACTTGAGGGTGATGTATTGTATAATGTGGAATGTGGGTCCCTTAGATTGTTGGGTCTCGTGGATGTTATTAAAATATATCACATCATATCATATCTAGGCCTAAGCACTGGGTTTCCTCCCTAACCTTTGTCAAGACCTCCAAACCTATCCCCTTTGAGTAAGACCTTATGATGGCTCCCAAAACCCACTTTCAAGTAGAATATTTTGTAACATCCCTTTTCTAATCCCCAAATTTTGTAAGTATAATTAAAGGATGGCAATTTTAGAGGGCCAATACGGATGTCTTGCCAATATATTTGATGTAAATATCCTATTTAATTAAATTATAAACTGTTAAATCCAAGGAAGAGAACTGGCCTATATAGATCTCAATATGTGAGACCAAAGATTTCTTGAAGAAATGAGTAAGCTAGAATAAGAATTGTGTTATCTTCCCTTAATTTAATGTTATGACCCTTAGTATTCTAGTTAAACCACCCAACTTCCAGGAATTTATGAGAGAGATGGAGGAGGAGGTATCGAACCACCGGAGCATGGAATGCATTCTATGTTGTAGTCTTGGTTGACTCCATAGCCCGAGGAGGGGCCTCGAAGCTCTTATGCAATGAGGCAATGGTGGGGAAAGAGTGAGAATTACCATTGTGGTGATAAAGGATACTTAGCGGTTGTGAACATGAATCCCTATGAACCTTTTGTGAATCCAGTGATTTGTGAACCCATTGTGAGTGTGAACCAATGTTTTGAAGTTGGCCACAACATCCATGCTTTAATCATGATTAGCTGATGAAACCATTGAGGAGACCCTCAGGTTGAGTCAGGTGGACTGAAAGTAATTTCAAGTGTCTAGTTATAGTGTGCATGAGAGATCGTTGAGGGACCATAGGAAGCAGTGAAGGGATATCCTTCTGTGAGGTTCAAGCCTTTAGTGATCATAGTTGTTTGTGTGAATAATCCAGTCCCAATATACAAGAGCTAACAACTCATATTTGATGTTTCATGTAAGTGAAGGAGAAGGGCCTTCATACTCTATGCCATGAATTGACCTTTGGTTTAAAATCCCCGAGTGAAGCATTCTTCAAACATTGTATCCGACTCAAGGGAGGCTAGCTACAAGAAAATTGCACTTTAGTTGTACTTATGGTTGGTGGAGAGGGAGAGTGTATATTCCTTCTTCAGTCACCAAACAAAATTAAGTGGAATAGATAAGTGTAATCATACCTTGTAAATGAAATGCAAATGTTGTTTAGTGCTTCATATTCGTATACTATGCTAGAATTTACTATTTATGTATGGATGAGTAGGTTGAAAGCCATGGTATATTCATATTGAATGTTATGTTGAAATGAAAATGAATAAAGAAATGAGATATAGCCAAATATAGCATATTTCACTTGGATGTTACTTTGCATTTACGGAGTAGGTTGTCTATTCATATTGAATGTTATGTTGAAATGAAAATGAATAGAGAAGTGAGATATAGCCACATATAGCATAGTTCATTTTGCATATTATAGCTAGGACATGATGAATGAGAGCTTAAGGCTATGGTTGTCTATTCATATTGAATGTTATGTTGAAATGAAAATGAATAGAGAAGTGAGATATAGCCACATATAGCATAGTTCATTTTGCATATTATAGCTAGGACATGATGAATGAGAGCTTAAGGCTATGGTTGTCCATGGAGATGAATAATTGAAGCATGCATGGTTAAAGGTAGATAATTGTGTTGGCCTTGGAAAAAGGGTGACGAGTTTAGAAGTAACTTGGGTAGAAGTTTTGAATTTACTTTATGAAATTTGGAGTTGTTGGTTTCAACCTTAGACCCTAATCACATGGACCAACATGAGTTAGCTAGTACCAGAGCTAGCCAGAAAGAGCTTATTAACTGCTTTAAATCCTTACTGTTCAATGTTAAACTTCATAGTATATTAGACAAACTCTAAATCATCTCTTGGAATTTTTTTGGATATTGCTACGTTTAATTCCAAGCATCTACGATTTTATCAACACCAAAGGTTAAACAAACACCAAATTATCAGCTATGCTCGTCCCCTGTGTTTTTATCATCGATGTGGGTCTATTTAGCACCAGCATTCATGCTTTTATGCCGCAGACTGTGAAGCGCACACATAGGTTGCTATGGGATAGTATAGTGAATATTTTATAATTATTATTACTAATATTTTTAGTGGGAGTTGTTTCTAGTGTGTTTTTTTGGAGTTTCAAGTGTCTTGAAAAAATTTGAGGTAAAATTTTAATTTATGTTATTTCAACTGGTTTTTTGACTGTATATATGGATTCAGCACCTTAAAAAACTTCTATAACACTTTTATTGTGTAAAATTACTCATCAAACTTTAAATTCTTACCAAATTTTAGAGAAATTACACTAGAAAAAACTACCTTAAAACTTTAAAAAGTGGCACACTAAAGACTACTAGCTTTTAGTGTGGTGTGACTTTGATTTTTTATGGCAACGCGTCTATCCCCATCAAAACCGTTTTCTGTCATCATTGTGAACAAACTGCGCGCACAAGCATCTTTATTTTTTTCGCTATCTCTGTGAACAGTCTGCGCGCACTGGCATTTTCTTTTCATCATGTGTGCAACGGCCCATTAGCAACTAATGGTAAGCTGACATTGTTGGTGTCGGGCCGTTGCTGCTTTAATGACATCAGACGGTTCGCTCTGCAGGCTTTTGATCAAGGTTGCTGGAATCCTGTGGGTCCCGTGGTAGCGGGGCTGGAGGCATTCGATTCTGGAAAAGCTAATATGGTTGAAATCCTGACTTTTGCTCAAGTAAATTGCATATTTACTCTGCAGTAAAAGCCCAACAAATTTATTAAACTACATCTTAGTTGATGATAGATAAGAATTTAATTTTAAATTTTGATAAATACAAATGATATTAATATAATATAAATAAAAGTTAGTTTAATTTAAATATAATTAAATTAAAAGTAAAGTAATATAAATGTAAAAAATAAATATTAGTTTAATTTAAATATAGTTAAATTAAAGGTAAAAACAATATAGATATAAAGAAAATAAAGTTGATCAATAATTTCACATTATTTTGTAAATCAAAAGTTTTGATTTGTAAACTATCGTTATAATATTTAGAGACTTAAAAATTTTAATTACATATATATATATAAAGAATTATACACATTGAAAAAATATTAACAACATTAAACATAAATTTCTAATTTCATGTTATTCATTCCCAAATAAATTATCACGATTGCATAATACTATATATAATTCAAAAACCAATACAAATAACTTTTTATCCTAAATCCTATGAAATATGAATATGTAAATTTGCAATATTCTTATTTCATAACTGTTTTTTAAATTGTTAAAAATTCTCGTTGGTATAGAGGAAAAGTGTCGCTTAACAATAAATAGCATAACGAAACTATACCATTTCGTCTTGAGAACAGTAAATACATGATTAATGAAATGATATTTTTGTTACAGAGTAAATCTTTTTACCCAACATTAAATACTATAATTATCATGTTCATAATTAGGTAACAATAAAAATGGTGACATGTATCGATTCGATTTTAAAACGTTGAGTTGATGGTGATGGCTAGTTCGAACATATTCCAAATGAAAGCGATCTCTCAAAAACAAAAAATGAAAAATTATATCATTCCAAAATTTTAATTATTATATTTTTTGAAAAATTATTTATTGTAATTATTTTAAACATTTTGTTTATTATATATTTATTAAATATTAGATAAATGATTAAAACATTCTTACATGTTAAATTATGCTATTAAATCAATTCTTTATTTTATTTAAATAATATAATTAAACTAAATATAATGGTAATAACACTAACCAATACCAAACTTCAAAAAAAAATTATATCTATGAGTTTGACAATCCTTTGGACATCTAAACAAGTTTTATTAACCTAATTTTTTTTTTTATATATAGTTATCTATATTAAATATAATGAATTTTCAAAAAAATATCTGTCTATTGTTTAGGCAAATTCTCCTTCCTCACTCTTTTTTGTGAGGATTACATCATAAAATATCTATACATTTTCTATAATACCATGTCTTAGCTTTGAGTAATCTTGTCTAACATATATTTGACCAATAACATTTTGCTTCTACAAACTATTAATTTGCCTCTAGCATTTCGCTTGTACACAAACTATTACTTAGTTAAGTACAAAATATTACCAGTTAAGTTCTATCTGCTACCTCAATACACTCGAGCATATGTAAATAGTTGACTGACACAATTTTATTCTAATAAAACCCATCCTCGTTGAATATCTAGTGTTTGCAACCTATGTTGAAAGAGTTGTCAAACGACGATTTTTTTGCGAAGGTTGGTTAATGTAGTTTTATGGAAATTGAATGGGGGAGAATTCGAATTATTTTTAAAGATATGGAGATGTAAAATTATGTTGTCTTACAACAAGATATTTTGTGTGTCAAGTAATGTTGTGCTACAACTTGACATTGCTAAGTGGATGCAATAGTCAAACTTTTGTGACCTATAAGAGTAAAAAATACAACGCTATAGTTTGAATTGGATGAATTTATCTCCACATGTACTGATACCCAATACAACGCTATAGTTTGGATTGGATGAATTTATCTCCACATGAACGGATACCCCTTTTTTGAACAGAAACGATTGTGTTGAGCAAGTAACATAAAGATCTAGTTGGATTACAAACTCTTTGTGACTCCTGTTATTCCAAGGACAACGCCAAATCAAAAGTGAAATATAAAACTTGGATTACAAACTCTTTTTGACTCCTGTTATTCCAAATTTGGATTACAAACTCTTTTTGACTTCTGTTATTTCAAATTTGAAATTGTAGGCTAATATAACCTTATCTATAGAAGGCCCTACTTTATTCACTTATTCGCGAATAATAGAATACATTAAAAAATACAAAAGGCTATTAAAAAAAAAAGAGAGAAAAAGACTTCACAGACAAACAAAAACGTGGTCTAATGTGATAAAATAAACAAGACTTCACACTAAAAATCAAAGTGTGATCTAATTAAAGTGTGGTCTTATTATTCGAGATTTCGGAGATGCTTTTCCAAATGTGATAAAATAAACCAACTTGACAATAAAATAAAAAAACATTGTCTAATTATTCTAGATAATGTGAAATGTGATAAAATAAACAAGACTTCACATTAAAAATAAAAGTGTGGTCTAAATTAAAGTGTGGTCTTATTATTTGAGATTTTGGAGATGCTTTTCCAAATGTGATAAAACTTAGACAATAAAATAAAAAAGCGTTGTCTAATTACATATTTAACACTCCCCCTTAATTATGAATGCTAAACGAAAACATAACTCATGACAACTCAAACATGTCTGCTGGTCTATGTCTCAACTAGGCTTACAACACCCAAGTTTCTTTTGTGAAACTCAAACACATCTATTTCTAATGGCTTTGTAAATATATCAGCCAATTGATCACTAGATTTACAAGGGTTCAAGTGAACTTCTCCATTTCTCACAAGTTCTCTAATAAAGTGATATCTAGTATCAATATGCTTGCTCTTTTTATGAAACACATTATTCTTGGATAGTGAAATCGTTGAAGTGTTGTCCCAATACATTGTTGTTGATCCTTGTTGTTTCTGCTTGAGTCCATCCAATACTCTTCTTAATCATATTGCTTGACATGATGTTGATGTTGCTGCTACATATTCTGCTTCTGCTAATGATAATGTCACAATGGGATGCTTCTTAGATTCCCATGCTATCACACTTGAACCAAGATGGAACACATAACTGGATGTGCTCTTCCGATCATCCAAACTATCTGAAAAATCACTATCTGTTTATCCAATCAAATATTTCATTTCTATACTTGAATACATTATGTCATAATCTCTAGTTCCTGCTATGTATCTCAGAATTCTTTTTCCAACACTCCAATGTGTGTCTTTTGGATTTTCCATAAATTTGGAAATCAAACTTACTCCTTGCATAATATCTGGTCTTGTAGCTGTGAGATACATGAGGCTGCCAACCAATATTTTGAATAGAGTTTGATTGACATTTGATCCCTCATCATCCTTACTTAACTTTGTACCTATTGCAACTGGTGTAGGTACAGGTTTGCAATTGTCCATCCTGAATCTTTTCAGAAAATCTCTAGAATACTTATTTTGGAAAATCAAAATTCCTTTTTTAGATTGATCAACTTAAATGCCAAGAATATATTTCATGAGGTCAAGATCTGTCATCTCAAATGATTTCATGATGGCTGCTTTAAATTCATCTAACTCAAGATCACCTGTAAAAATCTTATCATCAACATATAAGCAAACAATCAAAATTTGCCCATCCTCATTTACCTTTGTATACAAGGTAGGCTCAATGCTGCTTCTACAAAATCAATTCTTAATCATGTAATTGTCAATTTTGCTATACCATGATCTAGGTGCTTGCTTCAGTCCATAGAGCTCTTTCTTTAACCTGTAAACTTTATCTTCTTTACCTTCAACTTCATAACCTGGAGGCTGCTGCACATAAATTTCTTCTTCTAGGATTTCATTCAAGAAGGCTGATTTGACATCCATCTCATATACTTTCCACTTGTTCTGAGTCATTGTCACTAGAACTCCTCTTACAGTATCCAACCTGGCTACCGAAGAAAATTTTCTCCAAAGTCTATTCTCGGTTGCTGCGAGAATCATTTTGCTACAAGTCTTGCTTTTCCTGTCTGCATAAACATTTTTTCGGTCTTGTGTTGCCTTCAAATTTTGCCTGATCTTCTTGACTTCCCATTCCATTTCTTCTAACATGTCTGGCCCAAGCATCATTTTATTTTCTGGACTGCTCCAATTTATAGGAGTCCAACATTGTCTCATGTACAAGGCTTCAAAGGGGCTCATCTTAAGGGATTCATGATATCCGTTATTGTATGCAAACTCAAATAGATGTAGATATTCCTCCCACTTCGTTTGTTGTTGCATTATTTACATGTGCAACATGTCCTCTAAAACTTGATTTACCCTTTCTATTTGCCCATTCGTCTGCGGGTGGTAGGAAGTACTAAATTGTATTTGTGTCCCCAAGCCACTAAAAATCATCTTCCAGAATGTTGATGTAAACTTTACATCATGATCTGAAATGACTGTTCGGGATATACCATGCAGTCTAAAGATCTCTTTCATGAAGATGTCAGCAATTTGCACTATCTTGTAGGTAGATTGAACAGGGATGAAGTGAGCCACTTTTCTGAGTCTATCAACTACCACCATAATCGAATCATTGTTCCTTTTGTTTCTGGGTAGTCCAGTGATAAAGTCAAGAGAAATCACTTCCCATTTCCATTCGGGCACAGGAATTGGTTGAAGAAATCTAGTAGGGTGCTAATGCTCAACCTTAATCTGCTGACACTCTAAACATTTTGTCAAATATTCTGCTATGTCCCTTCACATCCTCGACCAGGAATAGTCCTTTCTAATTGTCGTTAACATCTTTTGATATCCTAGATTTTCAGCGTAGGAGCTCCTGTGATATTCATCCAAAAGCATTATTTTCAGATTATTTTGATTGTGAATATATATTCTCTTCCGATAAACTAGGAACTGCTTATCATTGAGTTCATATTCGGACTGTTTCCCTTTCCTTTCATCATTTTTTTCTTTCTTCCATAAGGACTGGTATTCCGGGTCCTTTTTTTCTACCTCCATAATTAGTGCTTGAAAATTAAATTCGATCTAGTTAAAGTACAACTCATAAATGCCATGCAGCTTTCTACTCAAAGCATCTACCACCCGATTCTCTTTTGCTTTCACGTGTTGAAAATCGAAATAGAATTCTCTTAGGAAAGCATTCCATCTAGCTTGGCGAGCATTCATATTGGCTTGCTTGAAATCGCTAGTCAAGCTACTGTGATCAGTTCTCAGCACAAATCTTTTTCCTAGAAGATAATACCTCCATATCCGCAAAGCATGAACTACTGCAGTCAGCTCCAAATCATAAGCTAAATACCTTTGATCGTGATCCTTCAGCTTCCTATATTCGTATGCTATGACTCTTCCCTCTTGAGTCAACACTGCTCCTACACCCTCCTTACATGCATCAGTACACACCTCAAATTATTTACTGGGATTTGCTACCTTCGGAACAAGGGCAGTAGTTAACAGCTCCTTCAACAACTCAAAATTGTTCTTGCATTCTTGGGTTGATTTAAAGACTCGTCCTTTCCTCTGTAGGGAGGTAATAGGAAAAGCTATTTTGGAGAATCCATTGATAAACCATCAGTAGTAGCCATCCAAGCCCATAAACAAGCATATGTCAGCTACGTTCGTTGGGACCCTCTATTCCATAATTGTTTTATCTTTTATGGGTCTGTAAAAATCCCTTCAGCGGAAATCACATGCCCCAAATATTGAATCTGCTCCTTGAAGAAATCACATTTACTAAACTTGGCATAGAGATGATGCTCTCTTAGCATTCTCAATACAATGCGCAGATGTTCCTGGTGTTCTTCCTTATTCTTGGAGTAAGTAAGTATATCAGCAATGAAAATTAAAACGAATTTATCTAAGTATGGGTGAAAAATTCCATGCATAAGCTCATAAATGTTTTTGGTGCGTTGGTTAACCAAAATGGTAATACCACAAACTCATAATGCCCATACCTGGTATGAAATTTTTTCTTGCTTATATTTTCGTCCTTGATCCAGATCTGATGGTAACCTGACCTTATGTCAATGTTGGAAAATATTGTATTTCTCTTGACTTGGTCAAACAGGTCACCTATGCACGGTAGTGGGTATTTTTTTTTTAACAGTCAGCTTGTTGAATTGTTGATAATCCATACACATACACATAGTGTCATCCTTCTTCTTCACAAACAGCACTGGTGCTCCCCATGGGGACACACTTGGCCGGATGTGGCCTTTATCCTTCAATTCCTGCAACTGCATCTTTAGTTATGTTAATTCCGGCACACTCATTCTGTATGGAGCTTGAGACACAAGTGTTGCCCCAAGTATTAGCTCAATAGTAAAGTCAATGTCTCTTTCTAGTGGTAGTCCCATAATTTCCTCAAGGAATACATTCTTGAATTCTTGTATAATAGGAATGTTCTCCAACATAAGAGTCTTATCTTTTGTATTGGTGAATCCTACTTGAATTGTGTAAAGATGACAACCCTTTCTGATGCATTTACTTAAATGTGATGTAGTAATAGGTCGTAACTTCAAGGGCTTTTTAATACCCTACAATTCTTGTCGCATCCCATCATTTGACTTAAAATGAATGACTTTATTCTTGCAATCCACTAATGAACAATGTTTCTCCAGCCAATCCATCCCCAATAAAATATCATATGAGCCTAGGGTTAGAACATTGAGTGCTATAGTTATGAGTTGGTCCCCAATATCCAGTTCACATTTTATTACCTTAGCGTGGACTCGCCTTCTTGTCCTTGTAGCCAGTTGAACTAGCCAGGAGTTTTTAAATTTTTGATTCTTCAATTTACAGTTTTCAACTACACGAGGGTGTATGTAGCTCAAGTTGGCTCCAGGATCAACTAAAATAGAAACAAGTCGGTTCTAACTCTATCATGGTTGGCTGGTAATCCACTTGCTGATCTTCCAGCGCTTCATTGATTTTGGGTACATTTTGAGGTACATCACCCACCGTTGATGCCTCTTGCAAATTTGCTGCTACTTCATTCCTTCCTCGATGTGGGCATTTTTTGAAGTAATGTGCCTCACCACATCCCCAACATTGCAACGAAGGTTTCTGGGGCTGTCCAATGTCGGGTCTGCTAGAAGCTTCAATATGCCGCTCCTCACCAGCCCACTTTGTCCTTGTTTGACATTTTCCATTCTGTTTACTCAGTGGATTTCTTGCAACATTCTGAAAATTGTCAGATCTATTTATTTCTGTTATTGGTAAAACTTTTATGCCATTTTCGAGGCAGCTAATTTTTTCCAGTTTCTACCTTTGCCTTGGATTGTTGATAGCACATCCATGCTTTCCTTATTGCTTCATCCATAATTTTTGGATTTAAAAAATCAATTATTTCCTTAATGTGTATCGAAAAACTACTCAAGAAACGTTGTACTTTTGTCTTTTCATCGCGCAGATAAGGTACATATCTTAATAAGGAAGTGAATTTCATAATAAATTCATCCATAGTCATTTGGTCTAATTTTAGATCATGAAATTCTCGGGATTTCTCATCGTAAAAATGTTCAGTCAGATAAATATCTTTGAAATATTGCTGAAACTCATCCCAAGTTACATTTTGATCTTCCACTCTTCATACATTCTTCACTTCCTCCAACCACAATGTTTCTTTTTCCCGTAGTTGGTAAATGGCTATGCGAGCTTTAAGTTTGCTGTTATATTCATACACTTGGAAGTGCTTGTTCATATTTATTATCCAAGCTTCCGTCATTTCCTCCGCCTCTCCATCAAAGGTAGGAGGCTTGATCTTCCGGAATTCTCCCTACAATTCCACTTTCTGTTTTTTCAACTCTTGTTCTTCTAAAACATTTCTAGATTCAACCTCATTGTATGTTTGGCTCTTATTACTTCTTGGCGTTCGAATATCTTCAACATTATCATGTACTGTTTGGCGTCGTTATCTTTCTTCCTGAGTGTTTCTCTCAGGGCTAGGTTGTCCACTAGGAGGATTTTTTCTATCTGACAGAATTTTCAATATCCTCTCCTGTTCTCTCATCAACCTTTCATTATCACTGCGAACCTTAAGCATCTCCGTCTGTAGCTGCTGCACAGTATCAAGCAACCTATTTGTCTGTCTTTGTTGTTCTTCTAACATTCTGCTTCTCTGTTAGTGCTGGTCCACACTTAAATGCACCCACATCTCAGGGCTAACCTCAAGATTGGTCACAGGATGGTTCTCCCCGGTGTTTCTGGGTGCATGATGACTCAAACCCCTTCTCATAGTAACTTATACTAATTTGTCCCTATACTTAACACAAATTCCAATCATTAAACTTTAATAGGCAGAACAAAATAAAATAGTATGGTATTGGCCCATCTGGCCCCAGTTTGTAACTTATGCTTTGATACCACTAGTACACATTCATCACACTATTACATTTAATTAACCCATGAATTATTAAAAATTATATGCACATAAGTTGACTAACTTGGCAAATTACCCTATGGACAAGTATTAAACTCATAATCGGTATATATATATATATAGATATATATATATATATATATATATATATATATATATATATATATATATATATGCAATGGTGTTACCCGCACATATTAACTTAGCACTAAATACCTTGTCACATCTATATCGCATAATATGAAATTAAACAAGACATATCTATTCAGAAAAGAATACTTAAATTCGAAATCAAGTGTTCAAAATCTATTAATCTCCTTCATACTAAACGATATCAATTTGGTTGGGAATTATTGTACCAATACTAAAGCATATAGGGAGTCATTACTTTGGGATTTATTTCTCCACTTCCTCGAGAGGGCGACGACCTCAACATGTCAAACCCTCATCCTCTTGGCATCGTCTGGACCGTCTGATTGACCACTTGTGAGATCAAAGATGCATATGGCAAGGGGGTAGGGTTAGGGTAACTACCCACCCCCAACCTCCCGCCAAAGCCTCATTCTTTCTGTTGCCAGAGTCTGGAGTTCGGCTCTACAAATGTTGATTGCTCTAACTCATCTTGACGCCAACCTTCTGCTATCAAGGTGTCGCCAATGGAAGAGCTGTCATAATGGGGTAAGTTTCTATTTACCTTTCCTTTATTCCAAGTCTTTTGCACCTCTGGCTCAGACGCAGGGTTTTTGATCCTGCGACATTATCTTGTGGTAGTTTAGGTTCCCGCGTGAACATGCAGGGTTTTCCACTCACCATTCTAGTTCTTCGCTCGACGCCCACAGTTTGGGCTCCTTTGCTCGCACATAACTCAAAATTAACCCCAGTGCACACTCCGTCCATCTCGGCTTTGCTGGTAAGCAAGATAGTTGTTTACTTTCATGTATTCCTGTCGTTGTAGTCTTATTCACATTTCCTTCAGAGTTTGAGTGTTTATCAATTTAAGTTCTTTAGGTCTTTGGGAGTTTATGTATTAGTTTTCGTAATTCTTGTCTTTTGTTTTTATGTATTTGGGCAAGGCTCAATCTGGAGGAACTGGGACTGCTTTGGACTGCAGGTTTCCATCAATACTCCATTCCCTCCAACACCGGTAAGTTCCTCTTCATTGTTCCCTTGATCAGACCAGCCCCATAGCCTCTTTAGAGTAACTACTATATTTCTCTTTGTTGCATGCAAGCATGGTTATCATTTATTGGAATGAATCAGGCCCGGCCGTAGCTTAGCACCTTTGATTTGGGAAAGATTTAATTGTGTTTATTCCTTAGGCTCTACTCTCTTCGGAAATGTACTACACAAAACTATTCTCTATTTTAAGATTTCTCAAACTACTTAAAAATTATGTGAATTTAGAATTGTGTTTCTGTTTTAACTGTTTGACTAAGCCAACTCAGCTCTGTGCTTTCGCTTTCATCAATTCATCCTTAATACATGTAGTAACATTTATTCCCCGTTTCGGGCAAATTTTCATGAAGGTTTTCTCAGCTTTTTTAGGGTTGTAATTATGCTGTTGAGCTTCCTGTAGATTTGTAATGAATTGCCTGTGAATTAAGGATTTTTTATACTCTGGTTCTCTTAACGATTCTCTCTGGTTCGGTGAGCATTTTAATCTAAATATTTTCTTCGGTTGCACGTTATTTTCGTTATAATTATATATACATATGTTCCTACCGGTAGTGGCTAGATTGGGACCGGAACCGTGACCCTATTCCAGGGTTCTGGCTCTAAACCCTCGGCCTTCCGGAAAAATCCCCCTTAGAGTTTAAATCTTCTGTGCTTCGAGTTTTCGGGTTTTCCTTCTATACTTAGGACATGGTAAAGGGAAAACAATTATTTTCTGTGTTTTCTGTCTCAACAGAAAAATGTTTGCTGTCAGTTATCTTGACTTACTATATCGTAACTCGTATTCCACATAGTTAGTTACAATGACATCTATTTTGTATGTTCACACAAAGAATAAAGATATACTGAATTTAATTTCCATTTTTCTCACAGTAAAAGGAAAACTGAATTTAATTTCTAATATTATCACTGAGAAAGATAAACTGAATTTTATTTCTATATTTCATATAGAGAATAGATAAATTGAATTTTCATTTCTATATTTCATAGAGAGAATAAAAAATGAATTGGTTTTCTGTCCGTAGTTTCCTATTTCAGCAGAGAATGCATTAATGTTTACTTCAACTATCTATTTCATAATGTATGGCAGTATATATCTATTGTTCTATTCTGTGTAGTTAATGCATTGTTATTCAAGTAATTTTCTTACGTCATGTTCGACTGAGGTGTTTTCTTGAGACAAAAAGTCAGACCTCAAGACTAAGTCCAGTCTCTACTTCACATGTGTAATTTCTGAGTTCCACTGGTTCATCCACCAGCTCTGGACAACTCACTGCAACCATCTGTTGCTTAACCCCCATTCCATCCGCACAGAACCCCTTTCCCTCTTAGGATTTTTCCTTAAATCCTATTGGAAAGGTAACTGTCAAAACTATCTCAACCTCTTTTCCCTTGATTCTTAGATTATTTACCACACAGTTACTTCCTCTTTTAATTCAAGAAAGTTATTATTTAAATTAGTCTCTTAAAATAAACATTAAATATTATAATATCTTAACGAATGCCTCATTTTATACATGATTAGGTAAAAATAAAAACAAGAGGTTACAGTGACTTTTATTTTTTTATGTCAATGCGCCTATCCCCATAAAAACCGTTTTCTGTCATCTTTGTGAACAGTGTGAGGGCTCAGGCATCTTTTTTTGGCTATCTCTGTGACCAGTCTGCGGGCACTGGAATTTTATTTTCATCATGTGTGCAGCAGCCCATTAGCAACTAATGGTAAACCGACCTTGTTGGTGTCCGGCCGTTGCTGCTTTAATGAAATCAGACGGGTCGCTTCTACAGGCTGGAATCCTGTGGGTCCCGTGGTAGCGGGGTTGGAGGCATTCGATTTTGGAAAAGCTAGTATGGTTGAAATCCTGACTCTTGCTCGAGTAAATAGCATATTTACTCTGCAGTAAAAGCTCAACAAAGTGATTAAACTCCATCTTGGTTTATGATAGATGAGAATTTAATTTTAAATTTTGATAAATACAAATGATATTAATATAATATAAATAAATGTTAGTTTAATTTAAATATAATTAAATTAAAGATAAAATAATATAAATGTAAAAAATAAATATTAGTTTAAGTTAAATATAGTTAAATTAAAGGTAAAAACAATATAGATATAAAGAAAATGAAGCTGATCAATAATTTCACATTGTTTTGTAAATCAAAAGTTTTGATTGGTAAACTATCATTATAATATTTATAGACTTAAAATTTTTAAGTATATATATAAAAGAATTATACAGATTGAAAAAATATTAACAACATTGAACACAAATTTCTAATTTCATGTTATTCATTCCCAAATAAATTATCATGATTGCATAATACTATATAATTCAAAAACCAATACAAGTAACTTTATCTCTTAAATCCTATGAAATATGAATATGTAAATTTGCAATATTCTTATTTCATAACTGTTTTTTAAATTGTTAATATTCTCGTCTGTATAAAGGAAAAATGTCGTTTAACAATAAATAACATAACGAAACTATACCATTCGTCTTGAGAACAATAAATACATGATTAATGAAGTGGTATTTTTGTTACCAGAGTAAATCTTTTTACCAAACATTAAATACTATAATTATCCTGTTCATAACTAGGTAACAATAAAAATGGTGACATGTATTGATACGATTTTTGAGTTGATAGCTGATCAGGTAATGAAGCGTCATAAAAACACGAAAATCCAGAAAATAATTTTAATCAAATGTTAAAATAATATTGTTTATCCACTGGGTAGTGATGTGAGAGAGACCGTTATTTTTTGTGAGAATATATTCACTGTTTTTCAGTTCCATGCCAGGGATGGTTAGGCCAGTCATTTTAAAGAGTTGATGGCGAGTTCGAACATATTCCAAATCAAAGCGATCTCTCTCATTTAAAAAAAAGAAAAATTATATCATTAGAAATATATATATATATATATATTAATTATCTTAAATATTGTGTTTATTAGATATTAAATAAATAATTAAGACATTTTTAGATGTTAAGTTACTACTTTAATTTTTTTATTTTATTTAAACCAATACCGAAATTAAAAGAAATTGTATAATAAGAATTTCATTGAGAATGGATTCAAATTAAAAAAAAATTGTATCAATAAAAATTTCATTGAGAATGGATTCAAATTTTTATTTAGAAATGTGTTCACTCAAAAAGGCCAAGAGGGATTCAAACTCTTCAATTTTATTCCTCCAAAGATAAAATTCGGTGCATATATTCAAATTTTTATTTAGAAATGTGTTCACTCAAACAGGCCAAGAGGGATTCAAACTCTTAGATTTTATTCCTCCAAAGATAAAAGTCGGTGCATATAAATTATTTTTGGCAAACTACTAAGTTTTCACAAGGTCGGAGTTATGATTGGCAAATTCATAGCGATGGAGAAAATGAATGTTATAGCCACGTCTATGCATCCATGATAGAATTTCGAGGGGCTGTTCAGCTTTTTAAATTAATGTTACTGCGACAGGGAAAGTAGTGAATACTGAGAAGGCATTAGTAATGAAAGTCGACCTCAACAAGGCATATGATAGAGTGGACTAGGCTTTCTTGAGATCTAGCTAAAAAGAGCTTATTAACTGTCATCATCTTCCTTTTAAATCTTGATTGTTCAATGTTAAAATTCATGAGTATTAGATGAACTCATGTAAATCATCTCTTTTATGCAACTATTAGGTAAACTCCTCTAAATCATCTCTTGTAAATTATGGATATTGGGACGTTTAATTCCAATCATCTACCATTTTATCAACACAAGAGACTAAACAAACACCAAATTATCAGCTATGCTCATTCGGCCTATGTTTTTATCATTGATGTGGATCTTTTTTGCACCAACATTCATGCTCTTATGCTGAAGACTATGAAGCGCACACATAGGTTGGTATGGGATAGTGATTATTTTATAATTATCATTATTAATATTTTAATATTTTTAGCGTGATGTGAATTTCATTTTTTTATGAGTAGTCTTTAGTGCACTTTTTGAAGGCTTTTAAGGTGGTTTTTTTCAGTCTAATTTCTCTAAAATCCGGCAGGAATTCATTGAAAACATAATTTTGATGGGTAACCTTGCACAATCCAAGTGCCCTAGGAGTTTTTTAAGATGCTGAATCCATATATACAGTCAAAAAACCAGTTTAAATAACATAAATCAAGATTTTACCTCAAATTGTTTCACTAGATTCGGGCACCTTAAGCTCCAAAAAATCGCACTAAAAACAACTCCATTTTTTATGGCAACGCATCTATCCCCCATCAAAACCGTTTTCTGGCTATCTCTGTCAAAAGCCTGTTGGCATGGCGTTTTCTAGTTGCGATTCATATTTCAAAGCTTTTTCTGGCTGCGATACATATTTGTTGGGCTATAGAATAAGAATAATTAATGGAATTGGGCATATGCTCATTGTTAAATTTAATTTTGTTTAAATCTAATAATAGGCATATATTAATAATAGTCTATATTTTCTGGTTATCTCTGTGAACAGACTGCGGGCTCTGGCATTTTCTTTTCATCATGTGTACAACCGCCCATTAGCAGCTAATGGTAAGCCGACATGGTTGGTGATGGTCCGTTGCTGCTTTAATTACATCAGATTGTTCGCTCTGCAGGCTTTGGTCACCGTTGATATTGATTGATCAAGGTTGCTAGAATCCCGTGGTAGCAGGGTTGGAGGCATTTGATTCTGGAAAAGTTAGTATGGTTGAAATCATAGTTATCAAAGTCGAATGAGAAAATTTTATTTCAGAAAAAAATTGATAGTAGACATATTAATTTGAATATATATATTTTCTTTTTTTACATATTCTGTTCATTTTTGTCCTAATTCATTTTAAAATTTAAATAATTTCCAATAAATCTTTATCATATAACAACCTTATAAATACAATTCACCCCAAAAAAAATAAAAATCCAAACTTACTCTTCCCTCCAAAATTTAAAACTAAAAAATCTAACATACCTTTTTAGTATTCAAAACTTATTTGTCTAAAATTCTTATTTAATAAATAAATATATTTAGAAAGTCGTCATTCTAAATCTATTTATTTATGTAGAAGCTGTTAAAATAAAAATATATTTAGAAAATGAGTATTTCACCCATTCATTTTTTCTTAGCTTCCTTGGCTTTCAGGCCCTCCAAAACCTGGCTTTCCAACCCTACAAAATAGGAATGAAATTAAAAAAAAAAAAAAAATCCAATTTCTCAATTGTTTCCATTTCCTTTTTTGTTTTTAAATACACACAATTTTCAATATATTGAGACTTATATGTAATCCTAACCATCCCTTTGAAATTCAATTTTTGTTTTTTTTACAATTTCTCAAATGTTTCTATTTTCCTTAATTTTTTTTTAAATACACACAGATTTTAATATGTTCAGACTTACTCTTAATCATGAGAGATCTCTTTGAAATTCAAAAATGTTGGAATATGTAATTCCTACTTGTCTGTGGTTGTAACTCTCTATATAAGGAGTCTGTTCCTACATCATAGGAGGTAGCTAGAACTATATATATTCCTAGTTTACTGTGTGGTTGAGATATTCTCTCAACCACATTATTGTGCGTCCAAGATAGATTTCATATCTTGAGACTAATTCATGTATAAATGTGTGTAATCTCTTTGATTAATAATATAGTTTGTATATTGAAGTTTTATCTTGGTATCAGAGCCCATACAGGCCTGGACCTTGGCCCCTCCTAGGCTGAGGGAAATAAGAGTATATCGATATTCTTTTTAGTCTTTTGTTTGTCCATCGAGCTGGGTTATGAGGCTATTGCGATTTGGTGAGGCTGCATGCTTTGTATGGCTTGGAGACATATGATGTTCAACATGACAAGTGGGATATTCTGCCTCCCATAAGCCAAGAGCGAGATCGATTCCATGGTCAATGTGATCAGCGGGTACGTGGCTATAGAGCAAGATATCATATGTCAAATTTTGTGTTAATAAGTTGGAGTTGCCACTCTGACAAGGCCGAGAGCAAGTCTGTCGCTTTGGCCTCATTTTCGACTATCAGGTCGATTTCTTCTACCAGGCGGACGGAGGCTAGCCGTTGGGCGACGCTGGGAAGCTATAGTGGTTTTCGGAAAACCGCTTGCTGCTCGTTGCCACGCTAGGGTCTCATGAGGTTCAGACCATGTGACAACTTCAATATCCTCCCCGCCAAGAATCGAAACCCACGGCCGTATTTAATTTTCACAGGAATCTGCTAATTACGCGGTTTCTGAAGATGGGTAGTGGCCAGGGCCACACTTTAAATACTCCAGTGGCTCCCACGGATCCCTCGAGGGCTAGTGTAATGCCGGGAGAGAAAGGAAGGAGTGGAAAATGTGGGTTGTCATTGGTGGGCATAACTCTCTATGCCAAGGAGCTCATCGTTGGAGGCATGGCGAGTGACATTGCCAAGACGGCCGTGGCACCCTTGAAGCACATAAAGATATTGTTTTCGACAAGGCGTACAAAATTTCGATCATTAGGTGTGTGGGGATCTTTGGGAAGGATATTTCGGACCGAAGGTGTGCTTGGCCTTTACAGAGGAAATGGAGCTAGTGTTGCTAGAATTGTTCCTTATGCAGCTTTGCATTACATGACATATGAGGAATATCGACGGTGGATTTTATAATATTGTTGTTGGGTTCGTTGCCTGACCCAAGACGTGTGAGGAGAAACATTTGGGTTAAGTTGCTGAAATTGAATCAATCCTCAAATAGTTGTGGAAATTCAACTACGAAGGTTAAAGTAAGAGCTTTGTAACAAATCCAGAGTTGCTTGTGAAGTTTGTGCCGAGCTGCAGCAGAAGAGGATCAGATTTCCAATACTGTGGACCGATTTTTTGATTTGGAGTCTAGAGGTAGTATAAGTTCTGAGCACTCAGTTGTTGTATAGCGAGAAGGTGGACGAGGCCACTAAGAAGGGCCGAAGCCTGAAATGATTTTTTTCTTTTGGTTTCAATTCGTCTTAATCTCTCATTGGAACCAATCGGTGTTGGCTTCAACCACATGCTCGAGTTGAACAATGCAACTTTCAGGTTGGAAGATTTGTTGTTTTGTGATTTATATGCAGTGACCAGATCCATCTATGTTGCAAAGGTCACCTGGTGCCAGTGTCGGTTATGTTGATTATTGGTGTTGTGAACATGGCATTGTGTAGAGAAGAGGTCAATAGATTGTTGGGACTTCTACAAGTGTCAGAAGAGGTGCGGAAGCACGTGGAGTTGTTGGGAGGCTGCCTAGACGTGATTATGTTTCTATACAGTGTGATGGAAACATATCTGCATGTTCAATTGCGAGGAGATTAGCTCGAAAATGGGTCTTCATTGTTGCATCCTGTTAGCGAGCATGAGGAGGCATGCTTGGAAGCAGTTACCCAGCCTTGATATTGTGAACAAATAAGTGGCATTACACTGTGATGCTGGGGGAATTGGATACTTAAACGAGAACTTTTGTGTGTAAAATTGTTGAATTTTATGCATGTTGACAGTGAATTTGTGGACGACAGAGGATGGGACCATGGAGTCCTGGATTAGTGTTTTGAGAAGGGAAAATCGTTTCTCTTCGTATGGCTGTGAGTGCCTATGTCTGGATCATCTGTGCTGGAATGCACTACATTGAGACAAGCGGAAAAAGTTTCCGATTCATTTCCTTATCAGTGGACCCCTCAGAGGTATCGTTGGAGAAAAAAGGGTTGCTGTTATGTTTGGGAAATAATCATCTTTGGGCAGAGATAGAGAAATTAATCTGAAGAGTTTATGTTTTTTATTTAGTTTCTTGGAATCATGTTTAAATTTATTGAGCCTTATTGAACCTAGCTAACTCAATGTAGGTAAAGTTATTTTGTTAGAATTCGCGACTCTAACAAATGATAGGTTAAGCATGGAGTTCTAAGAATTTATTTGACAAAGACAACGATGCCCAAGATGTGAACAATGAAAATATGAGGTAAACGAGCAACAACAACTATTATGATCGATAGCAAAGTAAATGTTTGTTTGAGTTAGTGTGGGTTTGTGGGATAGACTCCCTAGCATGTTTTAATTATAAGAAAGTCTAGTTGGTTGTTGTAGTGGCCATTGTATGTACTTGGAGACTCCAAGAGTTGGATTATGGAATGTGAGCCTTGTAAAGGCACTTGTAAAGTTCATGGTAATCTCAAAACCACTTTGTAATTACATGTTTATGGTCAACTGGAAACCATCTTTCGTCACTTTAAAGTGATGGTTTGTGGTGAACCAGAAACCACATACAGAGCCTTCACGGCTACAGGAGCCTTCATGGCTATAGGAGCCTTCATGGCTACGGTGCCCTGGGTGCACACAGGAGCTTAAATTCTCACAAGAGCTTAAATGCTCACAGAAGTAGGTGGACTGCAGTAAACACCTCACTCACAGGTCTCAGATATTGTTGTTTCTGAGCACAGGAGGGTCGGCGCATTTTTTCTATCTAATAGTGGCGTCGAAAGGCGCAATCAATGCGACTATTAGGCACTGTTATTTGGGCATGGATATTTGGCTTAGAAAGTCAATGATCTCTCTTTTTTGGCAGTTCTGCACATGGGATTCACCCGTTTGGGGTGGATCTGAGTCGTAGACATTGTTGCCGGTTCTGCACATGGGATTCATCCGTTTGTGGTGGATCTGAGTAGCATACACATCTCTTGTTGGTGCTATACATGGGATTTGCCCATTGGTGGTGGATCTGAGTTGCAGACACATCTCTTGTTGGTTTTGGACATAGGATTTTCCCGTTGGTGGTGAATCTGAGTCACAGACACATCTCTTGTTGGTTCTGGACATGGGATTTGCCCGTTTGTGGTGGATCTGAGTCGCAGACACATTGTTTATAATTGACCACAACTAGATTTTGCGAATTGATATCACAACAAGTAGTCATTAAGGGAGGGTGTTGGAATATGTAATTCCTACTTGTCTGGTTGTAACACTCTATATAAGAAGTATGTTCCTACATCATAGGAGGTAGCTAGAACTATATATATTCCTAGTTTAGTGTGTGGTTGAGATATTCTCTCAACCACATTATTGTGTGTCCAAGATAGATTTCCTATCTTGAGACTAATTCATTTATAAATGTGTGTAATCTCTTTGATTAATAACATAGTTTTTATATTGAAGTTTTATCTAAAAAAAGAAAAATTTCCAATTTCTCCATTCTTTCTACTTTCAATAATATTTGTTTCTCTTTAAATAGAAAATTTTTCAATTTCTCCATTGTTTCTATTTTCAATAATGCTTGTTTCTATTTTGAATAATGCTAAGCAAAGCTATCTCTTCACAATGCCAAAGCATATCTATTCTCCTGGCAATCCCTTCACAATGCCAAAGCATATCTGGTCTCCTCACTTGCTGGCCTTCTAACTCCTTAAAAAAACACGAAGTATTATATCTGGTCTCCTTACTTGCTGGCCTTCTAACTCCTTAAAAAAAAACTAAGTATTCTCCTAAGTTAAAATTGTTTTAAACACGAAGTATTATATTTGGTCTCCTCGCTTGCCGGCCTTCTAACTCCTTAAAAAAACACGAAGTATTCTCTTACGTTAAAATTGTTTTCTTTACAGACAGGCTCAAATGAAGAAACCAAAAGAAGAAACTAGCTCAAACGAAGAAAACGACATACGAACCGAATTTCAACGAACTATTCGCTGCTCGGATGAATTTCTGAATTTTTTTGCATCGATTCGGACGAATTTAATAACTATGGTTGAAATCCTGACTCTGGCTCGAGTATAATGCATATTTACACTCCAGTAAAATCTCAAAAAAGTTATTAAACTACATCTTGGTTTATGATAGATGAGAGTAATTATAAATTTTGATAAATAAAAATTATATTAATATAATATAAATAAATGTTAGTTTAATTTAACTAGCAATTGCACTCCGTAATATTCTTAAAGAGATCCAATAGTTGCTAAGCAAGATAAAGATTCTTAAAGACAATGTCTAAAATAGAAATAAAATACACCTTAATTCAGTGGATGCAATGCCAACAATAGTTTTCAGTAGTCTTTTATTTTATTATTGATTCAAAAGACTAGAAAAATAATAACAAAATGTAGTATTGATCACATTGCATAATTTTTTGCTTTGGACAAGTTTATCCTCTGAAGAATTGACAAATTTATCATCTGAACAAATTACTAATCCCAAGTACATGGTAACTACCTACTGTAGTATATAATGCCAGGGTAATGTAAATTTGGTGTGTAAAGATATAACTGATTTATGTCTCTTTGATTTGGAAATTGTGATGACCAGAAAGAAATTGTGATTACCAGAAAAAAATTATCCTCTGAACAAATTACCAATCCCAAATACATGGTAACTAGCTACTGTAGTATATAATTCCACGGTAATGTAAATTTGGTGTGTAAAGATATAACTGAGTTATGTCCCTTTGATTTGGAAATAGTGATGATCAGAAATAAATTGTGATTACCAGAAAAAAAAAAGGTTGTGGTAACTACTATAATGTATAACTACTGTAGTATATAATGCCATGGTAATAGTCAACAATTAAGTTCATTTCATGAAAATAATAAAATAAACACAGTAAAATATAATTATTTTACCATTAATTACATTGACTATGGAGTCGATAATTCTTTGAAAAGAGAATGACTATGGAGTCGATAATTCTTTAAAAAGAGAAAATACAAACAATTAATTACATTGACTATGGGGTCAACAATTCTTTAAAAGGAGTAAATACAAACAATTAAGGAAGCCATCCTACAATCTTAGTTGTAGAAAAATATTTAGTAAAACATACCTGTCATGAGAGTCATGATAACAAACTTAAATAAGATATAGATTGTTGAAAAAAAACCAAGTAAACGAGAATTAAGATATGAATTACTAAATTACCTAAAAGAGTAACCGACATGACTCCTTCGAAACCTCCCAAGTAGATACCAAGGGAAACAATTCAAAAATTATTGTATAAATTGGAATAGTTGCTCAAAATTCAAGTAGTCCAGAACCAAGTAAAAATTACCTTGAAAATAAACGTTGTCTTGATGCCAATAATTATGGGTAAGAACAGTAAAGTTCCATGACAGGGTTCTCGGAAAAACTAAAACCAAACTAATTACATCCCATAAGAGAAGCCTACCTGGAAGACTTTGGTCGTTTCCAGCAGTTCCCCCGTCTCAGTTCCTGTGTTCATGAAGTCTGAATTTGTTGCTTCGTATGAATTCTTTCATGCCATGTTTCCCCAAATTCATGAGATGGTCTTGGTGGGGCTGACGCCTACAATTCTGTTTGTGTTATTGAACTATATCATTCTCGCCATTCTCTCTAATTCAAGATTTCAACACAAATTCAACTTATCGGGCAGGTCACATGAGGAACATAACCCTGCTTCAGCTATCCATCAGAAGCAACGAAAGTAGTAGCAGGAAGAGCCAATTTATGAGGAAGAATCGACGGAAAAATCTGGCATAACAAAATGCAATTGGAAGAGGCGGACGTGGAGTTAGAGGTGAATTCCGCAGCAATACTTGAAAGGATTCGAACCTCATACATCCGGAGATTGGAAAGGCCTTTAGCGGAGATTGGAAAGGCCTTTGGCGACCTCGCGCATTAACACGCATTACAAGAAATCTGCAATTTCGAAGTCGGCCAAGGTCGCCAAATCGCTGGGGGTTTCGCCATCCAATAAGAAGGTGAACACACTGGAATCAACCTGGAAGGCCATCACAGAAGGCCAAGGCCCTCCCCTGACGTGACACCTTCGGAAATCTGATACCTAGGAGACAATCCACCATGCGGACGCCACAGACGCTGCATCCGACTCTTCTTCTTCTTCTACATTTTTCTGTAAATCCAACACATGGAGCAATGGCAGGAATGGAACTGAGAACCTCCCCGGAAAACCTGAATTAGGCATGTGGTTGAGAAAAGAGCATTATCTGAGCCAAGACGAGCTGAATAAATGAGTGGAGGCCTTCATTTCCAAGATGAACAATGAAATGAAGTTTCAAAGGGAATAGTCACTTGCTCATTACATGGAAATGGTGAATCGAAGAGCCAGGGAGTAAAAAAAAATTCCCGTGTCTATAAATCCATCAACCAACCGACTTGGCCTTGTCTAATGTCTCTGAACACTGCTTGTTATGAACCCAACTGTGAACCCAGACGAACCTACTATGCCCTCACGCTCTCAGCGGCCTAACATACGGCTTCCACGCCTTCAAACGGCCTTTAGCGATCCGTAGCCTTCGCGAACTCCGGCGAACTTATGGTGAACTTTTATAGCAGTGCAAGTATTTTGACAGAACAATTTAAGCACACAGAGTAATAATGTGGAAACTCAAATGAAAGTCTTCTCTCTTTTATTAACAGGATGCTTCACAATCAGATTACAATGGATTCTCTGTATCAGAGATTGACTGTATCGGCATTTACTGGACTTCTGATCTTCACGAATGAAGGATCAATACCAGAGGCTTCCTGGCCGAGTTACAGACTCTGTCTCATAGTTATATAATAACACACAGACATCAAACTATATAGACTCACTAATGAAGTGGCCACTTTAGGTTCTCGCCTGTCACATGAACAGACGCGCAGGCTTCTCACTTCAACCTAAAGACTGTGAGCAAGATCTTCGTGTTGCGAGCAGATCGTTGTGATAGCGCAGACGCAGAGTAGGAAGAAACTACTCAGACTGTGAGTAATGAACTCCGTGATGTGAGCAGATCACCAAGATGGCGCAGACGCAGAGCAGGGAGAGACTACTCGGACTCAAGACTCCAAACACACCAAATGCGAATGAATCACAAATGAACCTTACCTCTCCTTTTATAGGAATGAGAGGGGGACAAACATTACTGTGGTTCGTTCGATTATTGACACTTGGCAGAAGATCATCGTTTTCGGGTAACACCGAGAGGTTACATCCGCACGGAGATCTGTCATGCCAACAAACTTAAAGTGAAAGTATGTGCAAAACACAGTGGATACCTTTCAAAGGCCCACGAGGAATCTAACTTTTATTATTACACTTTGGATACTTTTCTGACGTAGGAAAAGTCCAAGAGAAAAGCTACGTCACAATAAACCCGTGACTAGGTATCACATGTACATAGGGAAAGCCTTTTATGAGTGGGGCTCTCGAGGACCACTAGTACTGGCTTCATTTGCAGGTTCTTCAAGAATTTTGACACCTGGAAATCTGACATGATACCATTCATCATCCCATGCTTTCGTGTAGATTCTTCTGACAATCATGGGCTTATTAAGCACTACTTGATGTTTGATCTTTGTCATGACTGCCCATTGATAATGCATCTGCATATGCATTTTTAAAATGGGATTGTCAAGCATAGTGTGCTCTATACTCGCAAGTTCTCCAACGGTTTTCACTGGATAGTGAAAACACTCACCTGCTGGTCCTGAAAGACAATCATCACAAAAATGTCTATGATAAGTTTGAAAACAATCAGGATCCATACTATAAGGACTAGGCCCATAATGCCACCACCAGTTAGACAACCACGGAATGTATGGTTCTCTTTCATTGATCCAGGTTGGTGCAAACTTTAGCTTTGTGTAATGGGTCTCTTCAGGTCCATCTCTGTTAAGGAGATCCCACCACAATCTTTCATAACCTGCAAAATTATAAATAGTGTCAGGGAAAATAAGCTTAGGATCATCTTGTGGCCATGATGTGAATTTACCATATCTATAAGGGCCCATTTTCCTGACTCTGTTTATAACATAGTTTTTGTAAAACTCTTTTGATTTGTCACCGCCACCAGTACCAATGACGTACAAATCCCAGAAATCTTCTGAGAGAGATCTCTCAGCTTCAAGAGAGGCAGCCATGCTGTGTGAATACATTTTATCATGTATCCATCTGCTTCCTTTGGGGTACACCTTTCTGCCTGGAACCAAGTGTTGTAGATCTGTGTGATTCTGCAAGTTCCCGTCCAACACTTGTGTGTTTCGAAGGATCCAAGTTGGCCTCCATTTCTCAAAATACACAGGCCAGGGCTCATCATCTGAAATATATCTTAATTCTTCCCTCTTATAGGCCTGATTCCATTCTGTTAGAATGACAAAACAATGATATTTATCTGGCTGTTCATGGTCATTCTGCTGTTCTTGATTTAGGATGTATTCTCTGCTTAAAAAGTATGGAATGCAATTTTCAGAACCTTTAATATGCTCAACATCAAAACTAAAATATGCAAAAAGGGCCTGCCATCTTGCAAATTTGGCATCTTCAGGGTTCTTAATTTCTTTTGACAGAACCTTTTCCAGAGCTTTAGCATCAGTCCGAAGCAGAAAATACTTATTGGCCAAATGAACAGAAAACTTTCTTAAACAATACCAGGCTGCTTTTACCTCTTTCTCAATGGGAGCATAATTCACTTCAGCTTTGCTCCATACTCCAGAGGCAAAAAGAACAACTTGTTCTTTTTCTTTTGGGTCTTCTTTCTTTGGCTTCTTCTTTAGCACACCTCCCCAACCAATATTGCTGGCATCTGTTTCAACAATTTTATAAGCATTATCATCAGCAACATTCAAAATTGGCAAATTTCTTACCTTGGATTTGATCTCTTTGACTGCCTGGGTGTGCTTATCAGTCCAAGGTTTAGGATTTTTCCTGAGTCTCTGATTGAGCAGAGATCTATCAAAGGCACAGTTTGGATAGAAATTGCTTACATAATTGAGGCATCCTAAAAACCTCTGTAGCTGGGTTTTGTCTAATATCACGTCAGGGAATTTATCAGCAAACTCCAGTGCATGATGTTGTAAAGCAATTTGGCCATTTTCAATCTCATGTCCTAAGAATTTTATCTTTGTTTTGCAGAGTTCCATTTTCTTCTTACTTAGGACAAGACCATTTGTTTTGACCAACTTTATGAAGATCTTCAAATGTCTGAAGTGGTCACTCAGATTTTTATAAAAAATCAGCAGATCATCAATGTATGCAAGTAACCAATCTGCATAAGGTTTGAAGATTGAATCCATTACCTTCTGGAATTTTGATGGAGCATGCTTCAATCCAAAAGGCATAACATTCCATTCATAATGTCCATGAGGGACACTGAATGCTGTCTTCCACCTATCTCCTTCTGCAATGGCAACTTGCCAGAAACCGGATTTTAAATCAAATTTTGAAAACACTTTGGCTCCTGAAATCCTTCTTATCAAATCTCCTTTGTGGGGGATTGGATAAGTATCATCTGCTAACACATTATTCAGAGGCTTGTAATTGATCACTAGGCGTGGAACTCCTCTGACTTGTTCACTTCTTTTATTTACATAGAATCCATAGCAGTTCCATGGGCTACTGGATTCTCTGATTAGCTTCTTCTGTAGAAGCTGCTCTATTTCTTGCTGACAGTGCTGTCTGTCATGAACAGACATAGGGATGGCTCTGTATCTACAAGGCCTGCCAGTGTATCCCTCCTTTTAGGGCAGATCAATGCTATGCTGCTTTCTATGCCAGAAGGCATTTGGCTCTTCAGAGCAGCATTGTTCTTCAAATTCTTTTTGAATCTCAGCAATCTTCTTCTGAACTTCTGGTGAACTTAATTGTTCTTCAACCCTGATAGTTTCTTTATGATCCTTAAGTTCTACCAGACTCTTTTCTGCAGCTTGAAGCTTCTTTTCTTTGACATGAAGCACCATAGGAGAAATCCTATTTCTGGAAACATATGGAATTTCAAATCTCTGGCCAGAAACAATTATGAAGATTCCTGCAGAACCATCAGGAAATCTAAACGATCCATGGGGCTCTACTGCTGCCAAGAACACATTTCCCAGAATACAATCTACAGGAATATCTGAGACTGCAAGGGAAAGCTTAATACATTTTGAATCAAAACAGACAGCAGCTTTTGACACTTCAAACTTTAATTGCTTAGATCCTAATCCCTCTACTTCTCTTTCAGCAGTAGTCCAAAATCTAGAAGGGATTATGTACTTTGATATGAGGTTAAGATCTGAGCCAGAATCTACCAATGCAATAACCTTATAAACATTTCCAGCAACACAGAGTTTTACCTTGATGTGATGTTGCTGATACTGAACAGCGAAGACCTGCATGTCTCCGAGCTCACTGAAGCCTGAAGAAACAAATTTTCCAGAGGAGGTTTGGACTTCAGTGCTTGGCTGAGTGTGCACTGTATAATTTGTCTGCTTTGTAGATACTGCATGTGAAGGTGAAGCAGACTGAGTTTTTAGCTCTTGAAGCTCATTTTTGATCTTGCGCACTTCATCTTTGAGCTCATGTATCTCCCTATTCACCTCCCCCAAAGTGAGGCTACGAGCTTTGCTATTCTGGTGGAGATACGGTTTAGTATTCCGGTCATAAGAAGCTTCAACAAAATTGGGCTTCTTAGACGAGCGAGAGGAAGATGTAGAACCAGAAGAACCAGGAAGATTTTTCAGATAGGTATCAAGGAGAGCAGTTTTCAGGTCTCCTTCGTCCATGGCACGGATCTGGGCAAAGACTTTCAGATCATCATCTGTCTGGGCCATAAGGACATGTGGAGGATCTTCTATGGCTGAGGAATAAGATTCAGAATCAGACTCAGAAGAAGACTCACATTTACAGGCTTCTGGGTCTGTGCAATAACAATGCATGTTGACTTGTTCATCTGAAGAGGAAGATGAATAGTCACCTGAAGAGGATGAAGAAGTAGAAGAGGCAATGGCATGCTGTTGGATAGACAGTCGACGATTTTGATAGGCAGGACAGTCAGAGATGCGATGTGAAGTGGATTTACAATAAGCACAAGCATCAGGATCCTGTTTGACAGTAGCAGAGTGGGAAGAGGAAGGCTGTTTATTTTTGGAAAAATGAGCGGACTTTTTGCCTAGTCCCCTTTTAGATTCTAAAGCAGTGGGACACATATTTGATGTATGTCCTTTTGCACCACATAACCAACATTCAACTTCTTTCATTCGAGCCAACTTTGCATCTTTTGGCCGAATGTCATGGGGCTGGTAATAATGTGTGTTCGGCCTCCATTTTGATTGCCGTTTTGGTGCTTTAGATATGTGATCTCGAGGTCTACGAATTTCTCTTCTTTTTGCAGAGCTCATTCTGTATTCTGACTTACGTTTTCTGTAAGCCTTCTTCTCTTGCCTTTTGTGCTTTCTGCGATGCACAAGAGGATCATCCACGGTAATCCCATACTTGCTACAAAAGGATTTTGTGCCAGGAAGTCGATTGAGTTTATCAATGGACTTTTGCATTTTGGACCTGGTGCACAAAGAAATCAAAATCTTTGTCACAATGCCATAAATATCTCCCCATACATAAGTCTCGAGAGGCAAGGGGAAAGCTTCTTCTAGTCTCAAAATATCTACCAGCTTTGAAGGCAAGGCTGCTAGGTAGACTTGTTTCCACAAAACATGTTTGGGGTCTTTTACCCAAAATATTCTCTGCATCCAATCTCTGTGGAAGTTCTCATACTTATTGATATTGTTGCATTTCAAATTCATCAAAATCATTTCATGCTTATCAGCTGCAACATACTCTAAACCACAAAAATGTTCTTGAATTAGTGCTGTGAGAGCACCAATCATATTTGACTGTGCAGTGCCATCAGGGTTAAACTTAATGTCACCCTCTTCATCTTTTATGACTTCCTTCTCCATCCTTTCAATCAATGCTGGAGAAGATTCCAGTTCCCACCATCGTGCAAGTGTGCCAGTGAAACACTGCATAATTGTTTTGCAGGCTTCAATTTCTGTCTTTCCATATGCACACATCAATTTATATTCAATAATCATTTGATCCAGAATTTGACGGATCTGTGCTGCAGTCATGTTGTCTACATTCCACTCCTTATGGCTCCCATCATGAAAAGTTTCCCTGTGGGGAATCTTTCCTGCACCATAAAGGTCAGGAGCTGCATGCCGAGTGAACTGAGGCTCTAAGGGCTCATATATGGGAAAGACATGATCTTTTGACTCTGAGTCTTTTAACACTTCATCTAATGTGATCTTTTCAGATCTTTCTTCAACTGACTCAGGCTTAGACTCTGACACAGGTAACTGTGGAACTTCTCTGGGCATGAGATGTGGAAATCTAGAGACAGGAGGACTTGACTCTAGTCTGGGGATCTCATGTGGCACAACACTTTTAGCTTTACCAGCAATAAAAGACATGGGAATTGGCTTGCTGGGTTTCTTGACATTTAAATTCTCAAACTTCTCAGATAACTTATATACAGACTGCCGTGTGGCCATAGATTGATCTATGACACACTCTTCAACTTCTTGAAATCTAACAGAAGAATGTTCTGTAATACCTCTAACTACTTGTAAGTCACACTGTACAGAATTCAAAACTCTATGGACATCATTTACAGAAACTTGGACAGAATCTATTTGGTCTTTAACCAAGGCAGTTTTGGCAACATTCTTTTCTAGACCTGTGAGTGCAGTATTAGTCCAATTCAACTGCTCACTCACCTTCTGAACTCTTCCTTCACTACCCATTAGAGAATTATCATGCTGAACCAAAGGGCTAGCATGTGCAGAATTTGACCCTTCTCCTATCACAATGCTTCTGAAAGGAGGATAGGTAGTGGAAGTCTCAATCTTACTGCCATCTTGTGCAGTCCAAGAGTGTGTAGAAGATGTTGTAGTATCAGCCATGTATACAACATCATGCTCCATCTGTTTCTTCCATGAGTAGAAAGAAATCCACACATTATTTTCTTCCATATAACTTTTCCATTCAGCAGACATCTTTATCTTTTCTTCTTTTGGAAAAGTCTCAGCAAACTTCTCTGCATCTGGATGTGTAAATAAATCCCAATTTATCATTCTCTTCATCCATTGATATGGGATTAGTATTCTGGAACAACCATCCATGAGGGTAATGAACTTATGGATTTCTGGAACAGATGGCTTCTTGACATCAGGAGGTAGGTCTTTGAATCTGCAGGCTGGAATTAACCTATTGGCTCTTTCTTCATATCCCAACCCATACCGAGGAGTACCCGGTGGTCTTTGACTCAACAAAAGTTCTACTAATATTGGATCTTCTTCTTCCAAAGAAGGTATTAAATGCATCATCATGACATGAGGTTTATCACCCTCATGTGGAAAAGGAATATCTGTGCATTTTGGATTTGGACAGGGATTTACAGATGTGCTGGGAGGAGCTTGACCTGTCCTGGGATTATGATTGCTATGTAGAGCAGCATAGGCAAGGCTTTGCAGATTTACAGACTGTTTACACTGTGGGCATTCAACTTTAACAGGCTGAAAATTAACTATTTGGGCAAACTCAAAAAGAGAAATATGACTACAACTTGAAACAACTGAACTACAACCCGTATCTGTACAATCGGGTTCTATGTACCGAGGAGACTTTTTACACTCAGCTTCAATTCTTCTGCGATCTATTGTTGACCTTCTGGGAAAAGACAAGGTCGCAGAGGATTGATCTTCAACTATGTTTGCAGAGGTGATTTTCTGGACTTGCAGAGGCTTAGGATTTGGGATTGTCCAGTGTCTGGGAAATTGCAGATCTTCCCACTTGATTGCCTGATGCTCAATCTTTTGGTTTTTAGCATCAGTGAGAACTACGACACTGGTTTTAGAGTCTCTGCTAGGGGCATGGAGGACAGCAGGAAACATTGTGGATGTGTGGCGGAAACAGCCACGAAACTGGATAGCGATATTCCTTCTTTTCTTATTCATATCAAATCCCATTGTGCGGATTTGGAGTTGCAGAATATCGGCCAATGTTTCATCAAACACGGACACTGAGAAATTAGGGTAACAGTCAAACCAGACTGGCCCATTGGATAGTGGAGCTACTATCCCTCCGATTAATGAATCAGTGTACTTATTATGTGTTAGATCTCTGATAGTTGCTAACACATATGCATCCACCCCTAGATGTACCAAAGCATTTATTCCAACTCGCAAACATCCCAGATGTAAGAATTCAGTTCCCAACTTCTTAGCTTCAGATTGGAGTTCTTTGGGATTTAGGATGGGAATCAACTGGGCTTGATCACTATTCTCCTGGATACTCGACACAGACTCTTTAATAGTTATTCTTGTGGCAGCTTTTAGGTGCCAGACTCCTAAATCATTATAGACTTGAGAGGGTTTGATGTTGGGAAGGACCCAACGAGCTTGAGGCTCAACCTCCTCATAAAGGTGATCAGATTCATTGATCACTCGACCACTACCAAACATATAAACTATTGGGAAATTCCAAGATCAAAACGAACTTTAATAACTAACCTATTTCAAATCAACGGCCTAGCAAAATTTAATTGTCTAAAAAAAGATCGAACGATGCACATGAAGGACAGCAAGGCAACAGGGATGTTGTTTTCAAACAATGATGCCTTACGGCGTAAATATAGTTAGATCATAGGTTAAAACAATAAAGATATGAAGAAATAAATATTAATTTAATTTAAATAAAATTAAATGAAAGGTAAAAACAATATAGATATAAAGAAAAAAAAGTTGATCAATAGCTTCGCATTATTTTATAAATCAAGAGTTTTGATTTGTAAACTATCTCTGTAATTTTTATAAACTTGAAAATTTTAATTAAAAAAATATATATAAAAAACAATTATACAGTTTGAAAAAATATTAACAACATTGAACATAAATTTCTAATTTCATGTTATTCAATCTCAAAAAAATTATTATGATTGCATAATACTATATAATTCAAAAACCAATACAAATAACTTTATCTCCTAAATCATATGAAATATGAATATGTAAATTTGCAATATTAATATTTCATAACTGTTTTTTAAATTGTTAAAATTGTCCTTTGTCTAAAGGAAAAATGTTGCTTAATAATCAGTAGGATAACGAAACTATACCATTCGTCTTGAGAACAATAAATACATGATTAATGAAATGATAATTTTTTTACCAGAGTAAATTTATTTACCAAACATTAAATACTATAATTATAATATCATGTTCATAATTAGGGAACAATAAAAATGGTGACATGTATCGATACGATTTTTGAGTGAATAGGTGATCACGTAATCAAGCATCATAAAAACACAAAAATCTAGAAAATAATTTTAATCAAATATTAAAATTAATATTGTTTATGCAGTGGGTTGTGATGTGAGAGATGTGAGAGAGACAATTATTTTTTTGTGAGAATATATTCAATGTTTTTCAGTTCCATGCCAGGGATTGTTAGGTCGGTCATTTTAAAGAGTGTTGGAAATACTCCCAACCACCGCCATGAATAAAGAGTGGCAACAATCCACAACTGAATTGAATTTTTGTGCAGGAAGGACAAGGAGCAGGTTCTTCAAATCCGAAGGTGTTCACGAAAAATCAAAATAGAGTACCTGAGCCCACACTCTGCGCTTAATTTCTTAAATCACCACCATTGAATTACCGTTGCCTGTAGTTTGCAACCCGTAAGTTTTTTGGTTTACCCTTAAGCCTTTCGTCGAAGTTATTTTTCTGCCAATGTGATATCGACGGGACCCACCATGTACCTTACCGCATTTGCAAACCCGCACAAACCTTTGTATTTCTGCTTTATATGTTGTCTTTTGCATTTCACACTTACCATGGTTTACTGCATCACCGCCCGCACTTCGAAACTTTTATCATTTACCTTTTAGCGCTTGCACCAAACCTTGTGATGTTGCGATGCGAGATTGTCATCACACATCTCAACATTTATAAAATCACATTTCACAGAATTTTCTAGTTTACCTTTTAAGCGCGGCCGCAACCTGCACTTCACAACTTTTGTGTTTTACCTTTTTTGACTGCCCGCAACATTGCACTTCGCACATCTTACGACTTACCTATTTAGTGGCTGCAAGTTATGTTATATTGTTTGCAATGCGAAGTGATCACAATCGTACGTGGCAAGCTCAGGAGGGTAGCACCTGCAATCACATATCACAAAGTTTAATGGACAACACCTGTAAGATAAAAGATTTATGTTGCGATGCGATAAATGCCACATCACATCGCAATTGCAGCTTCCTAAGGTTTTTCCTATATCATGCAAATATTAAAAGTTAAGATTTCCGATATACAATTTGCGATGGAGCGTTGGATGCGATGTGGTTTCAGAGCTGGAACCCATAATATTTCAAATACAGTTTATTTTCATTTGTACGTAGTTTCGTGTAGAAACTGAAGAGTCGAGCTTTTGCTGCAGAAGGACGATTTTGTGGATATATGTACCGTCCAACATTTATTTAGCACTAAGTTACAGGTTTCAGCCATTTGTATTAAGTAGAATGTAATTTCATATGTTTTTAGAGAGAAGAGTTGAATAAATTTAAAATAAGAGTTCCTCTCCTATGTTGCTCTCGCTCTGTGTGTGAATTTTTAATTCTGCATTATTTGCATTCTCTGCGTTGTCGGGGGAAATGCATCCCTCTGTGTTTATTTATAATTTCCAACATGGTATCAAAGCAGGTATAGGCTCTCAGTGAAAGAAGCACGAGCTTGCTCTTTACTGAAGAAGCTGAAAGGTTGTTTGAGAAGCAGATTCTCTAGTAGTGAGAAGGTGTTTTATTTACACATTCAAGATGGAAGTGGCAGGCACAAGCCTGAATAATCCCCAACTACCATAGTTCAATGGGAAGAATTATGATTATTGGGCTATTACAATGAAAGCCCTTTTCTCCTCACAAGATATTTGGGAGCTAGTGGAACATGGTTTCCAAGAACCAGCAGATGCATCAGCATATGATGGTTTGACACAAGCACAAAGAGATTTTTTCAGAGAAAATAAGAAGGAGGACTTCAAAGCCCTATTCTATATTTTCCAAGCAGTACATGAGGGTATTTTTCCAAGGATTGCAGTAGCAACGAAGTCTAAGGAGGCATAGGATACCCTCCAAACAACCTATCAAGGCATGGAAAAGGTGAAGACAAAAAAAATTCAAATGTTGAGAAGATATTTTGAAACTCTTTACATGAAAGAGTTTCATAATATAGATTCATTATTTACACATGTGATTGGGTTTTTTACCCAATTCAGGTCCCATGGAGAGACACTTGAAGAAAGGAGAATAGTTGAGAAAGTCTTAAGAAGTCTACCATCAAGGTTTGATGCCATAGTAGTGGCCATAGAAGAGACAAATGATCTCTCACAATTTTCAGTAGATGCGCTTCATGCATCACTGATGTCTCATGAGCACAGACTGAACAGAGCAACAAAATTCTCATTGGAGCATGCATTTAAGACACAAATGTCTTTTGGTCAAGGTAGAGGTCGAGGAAGATCAAACTACCAAGGAAGAGGAAGAAGCCGACACAGAGGTGGAAGAAGCAGCCCAGAAAGCACAAGTGGAAGGGGCAACAATCAGAATCCAAGCCAAGGCTCAAGCCAGAATGAAGCACAAGGACAAAGGTATGATAAATCTCAAGTCCAATGTCATTATTGTAAAAAGTATGGTCATTATGCAAATGAATGTAGAAAGAAGCAAAATGGAATAGTTAGTAAACCAAGTGTAAATTTTACAAAATAAAATCAAAACCATGATGATGTGCTTTTAGCTTGTAATGTAGCATAATAAAAACAAGAAGATGTATGGTTCTTAGATTCAGGGTGTAGTAACCATATGATTGGAAAAATAACAATGTTTTCCTATCTAGATGAAAGTGTGAAATCTAAAGTGAAAACGTGGACTAATAGCAAGGTCTCTGTCATGGGGAAAGGAAGAGTAAACATACTCACAAAGAAGGGAGAGAAGAAGTTCGTGCCAGATGTCTATTATTTCCTTGGCCTGAAATGTAACCTTCTAAGCATTGGACAACTCATGAAAAATGGCTACAATGTGTTTTTAAAAAATGACGTGTGCACAATCATGGATATACCTCCAAGTAGACAACTAATTAACAAGTGCATATGAAAAGCAATAGAATGTTTCCTCTCAATATCAGATCATACTTGAAGGAAGGAGGTGTTGTAGCAACTGTCACACAAGAAATATTTCAAGAAGTAGTGAAAGATGAGAACTGGTTATGGCATTTGAGATTTGGACATCTAAATTTTGGAGGTTTGAATTTGTTACATAGAAAATGCATGGTAAAGGGATTACCACTCATATAGAAACTAGACCACCTATGTGAAGGCTGCATCTTGGGAAAACAACACAAAGAATCATTTCCAGTAGGAAAGAGTATAAGGGAAAAGGCACCTTTGGAGATTGTCCACTCAGATTTATGTGGACCAATGCAAATGCCATCATTAGTTGGAAGTCATTATATGTTGACATTTATAGATGATTACATAAGGAAGACATGGGTCTATTTTCTAAAATTGGAAAACCGAAGTGTTTGAATAGTTCTACCACTTCAAATCTCTCATTGAGAAGAAAAGTGGACACTACATAAAAGTGTTGAGAACTGATAGAGGTGGAGAATAAATCTCCAAAGACTTCCTACGTTTCTACAGGGAGCATGAAATACACAATTAGTTTACCACAAGGTACAAACCTCGGAAAAAATATGTAGCAGAAAGAAATAATAGGACCCTCATGGACATGCTAAGAATTATGTTGAAGGCAAAGAATTTTCCAAATGAGTTTTGGGAAAAACCTGCCTCTTGTGAAACTTATATTCTTAATAGATGTCTAACAAAAATTGTTATGAACAGAGTTCTAGAAGAAGCATGGAGTGGAACAAAGCAATTTGTCGCTCACATGAGAGTGTTTGGATGTGTGGCATATGCACATTTCCTGAAACAGTTAAGAAAGAAGTTGGACAACAAGGGGGAGAAATGTATATTTCTTGGATATAGTGATGAATACAAGGCTTACAAGCTCTATAATCCATCAACCAAGAAATTTATAATAAACAATCATGTTCAGTTCATAGAAGAAGAAGCTTGGGATGGAAGTTTAGAGAAAACAGTCAATGTAAAGAAAAAGAGGAATTGATTGCATAAAGCAACTCCTCAATGGTGGCTTCTCCACATACACAAGCTCAACATAGCACACCACAAGCAAGTAATAGAAAAGCATTTAAAAACCAAGGAAGTGCTTCTCCAAGCACACCACAGGTATCAGTAACTCCCTTTAGTTCAAGTGCAACTCCGAGCACATCTTCAGCAAATACAAGAAGACCAAGATTCAGAAATTTAAGTGAAATTTATGAGCCAAAAGAAGTTGATAGTAATGCTAGTCTGAATTCTTTATTTGCATTATTTTGTCATGTTGATGACCCAATCCATTTTGAAGATGCAGTAAAAGAAGAGAAGTGGATTGAAACAATGAATGAAGAGATAGGAGCAACATAAAAGAATGACACATGGGAGTTAGTGGACCTCCCACAAGGAAAAGAAGTCATTGGAGTGAAATGGGTCTATAAGACCAAGAGAAACATTGAAGGCAAGATATAAAGGCACAAATCAAGGCTAGTTTTCAAAGGCTACAAGTAGCAATAGGGAAGAGACTATGAGGAAACCTTTGCACCAGTTGCAAGGATGGAGACAGTGCGGACAGTGTTGTCCATAGTAGCACAACAAAAATGGAAAGTTTATCAAATGAATGTGAAGTCAACATTCTTGAATGGAGTGCTGAAAGAGGAGGTGTATTTTGAACAACCTCCTGGCTATGAGATAGAAGGCCAAGAACACAAGGTGTGTAAGTTGAAGAAATATCTTTATGGATTGAAGCAAGCACCACGACCATGGTACAATAGGATTGATTTTTACATGGTGGACAATGGGTTTGACAAGTGTGATGGTGAACCCACACTCTACATCAAAGAAAATGATGGTAAAATTATTATTGTTGTTTTTTATGTAGATGATTTGATTTTTACAGGCAATGATGTTTCTCTCATTTCTGATTTCAAAGTAGTCATGAAAAGTGAGTTTGATATGACTGACTTAGGTTTGTTAAGATGTTTTTTGGGCATAGAAGTAAAAAAACATAAAAGGGGATTTTTATCTCCCAAGAAAAGTATGTTGCAAAAGTTTTAAAAAGGTTCAATATGCAGAACAACAAGTCATCATCAAAACCAACTGTCATGGGGTTGAATTTGAACAAGGAAGATTGCAGCAAGCATGTCAATTTGACATTGTACAAAAGCATGGTTGGTAGTCTAATGTATTTGACTGCAACTAGGCCTGACATAATGTATGCAGTAAGATTGATATCTAGATTCATGGAGACACCCAAGGAGACACATTGGCAAGCAACCAACAGAATATTGAGATATGTAAATGGAACAAAGGAGTATGGTGTTCTATACTCCACAACTGATAATTTTAAGCTAATTGGTTACACTGACAATGAATGGGCTGGAAGTGTTGATGACAGAAAGAGCACATCAGGGTATGTTTTTCATTTGGGATCGGGAGCCATTTTATGGGCTTCCAAGAAGTAGCCAATATTTTCATTATCAATAGAAAACGCTGAATATGTAGCAGCAACAGCAGTGGCATATCAAGTAGTTTGGATGAGAAGGATGCTAAAGGATTTATATCATGAACAAGACAAATGAACCACAATTTTCTGTGATAATAGCTCAAAAATTGCATTGTCAAAGAATTATGCTTTCCTCAAGAGAACAAAGCATATTGATGCTAAATACCATTTCATAAGGGAATTAGTTAACAATGGTTAAATTGTTTTGCAACATTGCAGGTCAGAGGAACAATTTGCAGATATCCTCACAAAGCCATTGGGACAGAAAAGTTTTGTTTATCTCAGACAGTGTCTGGGAATGATTGATGGTGGCAGTTGTGATTAAGGGGGAGTGTTGGAAATACTCCCAACCATAGCCATGAATGAAGATTGGAAACAACCCACAATTGAATTGAATTATTGTGTAGGAAGGACGAGGAGCAGGTTCTTCAAATTCGAAGGCATTCACGCAAAATCAAAATAGAGTACCTGAGCCCACACTCTGGGTTTAATTTCTTAAACCACCACTGTTGACTTACAGTTGCTCGCAGTTCACAGCCCACAAGTTTTTTGGTTTACCCTTAAGCCTTTCACCAAAGTTATTTTTCCGCTAATGCAATATCGGTGGGACCCACCATATACCTTACCACATTTGCAAACCCCCACAAACCTTTGTATTTATGCTTTATACCTTGCCTTTCGCATTTTGTACTTACCGTGGTTTACCACATCGTCACCCACACTTTGTAACTTTTATCATTTACCTTTTAGCGCGCGCACCAAACCTTGTGATGTTGTGATGCGACATCGTCATCACACATCGGAACATTTAGAAATCACATTTCGCAAAATTTTCCAGTTTACCTTTTAAGCGCGCCCACAGCCCGCACTTCATAAATTTTGTGTTTTACCTTTTTTGACTGCTCGCAACTTTGCTCTTCGCACATCTTACGACTTACCTGTTTAGCATCCGCAAGTTATGTTATTTTGTTTGCGATGCGATGCGATCGTAATTGCACGTGGCAAGCTCAGGAGGGTAGTACCCGCATTTTCATATCACAAAGTTTAATGGATAGCACCTGGAAGATAAAATATTTATGTTGCGATGCGATAAGTGCTAGGTCACATCGCAATCGCAAGTTCTTAAGGTTTTTCCCGTATCGCGCAAATGTTAAAAGTTAAGATCGTTGATATGCAATTTGCGATGGAGCGTTAGATGCGATGTGGTTTCAGAGCTGGAACCCATAATATTTCAAACCCGGTTTATTGTGTTTTGTATGCAGTTTCATGTATAAACTCCACCCCATGACCTCCAAGCTACAACTCCGCCCCATGACCTCTTAGCGGAAACTCCACCCCATGGCCTCTTAGCGGCAACTCCGCCACATGACCCCCCATCTACAACTCCGCCCCATGACCTCTCAGCAGCAACTCCACCCCATGACCCCTTAGTGGCAACTCCGCCACATGACCCCTCCGCTGCAACTCCACCCCATGACCTCTCAGCAGCAACTCCACCCCATGACCCCTTAGCGGAAACTCTGCCCCATGAACCCCTAGCTTCAACTCCACCCCATGATCGCCTAGCTACAACTCTGCCCGATGACCTCTCACCCGCAACTGGGTTCATTGACCTCCCACCTGCAGAAATTCCCACAGAACCTTTCCATATGGAAACTAAGCCACCACGTGTTTAAACTAGGAGGGTTTCTAGGGTTTTTGCTGCTAAAGTTGCACATAAAGGAGATGGACAAGATGATGATGATGAAGTACAAATATTGGGGAGTAAATCTGCGACCAGAAGATTGAGAGGATACAGGAAACGCCCAACAGAAGTGCCAAAAGCGAAGTAGAATAGGGGTAGGAGAGGTCGTTATGCTCCAGTTCCTGGAACCCTCCCCGATGTTATAGAAAAACTCTGAGAAGAGATAGCAGTAGAACAAGAGAAAGAGCAAGAGAAAGAGTATCCACGGGATGTATTAATTGAAGGGGTGATGGATGAAGGATGCATGCAACAAGGATTCATAGAAGAAGGATTAGGCTAGCTTGCTAACACAGAAGAACAAGTTGATAAGCTTCCCTCTCTTGATTCTGACTATGAATACATAGCGGGACTAGCCGAATGGTATGACTCAGATGGCCTTGTCTCAATTCAAATGTTGTATGTGGATGAAGAGGAGTACTAGCAATTGTATAGGGAAAAAGTGTTGGGCCAACTAACTGCACAACCCAAATTTTTTGGGGATGATCAGGAGGAACAATAAAATGCACAACCAGAATTGTATGGGGATGATCAGGAGGACCAACCAACTGCACAACCAAAATTGTATGGTGATGATCAGGAGGATCAACCAACTGCACAACTAAAATTGTATGGGGATGATCAGGAGGACCAACCAACTAAACCACCAAAATTGACAAAGAAGCACATTGAAAAAGTAAGTACCTGTAAGGAAGAATAGGATTCTCTAGATGAAAAATACACAACTATAGATCAAAGTTAAAACCCTGACATATGAGCTTAGACTAAAAGAAACTTTTGATATATTAGATTTCTTGGCCCAAGTTGCAAAGTCCATACCCATTGATGACATAGTTATTCCTTCTCCAGGGCTCCAGCAAGATATACTCCTTGGAAAAAAACAGACTGATGACATTGAAGTTTCAGAGTCCATACCCATTGATGACATGGGTATTCCTTCTCCAGGGGTCCAACAAGATATGCCCCTTGGAAAAAAACAAAATGATGACATTGAAGTTGTAGAGTTCATACCCATTGATGACATAGGTGTTCCTTATCCAGGGGTCCAATAAGATATACCCCTTGGAAAAAAACAAACTGATGAAATTGAAGTTGTAGAGTCCATACCCATTGATGACATATGTATTCATTCTCTAAGGGTCCAACAAGATATACCCCTTGGAAAAAAACAGACCGATGACATTGAAGTTGGAGAGTCCCATACCAAAATCACAGTTGTCCATACAGAGGAACATGAATTACATATCAAACTAACAAAATAAATGGGTATAGACACAAAGGAACAACAAGCATATATGAAACTAACAGGGGATGAGGAACCAGAGATCAAACTAACCAAAGACATTGATGAGAAAAAAAATGAAGAGGAACCAAAGGATAAATTACAGCTGTATAAATACGCATATCCTATACACCTAATACCTTACAATGTGCACAAAAAATGAATTCCTGACCTTGGAGAGATATGCGAAGAATATAAAAAAAAAAGTCTTAAGAAGACATAAAAAAACAGTGGATGAGCTGGTAAGGGGGGTGACCAAGTTGGAGAAGGATAAGCAAGAACTCATAAAACTAATGGATCGTGTGCTCAGTTGCAGGGCTCCGTCAACCAATTACAACGCATACTTGACTGAAAAATTCCTGATATTTAAAAAGAATGCTATCATCCAAAATATCCCTCTCAAGGTTGAAAGTAGTTATGGTTTCGTGGAGGCATATATGACAATTTTTTATCAAGATAGAGGATTTCTCTATGAACTGTACCAACATAATTTCCTGGTACCTTATAATACAGAATGGAATCCCAACCATGTTACAGGGGATGTCCAATTGAGAGCCTTTGTATCGTATTTGAGAAATCAGGCCATTTGGTTGGATGATGTGAACATTTATTTGCATAATTCCGAGAGCCTTTTGTTGGTTATACGAGAACATCCCAAACCTGTGGAGGTTATAGAAGAACATCAAAAATCCATCAACTCTCCATAAATAGCAGAGGTTATCTCCAAGAACAGGGAGATGACCATTGCATATTGTGCATGCCAGATTCAATTATTAGAAACTAAGGCATAGGGAGGATGTAAAGCAAGGTGGGATGGCATGGGAAAACAACCCCGAAATAAAGATCCATTTAACTAACTCAACTTAAAGGCAACCTTAACAAGGGTTGCTCGGTATATTATTGCTATGGGACAGTGTGGGAATCACTAGATAGGTCTTAGATTTCAGTATCCAATGATTTGGCTTCCAACAAGGGTATATGAGAAGAAATGTACACAGAAAAAAAAAGAAGAATTTGATTGCTGGAATGTAATTATGGAGACAGGAGGGTATCTCTGTCCCGATGAACCAGGACATAGTGATTATTGTATCAAAAATCTTCATGAATGTCCCCCTTCATCCATAGATTCAGATTGACAGACTCGGCCACCGTTGCTGACACACTGGCTCACCGTTGTTGCAACACTGGCTCACCATTGATGCAACACTAGCTCACTATTGAAACAACTCATAGACAACAAATGCATTATATTTGATGTTGTAATATATATAACTGTCTAGTTTGTTTTGTTAGTTATAAAAAACTGGTAAAATTGTGTTTGACATGTTTAGTTACAATTTCATTGCAGTTCCTCTAGTAATTTTGTTACATTTCCATTGTTTTTATTCGAGTTCATATATCAGATTATTGTTTCACACCATTATATGCAACTATAAAAGTATGAAAAACCACTTGAAATCTATCTTCCATGACTTACAAAACAATAAATGTATTAAAAAACTCAGTGTATATGCATGGAGTTATTTAATCACCTTAAATGACGATTCCATCAAATTAGAGAAATCTCCAACCATATCCTCACCACCTATCAAACATACATGGACATAGTCAACAAAACATTAATACATCAAATACCACTAATACAGGAATAAATATTAAAATCAAATTGAAAACAAAATTGTGCACAAGAAACCTAGAAAAGCATTTATTTTTGGCGTAAGGGCGACCTTGCTTGTTGAGTTGTTCAAACTGAAATAGTTCATCTTCATCTTCCGAGATATTCAAGTCAATTTTGAATCTTGCATTTTGTTGCCCTGTTTTTCTTCTCTTTTTGGGGCTTAGGAAACTCTTCTTCCTCTTCAAAGACAACTCAAAAGCACCCAATCCACACATGAATTCATAATACATAATATGAAGATTGTTGGCGTCATCCAACAATTTTTTAACTAAAGCAATCAACTGTTCAATCTTGGTCAAAGTAGTAGGAGGACTGTTTCGAACCAGGTCTAAGGAGCCAAATAACTCCTCCTTGGCCATCTCAATTTGTTCAAAATTTAAATCAACATTCTGACTATCCATGGTAGCTGTGTTTGCATCTTCAGTAAGTTCAGATATTGCCTCTATATTTATCTCACGAGGGTCATTGTATGACTCAGTTGTGCTTTGATGATTTTGTAATTGGTTTGAAACCATTTAACCGGAACACAACCAACCCACATTTATGGCATGCTTACATATCTTGCCACGAATAGACCATGGGAAATCACAAGTTATGAAATTTATATGATGAAAAGTGACAAGATATTTCTTATTAACTTTAGATTGACTCCTCACCCAAAAAGCATGGGACATTTGCAAATGAGGGTTGTAATCACTATCTGGAATTCTTTTTTCTTTTTCCATTGGTTATTCCAACTGTTTCTCTTTCTTTTAATTATTTAAAAATCCTTCCCTTTTTATAATTTCCTTAAACCGATAATAGGGTTCAACATTTGTTAGAATAACATATATCAACCAATCCATCCTACGAGAACATTTCTTTCTTCTATCAGATAGAAATTTTGTCTTTAGGTAACAGTGACATGATTTCACAACATTGTTTGTCTCCTGATTTTCATGGGGAAAATCTCGACAACCTTTGACCCACATCCCTAATTGCATAAAATTTGGGTTAATGAAGATATTTCATCCATATTTCAAACCAAAAAGAGAAATGTAAATTAAGAGTTTTTCAACTTACAAATCTTGTCACCAGTAACCCAATTCTTGTGGAAATAGTCTAGAAAATTTTCCTCATTAGCAAATTTGTTGAAGAAAGAATTAATTGCATTGCTCACTTCAACATTGGAACAATAATTCATAATTAAAACCAAATCACTAAACATCTCTTTTTCTTTTTCTGGATTACTGACCAATCGATTCACATTTTTTAGCCATGCTCGATGTACGTGCCAAACACACAAGATAACATTGCACCTTGTGATTCTGCTGCCACATTAAATTCATTTCAAGCATGTTATTTTTCTAATAAATACAATTTTTACTTTAAAATAATAATATTGAAGTTACCTTAAAGCACCAATTTCAACCAATGCATCATCAACCATGAAAGCATTAACTTTCCAACTATGATCAACTTGGTGACACCTATGCATGAGCCGCTCCAACCATAGCGAAATGTCTTGTGATGTATTACGTGATGCCACCACCCATGCAACTAGCACCCCAATTTTTTGGTGATCAAACATGATGAGTGTGTACAATTGATACTATCACATTCAAAATACATAGATCATCAACTTCAGATTATCAATCATTATTAATCAAGTTATTGTACTAGATCAATCATTCTTAATACACTCACCCCATACTTATTCATGTTGAATGTCGAATCCATGGCTATTAGGCTATTATTCAATAGCTTCACCATGGTCTCCAACATCCACTTCGTCTGAATTCAAACTATAAAAGGGACATCTCCACCATTGGGCTTTTGATAAAAGAAAAAATCATTTGGGTGTTTCCTATACCAAAGGTTCACACTCATTTCATCCTTCTTATGCAACTGATAATTTCCTGTCATTAGACGATTATATATGTTAACAACATCTTTCCTACACAAAAATAAATCCCTATCTTGATCTGCAGCATCCATGTCAATATATTTTTTAACATGCATTTTGCAAACAGAGTCAACTGGCACATCCAAGAAGAAACAACTCTCTACATAGGAAACCATGTCCCTTGATAACTTTGGTTGATGCAGCACCCTAGCAGGACCCAAGGTGTCATGTTGGCCATGAAAAGGCAATCCTTGGCTATCTACACGCTCATACATTTTATATATTATTATCACAACCTCACGGATTTGAACCATAATTTTTACAATGAAATGGCATTAGCATCCCCTCTTTTTCACAAATGAGTATTTTTTCTTCACCTCATCTTGTCCCCTTCTGTCATCGGGCCCATATGAACAAGCATAGCTTCATGAAAAATTTTGAAAACTCAATACATGTGATTCCATGAAAGCTGTTTGAGCATTATTAATACCAACATATATATGTAGGATTTATAAAAAAACCTACAGTTCATATAGAAAGGAAGTAGTAGGCCTTGAGCCTGGGTGTTTGTTTTGTACCCGGGTGAAAGAACATGGAGCATCTGGGTTCAATTCCTCTCCTTTAATAAAGTCTCCAATTCTAGTTGAAGGGATTTTTGCAATCCGATATAAGGATTCCATGTGTTTTCCTTCTACAAGAGACCAATCTAAATCCGACCTAGAGAAGATGAGATTTTATTTAGGGTTTTGCACCGGAAGGGAAATTACTGACTCCCATTTCACTTGCTTCACCATTTTTAAGCGAGTATCTGTTTAAGTGAGTTTCCAAAACGAGGATTCTCACTTAAAAATACATAGACATCGAATTAAAAAATAGACCTTCACTAAAAAAACAAACTGGTTTTCAGTAGTGTAACCCTATAGTCCCTTATTGTTTTTAGTGTAACCCCCTTATTGTTATTATTGTACCCTTGTAACCCCCATATTGTTATTATTGTGCCCTTAAATTGTAATTGTTAGGTCGGCTCGGATTACATTGTGGCCCCACTAGGATTACATTATGGCCCCATGGACTCCTGTATATAGAAATGAGGTTTTGTAATTTGAATCATCCAAGAATTGTTCATTCATGTAATGTATTGGAGGTTTCCCCCTCGAAGTGGCTTATTTCTAAGGCTTTTATATCTCTTTTCTTCTCTTTTTGGAGTTGGTTTCACAACATTTGGTATCAGAGCTTTGAGATTCTAGGGTTTTGCTGCTCCAAACAGGTTAGCGTGGAATTTTTGCTATAACTTTTTTTCTACGAAGGTTCAGAATTTGAAATTTTTAGAGTGCGAAGCCAAAAGCCTGAGGAACATCTTCAAAAAATTTCAGAGCTTGGTTCGCAATATTTTCAGAGATATGATCTATGCAATTTAGGTCATTTTGCAGGCTCCTGAATTTAACCTAAACAGGTCATCGTGGTATTTTCATAATAACTTTTTTTATACAAAGGTTCAGAAGCTGAAATGTTTAGAGTGCGAAGCCACAATCTTGAGGAACATTTTCAAACAATTTCAGATATTTTTTCGTAATATTTTTGGAGATATGATTTGTGGAAGTTAGGGCTTCTTGAGGCTTCTGAATTTCATCTCAAAGAGGTGATCGTCGAAAAATATTCATAGCTCTCTCTCTGAGCATCAGATTGAAATGCTGTAAAAAGTGGCTACAAACGCACGGACTGTAGTTTTCGATATACAAATTTCAGATCCAAAGGAGGAAACAGTGACACATGGCAAGTCGTACAAGTTCGCTCTACGGAACCAATCCAAAATTGAGTCATTGTGGGAGATTGGACATAACTTTGCCTTGAAGAATCCAAATCAGATTAGACCTGTGGCGTTTGAAAGAAGCTTCAGAGGGCTAGTACAGGGATGAATTTCAGATATTGAGGATCCTAAATTATAGAGATAATTCGATTTCAATATCGAGCTCCTCAAAAGCAAGTAAAAAGTGTGTATTTTTTTTCCGAATTGCATAAGTCTTGTTTGAAGAATCAAGTTGAATTGATTCCAAGGGCATATTGAAGAATATATATCAGTATTGGATTCTAAAAAGGCCCCTAAAAATAATTCAACACCCATTAAGACTTTAGAAAGCTCTACTATGACTCATGAAGGCAAAGAATGGCAACATGACATATCAAAATTACAAGAGCAAGTGCAACAAATTTCGCTCTCGCAGAGAGCAACAAAAAATGACATGGAAGTTTTGAAGAAAGTTGTGGAATATAAGATGGATGTTTTGAAGAATGGCATGGAATCTAAGATAGATGGCATGGAATTTAAGATAGATGGCATGGAAACTGGCATGGAATCTAAAATGGAAAACATGAAGAATGATCTAAAAGAAAACATGGAAGGTTTGACAAAGTTGATACAAGAAATGTTTCCTAACGGTGAAAAGATAGTAGAGGAAACTCGTGATGAGAACAAAATAAATGTTAATCATGATTTCATAAAATCTAATGTTAGCGAGAAGAACCACCATATTCCAAAAATGGATATGAGGAAGTTTGATGGAAAGGATCTTGTAACATGGATACTACAGATGGAGCAATATTTTTATCTCCATAATGTGAAAAACACACAAAAGGTATGCATTGCAACTTTACATTTAAAACAAAATACATTTGTATGGTATCGATGGCTTTGCTCCTGTAAAAAAAAATTGTCACTTGGTCAATTTTTACGGAGGAAATGATAGCACATTATGAGGATACAAAGAGCAACACCTTCTTTAGCCAATTGATAAATCTTAAACAAAAGGGTTTAATGGGGGAGCACATTGAGGACTTCCAAAAATTGAATATAAGGGTAACTGATATTCCAGAGGAACACAGGATTGATCTCTTCATAGGTACTTTAAAGGATAACATCCAACATGAAGTTCGCGTTTTGGAACATGATTCATTGGAGAAGGCATTCAGGTTGGCAAGAAAAATTGAATGTAAAATTATGGTGACAAGGAAGCCTACCACTCACTTCTATAAAGAGGGAAGTGTTGCTACTCCTAGATTTCCACAACCTACAAGGTTGACACCACAACAATTGGAAGAAAAAAGAGCAAAAGGGCTTTGCTACGGTTGTGATAGAAAATACACTAAAGGTCATAAGTGTGCTGAGAAGAAATTATTTTACATAGATTGTGAAGAGGAAGAAGAAAATGAACAAGAAGAGGATATACACCAGGAACCAACCCTAGAAGAGGAAGAAATGAGTCTGACCATATCGTGTAATGCATTGGCGGGAATTACCACTCCTCAAACTCTCAATATAGAAGGACATATCAAGAAGAAAAAGGTAATAGTGTTGATTGATTCAGGTAGTACCCATAATTTTATTCATTGTAAGGTAGCCAAGGAATTGAATTGTTTCCTATACTCAGCACCAGAATGTCAAGTGATGGTTGCAAATGGAGGAACTATAAATTGCTCTGGAAAATGCCATAATATCAAGCTAACCATGGGGGAATATGTATTGAATAGTTCAATGCTTTCCATTCCTATGGGAGGTACTGATGTTGTACTAGGAGTACAATGGTTACAATATTTGGGGACGGTAGCTTTTAATTTTCAAGAACTTTTCTTGAATTTTTTTTCAGAAGGAAAGGAAGTCGAATTATGGGGTATTGTAGGGAAGCCGGGAAAGATAATAAGCTCTAATTTCATGACAAAGCTTCTAAAGAAATAACAACAAGGCATAATTGCACAATTATGCTCACTAGAAGTTCCAACATAAAAATCATCTATTTCTGCAGATCGCCAAAAAGTCTTGGACAATCATTCCAAGGTTTTTGAAACTCCAAAAGGACTCCCACCTATTCGTTATCATGATCATGCTATTCATTTGATTCCAGGAAGTGTTCCTCCAAACATCAGGCCTTATAGATATCCTTCTGTCCAAAAGAGAAAAATTGAATGTATGATTGCATAAATGTTAGAGGTGGGTATAATTCAACCTAGTCAAAGTTCTTTCTTTGCTCCTATAGTCTTGGTACACAAGAAGGATGGATCATCGGGCATGTATCTGGATTATAGGGAGCTCAATAAGCTCACCATTAAAGATAAATTTCCCATTCCTGCGATTGTTCAACTATTGGATGAATTACATGGAGCAATTTATTTTACCAAATTAGATCTTCGTTCAGGGTATCATCAAATTAGAATGAAGACTGAATATATTCCGAAAACAACATTTCGAACTGATGAGGGTCATTATGAATTTTTGGTCATGCCATTTGGCCTTACCAATGCACCTTCTACATTTCAAGGGTTGATGAATTCCATTTTCAAACCCTTAGAAAATTTGTGCTAGTATTTTTTGATGATATACTAATCTACAATAGGTCTTGGAAGGATCATGTTGAACATGTTGATAGGGTGCTCAAACTATTGCAGGAGAAACAATTATATGAAAAAACATCCAACTGTTTCTTTGGAGTACAAGAGGTGGAATATCTGGGTCATATTGTATCTCATGAGGGTGTTAACGTAGACCCTAACAAAATTAAATCCATTAAGTAATGGAAATTCCCCATAACCATAAAGCAGCTGCAAGGATTTCTCGGGTTAACAGGGTATTATCGAAAGTTTGTTAAGAATTATGGGAGAATATCAGCACCTCTAACAACATTATTGAAGAAAGATGCATTTTCATGGACTCCTAAAGCAACTAAGGCCTTTGAACATCTTAAAGAGGCAATGTGCCGAGCACCAGTCTTAGCTATGCCAGACTTCACAAAAACCTTTATTGTGGAATGTGATAACTCAGGAAATGGAATTGGTGTTGTTTTAATGCAAGAAGGAAGACCCATTGCTTTTGAAAGTTGTCCAATCAAAGGAAAGTATTTATAGAAACCTATTTATGAGAAGGAAATGTTATAAATACTGCATGCACTAAAGAAATGGAGAACTTACCTAATGGGAAGACACTTCAAGGTAAAAACTGATCATGATAATCTTAAATTTTTTTTGGAACAAAGACTATCTTCAGAAGAGAAGCAAAAATGGGTCACAAATATGTTGTGTTATGACTTTGAAATAATATACAAAAAAGGGAAGCTAAATGTTGCTGCAGATGCACTCTCAAGAAAGAATGAAGAGGTGGAAGCATTGCTTTGTGCCATTTCTATTATCCAACCAGATTGGATAACCGAAGCAAGAGATGAATGGAAGAAGGACGAAGAAGTGTGGACACTCATTCAAAAGTTGCAGCAAAATCCTAGTACATTTGATACATTTAGTTGGAAAAATGATTCCTTATGGTACAAAGATCGCTTATATCTTTGTAAGAATTCCCAACTAAAACAAAACATTCTTTTGGAATTGCACACTTATCCTTTAGGAGGACACTCAGGATTTTTAAAAACTTACCACAGGGTGAAGAAAGAATTTTTTTTGGATGGCCTTAAATCTGATATTCAAAAGTTTGTGTTGGAATGTTTAGTTTGCCAGCAGAATAAAGTTGAGACAATTAAGACCCCACATCTTCTACAACCTTTATCCATTCCAAGTCAACGTTGGGAGGAGATTTCAATGGATTTTATCACTGGTTTACCTAAGTCCAAAGGAAAGAGTGTTATCATGGTGGTAGTTGATAGACTTACCAAGTATGCACACTTTTGTGCATTATCTCATCCATTTAAAGCAAGTACAGTTACTACTACATTTATGGACACAACTCAAAAGCTACATGGAAACCCAAGGGTTATTGTGAGCAACAGAGATCCTATTTTTACTGGAAATTTTTGGACGAAGTTATTTTCTTGTTTGGGTACTCAATTAACTCATAGCTCATCTTATCATCCTCAATCGATGGTCAAATTGAGATAGTAAATAAATTTTTGGAAGGATATCTTTGTTGTTTTGTATTTGATAAACAAACAATGGGTCAAGTGGTTACCTCTAGCTGAATGGTGGTATAACACTTCCTTCCATATTGCAGCAAAAATGACCCCATTTATGGCACTTTATGGATATCATCCACCATCCATCACATCATCTTTAAGAGAAAATTTGAAGGTTCAAGCAATGGAAGATCACATCAAGCATCAACTATAAGTTCTCGAACTCTTAAAGGACAACCTGAATTTGGCACAAAATCGAATGAAACAATAGGAAGATCAACATCGTAGCGAGAGAAGTTTTGATGTAGGAGACTGGGTATTTTGACGGCTACAACCATACAAAAAAATTCCCCCCAGGCAAGCTAAGAAGGATAATAAATTATTGCAAAAGTACTATGGTCCTTACAAGGTGTTGCAAAAGATTGGTACTATGGCATACAAATTGGAGCTTCCTGCTTCTTCACGAGTGTATCCAATTTTCCATGTTTCATGCTTAAAGAAGGTTATAGGTGAAAATCTTCCAATTCAAACAATATTGCCAGAACTTGATGAGGAAGGAAAATTCATATTGGAACCTGAAGCGGTCACGGAAACAAGAACTCGACAGCTACGAATCGATCAATTTCAGAGTATCTCATCAAGTGGAAGAACTTACCCACTGAAGATTCTACATGGGAGGATGAGAATTTTATACAAAAGCACCCAGAGCTACTCAAGCGTTGAGGACAACACTTTTTTGAAGGAGAGGGGCATGTTAGGTCCCTATATTACTAGTATAGTCCCATATTGTTGTTAGTGTAACCCCCTTATTGTTATTATTGTACCCTTGTAACCCCCATATTGTTATTATTGTGCCCTTAAATTATTATTGTTAGGTCGGCTAGGATTACATTGTGGCCCCATGGACTCCTATATATAGAAAGGAGGTTTTGTAATTTGAATCATCCAAGAATTGTTCATTCATGTAATGTATTGGAGGTTGCCCCCTCGAAGTGGCTTATTTCTAAGGCATTGATATCTCTTTTCTTCTCTTTTTGGAGCTGGTTTCACAACAGTTTTGCACCAGAAGGGCAATTACTGACTCCCATTTCACTTGCTTCACCATTTTTAAGCAAGTATTTGTTTAAGCGAGTTTCCGAAACGGGGATTCTCACTTTAAAATACACAGACATCGAATTAAAAAATAGACATTCACTAAACAAAACAGACCGGTTTTCAGTAGTGGTGCAGCGAGGGCTTTCGTTCTGTCGAGTTTTCAGTAGTATTTCAGCGAGGGCTTTCATTTTTTCATTCAATCAGACTAGTGAGTAACAGGGGATTTCAATGTTCCATTGATTACAGGGGCTATACAGTAATGGCTCGATTGATCATGGCACCGTGGCTTTGGCATCTTCCCTTGACTGGTTTGCAAGGACCTGTTTGGAGTGGGCTAAAGCAGCTCGAGGAACGCGGGAAAATATTTGCATTCATGGTTTACACCGTGCGTAGGTGGGAGGAAACGGAAACAATGACTAGATCCTAAACGATCTCCTTCAAATGGTAACGTCGTGGGATAGAGACGGATGGAGACAGGATGGGACGTGGTGCCCCCGTTCGTTGGAGGGATTCCGTCGAATGGTTATATTACTCATTTTTCAATTGCAGGAGCATTTAGAGTGGAATATTATGGAACAATACTAATGAACTGGTAAAGGCTATTCATAGGATTGGGCTTGAAGAAAAATTACTTTGCGTAATCGCTTATCCAATATTTGATTTTCGGCATTCAAGTATTTACACAATTGTGTATATATTTTTAAATAGTCGTGTTTATGGTATAAATATATCATTTTTTTCTACTAAATATAGGAATTTCATTTATGGAAAGTGTGTATACAGATATTTATGTGCATTTGTGTATTTGTATATTTATTTTTGGAATTTCATTCATTGCAAATATATATACAAGACATTTATACAAAAATCTATGTGGGTAAAGGTATTTATTTTGGAAATTTTAAATAAAGTGTTTAAATTTTTAGTTTAATTATTAATTATTAATATATTGATATTGATATTGATATTGATAGTAAGAATTGAATTTTAGAAATATTTTAAAATATTTTTAATAAATCATAAATTAATTTTTTTTAATTAAAATGATTAATTAAAAAAATGTTATATGAATATATATGATATGATGAGTTATAGTTTTCAAAACATGTGGTAGTGGTAAGTTATGATATTAGACTATAGTATTGTAACAAAATATATTGATAAAGGAAAAATTTATGGTAAAGAATTTTGTTACTTGTTTTCTGAATGTATATATTTTAACGCACATAATTATTATAATTAAAAATAAATTAAAATAAAACCAGTATAAATCTATTTTCACAAGTCTCTGGAAGGATTAAACTTGAAAAAAAAGTTTGCAACTTTTAAATGTATAAATGCATTCAACACTTTGAAAATCTCCAAACTTCAATATTTTAACCATAATATTTTATTTTTTCAATTCTTTCATATAATATACATAGCTTTTTTATCTATTGAAATATTTATCTATAACTTACCTTGAATTTTTTGTATCATTAGTAATATTTTTAAATGTCACATATTAATTTTATATGAATTGAATGAATTATACATCCCCTTTTATTATACTTCTTAACAAATAATTTTTTTAAAACTTTTAATTACTTATTATTTTATTCTTTTATTGAGATTGAAATATTTTATTATGGTCAACATCAACAAAAATAAAAAATAAAAAAATTGCATACTTTGTCTCTATATATGAAATTAGTTTTGAAATAAATTAGTTACACTATCTCTTTAAAGTCAATACTACTTTATGCTATTTCATATCAAAATATGATGTTTTTGAAATATTTTATTATGGTCAACATCAACAAAAATAAAAAATAAAAAATTTGCATACTTTGTCTATATATATGAAATTAGTTTTGAAATAAATTAGTTACACTATCTCTTTAAAGTCAATACTACTTTATGCTATTTCATATCAAAATATGATGGTTTTTTACTTTTAGTTATTTTATTTAAGGTAATATAAAATTATGTTAATTAATATGGATATTGAAATATTTTATTTATTTTTAAAAGAGATAAATATTTTCACTACATCTTTATCTTTATATCAAACATGTATATTCATTTTGTTTTTTAATATAGCTTACACTGTAAATATATTATCTTATTTTTAAAGAAACACATATTAACTCTATGTTGAGGGCGATCACCTTATTTTATTTTATTTTTAAAAAAACACATGCTAACTCTATGTTGAGGGCAGTCACACTATTTTATTTTTTTATTTTTTAAAACACATGAAAATTTTATTTTATTTTTAAAGAAACAAACCTTAACTCTATATTGAGGGCAATCACACTGTTTTATTTTATTTTAAAAAAATAGGCTAACTACATGTTAAGGGAATCACATATCAACTCACAAACTAAGTTGAAGAATAAGCCTCTCCACTAAATTATAATTTAGTTTTTTTTTTTTCAAATATTATCAATATAAAATATATTATATAGTAAATATTTTGATGTCTATCTGCATTTAACAATCATTTAATTTAATATTTAAAATCCCATTAAATTATTAAAATATCTTAATATTTTTCATTTATAACGGTAAAATAAAATAAAATAAAGAGTTAGATTATAAAAAAAAATAGTTTACTCGAACTAAGAGAAATATTTATACGGATGAGAGAGTGAAATCGTTTTAATATCAATATATAAATTTTCAATGCAGAAGAAGAAAACATTGAAAAGGTGAACCGGAAACTTAACTATTCATTGGCTACCATATATGAACAAGGATTGTATCCATAAAGCCCATCCAACAACTTCAAAACAAACACCATATACGATAGTCTAACTAGATGACGCCCTTGTAAACGTACGTCACGCTGAAACAACCCAACAACAGCAAACACCATGGAACGTCGCAGCACTGCCTAATATTAAAGTAGGGCTTCAAGTAGATTGGTCGAGTTTCTTGGCTGCCTGCGCCTCCGCTTGGGCTTGGGCTTTCTTGAACAGCTTATGATCGGTGTGCTGTTGGAAGGTCTTCGCCGGAAACAATGGAGGGTTCTTCTCGTCCACCACTTCCTTCATTGGTCCGATTAGGGCGTCTTTTGGGGGATCGCAGAAAACAGCCCATGAAATTCTCACCTTCTCTTTGTTCACCAGCCCTCTGTGCAACCCGCTCTTGAATTGCCCGTTGCTCAGTATCTGATGATTTGCAATTAAACATTATTTATGAAATGTGATAAACAATGAAATGATAAAAAGTGAAAATGGATTCATGGGGGTACCTCGACTTGGTCACCAATGTGGACGATGAGGGCGCCGGGAATGCATTTGGCGGTGACCCATTTTCCTTCATGGAAGAGCTGAAGGCCGGGCACCATGTTATGCAGAAGAAATGTAAGCGCGCTGATGTCGGTGTGTGCCTCAACTCCGAGAGCGAGCTCCGGTTGTGGACAGCGGGGATAGTAATTTATTTTCAATTGCATTTCCAGATTTTCACCGCCGAGCACGCGTTCCATTCTGTCTTCCTCCACGCCCAGATCCAACGAAAGTGTTCTCAGGATTTTGGTCACAAGCTTCCGTATCTCACGACCATAAGCGTCTGTCACCTCGCTGCAATGTATTCATAAACCATAAATCAATTACTAATTAGTGAATAAGAAAGAATCTGTAAAAAAAGAGTAAGAAGAGATATAAATACATGTATTCTTGGGGGTGTTTCGGCCAGGTGGTCATGTCTCTGCAGTGCTCAGGCCAGAGAAGGTGGAAATAGTAATCCTCCCATTCAAGCTGACCGCTGGCGTTGTTGGCGAGCTTGGAGCCGTACCCCGCTATCTTCCCCGCTGCGTGGTCGTTCGCGTACTTCTCTTTCTCCTCAACAGGGAGATCGAAGAACGCCTTCCCAGATGCCTGAAGGCGCTCTACCAGAGTCTCAGATATGCCATGGTTCAGCAACTGCATGACTCCCCACTCTCTGCTCGCCTTCGCCACCTGACGCCCGATCTCCTTCGTGATCTCCTCGTCCGCAGAATCCCATCCGGTAACGTCTACCACTGGAATCTGCGGGCCTTCATTTTCGACTCCTTTCAAGTTGAGAACGCACTCGGTAGGCCTCTCCTCCACCGGTCTCACGTACTCGGCAGGAATAGCGGACAGGCCGCTCAATGCTAGGCTCTCTACTCTCGCTGGTGCCATGATAATTAGAAACTAGAATTCAGAATGGGATTGAGGTGTGCAGTGGTTAGAGAAATGGTGTGGTATAAATAGATTGCACACTGTATCTACCACTCTTTTTTGAAACTGGGCTGGTGGATGGGCTGGTGGATAATGTGCAGCATCGTTGGTAGCGCGTCAATGCATTGATAATATTTTACATGTTATGGTTTCATGGAATAAATTCCTTTTTGCATTTTTGAAAGTCTGTGCTACTCAATAGGCCGTTTCGATTATGGTTAGAAATTGGAATGGTAGAGGAACGCACAGCGACTTCCAAGTAGGCACGTGAAATCACGAGCATCTAACTGGTTTTTTTATTCCTTGTAAGTGTGGAGTGAAAAGCAATTCAACTACACACATGTTAAAGGTTGCAATTCCTTGAGACTCGTCGCCACCGTGAAAGAAATAAGGTACCATATTTTTAATAAAGAAGTGAGGGATTTATGCCGACCAACGTTTTTTTTAGGAGGGTGAGATGTTAGTGTAGTGGGGAGGTCTGGAATATCAAATTCTCCTCTAGTAAATTTTTATGCTTTTCATTTTCAATCATATGCTTTTCATTTTCGCCGTGCACACTAATGAAGTGTCACTTTTCAAGCACGTTATAAGGACAAAACTACCTTGCCACTTCACAATTTTATTGAAGTTGAAAGAATATCCTCAAGATTGAATCCAAAAGGAAACATTTTATTAAAGTCGAAGGATATCCTCAGACTGAATCCAAAAAGGATGCATTAAGAGTGAACCATTTAGATGTAAGTTATAGATACTTTTTCTCTTTGATAACATTTTATCAAAGTTAGAAAGATATTCTTCAAGACAAAATCCATAAAAATCCAAAAAATACAAATGTATATGGATGTTTCACATTTAAGATCGATATTTTACATTTAAGAAAGTTTTTTTTAGTAAAAAAAATTGTTTTAAGCTAGATAATATATAAAATGAGCATAATTATATTTATTAATATGGTTGATATATGTAGATATATTTATATAAAACAATATCTACAATTATATTAATAAATGTAATTGATATAAACTGATGAATTTTTATTTTATTTTTTTATTTTTTTATTTTTTTATTTTTATTTTTATTTTTTTTTCTGAATGAGACTAATCTATTAATATACAAAAATAGTTACAAGGAGGCCGAGGCCTCAACGGGTCTGGCCCATAGAATAGGTATTCTAATACAACAGACTAGACATAGAAAGTTTACCAGACGAGCTACTTCAACATAAATCATCATGTAGACAATAAAAAATATGCCGCCCTCGCAGGGGAAACCGGCCTTGAAACGATAGTTTACCAAAAACCAGAAGCGAAGAGCAGGTAAGCATGAAGAGTTGTTCCCAACAAAAACAAAACCAAGCTGCCCATGTAGGGGAAACCGGCCAAGAGGCAAAGACTGATAATTGAAAAACTGAAGCAAAGAGCAAGTAAACATTACGAACTTGGGCTTGTACCCAGCGAAAAACCTGTGAAGAAGGAGACTGAGGAAGGGGGAAGTTCCTCAACCACTCGACAGCCATAGGCATACGGGTCGTCATCCTCTTCTTGCTTGTCTTCTTTAGCATTGTGGCAGCCTCGCTTGAAGTCGCCCGAGCTAACTTCAACTCCGGTATCCTGTGAAGCACTGCAACCGGGAGCTTTTCATTTCAGGCTGCCGCTGGTAGGAGAACAAGGTTGTTCAACAACCCTTTGCTCCACTCCAGCACTAGGAGGCACCATTGCTGAGTCAGGAGGCTCCTCCTTGAATTCAATTGTGATGGTGGCAGTAATAGTTGGCCTGTTGAGAGAGCAAGGAAAGCGAAGCTGGGCGGAGTGCAGGTGTCCGGAGACGTGACTAGGCGAGCCCCAATCAGGATGCGAAAGCCCACGCCCACGACCATGGCCACGACCGCTCCTAATATCAGGGTAGCGACCCAGAGAGTTATCCGAAGAAGGAGACAAGGAGCCTGAAGAAGTAGTGGAAGGTTGGCAGGGAGGACAACCTCGGCTGGTGCCTCGACGACATTGCATACGTTGTCGCAGTTGGGGCATTGTGCTCAGAGCAGGGTGATGAAAGTGGCCGGCAGAATGGTATGGAACAGAGGTCAGGGGAGGATAATCTCGTGGAGCAGGGAAAGACTCAAAGGGTGGCCAGAGCCCCAGATGGAAAAGGGTGCTCTGCGAGACGTGAATACCGTGGGCGAGATCGATACAGTAGGCGATGGAGCAGCGACGCCCAGTGCAGGTTCTGGAGCTGTGCTCAGCTGCAACCGGGGAGCATATTGAAGGAAGAGGCAACATAACAGGGATGAAGCTTCCAGAGGAAGCCATTCTCAAGGTGAAAGGGCATGCGCTTGGGCGACTGTGCTGCGTTAATGCAGCAAAGCAAGTGACTGCGGCGAATTTAATGAGGACACATACAGGGGTTAGGGTGGCAGAGTTATAAGCCCACGTGCCGACCCACATCCCCCGCCACATTGCGTGCCATCTAAGCACCCGCATTCGGGATATAAACTGATGAATATTTATCAACCATATTAATATTATTAAATATATAGTATAAAAATTACTATTAAATATTAATCATTTGTAATTATTAATAATTATATAAATAATATAACACATATATATTATTATAAAATAATATATTAATATAATAACTTTTATATTTTTAACTATAACATTATTATATATATAATTGGAGTATATTAATAATATTGATGCTATAGTATATTTATTTAATATTAAAATAATGATGATGATGCAACATTATTGTTATAATAATATTATTATAAAAATAAATTATATTATTATAATAATATTATAGTATATTAATAATATTAAATATTTGTTAAGTCTTGCTAGCACAAATGGTTGAGAATGGGCCTCGGGGGAGGAGACATGCTATAAACTCCAGTCAGTAAATAGACAACTTGAGAGAAAAAATAAACAATATTAAATATATGTTGTATATTAAAAACATACTATAATTATATATTATAATTATTATAATATTAATTTATTGGGTTATTAAGAAAGGGGTGGATTTCGAATGATTCATTAGATGAAATCTCGTCTGCTAGGGTTTCCGTTTCTCCCCTGCAACTGCGCCGACACACTCTGTATGCTTGCTGCCTTACCACAGGCTCTCTCCTACCGATACGCAGTGGACTAGTGCTGGTTCACTTGCAATGGCAGGCCTGTCGGGGGGAGGCGAGCGGTCCTCCCCCTCAAGTCACGACAAACCATCTCCCGCGATCTACTCAAAGGACACGGCCACGAACCAAATGAATCCAGAGGCTGAGGACAACAGAAAGTCTGAAGCGCCTGATGCCTCACTTGACAAGCAGAATGCGGTACAGGAAGAAAATTCTGGGCAAAAAGGAACGCCCATGGTGACGTCGACTACCTGCAAACCGATTACAATAGAAAGGCCAAAAATTGAGCTTCCAAGTCATAGGATCAATGGACGGATCCAGTACATGAAGGATCACGCCCTCATAGGCAAATTTATCGGATTCTGGCCCACGGAAAAGGCCCTGCACGGGTTGATAGCGGCCAAATGGAGACCCAAAGGGCATGTCACCCTTCAACTTGGTCCCAAGGGCTTCTTCACTGTTATCTTTCTCTGCATAGAAGACCATAACAGGGTTCTGGATGAAGGACCTTACTTCTTCAACTCTGCTAACCTATACCTAAGGGACTGGGTAGAACGATTCAACCCTGATAAGGAGGATTTCAGTTGGGCCCCTGTCTGGATCAGGATGTACTCGCTCCCTCTGGAATACTGGGACGAAGAATCTCTAAAAGACATTGGTAAGGGATTAGGTGAGTTCATGAAAATTGTGGAGGAAACGAAGCTGCGTCGTTACACCTCCTACGCTCGCATCTGTGTCTACATGCGGCTGGACAAAGCTCTCCCAGATTCGGTAAGCCTCTACCACGACGATTTTGAATGGATTCAACCTCTAGATTTTGAGCATGTTCCCTTCCACTGTCGTAAATGCCATATCCATGGGCATCTCTTTAGGGACTGCCCTCTCTATGCCAAACCTCAAGCCTCCGAACACCCGGATGCGTATGTTCCTGAAGGGTTCACCAAAGTCACCAGTCGAAGGAGATCTCACAAGAAACCTCCTAATGGGAAAAAACCCACTGTTCCCGCCTCTTCCATTCCCTCTACCAGCAATAGCTTTGATGCTCTAGCCTATGTCACTGATAACCCCTCCCAAGCTGATCAGTTACCACCCCACGCGGCAAAGTCAACCTCTCCACCCACACCGCCCAACCCAAACCCATCTCCTTCGTCCATGGGAGCTCAGACGGATCCTTCTGATGAGCCTTTGAAAGACCCAGATTAGAAACCGAACGGAATGGATGTGGACTGCATTCCCACTCTGCCCTCTGAAGAAAGCAGTCAAGCACAAAGTATGGAGGAAGAACCAGAAAGCATCGACCTGAGAGGGCTTGACATCTTTGAGCTGGAACAAGCCTGCAGGAAAAAGGAGTTTGACAAGATTCAAGAGCATCAGTTAGACAAGCTGGAAGTGATAATTTCCAGAGCATTCAGACAAAGAGAACTGGGAATACAACCAGGCAGCAGGTGGGATGGCAACCAACCTCACAAGGATTCTAAGAAACGAGGAAGGAAAACAGACCTGGAGCGAACAATCACTGTAGGTAAAATCCTGGTTGACTCAGGAAGATATGCTAAGCTGACAAAGTATTACAAGCCTCTCCCATACAGTGAATCATGAAGCTCACTTCATGGAATGTAAGAGGACTAAACAGTCCTGGGAAACTCAGAAAGATAAAAAACATGATAAAGCAAGAGCAGCCTCAAATTTTCTTCATGCAGGAAACCAAATGTAACAATAGTACTCTCGGCAACATCCTCTCAAGAGCTTGGCCAGGATGCCATTCGGTTGCGGTGGACGCATCGGGTGCTTCGGGAGGGCTGGCTATTGCCTGGAACACCCAAGCCATCTCGCTCTCTGACTTCCATGCCTCCCATCACATCATCCAAGCAAATTTTCATATCATAGGTACCAATATTCATGGACATCTAACCAATGTCTATTTCCCACAGGAAGCAGCCAGTAAAACAATTCTATTGGATACCATAGGAGCGCTTAACACTGATAGAATCCATCCTCTCTGGATCCTTGGAGGTGATTTCAATATGATCACGAAACTGGGGGGAAAGATGGGAGGCAGAGCCAAATTAGAGCCAGAAAGTGGTCACTCAAAGACTTCATAAAGGACAACTTGCTGATAGATCTGCAGTACAGTAATGGAATTTACACCTGGAGTAACCGCAGAGCAAGCCGCCAGCACATAGCCTCTAAGCTAGACAGATTTCTTATCTCAGATAATGAAGTCCATTTGGGTGGTGACATTTCAACCTTATCCTCCCGCTCAACGGCTCTAACCATTGGCCGATCTCTCTACAATGGCAATGACCGGGAAATTCAACGCGGTGCCCTTTTCGCTTTGAGGCTTTCTGGTTGAATCACCCCGCCTTCAAGGACCTCATCAGCTCCTGGTGGAAGAACTTCATGCCGCCAGAAGGGTCCAAGATGTATCAGTTCCAACAAAAGCTTAATTTCCTCAAAACCCACATCAAACACTGGAATCACACTACTTTTGGAAATATTTTCCAGTCACAGCAGGACCTTAACAAGGAAATGCGAATTCTTCAACAACAAATCATCACTGAAGGTTATACGGAAGAATCACTGGAGCAGGAAAAGAAGCTACAAACTCAACTGGAGGAAAGATCAAAGCAGGAGGAAATTCTTTGGAGGCAGAAATCCAGAATTAGATGGCTAAAGGAGGGTGAAAGAAATACCAAATTCTTTCATAGGACCACCATTCAAAGATGAATTCACAACACAATATCCTCTATTAAGAATCAAGAGGGGGAAATGGTAGAAGATCACGCTGAGATCGAGAAGGTGTTCATCAATCACTTCCAGGCTGTTCATCAAGAACCTCCTTTGGACAGGGGGCCGGCCATCGACAAAATCACTCAAAACATTCCTAAGATTATCACTGATGAGCACAACCAGCTCCTGCTACGCCCAGTCTCTAGTCAGGGAGTGGATCTCGCCATGAAGCAGCTCAAAGAGGGGAAAGCCCCTGGTCCAGACGGCTTCACGACCACCTTCTTCCACAATTTTTGGGACCTTATCAGAGAGGAGGTTTGGATGGTGGTGGAGGAATCACGTTCAATGCATTGGCTTCTCCCTTATTTGAATGCGACATTCATCGCCCTAATCCCCAAAGAAGAGGATTCCAACACGCCCGACAAATTTCGCCCAATCGCCTTATGCAATGTCATCTACAAAGTTATTTCTAAAGTCATTGCAAACAGATTGAAACCGCTTCTGCCCCTCCTCATCTCGCCTGAGCAATCCGGATATGTAGAAGGCAGACAAATTCTAGATGGCATTATCCTCACACATGAGATCATTCACTCCCTCAAGCACTCCAATCACGCAGGTATGATCCTCAAGATAGATCTTTCAAAAGATTTTGATAAATTAAGTTGAACCTACATACAAAAAATGCTATCTGCTTTTGGTTTCTCCTCCACTTGGGTTCGATGGGTCTATAGTCTTATCTCATCTTATTTTTTCTCAATCCTTATTAATGGGATTCCCTCGCGACCCTTCAGCCCCTCAAGAGGAATCAGACAGGGGGACCCCCTATCTCCCTTCCTATTTGTCTTAATGGCAGAGGGTTTGGGGCGCCTTCTCTCTACTGCCCTTAGATCCCAGCAAATCCAAGGCATCTCTGTTCACAACTCACCTGCCATCACTCACCAATAGTTTGTAGATGACAATATGGTCTTTGGGTATCCTTCTGTTCACGAAGCCTCCCAGCTAAAATCCCTTTTGAATGATTTTTCAGCTGCCTCCGAAGCTAGCATAAATAATTCCAAATCTCATATTTTCTTCTTCCACACTCCTCCTTTAACTCAATCTGCCATAGCCCGTATCCTTGGTTTCTCAATTGCCACTCTTCCCTCCAATTACTTGGGTGCCCCTCTCATCGCCTCCGCCCTTAAGCATGCTTCCTGGCACAAGCTCCTGGAAAAAATTGAAGCTCGACTCTCTTCATGGACTCTTAGAACTCTGAACATCGCTAGCAGACTGGTCCTCATCAAGGCAGTGTTACAGGCTATGCCTCTATACCTTTTCTCCATCCTGGCAGCACCTAGATGGGTTCTTAAAAGAATCAAAGCCCTACAACGGAATTTCCTATGGGGATCCAAAGGAACCAACCGCAAATGGGCGCTGGTTCAATGGTCTACGGTCTGCAAACCCAAGGATCAAGGAGGAATAGGATTACGGGATCCTATCCACAACAATGCCATTATGAGTGCAAAAATTTGGTGGAACTGGCTCACAGCCCCCAATAAGCCCTGGGCAATTCTTTGGCCTGCCAAGTATGCCAATCACAGACCCCAGGAAGAACTCATCAGATTCACTCCAGAGGAGAAAGGCTCACTTATTTCTAACGCGGCCAAACAACATTACTTACTCATACAACAGCATAGCTTTTGGGAAATAAGAAATGGTAGATATGCCAGATTTTGGACAGACTCTTAGGATCAATTTCTCAAACTCACCAACACCTACCGTCTACCTCCTGGATCTGATTGGGACATGCAACAATTGGAAACAGTTCAGCAACACTGGATGGAAATTGCAGTGCAGGGCTACAGGCAGTGGAAACAGGCAGCAAGGATTATAAGGAACACAGATGAACAGGCCAAGGATGCCTTAACAGCTGAACTCAAAACTCGGTGCATTAGAATATCGAATGATAGGGACATTATCAGATGGGGATACACGCCTAAAGGAAATTTTTCAACAAAGGAAGCCTATAAAATCATCAGCTATGATCCTGCGCCCAAAGATCCTCTATGGAGTAGAATATGGAGTTTGGGAGTCTGGCCTAAAGTTTCATTATTTCTCTGGCTCTTTGGACATCAAAGAATTCTCACATGGGATAATTTAAGGAAGAGAAGCTTTCATGGCCCCTCAATCTGCCCCATCTGCTGCGAGCATGAGGAAACACAGCAGCATCTCCTTTTCTCCTGCTCTCTGGCCTCTCTATTGTGGGAGAAAGTCAGCTTTCGATGCCAACAAAACTACAGACTCGATATTGATATAATAAGCTCCATACGTAACTGGCATCAGAATCATTTCAAAAGTGAAATTCTAAATCAACTCTGGAGAATAATCCCTGGCATCCTCCTATGGACGATTTGGAAAGAGAGAAACAAACACATTTTCAAGGATCAAAGAACACCAATAGATATAATCTGGAGGAAATTCTGTCTCAATCTCACTGAAACCTTAGCTTTGCATTCCTGGGGCGGTGAAGATTACCCTACTCTGGCTAAGGAGAAAACCATATGGGAAAATTGGGGTATTCAGCTTCAATCTGGAAATCAAGTGCACACCCCCCCTAGAACTGACAACTCCTCGAACTCTTGGATTCCTCCTCCCAAGAACACCTTCAAACTCAACTTTGATGGTGCTTCAAAAGGAAATCCAGGCAAGGCAGGCTTTGGGGGCATTATCAGGGATCACAAAGGCTCACCCATCGTTTTTTACCTGGGAAGTCTTGGATGGGACACGAATAACTCGGCTGAGCTAGAAGGATTATGGCAGGGGCTTCTCCTCTCTCAACAGAATGGGCTTCATCCACTAGAGATAGAGGGAGATTCCCAAATCCTCATTAATATGGCCACCCATCTCCTTAATGGGGCTCACGCGCAAAAAATTGCTAGCAGTTGGCGCCTGGAGGCCCGTTTGGAACAAAATTGAGCGATGGCTTCACAACAACCGTGCTCTCCTCTTCAAGCACATCAGAAGGGATGGCAACAAATTAGCGGATCTTCTTGCTAACTTGGGAGTCGACAGTGCGCACAATCTTATTACAGGGACTCTCGACATAATCCAGAATAATGAACAAAGACAGAAATGCCAAATTTTGGTTCGGGGTGAGGAGATCTCCCGGATGCGGGTGATGTCGATTGCGCTGGAGATGATGGGATGGGGGTCTACCAGGACGGGAGGCCACCTGCCAACCCGCATGAAGGACGTCATTCGAACCTCAAATACGCTTATGCTGCGATTAATTGCATTTACTCTGGGCGCTCTTCACAACCAGGTTGCCGCACCTCGATGCATCTCCGCCTACTATGAAATGGCTCGTCCTCCGGTTCAAATTAATGAAAATTCATTGCAGATGGTCTACAGTTGCAAGGCCGACCAGTTCAAATTCATGGACCTGTCCTCAGTTTCGAACTCATCTCCTCCGCCGGTGAATTGGTGGTGTAGCCCAGATGCTGGGATTGCAAATGCATGCGCTGTCACTGGTAAGAGGAGCTGCATCAACTGCTGCCTGGAGTTAGGTGAAAACCTCCATTTCTCGCTAACTGTTTCCTGTATGCTGGCCTCTGTCTTTCGGAACTCGCATTCGACTCTGTCCTCTGTCATTTCCCCGGCTCCCTGGCTTTTTAGCCCTGTCTCCGCTGCAAACATGCCTCGTCTCAGGCACAGAATGCACTGTAGGCGAGGCTATATAGGCGCCAAGTGAGGCGTTCTCCTTCCACCTCCAGCTCGCCTTCTGAGTCTTCTTCCCCCGCGGACAACCTTTCTAGACTTCTCCGGGGTCGTCTTCTCCATTCTGGTCGTAGGCTGGACTCCCCCTCGTCTTCTTCTCTCCCGGCTCAATCCCACATTGCGCTTTTCTCTTTTGACTGTACCCTCAATCGACCGAGAGTCACCACTGCTATCTTTGTCGTGTTTCTTGAGGAGCCCCAGGACGAGAAGCACCAGAATCCTTCAGATGGGCAGGAGATAAAGGGTAAAGCTGGGCAGGATCAAGCACTTCAGGACTCTGGGGAGAAGCCCAGCGGAAGTAAGGACATTGTGCAGGACGTCACGGGGCAGGGCCAAGTGGAGCAGGTGGTCCCTCCTCCTTCCAGAAAAGTGATCCACTCTGTCGAAGACCTGTACGACGAACATGGTGAGCCGGACGAATACTGGTGCAGGGTCGAACAAGTTTCTCCTGATGAGTAGTTTCGCTTCTCTGTTTTGGGGTCTTTGCTTCGTTTCGGCCTTCTACTATGGGCGTGTTTTTGATTATCATGCTGTTTCAAATCATGTTTTTGTTTATGTTAGTCACAGTCTCCAGTACTCAAAGTATCTTGCTCCCCTGCATGGGAATTTTCATAGTAGTTTCTATAGGCTGGTTTCCCTCCTGCAGGGCAGTCTTAAACTCTATTTTTTTGTATGTCTAAAATGCCACAAAACTGGGCAATGACAAGGCCTCGGCCGCTGTACATTATTTCTTCTGATTAATAGATTACTTTTACTTAGAAAAAAAAATATATATAAATATTGTTTGACCATATTAATATTAATATTAATATTGCTGTTGCTATTGCTGCTCTTGCTGCTGTTTTTGTTGTTGTTATTATTATTATTATTATAGAATTCTTTCTATTTGAGAGTAATTTTTTTGTAATTTATAATTATTAAACAATAAAAATTTTCCAGAAAATAACATTATAATTTGAGAAGACCAACAAGTTTCGAACTACTAAGTGTAGTTTATCATTAGTAATAACTTTTTAATTGTTATGGGTTTCTTTAGTTTTTTTATATAATTTATTAAAATTATAAAATGATATAATTTTTATTTAAGAAAATTTAATTTAATAAAAATTAATATATTGATGATGATGATGGTGGTGGTGGTGATTAACGTCAGTCTATCGGACCCCAAGAAAAGGAAAAAGAATCTAATTTTGATTATTCAAAGTCTTGTTTCTATGATCAAAGTGAAGGGGAAAAGAGAAAATAATCTAAGTTTGATTGTTCAAAGTATTGTTTCTATGATCAAAGAGAAGGGGAAAATGGAAAAGAAGTTAAGTTTGATTATTGAAAGTCTTGTTTCTATGATCAAAGACAAGGGAAATAAAGGCTCCAAGATCGCTATAGGTGGGTTGGCTTAATAGGTCAAAAAGATTGGAAATGTTGCAGAAATTACTGAATTGAGAATGGAACTTCAAAATTACTATAAGTGAGTTGGCTTAATAGATCAAGAAATTTAGAAATGTTGGAAAAGTTAGTGAATTGAAAATAAATGTGAGTAAAAATGAAACTATTTAAAAAAAAAGTATTTTTCTCTTGTAAAACTTAATTTTAAAGTAATTATGTTAATCATTAAATATTTTAAATAAAAATAACGTATTCTATTATTACAATTATTTTTATATTTATGAGACATTTATTAATATTTATTTATATATATCATTTAAATTAATAATATTATTAATACTTATTTTTATTTTTTTAATGTGAAACATTATTGAAAATATTAGCCATTTAATATATATATATATATGAGTCTTGTCACTTGATATATTTATTTTATAATATATCTTAATTATAAAAAATAAATTAAATGTGTAAAGGTTTTTATAATATATTTTAATTACAGAAAATATATATTGAGTGTGCTGGTGCGGAACGTTTTACTAATTTTCATTATATGATAATTTTTAAATGTCTTTAAATAAAAATTAAGTTATCATGAAATATAAGTTTATCATCACAATTTGATGAAATTGATAAAGTCATAACATTTTGAACACGTAAATGTAATTTATAATTTTATATTTACATGCGCGGATTTTTAAAGTTGTTTGTTGTTCTTTTTTTTTTCCAGAAAGAAAAAATCGCTGTATATTAGATATAGTAGTGCATTAATTCAATCATTACATTTTCAGCTGTATTCGGTGAGAAAAAGTACAGAAAATCACAGTGGCTGGTTGTAAGATATCCTTCTAAGCAAGAAAAGGCAATCTAATGGATTAGGGTGAGCCTTATTTCAGCTGCTATCCGCCCATTAATGCTCCCAGGTAGAGAATGGCCGCCGTTAGATTAAAGCTATTGATGATCGTGTGGCGGCCATTCCCTGCCTGAGAGCATTAATGGGCGGATAACTACAGAAATAAGGCTCGCCATGGATTGATACAAAATTTTGGGGAAATAATCCCGTCCCCTTCATAAATTGATACCATACATCTCTGCATATAAGAAAAGACATAAAGAGATAGAGAAAAAGACGGATAATCTGAAAATGACTATCATGCAAATCTATATTGAAAAGGCTGAACAGGAGATTTAGTAGGATATAGATTGCCAATGCATTTTAAAGTTGTTAATTATATCACACGCAAAAAATGAACATTCTAGGTTTGAACAAAGACTTTTTAGCGAATGCCACACATCGAGGAGACAGAGGCGGCGGGTTTTAAGCAGTGAGCTCGTGGGATATCTGATAGAAACTAATATGCTTTGCGGTGGCTTCAGCCTTCGATGTAATGGTTAATAATATATTTCCATTTACAACGGAGTTTTTTTAAAAAGGAATATTATTATTTTAGAGATATGATGGTTACATTAATATATTTCCATTTACAACGGAGTTTTTTAAAAAGGGAATATTGTTATTTTAGAGATATGATGGTTACATTGGAGTTATATTTTTGTTTAGTTTAAATATAATTTGATTAAATAATAAAAATTAAAATATTAAAATGTTATTTTAGAAATAAATATTTTTTAATAAAATATTGTATTATTGAATATTATTTCTAAAAATTAAAAAATATGATTAATTAATATTGTTTATGATAACATATACACATTTTAATTTTTATATGTGTGTTTTAATTTTATTAATATATATAATTGTTTATATGTAAATTAATTAAAATATGTTTTTAATATAATAATAAGTTATTTTAAATCGAAATATAAGGAAAATATTATAATTCATGAAAATATAAATAATAGAAAAATAAATAAATAAATAAATTAAATAAATAAATAAATAAAAAACAAAATATTAGTAACCAATAAAAATGGAAATTACTAAACAACTCATAATAAAATTTCAACCAATTACTTTATAAATAAATACATTTAAATAATAATAAAAAATAACAAAAACTGAAAATATGGAGAAGAGTCATAATTTTTTTTTTCAAAACACACAAATACACAATCAAAAGAAAAATTAAATATGTTATATCATACTTGTATAATAATGTGTATATCATATAATAAAATGAAATTTGTGACAATATTTTTTAATGATAATATGTTATATTTTTAATAAAATATAATGTATATAATTAAGTTAGGATAATAATTTACTATTTAAATAAATGATATTCATTGTTAAAAAATTGTTTAATTATAGCGAATAATTTGTACATAATTATGTTAAACTGAATTATAATTTTATGTTTTTAGAAGTTAAGAATTTCAAAAAGTTTTGGAATTATATACTCGAGCTTTGTTATAGATTTGAAGGGATGATAAAAAAACATTTTTCAAAGGTTGTAGATCTTGTTTTATACTAGTGTGCATAGCACACTATATTTTATTTTAAAAATGAACATGGTAATAAAAATTATAAAAAGAATGATAAATATGTATTTTATAATTATTATTTTTATACTAAAGATAAAAAGAAGAAGTAAAAATAGAAAAACATATATTTTAATTTTTTATATAAAGAGATGTATATGTAATTTTATTTTTAAAGTCTATTTTAAAATAATGTCAAAGAAAGATAGTAATAAGAATTAGGAAAAATAAAAATTTTCTTATTAATATAAAGCTTTAAATCCACTATGATCATCATATTGAAAATAAACATTCAAACTAGTATGCTTATAAACTACTATACCTATAGGTGAAAAGTAAAAATATTGTAGTAAAAATTGATTTTCAAAGAATGTGCACACATTCTAGAATGCACAAGTGGTACCTTTGCAACAAACAAGCATGCTTCTAAAAAAATTATTTAAAGTATCCTTCATCTTTTTCGAAATGATGATTTTAAAAATCTACTTAAAATTACCTTTCATCCTTTTCAAAAAGAAAATATTTCGCACTAGAAGCTTCCTTGGAAGCTTCTAGGCCTAAGCACTTGGTTTCCTCCCTAACCTTGGTCAAGGCCTCCAAACCCATCCCCTTTGTGTAAGGCCTTATGATGGTTCCCAAAACCCACCTGCAAGCCAAAGAAGTGAGTAAGAGAGAATGATAATTTTACGATCTTCCCTCAATTTAATGTTTATGACCCTTGATGTTATAGTTAAACCACCTAACTACTAGGCATTTATGAGAGATATGTGGGAGGAGGTATCAGACTACCCGAGCATGGGATGCACACTATGTGGTAGTCTTGGTTGACTCCATAGCCTAAGGAGGGGCCTCAAAGGTCTTATGCAATGAGGCAATGGTGGGGAAAGAATGAGAATTACCATTCTCGATATAAGAGATTCAGTGGTTGTGAATGCGAATCCATGTGAACCTATAATGAATCCATTGACGTGTGAACCCATAGTTAGCATGTGACTATGGACCTATGTTTGGACATTGGACCACAACGTTCATGCTTGAATCGTGTTTAGCAGATGAAACTAGTGAGGAGACCCTCAGGTTGAGTCAACTGGACTAAAATAAATTTCGATTGTCTGGTTTTGTACACGAGAGATCACTGAGGGACCATAGGAAATAGTAAAGGGACCCCCTTATGTGTTGTTCAAGCCCTTAGTGGTCATAACCATTTTTGTGAGTAAATCAATCTCAATGCTTGAGAACTAACAAATCCTATTTCATGTTTCTTGTAAGTGAAGGAGAAGGGCCTTCATATTCTATGCCATGAATTGATCTTTGGTTGTAAATCCAAGAGTGAAGCATCCTTTAGACATTGGATCTATCTCAAGGGATACTAGCTACAAACAAATTGCAGTATAGTTGTGCCTAAGGTTGGTGGAGAGTGTCTATCCCTTCTTCAGTTTCGAGCAAAATTAATTGAAAAAATAAGTGTAATCATACCTTGTAAATTAAATGCAAATGTTTTTTTAGTGCTTCATATCTATATACTATGCTATAATTTACTATGTATATATGGATGAGTAGGTTGAAAGTTATTGCATAGTCATATTGAATGTTATGTTCAAACAAAAATGAATAGAGAATTGAGATATAACATAGTTCACTTAGATGTTACTTTGGATTTCTATTATAGATATGAATTTTATATTTAATGCAAGCATTTGTTTTTGTTAAACGATAATTCTATGTATTGTATGTTCATAAATGGAAAGGCTAGTTTAGATTTCTCCATAACAAAGAAGAATTTTAGGTAACCGCTTTCTAGGAAATAAGAGTGGAAGAAAAGGTCATGAAAATAATAAACAAAAAAATGATTACCCTCTATAAGAAAACATCTTCATTGATATAAATTCAAGGATAACTTAAACGGAAAGGAGTCTTAGTTAAACCAGCTTTAATAAGAACATATCACATATATGTGGAGAATGTAGTACCCTAATGCATCAGCTCAATTAGTAAGAAAAGATAGGATTGGTACCAAATGGGACAAGGAAAAGGTTAGAATGATTTTGCAATCACTTGAAAATATAGGAAGACATGTGGCTAGAATATTGAGCATATATCAACCTCTTCATAGCACATTGGAGTCCCTAGTTAAGGCTTTCAAAATAGCCTCCATCGGTGCACCAAGAGTAATGAGACTTGAGAAAGAACTTTAATAAGAAAATCTAGAAAAGTTAAATGCAATGAAACATGCCGCCTCACAAGAGGATTTAGAACCGAAAAAAGCAGAAATCGCAAATCATATTGTGAAGATGAGAAAACTACATACTATTCTCTATGCATTTTTAGGATGAATACAAAAATATGAGAAGACTATATTATTAGGCGCCCTCAAATGTGAAATTGATTCCAAGAGTATACTATCAAGCAAAGTTTGATCTTTCCCTTGAGTGAAAAGCATGACATGCCTACTTAATGCACAAGATGCAAGTCAAGGTTCCTCATTTTTCCATCAAAAAATTAGTACCATGAGAAAAATTTGTCTTTATTATTTTTAGTTTTCATGTAATTTGTAAATAAAGTATTTATGAAATTAGAAATAGCATAGAAAATGAAAATTCAAATAGAATATGAAAAGTCATGAGGGGAGGTGAAAGGTCACGGGAGGTGAAGAGTCACCCCATTTTGTATAAATATACCATCATGGCTATTTAGAAGGGACTTTAGATTTTGGACTCCTTGAGTACCTTGTAGAGGAAATTAGTTCATTATTTTTGAGATATCAAGTGAGAGTTTAGTATTTCCACTATTGGATCTCATGAATGCTTGGTACATTATTGTATTGAATATTTTAGTTAAATTTTGAGAATATCTTTTAGCCACGACAAGCAAGTTCACTCATGTATTGCTGAGCATCATAAGACTCATATTATGGTGATTTAATGGTATGGGATTTTTATTCATGTGTTTAGAATTGATGAACTAATTTTTTTATTTGAAACTTGCATCTTGATTGATATTTTTTGTCGATTTATTCTTTCACGATCATTGTTAGTTGAGAACCAATTCGTAGATCATAATTTATATTTTCCTTTTATTCCTATATATTAATTGAATTTTTCTAATAACATTTAATTAAGATTCATTTCCTTTCATTTAGCGTCTAATATATTCTTTATATATTATTCTTAAAGTATTTCATAAACTTCTTCTAACTTGTTTTTTGTAAAAACTTTCTTTGAGTTTCTTCACACTTTCTCATCTCATCCAAAACCATTTTCACAGAAACATGGTGGAAACCAAGCCCACATACCAGATGGGACTCCTAATACAACTGGTGTAAGTTCTAATTGGGACTTTTCATTAGGGAGATCCCCTTATCGCTCATCAACATTTTTGGTGCTAGAAGGATGGATGCCATTGTATGGCTAGTGGATTCTCTCACTCTCATAATCCCTAAATATCTGAGAAATGTAGCAATCAATTGGTTCCCTTAACCAAATCATCAGGTGTTTGAAAATACCGATTTTGATGAACAATCCCCTCCAAAGAGTCGGTCTCAATTGTATGAGGTAACTCAAGAAGAGTTAAGATATCTCAAGCCATTCACTTAGGAATATGATAGGAAGCTTGGAATTCTTCCAGTCACCCCTATCTTGCCTCATAAGCATATAAGTAAAGGACAAAAAACTCATCATGTAGGAGTGTTAGTTGGTTTTGTTGAAGATCTGGTTAATGCTTCTTTGGTTTATTTAGAAGAACAATGGAAAGGCCTTTCTTGTTTGATAATTTGGATGAAGAAGATGAAGTGGCATTAACTAGAGAAAACTTGGAAAGACTAACAACTTGTGACAATTTGGAAGGATGAAAAATTCGTGAAAATATTGAAGTTGAAAATGAAGGTATTGATTTCAAAATTGATGATGAATATTTGAACAATGATATGGCTAGTAATTAAAAATTGGGGTGGATGGCTCAAGGGGAATTAAACCTTCCAAATATTCTCTATGCACTACCCCACCATTCGGAGAAGTTTATTACTAAGTTTTATCTAGATAAGCTCATCACTCTGGAACACCATATTTAATAATTTATATGTATATCTTTGATATTGATGAATGTTCAGCAAGAGGATGTGGCTTGTAGACTATTTACTTACAAGTTTTAGAACAAAGGAATAACCTAGTTCCATAGTCTTTCGGTACGTTCCATTACTAATTGGGAAGAATTTAAGATGGATTTCTTGGAGAAATTTTCCAAAGAGAAAACACCAATGATGTTGTTAAAAGATTCATGTTCTTTAAAGATGGAGAAGAAGGGAAAATTCAAAGATTTCAACTAACACTTCACAATGATACTACATAAATTTCTTACTGATGTACCTCCACATGATTCTATCACAATGTTTGTGAAAATGGATAAGTATGCTACATTAGTGGAAAAATTTATTGAAGCCTTAGTAGTTGAAAAGGTTATGATTTCTATTAGTGTACACAAAACTCAAGACAATTCAAAATCTAGTGGCAAGAAGCCTCAGATGTCAACAAACAATCCCATTGAAAAGGTCCAGGTTATTGATTTCAAGAGTGTAGTTAAATCACCGAATAAATTGACAAATGAAGTGTCATATATAAAGAGGATTTCTAGTGAAACTTCCTTAAGCAACAAGTCTCTCAAACCATTCTGTAATTGTAATAAAAACCCCCAACTAAGTTTGGTAAAAGTTATAATGTCAATTTTAAAGTTGAATAGTTGGGAATGGACAACTTTTGTATGTTCCATCAAGAAAACCATTCCAAGAACACTTTCCCTCAATGGATAAATGGAGAAAATTTGATGATTAACAAGTTATTGGATGATTATTAAATTGAATATCAACTTGAACAATTGAATGAAAAAAAAGAAGCTACCCCAACATAAGATGATTCCAATGTTGGGCCGCCCATGTTAGTGGTGGACGTGGTTAGAGAAACTCAATCAGTGAAAGAAGTTTCAGTTGGAGAATCCAAACCAACCAACCAACCCTCGAAAGTATTATATTCTACATATCCTAGTTCCAATGGTTGATTCTAGTCCTCGAGAGAAAGGTAATATTTTCTTAAGAAGAATGATCTTGTTGGGGACTAGAGATTAGAATCCAACCTCTCAAATCTCAAGTAATCATACTTCTAAATGTGTCTCAGGAAATACAAAAGGAAATTCTAAAACACTCAAGGCATCTAATTAGTCTTCCCAAGTGACATCTTCAACTCATTCAACCAAATACAAGAGTGGGGGTGGTACTATGCAGTATATTATAGTTGAAGATATGTTTCTTTATGACATGGGTCAGAAAACTAAGAAAACATAATTAATTATCCAAGAATTATTGCCATCTCCTTCAACAAAAAAAGCTAATCCTACATCTTCCAAGAATTCACTCACTGCACAACCCAAGGTCAAAAAAAATGGAAAAGGTATTGTGAAAAGGTATTGGAAAAACTTTTTGAAGAATTAATTTGGTAAGTCCTTGAAACAACTTTGAAGTATTCGTTGGGGTTTTCCTTAATTGACTCTATACTAGCTTTTTGGAATAATTCTTAAAGACCTTTTGAGTAGCCATTTTGGACACATTATTGAATATTTCTAGAGTAGCATTTAAGGAGAATTCTTGAAGACTTTTGGAGCGGACCTGAAGATGTTTTTTTTATAGAACCTAGTGTCTTATTGAAGGAATCCTTGTAGTAGACATTGGAAGAATTATCTGAAGGGTTTGGTGAGACCTTAGAGTATACTTGGTATGAAACCTTGGAACACCTTTAGAGTATCTTTGGATTAATCTCTTGGAGCCACATTGAAGGAATGTTTTGATAATTTTTTTGAAGTTTTTGAATCAATAAACAATTGGAGACTTATTGAAGTATTGTACATGTTGGAGCCTGATTTTTAGAAGAGAGGATTGGAGTACTCATTCAAGGTTAAAGCCGTGTGACATACTAGGTTGGAGCCTTGAAGAATTTGGATATTTTTTTTATAGATTGGAGCCTGAATTTTCGTAAAAGAGGAATGGATTCCTCACTATATTCATCAACAAAATTATTTATCTTGTTCTATTTTTTGAGTTATGTTTTACCTTGTGGTAAAAATATTAACTGGCATAATATAACAATTGAATGAAATATTGATTCCCCCCCCCTCCTCCCCCCCCGCCCCCTATTAGTGTTTCCAACAACTGGTATCACATCCAACATATTCAATATTAGAATAGCAACTGGAAGAAGGAATTTTGAATCACAATTCTTAGTAAATATGTTAAGGTTCCCCAATTTGATGGACCAAATGTTTCCTTTTGGAAGGTCAGAATGAAGTACTACTTAATGTCCCTTTGAGTCGAGGTTTGGAAATATGTCACAAATGTATAAAAAATCCCATCTCCTCTACTAACATACTTGAACAAGAATTTATAATATGTGAAAAATACCAAGGCTTTGAATTATATAACAAGTAGTTTGTCAGATTCAAAATTCACCAGGGTTATGGGTATTGAAATAGTTAAAGATATGTGGGAAAATATATTGAATATTTATGAAGGATATTACAAGGTCAGAAAGGAAAATATTCAAACCTCTAGAAGGTAGTTTGAAAGTACCAAGATGAATGATGAAGAAGATATTCATGCTTACTTTCTCCGACTAGATGAGGTAATCAACTCTCTTAAGGACTAGGTGAAAGTCAATGAAAATATGATTTTCCAAAAGATCTTAAGGTCCATTCCACGTCATTTTTATGCCAAGGTTTGTGAAATAGAATAACTAAATGATTTGGAATCTCTAGGAATGGCTGAGCTTCATGGAACCCTCACAACATATGAGATGAGGACAGGAAATTCAGCTCACAAGGAAGTTGCATTCAAGGCTTCATATTCATAAATAAAGAATAAGAAATGTGATTTTATTAGTGATGATTATGATTTTCAAATGGCACAATTTTTTAGGAAATTTAATAAAGGATCCAAACTCAAAGGTAAGTGATGATCCTTGGTATTTCAACTCCCAAGAATCTCAACTTAAATTATCAACCTGAGGTTCATACAAACTTATAGGTGATCGTGCTATATGCACAGTAGGTCAAGCTCTACTCATGTGACCCTAATTCATTCAATCCAATCAAGGTATGCAAAGGCCACTCCTTCAGATAACTACAAACATATTTTTTTTGGAAATACAAAAGCCTACTCTAATTGCAAGTAAGTGAACATCATCTTAATTGCAGAAATGACATTGTAATTAAAGGTAAGGATAACTGTAACTACAGAAAGGAAAAGGGTACCCTAGTTGCAAAAGTGAACCATGATAATCTACTTGCAAAAAAATCAAGTAAATACTCTACTTACAAGATGTAAATTATTAGTCTATTTGCAAACTGATTTGAATTAAGAAGAAATTTAGTCCACAATGCATAACTAAAAATCCAAGAGTGTAACTAAGTCTAATCTATTTGCATCAAAGAGTTTCCATTCATTTTACTGAGCGTAAGATATTTTTAGCTTTTGCAACAGGGTATTTACTCATTTCACAAGAGAATTGTACTCTTTGTGATTCAAATGTGAAAATTTAATTCCTAATTCTAATTGTTGTCTTGTAATTGTAGTGGAGGAAGGATGGGTCTAGAGTGCTCCTTGGGTCTCCCCAATCATGGATTCAAAACCTCAAGGTCATTATTCAATTCCAAAATGAAAAAAATATCTTAGAGAAAATATAGCTAAGTTAGGCCATGCTACATGACTGCTACAAGATGCTGCTCGGAAAAAGAATCTAATTTTGATTATTCAAAGTCTTGTTTCTATGATCAAAGAGAAGGGGAAAAGAGAAAAGAATGTAAGTTTGATTGTGCAAAGTATTGTTTCTATGATCAAAGAGAAGGGGAAAATGGAAAAGAAGCTAAGTTTGATTATTCAAAGCCTTGTTTCTATGATCAAAGAGAAGGGTAATAAAGGCTCCAAGATCGCTATAGGTGGGTTGGCTTAATAGGTCAAGAAGATTGGAAGTGTTGCAGAAGTTACTGAATTGAGAATGGAACTCCAAAATTGCTATAAGTGAGTTGGCTTAATAAATCAAGAAATTTAAAAATGTTACAAAAATTAGTGAATTGAAAATAAATGTGAGTAAGAACAAAACTATTTAAAAAAAAAAAAATCATCTTGTAAAACTTAATTTTAAAGTAATTATGTTAATCATTAAATATTGTAAATAAAAATAATGTATCTCTATTATTACAATTATTTTTATATTTATGAGATATTTATTAATATTTATTTATATATATCATTTAAATTAATAATATTATTAATACTTATTTTTATTTTTTTAATGTGAAACATTATTGAAAATATTAGATTTTACGATCTTCCCTCAATTTAATGTTTATGACCCTTGATGTTATAGTTAAACCACCCAACTACTAGGCATTTATGAGAGATATGTGGGAGGAGGTATCAAACTACCTGAGCATGGGATGCACACTATGTGGTAGTCTTGGTTAACTCCATAGCCTAAGGAGGGGCCTCAAAGGTCTTATGCAATGAGGCAATGGTGGGGAAAGAAGGAGAATTACCATTCTTGATAGAAGAGATTCAGTGGTTGTGAATGTGAATCCATGTGAACCTATAGTGAATCCATTGACATGTGAACCCATAGTCAGCATGTGACTATGGACCTATGTTTGGACATTGGACCACAACATCCATGCTTGAATCGTGTTTAGCAGATGAAACTAGTGAGGAGACCCTCAGGCTGAGTCAGGTGGACTGAAAGAAATTTCGGTTGTCTGGTTTTGTACATGAGAGATCACGAAGGGACCATAGGAAGTAGTAAAGGGACCCCCTTATGTGTTGTTCAAGCCCTTAATGGTCATAACCATTTTTGTGAGTAAATCAATCTCAATGCTTGAGAACTAACAAATCCTATTTCATGTTTCTTGTAAGTGAAGGAGAAGGGCCTTCATATTCCATGCCATGAATTGATCTTTGGTTGTAAATCCAAGAGTGAAGCATCCTTTAGACATTGGATCTATCTCAAGGGATACTAGCTGCAAACAAATTGCAGTATAGTTGTGCCTAAGGTTGGTGGAGAGTGTCTATCCCTTCTTCAGTTTCAAGCAAAATTAAGTGAAAAAAATAAGTGTAATCATACTTTGTAAATTAAATGCAAATGTTTTTTTTAGTGCTTCATTTCTATATACTATGCTATAATTTACTATGTATATATGGATGAGTAGGTTGAAAGCTATTGTATAGTCATATTGAATGTTATGTTCAAATGAAAATGAATAGAGAATTGAGATATAACATAGTTCACTTAGATGTTACTTTGGATTTCTATTATAAATATGAATTTTATATTTAATGCAAGCATTTGTCTTTGTTAAATGATAATTCTATGTATTGTATGTTCATAAATGGAAAGGCTAGTTTAGATTTCTCCATAACAAATAAGAATTTTAGGTAACCGCTTTCTAGGAAATAAGAGTGAAAGAAAAGGTCATGAAAATAATAAACAAAAAAATGATTACCCTCTATAAGAAAACATCTTCATTGATAGAAATTCAAGGATAACTTAAATGGAAAAGAGTCTTAGTTAAACAAGCTTTAATAATAACATATCACATATATGTGGAGAATGTAGTACCCTAATGCGTCGGCTCAATTAGTAAAAAAAGGTAGGATTGGTACCAAATGGGACAAGGAAAAGGTTAGAATGATTTTGCAATCACTTGAAAATATAGGAAGACATGTGGCTAGAATATTGAGCATATATCAGCCTCCATCGGTGCACATTAGAGTCCCTAGTTAAGGCTTTCAAAATAGCCTCCATCGGTGTACCAAGAGTAATGAGACTTGAGAAAGAAATTTAATAAGAAAATATAGAAAAGTTAAATGCAATGAAACATGCCGCCTCACAAGAGGATTTAGAACCGTCAAAAGCAGAAATCGCAAATCATATTCTGGAGATGATAAAACTACATACTATTCTCTATGCATTTTTAGGAAGAATACAAAAATATGAGAAGACTGTATTATTAGGTGCCCTCGAATGTGAAATTGATTCCAAGAGTATACTATCAAGCAAAGTCTGATCTTTCCCTTGAGTGAAAAGCATGGCATGCCTACTTAATGCACAAGATGCAAGTCAAGGTTCCTTATTTTTCCATCAAAAAATTAGTACCATGAGAAAACTTTGTCTTTATTATTTTTAGTTTTCATGTAATTTGTAAATAAAGTAATTATGAAATTAGAAATAGCATAGAAAATGAAAATTCAAATAGAAGATGAAAAGTCATGAGGGGAGGTGAAAGGTCACGGGAGGTGAAGAGTCACCCCATTTTGTATAAATATACCATTATGGCTAGTTAGAAGGGACTTTAGATTTTGGACTCCTTAAGTACCTTATAGAGGAAATATAGTTCATTATTTTTGAGATATCAAGTGAGAGTTTAGTATTTCCACTATTGGATCTCATGAATGCTTGGTACATTATTGTATTGAATATTTTAGTTAAATTTTGAGAATATCTTTCAGCCACGACAAGCAAGTTCACTCATGTATTGTTGAGCATCATAAGACTCATATTATGGTGATTTAATGGTATGGGATTTTTATTCATGTGTTTAGAATTGATGAACTAATTTTTTTATTTGAAACTTGCATCTTGATTGATATTTTTTGTCGATTTATGCTTTCACGATCATTGTTAGTTGAGAACCAATTCGTAGATCATAATTTATATTTTCCTTTTATTCATATATATTAATTGAATTTTGCTAATAACCTTTAATTAAGATTCATTTCCTTTCATTTAGCATCTAATATATTCTTTATATATTATTCTTAAAGTATTTCATAAACTTCTTCTAACTTGTTTTCTGTAAAAAATTTCTTTGAGTTTCTTCACACTTTCTCATCTCATCCAAAACCATTTTCACAGAAACATGGTGGAAACCAGGCCCACATACTAGATGGGAATCCTAATCCAACTGGTGTAAGTTCTAATTGGGACTTTTCATTACGGAGATCCCCTTATCGCTCATCAATATTTTTGGCGCTAGAAGGATGGATGCCATTGTATGGCTAGTGGATTCTCTCACTCTCATAATCCCTAAATATCTGAGAAATTTAGCAATCAATTGGTTCCCTTAACCAAATCATCAGGTGTTTGAAAATACCGATTTTGATGAACAATCCCCTCGAAAGAGTCTTGCGCAATTGTATGAGGTAACTCAAGAAGAGTTAAGATATCTCAAGCCATTTACTTGAGAATATGATAGGAAGCTTGGAATTCTTCCAGTCACCCCTCTCTTGCCTCATAAGCATATAAGTAAAGGACAGAAAATTCATTGTGTAGGAGTGTTAGTTGGTTTTGTTGAATATTTGGCTAATGCTTCTTTGGTTTATTTAGAAGAACAATGGAAAGGCCTTTCTTGTTTGATAATTTGGATAAAGAAGACGAAGTGGCATTAACTAGAGAAAACTTGGAAAGACTAACAACTTGTGACAATTTGGAAGGATGAACAATTCATGAAAATATTGAAGTTGAAAATGAAGGTATTGATTTCAAAATTGACGATGAATATTTGAAAAATGATATGGCTAGTAATTAAAAATTGGGGTGGATGTCACAAGGGGCATTAAAACTTCCAAATATTCTTTATGCACTACCCCACCATCCGGAGAAGTTTATTACTAAGTTTTATCTAGATAAGCTCATCACTCCGAAACACCATATTTAATAATTTATATGTATATCTTTGATATTGATGAATTTTTAGCAAGAGGATGTGGCTTGTAAACTATTTACTTACAAGTTTTAGAACAAAGGAATAACCTAGTTCCATAGTCTTTCGGTACGTTCCATTACTAATTGGGAAGAATTTAAGATGGATTTCTTGGAGAAATTTTCCAAAGAGAAAACACCAACGATGTTGTTAAAAGATTCATGTTCTTTAAAGATGGAGACGAAGGAAAAATTCAAATATTTCAACTAACACTTCACAATGATACTACATAAATTTCTTACTGATTTACCTCCACATGATTCTATCACAATGCTTGTGAAAATGGATAAGTATGCTACATTAGTGGAACACTTTATTGAAGCCTTAGTAGTTGAAAAGGATATGATTTCTATTAGTGTACAAAAAACTCAAGACAATTCAAAATCTAGTGGCAAGAAGCCTTAGATCTCAACAAACAATCCCATTGAAAAGGTCCAGGTTATTGATTTCAAGAGTGTATTTAAATTGCTGAATAAATTGACAAATGAAGTGTCATATATAAATAGGATTTCTAGTGAAAATTCCTTAAGCAACAAGTCTCTCAAACCATTCTGTAATTGTAATAAAAACCCCCTAGCTAAGTCCGCTCAAAGTTATAATGTCAATTTTAAAGTTGAATAGTTGGGAATGGACAAATTTTGTATGTTCCATCAAGAAAACCATTCCAAGAACACTTTCCCTCAATGGATAAATGGAGAAAATTTGATGATTAACAAGTTATTGGATGATTAGTAAATTGAATATCAACTTGAACAATTGAATGAATAAAAAGAAGCTACCCCAACATAAGATGATTCCAATGTTGGGCCACCCATGTTAGTGGGGGACGTGGTTAGAGAAACTCAATTAGTGAAAGAAGTTTCAGTTGGAGAATCCAAACCAACCAACCAACCCCCGAAAGTATTATATTCTACATATCAAAGTACCAATGGTTGATTCTAGTCCCCGAGAGAAAGGTAATATTTTCTTAAGAAGAATGATCTCGTTGGGGACTAGAGATTATAATCAAACCTCTCAAATCTCAAGTAATCATACTTCTAAATATGCCTCGAGAAATACAAAATGAAATTCTAAAACACTCAAAGCATCTAATTAGTCTTCCCATGTGACATCTTCAACTCATTCAACCAAATACAAGAGTGGGGGTGGTACTATGCAGTATATTATAGTTGAAGATATTTTTCTTTATGACATGGGTCAGATAACTAAGAAAATATAATTAATTATCCAAGAATTATTGCCATCTCCTTCAACAAGAAAAGCTAATCCTACATCTTCCAAGGATTCACTCACTGCACAACCCAAGGTCAAAAAAAATGGAAAAGGTATTGTGAATACAACAAATATTAGAGTTAATTTTCAATCAGAGATACCACATTTTTTTGTTGAGATTTGAAATATTCAATTATAATGTTCATAATTTCTTCATGGATTTTGTGCCTCTACTAATGTTATGCCTTTGTTACTGTGCAAGAACATTAATGAAAATCCAAAAATGGTTAATACTAAAATCGTTCAACTAGATAAATCTTGAGTGTAAGTGATCAATGAACTCAACAATGTACTCATTTGTTTGTCATCTGATTCAAGAGTACATTAATTCATCAACATTCTAGTGGTGGACATACTATAATCCTATAGCCTTATGTTAAACAAAGATTAGTCTAGTAAAATTCAAGGCTATTTTGCTTCAGATTTTTCCCATTTGTGGCTCTCTTACAAGGGGAAGAACAACCATATAAGATTTAATAGTCTGCCACATATAAAGCACACAGTCAATGAATTGGAAGGACATAATGAACCAATCAGTTTGCTCCAAAAAAATTGGGAAATTTTTTCCTTAAATCAAAAATTGGTTGCTACCAAGAAAAACCATCTCCAGTCTCACCACATAAAAAATTGGAACTCCTTCCTTGAAATATGAATGTTGAAGATGTAACTTGTGTTATAGATGTCAATAGTTTTATCTTAGTTAATAATACTATAAATATTGACATTTGGACTCTTTATTATGATGGATATAAAACACAGGATGGAATTGGTGTCAGTTGCATCCTGATGTACCCCAACAAGAAAAAGACTCTCATGTGTTATCTTTTGAGTTTGAATGTACCAACAACTTAGATGGATATGAAGCACTAATATTATGTTTAAAGAAATCCATTGACTTGCAGGTAGAGTGCCTCACCATTATTCCTCATGGTTATTGGTGATTTGGAAATCACCATGAACGTACAAAATAAAATCCATTGTATTTAGCTTCATCTCAAGAACTACCAAAAAGAGGTATGGTGCCTCGTTTCTTCTTTTAACGATTTTAACATTGTATTAAATCATAGAATCAATAACACCGCGATTGACACTTTTGTAAATGAAACAACTCAATTTACCCCTCTTAGGGATGGGTTTTTAATTTTTTTTTTTTTAAACCAAGAGTACCTATCAATGTTACTAATCTTCGTGTTTTTAATGATGAAAAAATACTTCGGATTTCCTCGCCAACGAAGATATGTTAAAGGATGCAGCCATTGACAAAGAGGAAAATGATAAATCCATAGAGGAAAGAGCTAAGATGCAAGAGGGAAACCCTATGCCAAAATGTGTCGTATCATTGGAAAAGCTATATGGCTTGCAAAATCATTTCAGAGGACCACGTAATACCAAGAAACAAAGTTCCACACTAATGTAGGAGAAAATAAACCTAGGGATTGAGAAAGAGCTCAACTTTTTGTATGTTAGTAGTTTCTTTACTCCCAATGGACTTTAATCGTTTATTTAACTTTTCAAATAGTACTTAAATTTTTTTTTATGGATTGATGATGACCTTGAGATGTATGCCACCAAAATTATCCAAAACTTAATTCCAATAAAAGAAGGTGTCAATTTTCTCCAATAGAAGCTACATAAGGTACATATAAAATTCAAACCATTAATACAAAAGGAATTGAAAAGTTTGTTACGTGTAATAATCATTTTCAAATTATTCCATTCAACTTGGATTTCTAATTTGGTTCATGTTAGGAAAAAACTAGGTGAAATTCAATTATGTGTATAATTTTGCAACCTAAATCATGGGTTAGACATAGATGAGCTCCTGTCTCAGCAATGGATCAAATATTGCAGACTGTCTAAGGTTTTGAAATGTTCTCATTACTTGATTGGATTTTCTGGCTGTAACCAAGTCTTAGTGAATGAGCCAGATAGACTTAAATGGCATTCAAAAACAACTGGGGCATGTTTGCATTCATACACATGCATTTTGGGATCATTAATGTTGAGGCTCATTTATAAGGGTTATGGATATTACATTTACGACAATAATAGGTAAAATTATGGCTTTTTATGTGGATGACGCAACAATATTCTACAATAGAAGATTATATCATTTGTGTCATCTTAGACAAATCTTTGAATGTTGCAGAAAGTATAAAATATCACTCTATCCAAAGAAGATAATTTTTTCCATTGAAAAAGGTAACCTATTGGGACATATCATAGCTAAAAGTGGAATAAATGTGAGTTAAAGAAATCACACAAAATTCCTTTCCTGATTAGAAATAAGGAAATGAAATATTTCTTAGGTAAGATTAATTTTGTTTGAAAAATCATATTTGAATTTTCCCAAATTTTGAATGCATTACAAGACATGATAAAAAAAGATGTTTCTTTAAAGTGGAATCAAGAGGAAAAGGAGGCATTTTCTAAAATAAAAGAAGCTATAGCTGAGGCCCTTGCCCTATTTAGTCCCAACTTTGAAAATTATTTTTTTCTCTATATGGTTGCATTAGAACTTTCACTTGCAACCATTCTTATAGAAAAGGATGACCAGGGAAATGAATGGCCTATATCATTTATGAGTACATGGATGCAAGGATCTGAACTCAACTACCTAAATATGGAAAAAAAAACTTATGTATTGTACAAAGTCATCAAGATCTTCAAGCCTTACATCTTGAAGATCCATATGAAATTGATTGTTCCTCACCCTACGTTAAGATCTTTATTTGTACAAAATGAGTTGTAGGAATGAAGGGTGAATTAGATGAAATATTTGTAGGAGTATGACCTAGAGTTAAAATCAATTCACACTATTAAAGGTCATTGTTTCTATAAGTTGGATACAGAAGTTGTGGATCCCGAAATGAAGAAGTAATGGGTTCGGAGGAATAAATGGAAATGTATAATGATGATTCTACAAATACAACCATTACTCTATCATCATGGTACACTAAAATGAGGCAATACTTAGAACAAAGTACTTTTCCTTCACACTTGAAAAAAAACAAAAGAGATCCATTATACTTAATTCTTCACCTTATCATTTGGTTCAGAGATTTTTGTTTAGAAAACACCATAATGGAGTTTTTTTGTGGTGCTTAGAATCTTCTAAGCTGGAGAAAGTAATAAAAGAGATTAATGATGGGTCGGATAGAGGCCATTTTTCATGAAAACATACAAAACATAAAATCATCCGAGTAGGATACTATTGGCCTACATTATTTAGAGATTCTCACACATATGCCTCTAAATGTCCTATTTTCCATAAATGTGTTAGAACTAATCAAAGTAGAAGAACCTTTCCAATAGTGGAGATTAGATATTATTAGTGATATTTTCTCACACTCGTTTAAACAACACAGGTATATTCTTACAACAATAGACTATTTCACAAAATGGGTTAAATCCATTCCTTTCAAACAAGTGAATGATAAAATGTTGATCTAATTCATTGAGAAAAAAATTATCACCAAGTTTCGCGTTCCAAATTCACTTGTTTTTTATAATTCCATATATTTATCATCTTTGAAATTATATGATTTTTCTTTGGATAAAGGAATTGTGCTAAAATATTTTTGTAATTACAACCCCCAAGGAAACATATTATTTGAATCAAAAAATAAAAATATGATCCTCATCATCACAAATATTGTGCTTACCCATCATAGAAATTAGCATAATTCCCTATAGGTTGATCGATCACAACTAAAACTTCTCTCGGTTCTTTTCCTTACTTCCTGGTCTACGGGAAGAAAACAATCCTACCTCCTCACATTTACTTGCCTGCCTTAAAACTCTCTGAGGAGTATCATGGTATTTTTTTCCCCATCATGCATAGTAGGATTAACACCCTTCTAAATCTTGAAGAAGAAAGTAAAAAGGCTTGTGCTAATTTTTCCTCCCATCAACAACGCGTTGAACTATGGTTTGAAAAGAGATCCAAAGGTGTCAAGGAATTCCGTTTGGGTGATATTGTCTCAAAATGGTATAAATCTCATGAATACAAGGACAAACGTACCAAATTCCATTCCTTGTTACTCGATCCCTTTCAAAAACACGAAAAACTTGGCTTCCACACATACATATTGCAAACCTTAAAGGGGAATATTGAGTCCTTTCCCGTCAGCGACCAAGATATTAATATTTACTTTCACTAATAGCTCTTTGAGTTGTTATCCTAACTTTGCATATGTATTTTCTTATGTTGTCTTATTCCATTTCCTTTATCGTATTTGTTTCTTTATGCAGTTGTCTTTCAATTTCCTATCAAGCCCATGTAAATAAATAAGTGTATTTGTACATAAATAAGTTTCCTAGGACCAATGGCGGCATGTCAAATGATTATAAAAAAGACAACGATAACTACTCTTTCATTTTATAGCATTAGATCTCCTTCAATTGGTTCAATCCATAACATCCTAATGTGTCTCTACCATACTAAATGGAAAATAAGAGCTTGATCATATAGAGAAACTATACTAAGATGAGATATCATGATCCATTAATTGAATATCCATTATTTAATTGGTCTTGAATTTATAAATAGTGTGTTAAATGTGTCCACCCAATTTTTAGAGAAGGGAGAGGGAGAAAAATGCAAAAGAGAGCAAACCCATTTCAAAAAATGTTAAAGTCTATAAAACACAAGGAAAAACCTCTATGATGATAAAATAATTCGGGATCCCTCATCCACCTAGTGCAATGAATGCCAAAATTATGCAAAATTGCATTAAAATAAAATAAAATAAAAGGGTAAATGCATGAGAAAGGGTTCTTTCACAGAGAGGTGATGCAAGAAATTTCAAAAATGTTATGGACACTCATTGGTAGTGAAGTAACGCTTGTGATTTCTTGAGTGACTTTGTTGGGGCTATGGATTCTCATTGGTAGTGGAGAAACACCAGAGATTCATATCAATACTATGAACATATTAAGCTCACATACATAATATCTCTATCCCCTATCAAAACTTGTGGTATCCGAATCAAATTTCATGATATGTGACAAAATAGACCAAGGAAAATAATGGAGAGAATAAAATATATATCTAAGGCTATAAAACTAAAGTAGTGATACTCATTAACCAAGATCAATACTCCCTAATTAATAGACTCAATCATAATAAGGTCCAAACTAGATCTATTTTTGAGGTTATACTTGTGAATTTCCAATTGTTGTAGCTGCTACGAGAGCCCCAAATTTTTGACACCCTCTAAAATCTGGAATCCCCTACTTTTGGTCCTCAAAGGCTAAGTCTTTCTCTAATTATTATTGAACTTGTTAAATTTTGAAAATAAATATTTTTCACATCCCAACCCAACCTAGTGCATCACATGGTTGTTTATTAATTATGTGTAGGGTCATTACTCACGGCTTCGTCGCGTCACAAACTAGCTTGTTGTATCACACTAATAATCATCATACTTACAATAAACCCTCCCTTAGTATTTTACTTTGTGAATGGAATCTTGATATCACATATTGATTCGTGAATCTACAACATATCACATATTGATTCGTGAAGCTACAACCTATCACATATTAACTTATGAATCTGCAACATGTCGCACCTAGTTACTCGCATCATTCATCACGAATGTGCATTTAATGCACCAAATGTATAGCACATGTTAGGAAAATTATAAATAGATATTCTCCTTATCATTTTCACAACATATTTTGAGCTTTAGATATTTTTGTGAGAGGATGAAGCTTGTCGCAACCTACTACTGCAGTCACCATTGGGTCCAATAAATCATCATAACCTTCCTTCTTTTTTTTTCAATTGTGGAACATTGTATTATTTCTTTTCATATTCTGAATTTATGTCTTCCATGTACCTTAATATTTATATTATCCTTTCTTTTAGTTTCTGTGAGCTTCCTTTCCATTCCACTAGTTTCATTCCTCTCTCCTAGTTTCTCTCCTATTCCCTACTACTCCATACTTAGTTGTATCCTAGTCACCCTTATTGACTCCCAATCACACCATAGCATGAAGTTGCATAAAAAAATTATGTTGCATTATCAACATTTTCTTTGTGGTAATGGTGAAATTTATCCTAGCAGAAAAAACCCTCTTCGTTGCGATTACAAACATTTCTACATCTCTCTATGAGTAACTCCTCTCACCATTGATAGCATTTTCCACTGCAACATCGCAATCCCCCACTTTATCCATGAAATTGTGATTTTGGTATCGTGTTCTATACCATATCCTCACTATAACGTAATTCCACTAACGCACTCTACCAAATCCTTATGTGAATTAGTCCCTTCACCTCTATTACTATATTTCCATAACAGTATCACATTTTTTCATATCTTCTTGCGATAATGAAATTATGTTTCACAGCCTTACCCATATATTTGCAAAAACACTAATCATTTATCACAACTTGATTTGAATTCTTGCGACAATAAATACATGGTCACATTGTTCAATCCCTTATCATAGAATGTTTTACAAACCTCTGACACAACATCACACATTCTTGTTTTACTTTGTGATACGCAATAATTGAACTTAATATTTTTACTAATATCATTTTTTTCATCATGAACATTTTTGAGATGTTTGGTATATTATATCTTGAGTTCTATAGAATATATTCATCCACAGTAGACATGGCTCTACCCACCACAAAGATACTAGGCAAATAAATCAGAAAAAGTAGCATAGAAGATGTGGTGGATAGTCCCCTAGTTTTAGCACCTATTTTTGCAGTTATTTGGATAAGTTGGTTCCCATGAACTGGTCGAGTATCTTCTAATTTTTTTTTATAGAAAATAAATCCCTAAATATGAAGAGTATTTTGAAGTATATCACAATTGTAATAGCTCATGCTTCTGTAAGGTAACAAAACATCCTCCCATTTTTACTTGTGCTGAAATAATTGAATGGATCATACAATGCATAGATATGAAGTATATGACTGTCAAGGAAAACCATGAGGCAAATATAATGAAATTTTATCATCAAAATATTATTGAATTCTATAAGCTTCCAAATTGTAAGATTTTCATGTCTAACAAATGGTTTAATAGTTTTCTATTGGCTACCAGAGACATATTCAAAACTACTAATATATTCATGTACCTTAATTGAAATTTGCAAATATCCTTTCTTTAATATGCATGTCCTTTCATTTAACTAGTAATATATTATTTATATGTTGTTCTTAAAATATTTCATAAAGCTATTCTAACTTGTTTTCTGCCAAAGGTTTTTCGAGTTTCTTCACTCTTGCTAATTTCATCCAAAACCATTTTGAAACAAACATGGTGGCAGATGGGCCCACATACTAGATGGGATCCCTACTCCAAATGGTGTCAGGTCTAATTGGGACATTCCATCGTGGAGATCTCATTACCATTGGAAATAAATTTTGGGCCATCAACATGGCTATATTAGCATATAGGAAATATCTTCGAGGTCAAGAACGTTAGCCATATTGACCATATCGACACTTTAGGACATTTGTGTTCTAGGATATCAATATCCCTGTGGAAAGAGATCATGCAGGTAGAATGGAAATCACTGATATGGTGAGGTTAGGATATGCTAGTCTAAAAAAGGATGTGGAAAAATAAGGGGGTGACATGTGGCCAAGGGTCACTAGGTGTTAGCCATGTGGGAATGTATGGATGATCAGGTGGCCCTTTAGGGGTAAGACTACAAATGGGCATAATTTTGTGCCCAAAGCTTGGAATGAAAATAGATTTATATCATTGGAAATATTTTAATGAAAGAAATATGATCATAGTATTAGAATAATGGTTTGAGGTGATGGAATAAAAAGTAATTTTGATAACCCAATCTTATTAATAAACATTGAAGGTTGGGTTTAATTACACCTGACATCCCCAATAAGGCATTAGGGAGTTGGGTGTATCACAAAGTGGTATCATGGTTGTTGTTCAAACGCTAAGCCTTTAGGGCGGAGTAGAGAGAGTTAAATTTGACTATCTTTTTTGACATATTTGATTTTAAAACTCGATAATTTATCTAATATATGTTTTAGTTTGTTAGATGATAGTTTCATACCAACCTAAGTTAGTATTGGTGTATCCAAAGTAAATTAATATGTTTATTGTTCCAGTTGTAGGGGACTCTTAGGCATATGTTTTTCATCATACATAAAATGCTAGGTAAATGTTAGTAGTACTTGGTAAATATATAAAATAATGTGAACGGGTGGTTGAGAGTGGGTACAACCACTCCAACCACATCCCTCATGTATAAATACACACCAAGACAAGTAGAAATTTGGTTGGAATTCCCTCCCAGATTTTTTTCACCTTTGTGTTTCTTGCGTATGTTTTTTTTGTTGAGATTGCAACAAGATGATGAGCTTAGTGGAAAGGAGTCGCCTTCACTAAGTGGGCCCGCAGGCTATTTTTTGTGCAAAGTCTATTTTTAGACATATGGAGCATGTTCTATGAGTTGCAGGATGCTATTTGTGGATGGTTGGTCAAGTTGGAAAAAATAGATGGACTTCTATTTTTAGACATACTGGGTGGAACCTATTTTTAGATTTCCAGTCTAAAAATAGATATGTTGAATATTATTAGCTCTTAATAATATTTTGACTATAAACATTATCTTATTCTCTTGGAGCATTTCAGTTAAGTGCACAGATGTGGCACAGGAGCTGACAGAAGGAATTACGCTATTCCTAAGGGATATGTGGAGCTATTGCATGGATACTTCAGTTAGAACTCATGTGACAGAGTTTGGTGGAGTTGATTGAGGAAGTTAGTGGAGTTGTATTCAGTTTAACTAATCTAAACATAATTGAGCTATTTGTATATAGTTTAACTGATTGATACAATTAGTGAGACTGGTGTGAATTAATTATTAATTAATTCACTAATTATAAAGTCATTAATCAACTAAAGAATGCATCAGTTAACTTCAGTGCATGGATAGTTTCAGTGGAGACCAGTGCAGAAATAGGTGAAAGAGCAGGTTAACTATTAGTTGTGACTATACAGTTGCTATTTGAAACACACAGTGATTAGAGAAGCCCATGAGGATTGTGCAGTACAAGCCAGGTGGTTTATGTTATTTAATGAGCCATCCCATAGCATTAATTACGCAATAGAGGCTGGCTATCAAGTGGCAAAAGATTGGAGCATGTGTTTTGCTAGATCTAGCTTGATAGTGTGTAGCAATTTGAGGTAGTGCTGAAAGCTTGTGAGGAGCTTTGTAATATGATTGTTACATGATCTCCATGACATATAATATACAAATAGTTGGGGTTTTCACTTTAAGCTTTCCCATTAAATATTGTGTTCATATGTGTGATTGTTTGTGGTTTTAATGTGTTAATGCAATTGATTTTATTTCCGCATGTGATGATCAATGGTAGAAGAGATTTTGTATTATGCATGAAGCTAAAATAGTGTGTGATCAGGAGAATCTCAGTGAATAATATATCAGTTATTCAAATTTATAAATGGTATCAGAGCGATATTTATCATTGGAGCAATTGCAAAACACTGAAGCGGTTGAGTTTTGTGCTGGTGGAATTCAAATTTGTAGTAGTGTTTTCTTGGTGTCAAAGTTGAGATTTCTTTCAATAGATTATGATTGGAGTATGCCCTTGAGGGCAGCTCAAATTATATTGCATGGAAGGATAGGATGGAGGCGGTGCTGGATGACAATGGGTTGAAGGAGTTCATAGATGCAGAAATTCCAAAACCTACTTCTAGTGATATTGCCGTACTTGACGCATGGAAAAAGAAGACAGCAAAGTGTCAAAGGATTCTGTTGGAAGGTGTGAAGGATCACACAGTGTCCAGCCATCATGGTAAGGCTTCTCCATTCTTGATGTGGAAAGCTTTGACAGACTTATTCCAAAGCAAGAGTGACCAGAGGAAGTTGGTGCTCAAGGATAGACTTAGAAACATAACAATGGAGAAAGGCGACATTATGCCCAAGTACCTAACGAAGTTCATCCAATGCAGGGATGAGCTGGGAAGTGTGGGGATTACTGTTGATGACGAGGACCTGGTGAGCTTGGCTCTCCTTGGGCTTCCGAAGAGTTGTCATTCCTATCAGGACTCTGTCAATGGTTGGGAGAAATTGCCAGGATGGGAGCGACTTTTGTCGGATCTTGTGCAAGAGGAGATAAGGCAGAGTACCAGGGACAGATCTTCATCAAATAAATCTGATGAAGAGAATTGTGCTTTGGCTGCCAAAGAAAAGAAGGGGCAGAGCAAGAAAGCTTCTCAATCCGGTGCGAAAGGCAAGAAGCAGGACATGTCCAAGGTGAAGTGCTTTCACTATCACCAACATGGACATTACGCCACTAATTGTCCACAGAAGAAGAAAAATAAGCAGGCTGTTGGATCTACAGCTGGAGAGGCCTTAGCCTCACAGTTTGAGCTGGATTTTTTGTTGATCGCATGCTTGGTCTCAAGTGTGATGGGTTCAGTGTGGTTTCTTGACAGTGGTGCGTCTTTTCACATGACAGGAGATCGAGATTTGTTTAATGATCTAGATGAGAAAGATCTTGGAGTGCACATCGAGATGGGTGATGATGGTAGATACAGTGCGACTGGTATCAGTACCATTTCCTTTGAGAGGGAGTCTGGTAAACCCTTCGTATTGAAGGAAGTGATGCATGTTCCAGGATTGAAGAAGAATCTTATCTCTGTGGTGATGTTAGAAGACAAGGGATATGATTTTGTCTTTAGCGAGGGAAAGGCTTTCCTGCGCAGTAAGGCAACTGGTGAGACCCGGAGGATAGGGGTTCGAGTTAAGAACCTTTATAAATTGCAGGTAGATGGCTGCGCAGCAATGGCAAGCAAGGCAAAAGGAGTGGTGAGCCAGGATGATGGCGAGTTGTGGCACCGAAGATTGGGCCACCTTCACCATGGAGCTTTGAAGATACTACAACAGATTTTTATTGGGCTTCCTAAAGGCACTCTTGTGCAGTCAGATCAATGCAAGGGGTGTACCTTGGGAAAATTTGTGAAAGCCACCTTTCACAAGAAGGATAGTCACGCCACGACGATCCTTGAGAGAATTCACACAAACGTATGTGGACCTTTCTCGGTAGCTTCGACAGCAAAGCACAGGTACTATGTGATATTTTTTGATGATTTTTCTCGTAAGTGCTGGATCTTCTTCATGCAGAAGAAGAGCGAGACATAATCAAAGTTCTGTGAGTTCAAGGAACTGGTTGAGAAAGAATCGGGGAAGCAGGTGAAGGCTCTTAGGAGCGACAATGGTGGTGAATTCATCTCTGGTGAATTCAAGGACTTTTGCAGCGCAGAAGGAATTCGAAGAGAGCTCATAGCACCTCATAACCCACAGCAGAACGGGGTTGCTGAGCAGAAGAATAGAGCAATCATGGGTGTTGCACGAGCGATGTTGCATGATCAGGGCCTTCCCATACACTCATGGGCTGAGACATGCAATACTGCAATATATGTGCAGAACCGTTGTCCTCACAGGATACTTGGCATGAGTACACCCGAGGAGGCATTTTCTGGTAAGAGGCCTGATATTTCTCATTTGAGGATTTTTGATTCACCTATTTACATTCATGTGATGAAGGATGCCAGGAAGAAGCTGGAGTCGACTATAGAAATTGGGATATTTTTGGGTTACACTGATATGCCCCACAACTATCGTGCGTATTTTCCAGACAGTCGCAAGACTGTTGTGCAATGGGATATCAAATTTCATGAGGAGAAAGCCATGAAGTGTTCGCTTGAGAGGGAGCCACACTTACAAATAGATGAGAAGCTATTAGTTCCTAAGGATGAGTCTCAGGATGTGAATCAGCCACAAGATGAGGTTCACGGAGTGGAAGAGACCACTCAAGCAACACCAACCATCAGAGGGCGAAAGCGCACTACAGAAGTTGAGCGACTGGCTTAAGATGCAGAGAAGGTTGTAGGAGCACCTACATCATAGCACAGACAGAGACAGTCACCTGATCGGTATACTGGATACATGGCTCTTATGAGCAAGTGTATCGTGACAGAGCCATCCACTGGGGGAAGATGTGGAGGATCCCCGCATGGGTAGATGCCATGGTGGAAAGTATGATTCGATTTATCGAAACGGTGCGTGGAGATTGTCCAGAGGCGGAGGAAATGGAGTGGTGGGTCCAAATGAATCAGTGGTGGGTCAGAGATGGATCTACAAAGTGGAAAACGACGGTGACGAGTGTGGAGAAGTACAAGGCAAGATTTTTTAGAAACACAAATTGGGGGATCGATTTATGAAGATCTTTACCCTGTCCGGTATTCTTCCATATGGACGATTCTTGCTCTCTCGGCAAAGAGATGGGGTGGCACACTCATCAGAGATGGATGTGAAGGCGCATTCCTCCAGCAAGTCATTGAGGAGGAGAGGGTGCATAGAAGCGACCCGAAGGTTTAGAGATCTTCGACGGCCCAGGTCACATGTCACGGAGCTCAAGAGAGCGATGTATGGGTTGAAACAAGCACCTTGTGCTTGGTACACACGGATAGATAGTTATTTCACCGGACTTGGATTCTCCAAGAGCGAGGCGGATCCTAACCTATACGAGATTGTGGTGGAGGGTAAGTTGTTGATCATTGTACTTTATGTAGATGATTTGATTTTGACAGGTGATGAGCTGTTGATACTCTCATGCAAGGAGGATCTTGCAAAAGAGTTTGAGATGAAGGACTTGGGCCTCCTTCATTATTTCCTAGGATTGGAAATTTGGCAATGCAATGATGGACTGTTTGTTTCTCGAGGTAAGTATGCTCGGGAGATATTGGAGAAGTTCAACATGCATGGCTACAAGCCTGTTGATACTCCTCTTCTTACGAGTGGATGGAGGAGAGGATGCTACATCTCGGCGAGAGGTAGTGGATGCCACTGTTTATCGATAGTTGGTGGGGTCGCTTATGTATCTGGTCAATACACGACCCGACATATGCTATGCTATTAACTAGCTTTCACAAGCTATGGTTAAGCCTACCAAGCTCTACTGGAAGGCAGACAAGCATGTATTGAGATATCTCAAAGGCACATTGGGATATGGATCATGGTACAAACAAGAAGATGAGTTGAGGCGGCATGGCTTCACGGATCGGTATCATCATATCAGAGATTGTGTGCAGCGGAAGATCATGTTACTTTCATACATTCCCACGGAGGATCAGGATGCTGATATCTTGACGAAGGCGCTCACCAGGAGAAAATTCGAATACCACAGAGGCGGGATAGGGGTGGCAGATAATCCTTATCTTGTTGAGAGGGAGTGTTGAGATTGCAACAAGATGATGAGCTTAGTGGAAAGAAGTCGCCTTCACTAAGTGGGCCCGCAGGCTATTTTTGGCGCAAAGTCTATTTTTAGACTATGTCTATTTTTAGACATATGGATCATGTTCTATGAGTTGCAGGATGCTATTTGTGGATAGTTGGTCAAGTCGGAAAAAATAGATGGACTTCTATTTTTAGACATATTGGGCGGAATCTATTTTTATATTTCCAGTCTAAAAATAGATATGTCAAATATTATTAGCTCTTAATAATATTTAGACTCTAAACATTATCTTATTCTCTTGGAGCACTTCAGTTTGATGCCTAGAAGTGGCACATGCAGCTGACAGAAGGAATTACGCTATTCCTTAGGGTTATGTGGAGCTATTGCATGGATACTTCAGTTAGAACTCATGTGACAGAGTTTGGTGGAGTTGATTGAGGAAGTTAGTGGAGTTGTATTCAATTTAACTAATCTAAACATAGTTGAGCTATTTGTATTCAGTTTAACTAATTGATACAATTAGTGAGAGTGGTGTGAATTAATTATTAATTAATTGACTAATTATAAACTCATTAATCAACTAAAGAATGCATCAGTTAACTTCAGTGCATGGACAGTTTCAGTGGAGACCAGTGCAGAAATAGGTGAAAGAGCAGGTTAACTATCAGTTGTGACTATACAGTTACTATTTGCAACACATAGTGATTAGAGAAGCCCATGAGGATTGCGTAGTACAAGCCAAGTGGTTTATGTTATTTAATGAGCCATCCCATAGCATTGATTATGCAATAGAGGCTGGCTATCAAGTGGCAAAATATTGGAGCATGTGTTTTGCTAGATCTAGCTTGATAGTGTGTAGCAATTTGAGGTAGTTCTGAGAGCTTGTGAGGAGCTTTGTACTATGATTGTTACATGATCTCCATGAAATATATAATATACAGATAGTTGGGGTTTCCAGCTTTAAGCTTTCCCATTAAATACTGTGTTCATATGTGTGATTGTTTGTGGTTTTAATGTGTGCATGCAATTGATTTTATTTCTGCATGTGATGATCAATGGTAGAAGAGATTTTGTATTATGCATGAAGCTAAAATAGTGTGTGATTAGGAGAATCTCAGTGAATAATATATCAGATATTCAAATTTCTACATTTTTTTTATCATCATGTACTATGTTTGGTTGAATGAAGGATATGATTTCAACATCTTGGTTTAGTTTTCATCGGTACTAAGTCTGGGACTCCAAAAATATTAAATGAATATTAAAAGTGTTGGATAAATTAATTATTATTGATGTCAAATGAATTCTGGCTAAGGAAAAAAATTACATATGCTTAAATATGACCTCAAACCCTTTCCAATGAGTATTTTCATGCCTCCTAACTCCTCCTCATTGAAGAGAAATTGAATTTACAAGTTGAAATTATATATATATTTTTAATCTCTTCCATGTAAGCCTACGTAAGTACAAGTTGACCCTCTCCTAAAAAGTTGGTTCAGTGATATTAAACTAGTATAAATAAGGATTTTTTGTCCTCCATTTCAATCTGCAACTCGTGCAAGGAATAAGAAGAGAAGAAGAGATCGAGTCTAGGAAATAATTCATAAGTTATTATCTCATGAACATGGTGGAAAATTAAAGAGGAAAGAATATTTTGGTTTATGTTTTATTTGAATTTTGGCTTCTAGTTTTTTGGTGACACTCTTAATCATATTTTGGAGTTACATTTTGTGCCATTTCTAAATAAAGTTCTTAGAACATCCCTCTGGAAGAAATTGACCTATATATAGAACACAATTTGAAACTTATTTTGAGTACACCTCTGCCTATACCATGGATAGAGCTTGAACCTATGAATAGACCTCATACCTATGAAGTTTAAACCTATATTTGTGATGATTCTCAAACCTAAGGAAAAACATAACTTGAACCTATGAGAAGACCTCTGAACTGTAGAATTTTTTCCTCTCTATAAAAATTTAGAACTATGGTAATTTGAACTTGAGATGAGATAAAATTCATGCCCTTTATAGTGAATTCAGGCCTTTGTAACTCGACCCCTCCTGTGACAAAAATCAGGTATGTTTTGTGAAGCATATTAGCATAGATCTTAGGATTTTGGGTGATTTATTTGAAGCTTAATTTAATTATTGGTGAAGCGGGCTTTCGAAACCTTTTTTAGAAAACTTTGTAAAACCTTTTTGAAGAATTAATTTGACAAGTCCTTGAAACAAATTTGAAGTATTTGTTGGGGCTGTCCTTAATTGACTCTATACTAGCCTTTTGGAATAATTCTTAAAGACCTTTTGAGTAGCCCTTTTGGACACATTATTGAATATTTCTAGAGTAGCATTTAAGGAGGATTCTTCAAGACTTTTGGAGCAGACCTGAAGATGTTTTTTGACAGAACTTGGTGTCTTGTTGAAGGAATCCTTGTAGTGGACATTGAAAGAATTATCTGAAGGGTTTGGTGAGACCTTAGAGTAGACTTGGTATGAAACCTTGGAACACCTTTAGAGTATCTTTGGATTAATCTCTTGCAGCCACATTGAAGGAATGTTTTGATAATTTTTTTGAAATTTTTTAATCAATAAACAATTTGATACTTATTGAAGTATTGTACAGGTTGGAGCCTGATTTTTTGAATAGAGGATTGGAGTACTCATTCAAGGTTAAATCCGTGTGACATACTAGGTTGGAGCCTTGAAGGATTTGGATATTTTTTTATAGTTTGGAGCCTGAATTTTCGTAAAAGAGGATTGGATTCCTCACTATATTCATCAATAAAATTATTTATCTTGTTCTATTTTGAGTTATGGTTTAACTTGTGATAAAAATATTAACTAGCATAATATAACAATTGAATGAAATATGGATTCCCCCCCCCCCCCCCTCTTAGTGTTTCCAACAATTGGTATCAAATCCAACATATTCAATATTAGAATAGCAACTGGAAGAAGGAATTTTGAATCAAAATTGTTAGTAAATATGTTAAGGTTCCCCAATTTGATCGACCAAATTTTTCCTTTTCGAAGGTCAGAATGAAGTACTACTTAATGTCCCTTGGAGTCGAGGTTTGGAAATATGTCACAAGTGTATAAAAAATCCCATCTGCTCTACTAACATAATTGAACAAGAATTAATAATATGTGACAAATACGAAGGATTTGAATTATATAGCAAGTGGTTTGTCAGATTCAAAATTCACCAGGGTTATGGGTATTGAAATAGTTAAAGATATGTGGGAAAATATATTGAATATTTATGAAGGAGATTACAAGGTTAGAAAGGAAAATATTCAAACCTCGAGAAGGTAGTTTGAAATTACCAAGATGAATGATGAAGAATATATGCATTCTTACTTTCTCCGACTAGATGAGGTAGTCATCTCTCTTAAGGACTAGGTGAAAGTCAATGAAAATATGATTGTCCAAGAGATCTTAAGATCCATTCCACGTCATTTTTATGCCAAGGATTGTGAAATAGAATAACTAAATGATTTGGAATCTCTATGAATGGATGAGCTTCATGGAACCCTCACAACATATGAGATGAGGACAGGAAATTCAACTCACAAGGAAGTTGCATTCAAGGCTTCAAATTCATAAATAAAGAATAAGAAATGTGATTTTATTAGTGATGATTATGATATTGAAATGGCACATTTTTTTAGGAATTTTAAGAAAGGATTCAAACTCAAAGGTAAGTGATGATCCTTGGTATTTCAACTCCCAGGACTCTCAACTTAAATTATCAACCTAAGGTTCATAAAAACTTAAAGGTGACTATGCTATATGCACAGTAGGTCAAGCTCTACTCATGTGACCCTCATTCATTCAATCCAATCAAGGTATGCAGAGGCCACTCCTTCAGATAACTACAAACATAATTTTTTTGGAAATAAAAAATCCTACTCTAATTGCAAGTAAGTGAACATCATCCTAATTGTAGAAATGACATTGCAATTAAAGGTAAGGCTAACTGTAACTATAGAAAGGAAAAGGGTACCCTAGTTGTAGAAGTGAACCATGATAATCTACTTGAAAAAACAACAAGTAAATACTCTACTTACAAGATGTAAATTATTAGTCTATTTGAAAATTGATTTGAATTAAGAGGAAATTTAGTCTACAATGCATAACTAAAAATCCAAGAGTGTAACTAAGTCTAATCTATTTGCATCAAAGAGTTTCCATCCATTTTACTGAGCGTAAGATAGTTTTAGCTTTTGCAACAGGGTATTTACTCATTTCATAAGAGAATACTCTTTGTGATTCAAATGTGAAAATTTAATTCTTAATTCTAATTGTTGTCTTGTAATTGTAGTGGAGGAAGGATGGGTCTAGAGTGCTCCTTGGGTCTCCCCAATCATGGATTCAAAACCTCCAGGTCATTATTCAATCCCAAAATGAAAAAAAAATATCTTAGAGAAAATATAGTTGAGTTAGGCCATGCTACATGACTGCTACAAGATGCTACAGGATACCATGTTTTGCTATAGGATTGCCTTATTTTTCTACAACATTAGGTCCAAGAGATTTATGAGGGTAAGGAATGTGTTATGAAGGCAATGAAATGTGGATGAGGGTAGATGAAGGATGCGTTGGGGCATTTTTTCGAAGCTTAGCACCTCTTAAAGGCCCATGTTTTACAAAAATCCATACTCACAGTGTCCTTCATTGACCTTGAAAAGATGATCTCGGTGGTAGAATTTGAGAGTAGTATGGGGTAGGATGGTAATGAAAAATTGAATGTAGATGGAGGATCCAACCCCTACAAGTCATTGGCTATCCCTGTAGACTAACAATCAACTTATTTTCCTCTTGGTAATAACGTACATCTAATGATCAAAGTTTAGTAAAATAAATCAAAGTGGAAAGGATGAGTTGAATTTTTTTTCATCAAGAACTATTTTATCCTATAACATGCGTCAAAATAGTTTGCTAAGATATGATGTTAAATTCTAGGATGTAGAAATAGATCATGCAATATAATTACAATCCAAAGCCTAGAAAACCCCAAAGAAACATAAACTCATATTTTTGTCTTGTTGTTGTAGACTCTTCAACAAAACTTCCCATAAGAGAGGTGGTGATCCAACTTGCAACCAAAATTTTTCAAATCTAATTTCTAACTAAACAAGGAAATAAATACAACAAATTAAACATGAATAGAATTAAAATACATGAGACGGACTAAAGCCTCTGGGTTGGGCCCAAACCCAAGGGTTTCATCCCTCCTAAGATAACTCATATGTATACCAACAATGAACCTTTCATTAATATAAAATGGAGTTCAAATACATCATCTCAAAATGTAAATAACAATCTCAAGAACTTGGCCTTCAATGGCTACTCCTAGCTCCAAAATTTTGAATCCTAATCAGCACTTAGGCCTGATTATTTATACAGAAAGTGATTGGGAAGCTCCTTTGAGAGGATGAATGCTTCCCTCTAAAATATCAAAATTAATGGATCTAGTTCCCTTATATCCTCTCATGCACTTGAGCTCCTCAGTTGTTAATGTATCTTGAGCTGGAGATGAGTGATTCTAGGGATCACTTTGAGTCAAAGGAGAGTAAATGCAGGGGACAAGCCTCCTACATTCACTCTAGATGCCTCCAACATGAATTTGCATCATAAATGTACCCAAAAATCCTTCCTTGACTTCACATAAACCACATTAGGCCACGAAATATGAAAATCACCATTTAGTCTTCCTACTAAGCACATTATAGAAAAAAATGTAAATTAATGTGGAGAAAACAAAAAAATTATGGGATGTAGGATAACAATATGGGCCTCGAAATATACCTATTGATGGGACCCATCATCACCCCGCTATTGAATGTGTTTATATCCATTTGAGAAACTTACTCTTAGATATGAAGCCCATGCATGTCTCTCGTGGCCTCTCTGACATCCCAAGGCATCTTAGATGGTGTGCCTTCCCGTGAATAAAATCTTACATTTTCTTTTATGCCTACCCACTCCCTTTGTTATTCTGTCTGATGTCTTATAAACTATAGGCCCACAAAAAAAGGAGGATTTAGTTGGAGCCCTATCCATTTGTTTTTCAACCTTTGAATGATTCTTTTGTAGAGTGGGGTTCTCTCCAGGGCATTCCTTAGTCTTTCAGGGGAATGATACTCCTTGATTTTTACACTGTGAGGCAGAGCATGCCATCTCCTTTGGCAAGCCTATAAGCTCTCAATTCCCAAAAAGTACCTAAAGGTGTCCTTGAAATGGAGGACCGCTTGTTCTTGTGTTTCCATGTAACGAGCGGCCAATTGGGGATTAATGGAGATGATGTTATGGTTGCTTATGAAAACCTTGGGGCTCACTAACTCTGCTCTGATGTATAAGGGCTACCTTTCCTCTTTGGTCATCACCCTATTTAATTCCTTAACCCTTATTTAATCATGGGTTATCCAAGAGGCTATTTCCATCAGTTGCATGTCCCTCAATCTTGAGTTTGGGTCCCAAAATTTCATGTCTATGAGGATCATATTATGCATATAGAACTCAGCCAATTTGGATCTATCCTTAGTGCTTACCTTCTAGAAAAATTTAATGAAACTCCTATAATATTGGAATGTTAAGGTGCCATATTGTGCCAATTTTTTTATTTGTAATTGCATTCACTTCTCCTTGAGTAATATGGCATAAGACTTTTGTGGTTGCCTTCATTTGATGGCTTCTTGCAACTGCTCTATTAGCCTACTTTTCCTACAACTTCTCTATTATCTCTTTTCTAACTGTAGATACTCCTTCATGACTGATTCCCTCAACCTTAAGTCATTCAAATCTGTACTAATTTGTGGCACTTTGTCCTATATGAGGCCCACATCCTCTAAATTCTTGGATTTTCAAATTTGCACCCATCGGTGGGTTCTGCATCATTATTTCTCTAGCTCAAAGAAGAGGGGAATTACAAATTTGGTAGGTGTTAGCCATCAATCAATTTTGTCAGAGCAAATGATGGCTAAAAATAAGTCCCAAGATTTCAAGAGATTGTTTTCAAGAAAAGCTACTCATTCTTGAAGTCTTCTTCTGCTGCTTAAACTTAGCAAGTAGTCTTCACTATTTTTCCCTCCAAAAAATCCAACCAGAAATCTGTTGTTCCCTTCAAAATTGTTCCCTAAACAACCCCTTCTCATCATTTCATTCACTCATTTTGGTCCTTTTTACCCTCCATTTTCCTCTGAAAAAGCTCTTTATCATTTTCCCTCCCTTCCCATCAAAAAACCTTCAAAAAAAATCCCTTAAAACCATAGAAATCCTTGTGTATGGTTAAATACCCTTCCTTTCCCTCTATTAGAACTTGAAAAACCCCAAGAAAATCCATTGAAAACACAAAATCCCACTTATTTTTCCTTTTTTTAAAACACACAGGCCTTAAGCCCCTTTGGATTTTAAGCCCCGGCCCCTTCCACCGTATAACGTGGCCCTGCAACTGAGTGCCAAAAACCTTTAGCCCCTTCATCGCATCGGCCTTTTCTTGTTATAAGCCTGCTTTCTTTACAATTTCTCCCCCGATGCGATAAGCCTTTATCTCTCCACCCCTGTTCATATATTGCTACATAGGACCATGTCCCAAGCCCAACCTCGGCCCCCATCGCATCACTCCATCGGCTTTTCCTTTCCCCTTTTCTTTTCCCCTCCGCAGCGAAGTGCCAATGCGATAAGCTCCCTCCTCCTCAGCCCCTGGTCACCTTATCCCTCCATGTGACCATCACCTAACGCCTGTGCTAAAGCCGCCATCGCATCTGCAGTTCCATGAAAAACATACCTTATTCTTTATATTCTAGCCGCTCCAATAACAACACTCTGCTAAGATCTACGCCGTAGATCCATAAGACCTAATGGCTATCGCGCCGCTTCCCCTATCCTTCCTCTACCCAAATCCTACCATTCATTCACCCTGTCAAATGAATATCCACCGTTGATTCGTTAGATCTGACGAGTGTCATTTATTCCGTCACCCAACCTCCCTCCGGACCCACCTCACATATCACAAATCTCTCCCCCAATATTACGATGACACCTGGCCTCCACTTAAAAAACTCACCATGCAGTTTCTCCATCGCGCCCGATTCGCACCGTCGGATCTCATCCCCCTCATCTGACGATTGTGGTGGCATATCACATAATTTTTTCGTCCGGAGTTTAACACTCCAAAGTAGTGCGATACTGGCGGTTTTCCAAAAGACAGGTGTCGTGTAATGTATGGAATCGCGTTCAAACGCGTTTAAACCACTTACCATTTATTTGTTGTGCGATAGCTTCTCGCGGTATTTCCAAACTGCCCTTGCCCCTTTTTGCTCCAAAATTCAAATTTAAACCTCTGTAGAACCTCTTCGCCTGCATATTCACCGCTTCCAACCATGCTCATCCACTTTCACATTAGCCTCTGTAAGTAGTTTTCCAGCCCGCAGGGTTTTTATAACATGTTTCATTATTTTTGTAGGTGTTTATCACGGTCTGTTGGGGTAGAAACCTTGTCCTCGAATAGCGAAGGGACAGAGCCAAAGCCCTCTATTTTTGAAGACCAAAACACGAAGAAAAGGAGTTGCAAGGTTTCAATTTACGGTTAATCAGTGCTATATGAGCATTGCTTGTACTATTAAACCCTTAGCACATCCAAAGGAGACCCTGCACACTACAAGACAAAGAAAATCAATAAAGTAAACCAAAGGAACAGAGAGTTAAAGGATTAAAGTTTTATTCTAACAGCTTGAAGGATTATACACAGTGTCTGGGATTAAATATTAAAAATTCGAAGATTAAGGTTTTTAAACCTACTGTTAAGTAAACCAGAAAAGGGTAAAAGGTAGATGACAAAGCCCAAGATAGTCAATACAGTCAACAAATTAAGATTAAAGATTTCGAAATAAGTTTAAGGGCCCTAAAGCAAGAATCAGGGCTTAAGTAGTGTTTAAAGCCACTAGATTAGTATAAAATCAGTGAAGGAGCCTCCGAATGCCACATCAGTAAGGCAATAAAAGCCAAAAATGCCACCTACAGGTTTATTTCCTCAAAATAAGGCACCATGAATGCACAATCAAGGATATTTTTAAAGAGATAGCTCAACATTAACTGCCAACCTACCAAAAACCCTCAAAGTCAACAAAAGCAACTAAAGGTGATGAAATTTAATGTAAAATTGATTAAAATAGAGATGATCATTCGAAATCTTCTCCCTTAGGCCTCCCTAAGGTCAATACACCATTACACTATATTAATTGATAAAATGAACCCCTTTTACACTCCACCTCCTCTTTCTTCTATAAATACTTCTGTAGAAGACATTTTAGAGGTTGGTCTCTAGATATCTGTTGCATGTAAATAGCTTTTGAAGCTGTTGTAGCTCTGTTTTTAATTGAAGAAACATAAGCGAAGATGAGAAGTTTGAAGTTGTAAAGACCCACTGGACTTGAAGATTGTAACTGGTTTGAACATCAAATACAAATAGCTGATTTATGGGATCCTGGTCTATGTCAATGGTGATGTGTTTCTCACTGTAAATTGTTATTTTCTTTATGTTTCCATTCTGTCCACTTTTTTCTGATAAAGAATAGAAAACATAGATTAGGATTTACTTCTAAAGTACCCTAAATCTCAGTAATAAATCTTTATCCTTTATGTTTTCCTCTAAATGTGTTTTGAAGGTAATTCAATAGAGTATAACCAGTGAAGTGTTGGTAAGCCTATGTTTCTTGAGTACAACTTGAGATATTGTCTTTGAATGTTCTTGACAAGTTTGCTAATTAAAGATTTAGCTAGAAAAGTCTATGGTTAGCCTTGTCCTCTAGTTTCTTCTCCAACAGTTGCTTTGAAAATTTCCCTTAAGAGTATGTTGAAATCAGGCTAGTTTAAAAGTGCTTACTTGATCTTAGATTAATTTTTATGTTTATCATGACTGTTTTCCCTTTGAATATGCTGAAATAAGGCTAAGTTAAAAGTATTTACTTGATCTTAATATATTCTATGTTTTTTAAATGTTTTCTCTTGAAAGTACATCAAAAGCAGGCTAGTTTCGAAGTACTTACCTAATCTTAGATTACTTTTGTGTTTTCTCCTGAAGTGCATGCCAAAAGCAGGCTAGTTTCAAAGTAATTACCTGATCTTAGGCTGTCCTTTGTTCCCCAATCTGTTTGATTTCTCTCACTCCATTTCTTAGTGTTTCATTCCATAAAATCAACTTAAAGATATCCTTTGACATAGATGACTTGTCCCATGGACCACTCTTGAAACTTGTTGTGCAATTAAATCCTCTTATGACTCCATAGCCCAATGGATTGATGCTCCTCCTTGCCTATCTTATCAGTTGAACCATTCTTTCATTTACTTACACCTACACCCTTCATATAGACTTCTTTCATCTTCATGTTATCCTGCCCAACCAAACAAAAACAAACAACCCTTGTTCTTCATAGCTAGCCTAAAATCATACTTGAAGACTTAAAAAATAATATATTTGAAATCATACATAGAGAGATCCCCCTCTGAATCTAGGATGGCTAGGTCCTCAGATTCCAAATTGGTTTTGATGTAGTATTTGCAGCTTTTTTACTAGCCAATCTTGCAAACTACGGAGACCTAACATACTGGCGACCATACTAGGGAAATTCTGAGTAAAATCCTCAAAAAAATAACACTTAGTATTCGGTGTAGTATAAGTAGCTTTCTTCAAGCACTACTAAGCATGTTGGTGATCATGATAAGAATTTTCTGAATCGGTGGCAATCTAAGTTCTTCTTAGGATTCTAACAGACCCTTATCAAACCTTGAATAAATCTGCTAGCTAAGCCACAAGAGTAAACTCTGTTTGTCTCATCACCGTAGCTAAAGTGCTAAAACAAATTTAGGACACTCTCATAACTCACAAGAATATAAAAAACTAAAAAAACCCAAAAAAAATTCAGATTGGTATTCAAACCTTTTAGTGGTGGTGGACCATAAAACATTTTACCCTCTAAAAAGCTAAAAATTTCCACCTGGTGACTCCACAATCCTGAATAGACCTAAAGACTCCACTGGGAAACCCTTTTCTATCATAACATCATACAAACTCACCTTAGGAAACTTTGAGGATTAAGTTTTCTTGTTAAGATCAGTTAGCCTATTAAAGAATGTCATATTTGGTTGAACTTTTCTTATTATTGGGTCTAAAAAAAAAACACAGTGGCTTCTAAAAGAACTCATACTAGAGCCTATCCTAACCCAAATCCTCCTGAGATAGTTGCTAATCCAGAAAGCATACTTAGGAAGTCTCCTAAGCTTAAAACTTCAACTGTTGTTAGACCAGTCCATAGAGCTAATTCTGTTCCCGAAAACCTTGCAGCTCTACAAGATTCACAAGTTGACTTAAGAAACCCATTCATAACTAGGTCACTTGATGATATTGATTAGATAGACTTTGATCCTTCACACTCACCCCAACATAGTGGTGAGAAAACTTTTAGTAGAGAAACCACCCCACCTGATTTACATTTCATGGATAATTTTGGTTTCTCTCATCCAAGATCTGTTCAACAGTCTCTTGCTGGTCCATCCGCTTCTATTATCATACACCCAATGTTCAAACTAGCTTATTCCATGAACCCCCTCCCTTCTTACATCCTCCACCTGTAAACCCCCAATTTTTCCCACAACCTCCTATCATGGCAACATGGTTTTCCCCTCTAGTCCTTCCTTTACCTTTACTCAATCTGCCAAAGGACTATCAGTCCAAGATACCATTATATGATTCCATTGGTGCTACTACTGCTTCACAACATGTGGACTAGATGAATGACTATTTTTATAGAAATTAGATTGATGATGAAACTACCAAACTGAGATTGTTTGTACAAAGCTTAGGGGAGAAGTAAGAAATTGGTTCAAAGGCCTAACCCCTCATAGTATTAATGACCTTCAAGCTCTCCATCAATCATTTCTAAACAAATGGGAAGTTTGAAAAAACCCTCTTCAAATTCTCTCAGATTATAACAACCTCAAAAGAAACATTGGGGAAAGTGTTCAAAATTATTGCACTAGATTCAATAGTGTTTATAATGCATTACCCCCAGACTTGAAACCTCCTCAAGGCTTAGCCTTGGCCAAATTTCCTAAAGGATTTGATCCTGAAATGGCCTATCATCTAAGAGAAAGAGACCCCTTGACTTTATAAGACATGCAGAAAGGAGCTCTTGTTGTGGAAGTAAATCTGATTGAAAAAAGAGCTAGGATGAGGAATGAAAAGAAAGTATCATTTAGGGAGGAATCTGCACCTTCCACATCTAGTTAAAAAATGGAGAGAATGATGAAGGAAATGATGAAGAAAATGAGCATACTTGAGAGGGCACAATCCAAAGAGAATCAATCAACCCCCCAAAACAGAAATCAATCTCAAAATCAGAATCAGAACTTTAGGAGAAATCAACCTCAAAACAGACAAAGAGAGGATGATCAACATATCAGACCTCCTTTTCAAAAAAATTATGTGAATGAGGATGAAGAAACCAATTAAAAAATAGGCGATGACAACATGAACATGCTGGGAGTAAGCAATGAGTATTCTGATTTCCTCCATGAAAGAAAACAAGGTCTATATACACCTTATGATGACAGAAGACCACAAACTAATTATTATGAACAATACTTAGAATATGCCATCATAGGATCACCTATACAATATGACCTCAGAAGCAAAAGGAATCAAGGAACTCCCAAGAACAAAACCTCTGACAAATCTGCCAAAAACAACCCTGAAAATACACCCAAAAAGACAGTTGAAATTCACAAAACAGTGGTTGTAAATTTTGATTCAAACAAAGGGAAAAACACCCAAGCCAATGAAAAATAGAGTGTTAACCCCTGTAGCACTAGCACTTCAACTAATGCTCATGAAAAAACTATTCTAACTGTTGTAAATACTAAAAATTAGCAAGCTGATTTTACTGAACAAGGAGTGACTAACAAGGCAGAATCAAACACTTTGAAAAAGTAGATTCCCTTCAACCTAGAGAATGAAATATCCAAAATAAAAATCTCTGTCCCACTCACCGAATTAGTCACTCAAAATGTATATAGAGGTCAGATTTTGAAGGCTTTAAACATAGAAGATGATCATGACACAGTTAACTTAAATGATGATACCCTAGAGCTCATTTTTGGACCAAAAATTGAAAGAAAATTTCAAGAAGGAACTACCCCTCCATTCTACATCAGCTTAAACATCCATGATAATATTTTTCATAATGCCATGCTTGATTCAGGAGCATCACACAGCCTAATGCCCAAGGTGATTATGGAAATATTAGGCTTAGAGGTAACTAGACCCTACAAATATTTATATTCCTTTGATTCAAGTAGGGTGAGATGCCTAGGCTTAATAAAGGATCTGTGTGTTAACTTAGCGCAAATACCAACCAAGAGTTTAGTAATGGACATTGTAGTGGCTGATATACCCCCCAAATATGGCATGCTCCTTTCTAGATCATGGGGTGCTAAGTTACAAGGCACAATGCAGATGGATATTACTTATCCCACCATTATTGTTTTCAGTCAACTAAGAAGACTCTATAGGGAAACACACATGAAATATATGGTGAGTAACCAAGAAAGACCGAAGAATTCTCCTCTCTATTCCATCCGCACTGACGTTGAATCTTTCATTCTTTTTAATTATGATATTCCAAAAGAGCAAGAGCTATTCAGTGGAAAAACATCAAATGTTGTGATCACTTCACTTACAAACATAGCTACAGCCATTGATAAAGAGGAGAACAAAGAGGAAATTAAAAAAAAAATTGCTGATTCAGAAATTTACAGCAAACAGAGTAAAGGTATTGAGGTCTAGAATAGTCATAAGTATGATGCAGATCATGAGAATCAAGGAGTTAAACCTCAAAACATTGAAAATTTTGAGGAACTAAACACAAAAACACGTAATGCAGACCCTTGTATAGAACAGAAAGATGAAGAAAACAGCGAAGAAAACCATGAAATAAATCACAAATCTAAAAACAATTATCTTTGGAGCATGAATTTTGATGGGTCTTGCACTAAAAATGATGCAGGAGCAGGAATATGGATACACAACACTGAAAACAATCATGTTGAGGGGCATTCCTATAAATTAAATTTTCAATGTACAAAAAACATAGCTGAGTATGAAGCTCTCTTTTTAGGCCTACAGTTATTGAAGAAATTAGGGGCCAAAAGGATAAAAGTTCATGGAGATTCTGAGTTGATTATTAGGCAAGTGAATGGAGAATATAGTGCTAAACATCCCAGACTAAGGGCTTATAGAAATGATGCCATGGACTTGTTAAAAACATTTGATGAATTTCAACTTATCTTTGTCCCAAGAAACCAAAATGTCCTTGCCAATGGTTTAGCCTGTGCTGCTAGAACTTGTTTAACACCTTATGAAACCAAGCAATGCACCACCCAAATCAAATTTAGACCAACTGTCCCAGATAATGAAAAATATTGGCAAGTTTTTTATGGAGATAAACAAATAGAAGACTTCCTACAATCCAAAAATTAATTTGAAACAACACACTCAGATTCAGATTTTGATAAATATTGTCCTGCTGAAGAAAACCCACTTACTAAAGAAGAAAAGTCTTCTGAGATTGCAGAAGTAAATCTGTTAACAAATGAATTCCAACATATAACAGAAAATAGCACATATTTGGAAAACAAAGACCTGGAAGTGCTGCAATCTAAAGACCAAAGCTTTCCAAAAGGGCTAGTCCTCTTAGAAGAACTATTTGATTTGAATGATGTGGCTAAGAAGCAAAAAATGGAACCCATAGAATCTGAAGTGGAAGAATGCAACATAGGTAGTAAGGAAAAGCCCAAAATAATCAAATTGTCTAAAACACTGCTAGCTCATATTAAACTGAAATACATTGAGCTTTTTAAAGAATTTTTTGATGCATTTGCATGGAGTTATGAAGATATGAAATCATATGATACAAAAATAATTCAGCATAAGATACCCCTCAGAGAAAACCAGAAACCTTTTAAACAAAAATTGCGTAGAATCAACCCTATTCAATTACCCTTGGTAGAAAAAGAAATTAGAAAAATGTATGATGCTGGAATTATAGTCCCTGTTAGATACTCAGAGTGGGTGTCTAATCTTGTATCAGTTAGGAAGAAAACATGAGATAAGGCTTTGCATTGATTTTAGAAACTTGAAGAAAGCCTCATTAAAGGACAATTATCCCCTACCCAAGATGGATCATATTCTACAAAGGGTAGTTGGTTCTAGAAGAATTTATTTGCTAGATGGCTTCTCAGGTTACAATCAAATATTGGTACATCCTGATGATCAACTTAAAACAGCGTTTACTACACCTTGGGGTACTTTCATGTATTTGAAAATGCCTTTTGGTTTGATGAATGTTGGTGCCACATTTCAGAGAGCCATGGACATTGCATTTTCAGAAGAAATAGGTTACTTCATTGTGATTTATCTTGATGATATAACTGTTTATTCTAGAACATATGAAGAACACCTTATTCACTTGAGAAAAGTCTTTGAAAAGTGCAGAAAATTTGGACTATCCTTGAATCCAAAGAAAACATTGCTTGGTCTATCATATCAGAAGAAGGAATAAGGATAGACCTAAAGAGGATTGATGGCATATTACAAATCAGCCATCTCAGAAACATCAAGGAACTTCAATCTTTCATTGGAAATATTAATTTCTTGAGAAGGTTCATACCCAATCTAGCTGAACTCCTTAGAAACATAACAAACATGCTTAAAAAGGAAGAAGGAGTTAAATGGACCTTAGAAGCAAAGAAGTCATTTGAACTGGTAAAACAAGCACTCACCAAAACATCAGTTCTTATCAGTCCTGATTTTTCAAAATATTTCTTCATTTTTTCATTTGCATCAGAACACAGTCGTTGTTGTCCTATTATAGAAGAATTTGAATGGACAAGAGCAGCCCATTGCATTTTTCAGCAAGGCATTAAGAGATGCACCTCTGAAGTACAACATAATAGAAAAACAAGCCTTTTCCCTGGTCAAAGCCTTAAAAGACTTCAAAGTTTACATTTTACATTCCCACATCATAGCATTTGTGCCTCATTCAGTGGTGAAAGACATATTGACTCAAGATCCAGATAGAAAAAGAGGAAAGTGGATCGCTGTAATTTTAGAGTATGACTTAGAAATCAAACCCACTAAACTCATAAAGGATCAAGGACTAGCAAAATTGATGGCTGAATATAACTTCCAAGCTCTTGATATAAACATGTTTAATGCATTAGATGAACATGTTTAATTCATCTTGGTATGTTGACATTTTGAATTTTTTGCTCAATCTTAATGTTCCTCCTAGTTTGTCTAAAACAAAGGCAAGATTTTTAAAATTGAAAGCTGTAAATTACTGCATTTTGAATAAATGTTTATATTGGAAAAATTCTAGTGGATTGTTGCTTAAATTTTTGCCTCAGAATGATGTAGATAAGATCAAGCATGAGTTTCATGAAGGAGAATGTCGAGGCCACCTCTATTGGAAGTCAAATACTAAAAAAATCCTTAGAGTTGGTTACTATTGGCCCACTCTCTTTCAAGATGTCCATAAAATGATTATTGACTGTCATAAATGCCAAATCTTTGAAGGAAAAAGAAAACTGTTTCCCTTACCTCTGCAACCAATCACTATTGAAGCTCCTTTTAAGCAGTGGGGTCTAGACTTCATTGGGGAAATCCATCCTCCCTCATCTGCCCAACATAGATGGATCCTCACAGTAACAGACTATTTTACCAAGTGGATAGAAGCCATCCCCTCTAGGAATTCCATAGACTCAGTCATCATCTCATTCCTCGAAAATCATATACTGTCTAGATTTGGTTGTCCTAGAAAAGTCATAACTGACAATGCTACTGCATTTGGGTCTAAGAAGATGGTAGAGTTCTGTCATAAATATCAGATCATATTGGGTCATTCTACAACTTATTACCCTCAAGGTAATGGGATTGCAGAATCATCAAATAAATGTCTGGTAAACATTATCAAGAAGTTGCTGGAAGATAACAAGAAATCATGGCACAATAAGCTAGTACATGCTTTATGGGCAGATAAGTTGACAGTGAAAAAGTCAATTGGAATGTCTCCCTACCAACGAGTTTATGGAACTGATGCAGTGTTCCCAACTAGTTTAGGGGTGCCAGTCATGAAGTTGATCCAGGGAGTACAGTCTGAAGATGATGATGTAACAAGAAGGATAAACCAGACAATACATCTTCAACAAACCAGAGAGGAAGTATACATCAGAGCACAACAATTACAAGAAAACATCAAGAAACTGTTTGACAGAATGGCCAAGGCAAGTGATTTCAAGATTGGTGATAAAGTTCTGAAATGGTATTCAAGAAGAGAAGATAAGGGAAAACATGGAAAATTTGATAACTTATGGCAAGGCCCTTATATTAGCTAATTTGCTATTGGAAACAATGCATTTTTTTTGCAATAATTGGATGGAGCTGAATACTTTGGAGGTCCTATTAATGGCAGGGTTCTCAAACATTATTACAGTTAACTAACATTTTACGTTCAAGGCTTTTTATTCATTGTATATAACACTGTTTTTCAATTTCAAGAAAGAAAAATACAAAAACAATAAAAGAGAAAAATAGGGCAGAAATAAAAAACAAGAAAGGTACAGCTCCATACCAAAAAGAGAAGAAATATGAAAGTGTGCAAGCTTAAATGCCACTCCTTAGCAAAACTCTCCTATTTTAGTCATACAGCTCAATCATGACTAAGATAGATTTAAATTTTTTGCTGATAGATTAGTGAAAAAATATTTTCCAAACTGTTCAATCTTGGCTTATCAGTAGAATGCATTAGGATAGAAAAAAAATGGTTCAAACAAGTTAAAAATCTGAACCATAAGATTGTTAAAAAATTGGTTCTAATATGCTCAAAATTTGAACCAAAGGAAAAGAAAAAAAGAGCTCTAAAAAGGATCAAACCAGGGTTGCAAAAAGAACAAAGGATGCCTTTTGATTTTCTGATCTGAAGCCTTCTCAAGTTTTTTTAAAATTTTTGAAAATAAAGTCTATGTGCAGTTTGTACATATAACCATAGACATTATAGAAAATCAGACTGCTTAAACCTGGTTTGGTTGTGTTTTCAATTTTTGTTTTAGAAGATAGAGAATAAAATTTTCCAAACAGTCTAATCCTAGTAGATAGTAGCTTAGGTAGAGAATTTATGAGTTCAACAATCTAATCTGAACTCATGGAAGAAATAAGAGTAGACTTAGATTAGTTTTTCCTATATTCAAAAAGAATAAAATGTTGATTTTGAAGGTCTGCAAGTCCAAATGCACCTGCTGTAGAAAAAATGTTAGGAAGTTGTTTGGGAAATAACTCTATTTGATATAAATATTGATCATCTTTCAAAGCTGCATGATCAAAGAAGAAGAGGTTGTCAATGGATAAAGGCACAGGTCTACATCCCAGAGATCAGATTCTGAAGATTCTTGACACCTCCAAGGAGCTGCCACCCCAAGTGGAGCCACTGTTAGCCATCAGTAAAAAATTTCAGAGCATGATGGCTAAAAATAAGTCCTAAGATTTCAAGAGATTGTTTTCATGAAAAAATGCTCATTCTTGAAGTCTTCCTATGCTGCTTAAACTTAGGAAGTAGTCTTCATTGTTGTTCCCTCCAAAAAATCCAACCAGAAATCTGTTGTTCCCTTCAAAATTGTTCCTTAAATAACCCCTTCTCATCATTTCATTCACTCATTTTGGTCCTTTTTACCCTCCAATTTCCTCTGAAAAATATCCTTTTCTCTTTATCATTTTCCCTCCCTTCCCCTCAAAAAACCTTTAAAAAAAAATCCCTTCAAACCATAGAACTCCTTGTTTATGGTTAAAGACCCTTCCTTTCCCTCTATCGGAAATGGAAAAACCTCAAGAAAATCCATTGAAAACATAAAAACCCACTTATTTTTCCTTTTGTTAAAACACACAAGCCTTAAGCCCCTTTGGTTTTTAAGCCTCGACTCCTTCCACCATATAACCTGGCCCTGCAACCGGGTGCCAAAAACCTTTAGCCCCTTCATCGCATCGGCCTTTTCTTGTTATAAACCCGCCTTCTTTACAATTTCTCCCCCGATGCGATAAGCCCTTATCTCTCTGCCCCTGGTCATATATTGCCACATAGGGTAATTTCCCAAGCCTAACCTTGGCCCCCATCGCATCGCTCCATTGGCTTTTCCTTTCCCCTTTTATTTTCCCCTCCGCAGCAAAGTTCTGATGCATTAAGCTCCCCCCTCCTCAGCCCCTGGTCACCTTATCCCTCCACGTGACCATCACCTAGCGCCTATGCTAAAGCCCCCATCTCATCGGCAGTTCCATGAAAAACATGCCTTGTTCTTTGTATTTTGGATGCTCCGATAACAACACCCCACTAAGATCTACATCGTAGATCCATAAGACCTAATGGCTATCGCGCCTCTTCCCCTATCCTTCCTCCACCCAAATCCTGCCATTCATTAACCCTGGCAAATGAATCTCCACCGTTGATTCATTAGATCCAACGGGTGTCATTTATAATTTTATTCCGTCACTCAACCTCCCTCCGGACCCACCTCACACATCACAAATCGCTCCCCCAATCTTACGATGACACCTGACCTCCACTTAAACAACTCACTGCGTAGTTTCTCCATCGCGCCCGATTCGCACTATCGGATCTCATCCGACGGTTGTGGTGGCATATCGCATAATTTTTGCGCCCGGAGTTTAACACTCCAAAGTAGTGCGATACCGGTGGTTTTCCAAAAGACAGGTGTCATGTAGTGTATGGGTTCACGTTCAAACGCGTTTAAACCACTTACCATTTATTTGTCACACGATAACTGCTCGTGGTATTTCCAAACTACCCTTGCCCATTTTTGCTCCAAAATTCAAATTTAAACCTGTTTTTGCAGGTTTTTCCCGTGGAGCCTCTTCACCTGCATATTCACCGCTTCCACCCATGCTCATCTGCTTTCATATCAGCCTCTCTAAGCAGTTTTCTGGCCTGCAGGGTTTTTATAACATGTTTCGTTATTTTTGTAGGTGTTTATCACAGTCTGTCGGGGCAGAAACCTTGTCCTTGAATAGCGAAGGGACAGATCCAAAGCCCTCTATGTTTGAATACCAAAACACGAAGAAAAGGAGTTGCAAGGTTTCATTTTACAGTTAATCAATGCTATATGAGCACTGTTTGTACTATTAAACCCTCAGCGCATCCAAAGGAGACCCACACACTACAAGACAAAGAAAATCAGTAAAGTAAACCAAAGGAACAGAGAGTTAAAGGATTAAAGTTTTAATCTAACAGCTTGAAGGATTATACACAGTGTCTGGGATTAAATATTAAAAAGCCGAAGATTAAGGTTTTTAAACCTACTGTTAAGTAAACTGTAAAAGGGTAAAAGGTAGATGAAAAAGCCTAAGATAGTCAATATAGTCAGCAGACAACATTAAAGATTCTGAAATAAGTTTAAGGGCCCTGAAGCAAGAATCAGGGCTTAAGCAGTGTTTAAAGCCACCAGATTAGCATAAAATTAGTGAAGGAGCCTTCAAATTCCACATCAGTAAGGCAATAAAAGCCAAAACTGCCACCTAGAGGTTTATTTCCTCAAAATAAGGCACCATGAATGCACAGTGAGGGATATTTTTAAAGAGATAGCTCAACATTAACTGCCAACCTACCAAAAACCCTCAAAGTCAACAAAAGCAACTAAAGGCGATGAAATTTAATGTAAAATTGATTAAAACAGAGATGACCATTCGAAATCTTCTCCCTTAGGCCTCCCTAAGGTCAATACACTATTACTTTGTATTAATTGAACAAATGGACCCCTCTTAGACTCCACCTCCTCTTTCTTCTATAAATACTTCTGTAGAAGACATTTTAGAGGTTGGTCTCTAGATATCTGTTGCATGTAAATAGCTTTTGAAGCTGCTATAGCTATGTTTGTAATTGAAGACACATAAGCCGAGATGAGAATTTTGAAGCTGTAAAGACCCACTGGACTTGAAGATTGTAACTGGTTTGAACATCAAATACAAATAGCTGATTTATGGGATCCTGGTCTATGTCATTGGGGATGTGTTTCTCACTGTAAATTGTTATTTTCTTTATGTTTCCATTCTGTCCACTTTTCTCTGATAAGGAACAACAAACATAGATTAGGATTTACTTCTAAAGTACCCTAAATCTCACTGATAAATCTTTATCCTTTATGCTTTCTTTTAAATGTGTTTTGAAGGTAATTCAATAGAGTATAACCAGTGAAGTGTTGGTAAGCCTATGTTTCTTGAGTACAACTTGAGATATTGTCTTTGAATGTTCTTGACAAGTTTTCTAATTAAAGATTTATCTAGAGAAGTCTATGGTTAGCCTTGTCCTCTAGTTTCTTCTCCAACAGTTGCTTTAAAAAGTTCCCTTAAGAGTATGTTGAAAGCAGGCTAGTTTAAAAGTAGTTACTTGATCTTAGACTACTTTTTATGTTTATCATGAATGTTTTCCCTTTGAATATGCTGAAATCAGGCTAAGTTAAAAGTCTTTACTTGATCTTAAGCTATTCTATGTTTTTTAAATGTTCTCTCTTGAAAGTACATCAAAAGCAGGCTAGTTTCGAAGTACTTACCTAATCTTAGATTACTTTTGTGTTTTCTCATGAAGTGCATGCCAAAAGAAGGCTTGTTTCAAAGTACTTACCTGATCTTAGGCTATCCTTTTTTCCCCCATCTGTTTGATTTCTCTCACTCCATTTCTTAGTGTTTCATTCAATAAAATCAACTTAAAGAGATCCTTTGACATAGATGATTTGCCCCATGGACCACTCTTGAAACTTGTTGTGCAATTAAATCCTCTTATGACTCCATAGCCCAATGGATTGATGCTCCCCCTTGCCTATCTTATCAACTGAACCATTCCTTCATTGACTTACACCTACACCCTTCATATAGACTTCCTTCATCTTCATGTTATCCTGCCCAACCAAACAAAAACAAACAACCCTTGTTCTTCATAACTAGCCTAAAATCATACTTGAAGCCTTAAAAGATCATATATTTGAACTCATACATAGAGAGATCCCTCTCTGAATCTACGATGGCTAGGTCCTCAGATTCCAAAGTGGTTTTGATGTAGGCTCTACAGCATTTGTACTTGCCAATCTTGCAAACTACGGAGACCTAACAATAGGTATAATTCTCCCTCCTTCAATAAATTGTCAGGCTCTTGGATTCCTTGGGGACCTACTTCTTCCCCTTGTGATGTGTCTTTCCTTTTTTATAGAACTTTCTTTTGATCATGTAGGAAATCCACTCCTTTATGTAGCAGCCCTGTCGTTTCCTATAGCATATCTGTTTTCTCCTAGAGCACCTATGTTTTATTACGTGGCACCTATTCCTTCTCCTGTAGCAGTGTATTTTGTGATTTGAGTTTCTTATATGTGACTTCTCTAGTGGTGGGCCTCCTTATGGGTGGAAAAGGTTGTTTACCTTTTGATTTAGGGGAGGTGACCTCCTGAATCTTCCCTTCACGAGGTCCCAATTCTTCTTCTTGGTTGGATAACTCATCAATTTTGATTGGGACTGTTGAAGGAGGTTGAGGCTTCTTAAAGTACAAGGGAATCCAAGATCGCTATAGATGGGTTGGCTTAATAGGTCAACAAGATTGGAAGTGTTGTAGAAGTTAATGAATTGAGAGTGAATGTGAGTAAGAACAAAAAAATTTAAAAAAAAAGTTTTTCATCTTGTAAAAATTAATTTTAACATAATTATATTAATCATTAAATATTGTAAATAAAAATAACTTATTTCTATTATTACAATTATTTTTATATTTGATGAGATATTTATTAATTTTATTTTTTTTGTGAATTCCGTAGGACCTGAATTTTCTATTAGATTAAGCAAGTTGTTGAATATATACAACCAAAATATGCGCCTCAACCTGCCCGACGGAAACCAGGTCTGTTGGCCATCTTAGAAAGTTAAAAGCTAACCAAAATTGGTATTGTTTCAATCTCTCAGTAGCGGCATGTACTACTCGGCTATGACCATAATATTTACATATGAAACTACAATGATAAGTTCGATTGACAAAAAACATACAAAAAAACTAGAAAACCAGACAGTGCCTATCCATCCGAAGAATCCACTGGGGCTAGGTCTTTCACTGAGGATCCAGGCGTCTCCACCCACTACATCGTGCGCAACTGGTCCTCGATTTTTCCAATTCTGGCATTCTGCTGCATCTGGGTTTTTGTCATGGAGCTCATGTCCTGCTTTATGTGATGAAGGTCAAAGAGAATGGAAGTATGAACTTCCTGGTCCTTCATACTCATCAGTGCTTTAGCAAGAACACACTTAAACTTCCAATACATTTTAACAGATTGCTGGAAAAGAGAGATCCTGCCTCAAGTACTACTAGGGTCAGTGAGAAAATCCATCATATCTTCCTGCTGTTGAGCGTCAACCTCATCAACAGAATTCTGCTTTTCCCAACTCTGTATCCTTTGTTGAATATGCAGAGGAGTATTAATCGTATATGTGTTGGCCAGCCTGTCTATAACCTGCTCATTAGTTTTCCGGCCTCTCTTGCTAGGCCTCACAAAGACATTGGAAGGAGCATTCGGCGCTTTCTGCTTGCGTCCAAAAGTTCTGGATTTTGTCATGGCAAAACCAAAGAAGCCTGCTAAATATAACGAGAGAAACAGAGGATATTGGTGAGGATGGAAAACAAAATCATACGCAACAGTGGGGGTGGTCAGCTGCATGCTAGCAGATCGCATTGATCCAACCCATTGAAAGTAAAAGGCAAAGAGCTCGGCGAAAACCATATAACAAGGCAGAAGTGATATAAAACCAGTGTGCCTGCCCAACATATAAGAACAATTGGCATGCGTCTGTCGAGGCATATATAAACCCGCAGGACCAATAAAACTGAAAACAAACTCCTTGCAATGCACATGCAGACAAGTATAATGAATAGCGAAGAGAGGGGTGTGAGGCCAAAAACAGAGACGACTCTGAAAGCAATGCATGCTTGAGATAAACCTCCTAGAACAATCACCAAAGTGCAGGCAGCAATATGATGAAACAGGACAACTGAATCCAACATAAAACGCCTGAAGAACCCGAAGCATGAGCCAAAGATAGGGAGGGGACTCCTAAAACAAGGTTCTACCTTCAAATCAACATGCAACTTGCATACAGGCATAAGGATACCCGAACCCTTTTCATTGGAGAGTTGCAGAGCGAATGGTAAAGAAGAACGAATGTTCAGTTGAAAGAAGAGAGACATAACATACCAAAACCTGGTTTTATTGCGGTATCCAACTCCGAACACAACTGCGAGCACCACCAACCCTGATCTAAATGGAGGTAATACAAAATGGAGAAAAGCAAGACAACATAAACCCTGAGAGAGAAATACCGTGCAGGAGCGTCGCATCAACAAATGAGGGCATCATTACCAAAGATTGGGTTCGCATGCGAAGAGGCAGTGCCTTAAGTGGGAGACTGACGGCCAGCTCAGGATCTTAAATGCAGCTGACAGCCAGATCAGTGATGCGCTCTCTATGATCAAGGTGGCACCCCGATCGGGGGTGATCTTGAATGTCTCTGGCAACAATAAGTTGCAAAGAGTGAAATTCAATATTCCATGACCTTGCAGAAGGTGTGATGTCAATTTGTCTGTCAAGATTTTGACATCCCCAGTTTGCTAGATAATCCGCCGCTTCATTACATTCTTGCCGAATATGAGAGGGAATAATGTAAGCCAATTGATTAACCAAGGTCCCAATATCTTGAAGTAAAGTTGCAGTGCGCCAACTTTTACTAATTTTAGCCCAGTGAGTACCGTGTTGCAATTTAGTCAAAGCAGCAATGACCATAGCAGAGTCTCCCTCAACAATTAGACGCTAGAAATTTTCCCGTTTGGCTATAATTAACCCCTGTTGAAGAGAAGTCAGTTCCGCCTCATTATTTGTTGCATAGCCAAGGTCCATCGCATAGAATCGGCAGACTGTACCGTGGGAGTTTCTGAAAACACCTTCCAGGCCTGCTTGTCCTGGATTGCCTTTAGAGGCACCATCAAAATTCAGTTTGATAAAGCCTAGATGAGGTAGCTGCGAGGATTGTTGGAGATTTCGCATTGGAACTCTGAATTTCCAGAGATTTGGAGATAGCATTTGAGAATTGAGATTTAAAGTTTGCAAAATTTGTGCTTCAACCCCATCTGCTTGCCAATCATTAATTTTTATTTATATATATAATTTAAATTCATAACATTATTAATAACTATTCATTTTTTTTAATATAAACATTACTGAAAATATTAGTCATTTCATATATATATATATATACAAAAGAGACTCTACTCATTTCCTATATATATTTTATAATATATCTTAATTATAGGAAATTAAATTAAATGTGTTAAGGTTTATGTAATATATTTTAATTATAAAAATATATATTAAGTTTGCCAGTGCTCAGAAGTCCAGAACGTTTTACTAATTTTTAATATATGATACATTTTTAAATGTTTTTAAATAAATTAAGTTATCACGAAATATAAGTTTATTATATCAACTTGATGAAATTGATGAGGTCATAACATTTTGAACACGTAAATGTAATTTATATTTTTATATTTACATGCGCAGATTTTTAAAGTTTTTAATTATATCACACGCAAAAAATGAACATTCTAGGTTTGGACAAAGATTTTTAAGCGAATGCCACACATCAAGGAGACAGAGGCGGCTGGTTTCAAGTAGTGAGCTCGTGGGATATTTTGATAGAAACAAATACGCTTTGCGGTGGGTTCAGCCTTCGATGTAATGGCTAATAATATATTTCCATGTACAACGGAGGTTTTTTAAAAAGGAATATTGTTATTTTAGAGATATGATTTTAAAATTTTATAAATAAGATTTATATAAGAGTTAGTATTTTTTGTTTAGTTTAATTAAAAAATAATAATCAAGATAAAGATGTCAGAATAATAATAAAAAAATCTAATAAAATAGTGCATGGTTGAATATCATCTCTAAAAATTAAGAAATAGGATTAATTAATATTGTTTATAATATATATATATATATATATATATAAATAAATAAAGATGTCAGAATAATAATAAAAAAATCTAATAAAATAGTGCATTGTTGAATATCATCTCTAAAAATTAAGAAATAGGATTAATTTATATATATATATATATATATAATTGTTTATAATTAAATCTATTAAAATATGTTTTTAATATAATAATAAGTCATTTTAAATTGAAAATACAGAGAAAAAATTATAATTCATGAAAATGGAAATAATAAAAAAAATAAAAAATAAAAAAGTTAAATAAATAAAAAATAAAACAAAATATAAGAAATTTGTAATTAATAGAAGTAGAAGTTACTAAACACTAAGACTTCAACTAACCACCTTACAAATAAATAAATTTAAATAATAATAAAAAATAGAAAAAATTTAATTCTCAATGTTAAAATATGGATAAGATTCATAAATTTTGTATCAAAAAAAACCAATACACAATCAAAAGCATGCTTGAATTTATATATCATATAATAATATAAAATTTATTATAAAATTTACCCCCATGTTTTTCAAATATTTTTTAATAATAATATGTTATTTCTTTATAAAATATAATGTATATAATTAAGTTAGGATAATAATTACTATCTAAAGGAATGAATGATATTGATGGTTTTTTTTTTTAATTATAGCAAATAATTACATTAAACTGAATTTTATGTTTTTAAAAGTTAAGAATTTCAAAAAGTTTTGGAATTATGTGGTCCAGCTTTGCTATAGGTTTGAAGGTATGATAAAAGCATTTTTCAAAGGTTGTAGATATTGTTGTATACTAGGGTGCTATATATTTTATTTTAAAAATCAGCGTGGTAATAAAAATTATAAAAAAATATAAATATGTATTTTATAATTATGGTTTTTATATAAAAGATAAAAAATAAGTAAAAATTGAAAAAAAAAATTATTTTAATTTTTTATAATAAGATGTATATGTAATTTTATTTTTAAAGTCTATTTTAAAATAATGTCAAAATAGGAGATAGTAATAAGAATTAGGAAAAATGAAAATTGTCCTATTAATATAGAGCTTTCAAATCACTATGATCATTATATTGAAAATAAACATTCAAACGAGTTTCCCGATAGAAGTATAGCAAAAATTGAATTTCAAAGAATGTGTACACATTCTAAAACATATAGACATTCTAGAATGCACAAGTGTTCCCTTTGCAACAAACAAACATGTCATGCTTTTAAAAAATCTATTTGAAAGTATCCTTCATCATTTTAAAAAATATACTTTAAATTACCCTTCATCCTTTTCAAAAAGAAAATATTTCGCACTAGAAGCTTCTAGGCCTAAGCACTTGGTTTCCTCCCTAACCTTGGTCAAGGTCTCCAAACCCATCCCTTTTGTGTAAGGCCTTATAATGGTTCCCCAAGCCTAGTTGCAAGCCAAAGAAGTGAGTAAGAGTGAATGATAATTTTCCTATCTTCCCTCAATTTAATGTTTATGACCCTTCATGTAATAGCTAAACCACCCAACTGCTAGGAATTTATGAGAGAGATATGGGAGGAGGTATCAAACTTCCCGAGCATGGGCTGCACACTATGTGGTAGTATTGGTTGACTCCATAGCCTAAGCAGGGGCCTCGAAGCTCTTATGCATGAATGAGGAAATGGTGGGGAAAGAAGGAGAATTACCATTCTCGATAGAAGAGATTGAGTGGTTGTGAATGTGAAGCCATGTGAACCTACAGTGAATCCATTGACATGTGAACCCATTGTGAGCATGCGACAATGGACCTATGTTTGGAAGTTGGACCACAACGTCCATGATTGAATCGTGATTAGCTAATGAAACTAGTGAGGAGACCCTCAGGTTGATTTGGGTAGACTGAAAGCAATTCTGGTTATATGGTTGTACTGTGCATGAGAGATCATTGAAGGACCATAGGAAGTAGTAAAGGGACCCCCTTATGTGTTGTTCAAGACCTTGTTATAACATCATTTCTCACCTTCACATGATTCATGATTGCTTTGATGGTTTTGGGCACCCATTCCTACAGACTTGGACAAATTCACTAAAAAACAGTGTAAAAATCCCCATACGCGACTATGCCCATACTTTTCCGCGTGTATACGTGAGTCTAGCTAGACTTTTCTGCGTATGCCATTAAAATGATTAAAAAAGATATAATTATTCCCTATTTTCGGGTTGGGTTGATGGTTACTCAGGTAGTTCAACCACCCCAGCACGTGGCCAACTGTTTCCAACTGTTGAAACTACTTGGAGGGAGTATAAAAACCCCTCATGTGTATGGCCTAAGGGAGAGAGAGAATTATTGATATTATACTCTGTTGGTATTCCCTATCCAAGTCCGATTCCCCGTGCCTCCTGCACTTTCCCAGTTCATTATAGGAAACCCTTGTTTCCTTGAGATGCTCATATCCCTATATGTCATCTCGTATGCACCAGTTTGGAAGGAGTCTTAGCGAGGCAAGGGCTGGACGGATCCAGACGACGGTCTGCTCGAAGGTCGTGGAAGGATCAGGTGATCTCTCCACTCGTTACTTTTGTACATGCTATTTATAATACATAAGTACCATGCTGTTCCCGAAATAAACGTGTTAGTGTATGCTTATATGTATGAGAATATTTGTTATACAAGCATTCATTATGATTTATTTAATGTTTTATATGAATCTCACTGACAATTAGAGTAGATATATGTTGTACAACCAGTCCTTTGTGCTTGTTTCTTCTTGTCTTTCAGGTTAAGAAGGAAGGACGGTTGCTAGGGGTTAGAACCCTGCGGGATCTTTTTCAACCGTAGGACCTACGGGTAACTTTCTCATTCTACTCTATTTAGCTTTTCTGAACGTGCATGGTTGTGTGAGTCTCTGTTAAGTAGCATGCCCCTGCTCTGTGGAGGTTGTAACCCAATGAACCTCTAGGGTGATAATTCCCCGAAACAGAACTGGCGACTCCACTGGGGATCACATTCTTGTGATTCTCCTGTTGGGTGGTTTCAGCTGTTTAGTAGGATCCCAGCAGTTTTAACTTTCATTTGCAGTCCAGTTTACTTTCTTGCAGTCAGTCTGAAGTCCTGGTGTCTTTTCCAGGCTTGTTCTTTTTGTTTTTTCATTATTTACCTTTGCATACGCTCTTTTTTCTGCACACAGTCGCGTATACACGCATGTTTGTCTAAAGGAACCCGCATATACGTGAGTTTCCCTTAGCACAGACGCGTATGCACGCTGGTTGCATAACTGCGAAGTAGCGTATACCTAGGCAGATTTTGAATTTTTAAGTTTCTTGACTTTTTGGTCCTTTCTGGCTGTGGAGACCTATTCCTACAGTGTCTCTGTACTCACTGGAGTGTGAAGGAAGTGGTTTCATGTCTTTTCTCTCTTTCGTTTGATTGAAAACTAGTCTTTTTGGCAAAGTGTTGTTTCTGGTGCTGGCACTTCTGGATTGAGTTCCAAGATCGCTTTCTGAGCATTCTTGGCTGTTCTGCTTTATCAGAACAGAGAGCTTCTGCTCACTGACTCGCTCCTATCTTTGTGTTGTGCTTCGCATTGCGATTTTTGCTTCTTTTTTTATTTGTTTTCTTGAGTTCCATAGGCTAGGTTTTGTTGCAACTTTTGAAGAGCTTTTCTTGCTTCTTTGGAGTCTTTGTTTGCAACGAGTTTGCACTATTTATCTAGGCTGAGTGGCTGAAGTTTCTGGTCTTGTGTTGCTCTTATTGGTCTTGCTACGAGTTAGCCTTATAAGGTTTGGGAGCATTGTTGAAGTTTGTGCTTGGAATTCGGTCTTGTTTGGTCTGGATTTTGATAGTTGTGCTTGGTATTTTCGAGCTCTTTCTTTATAAAACAAAAAAAGCTCAAAAAACATTTGCTTTGCTTTTTGTTTTTGCATTTCAAAGGCTTAAAAAACATTTTCACTTGTTATTTGCTTTTGTTATTGCATTTTCATTTTCGTTTGCTATAACTTTTGAAGCTTTAGTGAGGTTTCTTGCTTTTAGTTTTTGGCTTAATTTTGAGGAGGAGTTGTCATTTGATTTCTTCTTCTTGTTTTTAAGTGTTCTTGGTGTCCTCATTTTAAGAGTTCTTGATTTCGAGAACTAGTTTTTTGGGCAACCAAAGAAGAGTTAAAACTGAAGGATTTTGTGGGGATTTCACTCTGCTTTAAGAGATTTGCATCTTAGGATTTACATGCTTGTAGTGATTTGCATTAGGTGCATTTAATCATTTAGTCAATTTCTTAGTTTTTGTGAGTGTGAGTTTGCTTTTTGAAAAGAAAAAATACAATTTTTAGTCTCGTAGAACCTGTATAGAGATTGCTCTTCATCGAAAGACAAAGAACTGCATTTGCATGTAGTTAAGTTTTTATTAATTTCTTTTGCGTCAAAAACACCATACGTTTCATCTCCATATCCTTGTGACTTAATATAACAGCCCTTAAAATAAGCGATTTAACCTAAAATCAACTAGCAAGTTTTTCTAAGTATCAATCACCAACTAGCTAGGTTGTAGGGCCTTGGAATAGGTGAGTGGAGAGTTAACTCTCCAAGGCCGCTCAAACAAACACAGAAGTTGATTAATTGAGCGAAATCCAACTCCGTGAGGTGGGCTGGGAAAGCTCTCATCCGAGAGTCAAGCGCGAGGGGAAGTGAAGGCTGAGAAGAGGGATACCCCCCCTCCGATTAGCCGAATCTGACCTCAAGACCGTTCCGCCCAGCTTCTGATACGGATTGGTGTCCATAGTTGCCTCTCCTAGGTTCCACACAGGTGACTGCGGGGGGGAATACCCGTGGTACCTGAGGTAGACGTCGCATCACTTTCAGCAGTACTTCTGGGGGGTGCCCTTGCGAAGCTTGGGTGCTTGAGCCGGCAAAGGCTGTCGTTAGGAGGTCGGCGTAACTGTTTCTGATACCTTCGCTAGTTGTTATGGGCCCTAATCATCCCAGACTGCTTTCGGGAGGTCCTATACTTCGCTTTCCTGTATTTTGGTGTCCGGTCCTCATCACCCGGAGCGGAAATACTTGGAGGCTGTTTGCTTGACTGTATCTCATGGATTTTTATTTTAGTGAGTGCTCTTTGCTCCTAGCTTGCCTAGCTTTTCACTTTTTTGAGTCTAATTTAAAATCTATAAAAGTGGTTGATCAAGCGCCTCGACGATCGAGGAGAATCCGGGGGTTATCTCCCGAGAGTCCAGAGCCTTCTTCGAGAAGGCATAGGAGCGATTTAGCAGGTGGTTACCACCCTGTGGCGTCTGACGCAGTGGAGAGATATCCTCCACAAAGGTCTGAAGGTTTCATAGCTGATTCTGGTGTCGGTCCCGAGAGGAGTGTTCCGCTCACCTTGCGAGTTTTATTTCCTCAGGAAGAAGATTTTCAAATCGAAGACATACCTGAGCCTCCTGCTACAGGTCCATCTCCTCTTCCTCCTGATTATCCGTTCGTTGTTCAGTACATCGAACCTGAGTCGGAGAGACTGCCGGATCTTCCGTATCATTCTTATATTTCGATAGCCACCACTGGGAACGCGGCTTCTACCGTGAGTGCTGCAGGCATTCAGACTCCTGCTTCTGTTGAAGCAGGGGGCACTGTTGCTTCATCTTCGATTGCTTCTAGTGCTGCTGTGTTTGGCTCTGGGTTCACCCAAGCACATGCTTCTCATTCTGGTCCCTTCTGTTCAGGGTTTCCCTCTAGTGGGAATCCCTCTTTTTCCTTTTCCGCTGCTTCAGCTGGATCTACACCCATGTCTAACATGGCTAGTGGATCAACTTCGTTTCAGAGTTTTCCCCTTTGGGACTAGGCATATTCCTAGTTCCAATCCTTCTTTAGGGTCGTTTCCGTTTACGTCCCAGACCCAGAGTTTCAACCCTTGGTCTGGGGGGCAAAGTTCGACTACTTTTACGGGATGGAATCCTGTCTTTACTACAGCGGGGGCAGGGAATCAATTTTACGCAGGTCATCAAGGGAATGCTTCTTTCCCCTCATCGAGTGCTTATCAGTCCTTTTCTCCTCTGTCTAATGCTTGGAACCCCTATCAGAGGCTCTCCTCTTCATTCAATACTTCAGCGGGGGGAACTGGTCTGGGCTTTGGTAACTCGGCGTGGGGAGGAGGTTCTTCTCCATTTTCTACGAGTCCTTTCTGGCAACCTGGTGCCTCATAAAATCCAGGCTATTATTTTCAGAATGTTGGGAATCCATCCCATCAAGGATGGAATCCTCAGGCTCCGCCTCGCTTACCTTTTCTAGCAACGTTAAACTTGCCAGATCTGTCGAAGTTGACTAATGACTCGATTCGTTATAGTCCGGGGTGGCCTCCGGTCCCAACCAAACTTCCTTAAGACATTCCAAAGTTTGAAGGTAAGAATGGAGAGGATCCGGCAGACCACATCACCACTTTCCACTTATGGTGCTCTTCGAACTCCCTGATCGATGACTCGATTAGGTTGAGATTATTTCAACGCACCCTAACTAGAAATGCCGCCAAATGGTATATCGAGCTCACTGGGGGCAGTTTTTCCACATTTGGGGAACTGGCTATCACATTTCTAAACCATTTTCAGTTGCCTGTCAGATATGAGGCTGGGACCGAACTCCTGGCTAATTTTAAGCAGGATGAGGCAACTCACATTTCTGATCACATTCAGGAATGGAGGAGAAGGAAGAGGCTTATCAAAGCTCATATTCCTGGTGAATTCCTTCTCGAGTGGTTTTTGAAATCTCTGCAGTCAGATATTTCAAAAGATGTATCCCTATATGGGGTATTTTCTGAGGAGCAGGCCATTTTTAGGGCCCAGCAGTTAGAACTGATCTATTCTCAGTCTGGGGTACTTTATAAGTATTTGCCCAATGCTCCTCGCTCCAAATTGGATTTGTCGAAAACTAAACCTGGTCCGCATGGTGACGGACTTGTCGGATCGGTCAGTAGTAGTGCAGCCAGCCTGCTTTCTCAATTGCAGCAGTTGTCTTTACAATCTGCTCCTTCTAGTCAGGCTGTGCCTGCAGAGTCATCACCTTCCCAGCCTTTGTCCATAAATGCTGTCCAATCTTCTGATCCCAAAGGAAATCAACAATCCGATGGGAAGAAGAAAGGACGAAATAACAAGAAGAAGGGCAAGAACGGGAAGGGCAATGCAAATAAAACCAACGAGCGTGTTGGTGAGGGTCAAAAGGAGAAAAAGAAAGTGAAGTTTCCATGCAAGCTTTGTGCTGGAGACCATCTCACACACCTTTGCCCTAAAATTCAGGATGCTCAGCGCTTGTTAGCTCAGCAGGTTTCTTCTAGTTCCCAGGCTATGTTAACAAACCCTTTTCCCCAAGGGCAGCAATTAGTTGTTAGCGCGAACCAAAATCCTGGGGCTTCCTCTGGGGGCACCCAGGAAGGGGAAATTCCATCGAACATTTTTATGATGAGTGCTCACGCGGATATCGCTACGAGATCCCATGATTATGGCGGAGAGGAATCTTCGAAAGCTAAGGAAGTTCCTGATGCTACTGAGCCGCTTCACATCACGAAGCCTACTGTTGAGTCTATGCCTCGGATGCCAAAAGCATCTTCTAAGCGGTCAACGATAAATCCAAATGCGAGGGCTGCCCAGAACTACTCGATTGTAGAAGATCTGGCGCAGAGTCCTTGTGCTATGTCAGCTTTAGAGGTACTCCAGTCTTGCCCGGCTCAGCGCAGTGCTTTGCTCACTGCCATTGGGGCTATTGATCCGAAAAATTCTCTTCTGATTACTTTTTATATGAATAATTTTAAGAAGAGACTTCCTCATCACATGGCTTTCCATATTAAATCGTCATATCGGAAGTGCAATATCTTTCGAACGGTTGTTGATGAGGGTGCTTCTACATGCGTCATGTCTCTCGCATGCTGGAAGACACTTGGATCTCCCAAAGTTGTTCCATCTAGCACTGTTCTTACTGCGTTCGATGGTCATTCTCACAGACCCCATGGTATTGTCCCGGCTTTGCCCATCTGTGTTGGGGGAAAAACTGTTAATATAGAGGTTGAGGTAGTAGATGCAGCCTTGGACTACAACCTTCTGTTGGGGAGGAACTGGATTTATGAGATGGATGCCATTGCATCCTCATTATTTCGGATTGTATGTTTCCCCCACGAAGGGAGGATCGTTACAGTGGATCAACTGGACTGTCCTCCTGTAGACCTGAATGCATCTTCTGACTCATCTATTCCGAAGTTGGATAATACTAAGGCGCCTGTTGAGAATTTAGGAGTTGGAATGTATTCTTCCTTGATGGGTACTTTCGATCTTCCTCCTCCTACGGTGCATATTAATGCTATTTCATCCTCCAAGGCTCCCCTTCGAAGAGAGTTCTTCAGAACTCATTATTTTTCGGACTCTTGGACCTTACCTTCCCCTACTGCCACATTAGCGAAAGGTCAAGTGGGTGGAATGGCATTTTCGATTTCTACAGCTGAAATTGCATATCAATCTATTGTTGACACTGCAGAATCCATCCTAGCTCCTCTTTCACTGGAAGAGTTGGACGGTGATGTGGCTCCGGCTTGGACACTTAGTTCTTCTTCGGCCCAGGATTGCCTTGATACCACTCTTCCATCTAAAGAGGCAATCCTGGAAGCCATGACTGGTATAGATAGACCGTGGGATGATTTGCATCATCGGTCTTACTTCCTACCTGACTTGAGCGAAGTTGAAACTAGTTTTCCAAGTCCTCAGTCTCCTGGACCTGTTCACCCAGTCTTGAACCCTTTGGCACCAACACAGGTTTATGCTGAAGGGAACATGGTTGTGATCTCTCCTACTATCCCGGTGAACATTTCCAGGGATCCCAATATTGTCGAGAATGTCTTCATTGGAGCTGAATGTTCCTGTGAAGAGGTTCAAATCTATACCGAGCTCTTCAAAGAGTATAGGGATGTTTTTGCTTGGTCTTATGAGGAAATGCCTGGCATAGACCCATCTATCGTCCAGCATGAGATCAAGACGTATGAAAACGCTAAGCCGGTCAGGCAAAAACTTCGTCCGGTTAATCCTAGGAAGGCAGCAGCTATCAAAGCCGAAGTTGAAAAGCTGCTTAAGGCGGGATTCATTTTCCCAGTTCCTCTGACTGAATGGGTTTCAAACCCCGTTCCTGTTGATAAAAAGCAAGGAACAATTCGAGTATGCATCGATTTCAGAGACCTAAATAAGGCGTGTCCTAAAGATAATTACCCCACACCCTTCATTGATCAGATTATTGATGAGTGTGCCGGTAACGAAATTTTTTCCTTCATGGACGGTTTTTCTGGTTATAATCAAATTACTATCCATCCAGAAGATCAACATAAGACCGCATTTATTTGTCCCTGGGGTACGTTTGCATATAAGAAAATGCCTTTTGGTCTTAAAAATGCTGGAGCTACCTTTCAGCGGGCCATGTCTTACGCCTTCCACGACATTAAGAAGATTATTGAGGCATACTTAGATGATCTAGCTGCTCATTCTCGAAAGAGGATGGATCATCCAGGTCACCTCCGGCAAATATTTGAAAGATGTCGTTTTTATAAAATTCGTTTGAATCCGAACAAGTGAGTTTTCGCGGTAACATCCGGTCGGCTGTTGGGATTTATCGTGTCTAGGGAAGGGATAAGGGTAGATCCCTTCAAGGTTGAGGCAATACTTCGGTTGCCTCCCCCGTCTTCAATCCGTCAGCTTCAAAGTCTCCAAGGGAAGTCTAATTTTCTTCGAAGGTTTATCGTCAACTATGCTGAGATTACAAAGGGATATATGAGACTGTTGAAGAAAGGAGTTCCTTTTCTTTGGGACGACTACGCTCAACACTCATTCGATGCCTTGAAAAAGGCATTGACCTCTGCTCCTTTACTGAGTCCACCCGATTATAGCAGAGATTTTCTTTTGTATCTGGCTACAGCAGAATCTACCATTGGTATGGTTCTGGTTCAGGAGGATGATGCTCTGGCTGAGCATGTCATTTACTACCTTAGTCGAGGACTGGTAGGACCTGAACTGCGATACACCTCGATAGAAAAGTTAGCCTTAGCAGCAGTCCATGCTGTGCAGCGACTCCGGCATTACATTATTCTTCGCAAAACTTATGTCTTGGCAGCTACCAATCCATTTCAGTTTGTCCTCAGCAGGCGAGTGATTGGGGGCAAATATAATAGATGGATTGTGATATTACAGGAATTCGATCTAGAGTTCATGTCTGCCAAATCCAAGAAGTCATTAGTTTTTGCGGAATTGATCTCCGAGTTGCCTTGTGGAGAGGAGATGATCTATGATGAGTCATTTCCGGACGAACACTTGTTTCTTATCTCTCCACAAGATCCTTGGTATGGGGATATCATTGTATATCTCCAGACTGCGAAGTTTCCCTCTTCTTTTTCGAAAGATGAGCGTCGTAAGCTGCGTCACTTAGCTAAAAGTTATCCGATTATTGGTGATGCTTTGTACCGTCGAGGGGTTGATTCAATCCTAAGACGCTGCTTAACTTTCGAAGAAGCTGAGGCTGTGCTCAATGATTCTCACGGTGGAGCTTGTGGGGGTCATTTATCCGGGCTTGCTACAGCCCAAAAGATTTTGCGTGCTGGATACTTTTGGCCCTCGATTTTCAAAGATTGTATTGAATCGGTCAAGAAGTGTCATCCGTGTCAGGTATATACTCGAAAAATGCGCGCTCATCCAGCTCCGCTTTTTCCAGTCGTTACTGTCGGACCCTTTACAAAGTGGGGTATGGATTATACTACTTGTAACCCGCCTTCGGCAAAAGGTCACAAGTACATTATCGTAGCAGTAGACTACTTTACGAAGTGGTTCGAGGCTATGCCTACTTTTGGGAACGATGGTGAGACTGCAGCTTTGTTCCTTTTCAACCAAGTTATCGCTCGTTTTGGTATACCTAGAGAGATTGTCACTGACCATGGTAGTCATTTTCAGAATAGTATGATGGCTGAGTTGGCTCTCAAATTGGGTTTCCGGTAGGAGCATTCATCTCCATATTATCCTCAGGCCAATGGGCAAGTGGAAGCCGTGAACAAATCCTTGAAGACAATTATTCAAAGGACAATTGATAAACATAGATCCAACTGGCATATTATGCTATATCCTGCAATTTGGGCATACAGGACGTTAGTGAAAACTGCAACTGGCTTTACTCCGTTTCAGTTAGTGCATGGGGTGGAATCCGTATTTCCTATTGAATGCGAGATTCCTTCTCTTAAATTAGCTGTTGAGCTTCTTCCTGACACTTCCAGTCTGGCAGAACGACTTCTTCATCTGGAACATCTCGATGAGCAGCGTCGAGATGCTGCCACGATGAATGAAGCGCATAAAAACCGAGTAAAAGTTCAGTACAATAAGGCGGTCAAGCCTAGGGTCTTTTCGGAAGGTGACCTTGTTTTGGTCTATGCCCAAGAAAAGGATGCCCTGGGGGCAGGAAAGTTTAAATCTATGTGGTATGGCCCCTATATCATTAAAAAATTCCTTAATAAAGGAGCGTATACCTTGGTTGACTTCGAAGGGAACGAGTTGCCGGAGCCTCGAAATGGGCTCTATTTGAAGAAGTATTATGCCTAGACTTTGGCCTGGCATTTTGCTTTGTATATAGTAGTTTTTTTCTTTGTACATATCTGATTGATTTTCGATCTTTGATGAGTTGGTAATGTTTTTGATCTGCTTTGGCAGGTTGTGTTGGATGTCATGAGTCATTTTGGTTTCGCCGATGGTGCTAGTAGACACACCCGGAACTTAGCTTCCACGGCTTGGGTGCTTCATTATCCTTCCGGTCAGCTGTTGGTATCAAGAGGGGTCTGCATTGGTCCTGCTTCCAATAACGTAGCAGAATACACTGCAGTCATTCATCTACTCTCGGAGGCAATATCCTTGGGTTTTGATTCGTTGGTAGTTTTCTTGGACTCCCAGCTGGTGGTGTCGCAGTTGAACAACACTTATCGGGTACGAGATCCATTTTTATTACGATTGTTTTTTAGGGTACGTTTGTTACAAAGGTCATTTCAATTTTTAACGTTCATTCATATTCCTCGAGCTGACAATTGGTTTGCTGACTCATTAGCTAATCAAGCATTAGATTGGCACATTAATCATTCCATACAATAAATTTTTAATCATCAAAAACATCATACATTTGATACATTTATCACATCACATCAAATATCGATGTATATATATCATCGGAGTGTCAAAAAACTTTACAAAATTTGGATCCATAATCTCGTACAAAACTTGGGCTTATGCCCCATCATGTTCAGTCTCAAAAAAGAATATACAGTCATCTAATATATAATATCTGTCTACTCCTGAGGTCCCTGCCCAGAAGTCGTGTTCCTATAGAACGTAACTGCAGTGGTCACTCGGCGGAATAATCTAACCCAGTCTCGGGGTACTCCTACCACCTGTCTCTGGATGGCTTCAGGCAAGTCCTCCACGGCAGCCATAGGGATTTGGCAGGTCAGTCCCTCCAAGTTTCTCTGCACGGCCTGGAGAGTCCTGTCTGAGTCCACTGTCTCTGCCTCGCCCCTGCGACGCTTATGGCGTGGGAGACCCTCAGGACGAACTGGTCCAACATCTGAAACATGATCATTTTTAATTGTCAGTCATTATGAATCCAATCAAAAACATGTTTTTCATTTTTTCATACATATTTGAAAAAATCCAAAAAAATTATATAAGTCAAAATTTTTTGCAAAACTTACCGTCTGCTCCCCATGCTGTGCCAGGTGGAAGAACTAGATCTGGATCTCCACGAAAGTCCATCCCGACATAGGGATAGTCATCCACTGCGATGATCTGTTCTCCCCACCACAGGAAGAACTCATCGTCCCACGTGGTCCGGGGTACCTCACTACCCCCCAGTCTCTTCATCATGTCTTCCCAACGGGAAATTCTTGGGTCCCGCGGGCTACTGATAGTAGAGATGACTCTAGGTCTCAAAGCTGGAATCCTCTCAAAGAAGAATGTTGTCAAAATTGTTCCATAGCCAAAGTGTTTGGTCTTTACTTGGCGAATAGACGTCAGCTGTTGTTTCATGTTCAGTAACAGGGCTGTGCACCAATCATAAACATGAGTCAAACACTCTACAGCTATGCTCATTTGCGTCCTGGATGCCTGATGTAGAGAGGCGGATCCTGCCACTCCGCTGATGGTGAAAAGGAGGATTTTCATGTGAAAATCCCTGATATATTTAATTGCAATCTGGGTTCCAACCTTTTTGGAACCATCTACGCAATATACCTGGACATAGTCTTCCACGGTTAACCCTCCCAGGGGCTTCCCGTGCAAGTCTACTGGTTCTCCCCTCTGGGAGAGTCCAGTAATGAAATATATGTCTTCCACTTCAATGCGTAGTGGCATCTGATCAATAATGAAGCAATCCTGATCTGGTTCCCAGTAATTTACGAGCATTTCTAGCAACCGCACATTGCTTTTCATATTTGGCATTTTAAAGAATTTGAACAATCCGCAATTTCGAAGGATATTTTGCGCTGCGCGATCTTGCATGACCTCTTGGTCTATTGCGCTATGCTCACGTTCCCTCCATGAGATGGTCATCCTGAGAAATTTCATCAAATTATGCATTAGCCACGCTTTTTAAGTTTCGGACCTGCGCATACGCGGTTTTTCTTTTGCACAGTCACGTGTATACGCGAGTTTCCTTTAACGAACCCGCGTATGGGCAAGTCCGCATATTTTAGCAAGGGTTTTAAAGCTAAAAATCACTTAATTTTAATTTCCAAACGGACAAAATGAATAAACAGGATGATTAAGGAGCCTACCTGAAGTTTCGCTGAGTTCCGACAGTCGGTTGTTCTTGATTTGACGAAAGAAGTTTTTGCTCCAGAGCAATTTTTTCCAAATCAGCTATGCAATAATGAACCAAATGAGAGGTAATTTGTCTATTTATGGCTAAAAAATTGAAAATTTTCGCAAAATTTCCTTATGCCTATTTTTTCGATCTATCTTAAGCTGCATAACTCGATTGCTTGGAAGTGCCCAGTTTGGTATGTTTTCAGGTACATTTTGACGATTTTGAGATTTTTCCCAGTTTTTGATCCATGATTTCCGACTCTTCACGGCAGGTATATGATCTTCACTGGCATATAGGTTAGGAAATCACTTTCCATTGCATCTTGCATACTAGCCTCCATACTGATCACTTGCCTTAGGGTCGATCCCATCAGGTCATGAGTATTACACCCATTTCACTCGCCGATTATTTAATCATGACTTGATGGTAAAGCCTTCCTTTACATGGGCTTCCTAGTTAGTTCCTCGCTATCACTTGTTGCCCATGCTGCTTTTTATGTAGGCTCGGGAGTCCTCTTTAGTCCCGCCATGTCTTCTGTGTTGAAGCTTCATTCTTCTCCTTCATCACTTATCATTTTTCTGGCTTATACCCTAGAGGCTCCTTGGTGTCGTTAAGTTGTATTACTGCATTGCATATTGGCTACTTGTTTATCCTGGCCTTTAGCCGGCTTCATTTGGACTCGATGTTTAAGCCAACTTTTTACCTTGACTTTCTGTACAAGTTAACCATTGCATGCACTTAGCTATCACGACTTGACACCTTTGTACCCATGGATGGAACGTTCCTCTGAGTATCACTTACCAGTTTTCGCCACCTTGCATTGAGCATAGGATTGTTCCAATCCCAAGAACTAGTGCATCTGATTTCCTGTACTCGTTCTATCCATTGTACCATAGCATTCTTTTATTCTTTTTCAGGCTTATTATATGAAAAAGACAAAAAAATCAAATATAACAAAAAGAGCGGGAACAGGATGTATCTTCGTTGTTTTGATGGCAGTACAGAGTCAGTTTGTCGCCCTTGAACAAAGCACATATACTTATATATATATTTCCTTCATTTGGGATGGTTTTAGTTTTGACCTAGGTTCAGCCTTTACCATGTTTCACTTGTCAGTTCTCCCCCGGTTGGTTATCTCTTCCAATCATATGGAGAGTTTGTTTTGCCTCTTGCAAGACAGACTTATACAGTGTCACTTTTTACTGCCATGGTCATCACAGAGTCGTGCTTTTGTTCAAGGGAAGTCTAGCCTGAGTCGGCCATTCTGCGGTGTCTCTTGACTCATTATTCAGTCGGCCTTCCTGGTCTTGTCAGTATCATGTTCTATCACATCAGATGTTTTGATCTTCTACTCGTGCTGGTTTGAGAAGGTCTCCATTGACTTCTTGCCGGCGGGTTTGTCTCTTATCGACTACGACACATTGCTCTGAGAGCAAGCCTAGAGCCGCACCTTGGGCCTTTTTCCATCATTGATAGGTGACCTCGTGCTCAGCATTTGATCATCATCATGGGTCTTTGACTGAGTGGTTTCCCCTGTGTTCGACGTCAGCACACATTATCACACTTGGGATTCGTGCGGTACCTTGATTTCCATTTGACCCTATCGGTGGATTTCTCGCCTCTGTGTCAGCTTTCATTATTGGTTGGTTCAGAGGGTTTCTTCCATGCGCTAGCTTCATCTTGTGCATGTCGGAAACGTACTTCGGTTTTGGTTCCATCACTCTACTTCATCCGATTCCTTCCAAATCTTGGCCTGCGGGTTACACTCGCGTTGGACTGATGTGGGATGCCTTAATGCCTTCCTTCCAGCAGATCTTTTCCCATCGACTCCGACTCATTGCTCTGGGAACAAGATCTAGAGTCTTTTTGTCAGTACCTTAGGGTTTGCGGTCATCAGTGGCAGACTCTTCGCTATCGACAGTGGGGATTCATTATTGCCTCCTGATTGGTAGATTCTTTCAAGTGTTCGACTTCAACTCATTCATTCACACTTGTCAGATTGTACTGGGGCACCTTGACACTCATTTTCATTATCGGTGGGTTGTCTCACGTTGGTTAACGGTATACATCATTGACCGGTAATCCAATGATTTCTCACATGGTCGACTTCAGCTCATTTATTCCCATTGTGTAGAATTGTGCCATAGTGATCGGTGAAGACCTCGGGTTGCATCAGCATTCTTCGGTTCACTTTTGACAGTCCATTCAGTTTCTGCCAGTGATGCCGTCCACCCTTATATGTTGCAGTTCAGTACAGTAACATCTTATATGTTGGCTCTCGAGTTGCGTGATTGTACCGTTTGTTCCACCTCTTATGATTCGGTACTTGGAGATTCAGTTACTTATATGATCAGACATCCAGTTGCACCATCTTTGATCAGCTTTCTATATGTGATACTTGGACATTGATTCAGACTTACACTTCCGGGCCATGCTCAGATGATTCATTGTGTACTTTCAGTTCATCTATACTTGTATACATGTTGGATCTATTCACTACTTTCTATATGATGTATTTTTGACTGAGCATGGGTATGCCCGCCTCAGCATGAGTTGACTCTCTATTTCTTTCATTGGTTTTTGGCAGGCTGAAATCTGGTGAAGTCCTCTCTTGTCCTTGCGAAGTTCTTTCTATGTGCATAATACATTTCGGCCATCATGTACCCCTTCTGACCTCATATATTAGGGGGTATCTGTTATAGCATCATTTCTCACCTTCACATGATTCATGATTGCTTTGATGGTTTTGGGCACCCATTCCTACAGACTTGGACAAATTCACTTAAAAACAGTGTAAAAATCCCCATACGCAACTATGCCCGTACTTTTCCGCGTGTATATGCGATTCCAGCTGCACTTTTCCACGTATGCCATTAAAATTAAGAAAAAATATATAATTATTCCCTATTTTCGGGCTGGGTTGATGGTTACTCGGGTAGTTCAACCACCCCAGCACGTGGCCAACCGTTTCCAACTGTTGAAACTACTTGGAGGGAGTATAAAAACCCCTCATGTGTATGGCCTAAGGGAGAGAGAGAATTATTGATATTATACTCTGTTGGTATTCCCTATCCAAGTTTGATTCCTCGTGCCTCCTGCACTTTCCCAGTTCATTATAGGAAACCCTTGTTTCCTTGAGATGCTCATCTCCTATATGTCATCTCGTATGCACCAGTTTGGAAGGAGTCTTAGTGAGGCAAGGGTTGGACGGATCCGGACGACGGTCTGCTCGAAGGCCGTGGAAGGATCAGGTGATCTCTCCACTCGTTACTTTTGTACATGCTATTTATAATACAGAAGTACCATGTTGTTCCCGAAATAAACGTGTTAGTGTATGCTTATATGTATGAGAATATTTGTTATAAAAGCATTCATTATGATTTATTTAATGTTTTATATGAATCTCACTGACATTTAGAGTAGATATATGTTGTACAACCAGTCCTTTGTGCTTGTTTCTTCTTGTCTTTCAGGTTAAGAAGGAAGGACGGTTGCTGGGGGTTTGAACCCTGCGGGATTTTTTTCAACCGTAGGACCTACGGGTAACTTTCTCATTCTACTCTATTTAGATTTTCTGAACATGCATGGTTGTGTGAGTCTCTGTTAAGTAGCATGCCCCTACTCTGTGGAGGTTGTAACCCAACGAACCTCTAGGGTGATAATTCCCCGAAACAGACCTTAGTGGTCATAGCCATTTGTGTGAATAAACCAGTCTCAATGCTCGAAAACTAACAACTCCTATTTCATGTTTCTGGTAAGTGAAGGAGAAGAGCCTTCATATTTTATGCCATGAATTGATATTTGGTTGTAGATCCATGAGTGAAGCATCCATTATACATTGGATCTAGCGCAAGGGATGCTATCTGCAAAATAATTGCAGTCTAGTTCTGCGTATGATTTCTGGAGATTGTTTATCCATTCTTCAGTTTTGAGGAAAATTAAGTGGAATAAATAAGTGTAATCATACCTTTTAAATTAAATTAAATTATTTTTAGTGCTTTATATCTATATACTATTCTATAATTTACTATGTATGTATGGATGAGTAGGTTGAAAGCTATTGTATATTCATATTAAATGTTATGTTCAAACGAAAATGAATAGAGAATTGAGATATAACAAGTTCACTTATATGTTACTTTGGATTTCTATTATATATACTAATGCTATATTTAATGCAAGCCTTTGTCTTATGTTAAATGATAATTCTATGTGTTGTATGTTCATAAATGGAAAGGCTAGTTTAGATTCCTCCATAACAAAGAAGACTTTTAGGTAACCACTTTTTAGGAAATAAGAGTGGAAGAAAATGTCATGAAAACAATATACAAAGAAATGATCACCCTCTATAAGAAAACATCTTCATTGATATAAATTCAAGGATAACTTAAAGGGAAATGAGCCTTAGTAAAACAATATTTAATAGCAACATTTCACATATACGGATGAATAATGGAGTACCCTAATGCACTGATTGGATTAGTAAAGAAAGATAGGATGGGTACAAAATTGGACAAGGAAAATGTTAGAATGATTTTGCAATCACATGAAAATATAGGAAGAGGTGTGGCTACAATATTGAGCATATATTAGCCTCTTCATAGCACATTGGAGTCCCTAGTTAAGTCTTTCAAAATAGCCTCCATTGGTGCGCCAAGAGTAATGAGGCCTCATAAATAAATTTAATAGGAAAATCTAGAAAGGTTAAATGCAATGAAACAGGCTGCCTCACAAGAGGATTTACAGCCTACCAAAGCAGAAGTTGCAAATTATATTGTGGGGATGAAAAAACTACATACTATTCTCTATGCATTTTTAGGACGAATAAAAACATATGAGAAAACTATATTATGAGGGGCCCTTGAATGTGAAATTGGATCCAAGAGTATACTATCAACAAAATTCTAATCTTTCCCTTGAGTACAAAGCATGGCATGCCTACTTAATGCACAAGATGCAAGTCAAGGTTCCTCATTTGGCCATCATAAAATTAATACCATGAGAAAAATTTGTCTTTATTATTTTTAGTTTTCATGTAATTTTTAAATAAAGTAATCATGAAATTATAAATAGAATAGAAAATGAAAATTCAAATAGAAGATGAAAAGTCATGAGGGGAGGTGAAAGGCCACGTGAGGTGAAAAGTGACCCCATTTTGTATAAATACCATCATGGCTAGTTAGAAGGGACTTTAATTTTTGGACTCCTTGAGTACCTTGTAGATGAAATATAGCACATTCTTTTTGAGAGATCAAGCGTGACAATTTAGTATTTCCACTATTGGATCTCATGAATGCTTGGTACAATGTTTTATTGAATATTTAGTTAAATTTTGAGAATCTCTTTCAGCCACGACAAGCAAGTTCACTCATGTATTGTTGAGCATCATAAGAGTTATATTGTGGTGATTTAATGGTATATGATTTTTATTCATGTGTTTAGAATTATTGAACTACATTTTTTATTTGAAACTTGCATATTGATTGATACTTTTTTTAGATTTTTGCTTTCACGATCATTGTTAGTTGAGAACCAATTCATAGTTCATAATTTATATTTTCCTTTTATTCAAGTATATTAATTGAATTTTTATAGTAACCTTTAATTAATATTCATTTCCTTTCATTTAGCTTCTAATACATTATTTATATATTGTTCTTAAAGTATTTCATAAAGTTTTTCTAACTTTCTTTCTGTCAAAATTTCCTTTAAGTTTCTTCACTCTTTCTTATCTCATCCAAAACCATTTTCAAACAAACATGGTGGAAACCAGGCCCACACACCAGATGGGACTCCTAATCTGAATGGTGTAAGCTCTAATTAGGACTTTGCACTGGGGAGATCCCCTTACCGTTGGAAAGATCCCCTTACCGCTCATCAACATTTTTGGTGCTATAAGGAGGGATTCCATTGTATGGCTAGTGGATTCTCCCACTCTCATAATCTGTAAATATATTAGAAATGTAGCAATCAATTGGTTCCCTTAACCAAACCCTCAAGTGTTTGAAAATTCTGATTTTGATGAACAATCACCTCCGAAGAGTCTCGAGAAATTGTATGAGGTAACTCAAGAAGAGTTAAGATATCTCAGATCATTCACTCAAGAATGCTAGGAAGCTTAGAATTATTTGAGTCACCTGTATCTTGCCTCATAAGAATTTAGGTAAAGGATAAAAAACTCATCGTGGAGGAGTGCTTGTTGCTTATGTTGAAGATTTGGTTAATGATTCTTTCATTTATTTAGAAGAACAATTGAAAGACCTTTCTTGTTTGAACATTTTGATGAAGAAGACGAAGTGCCATTAACTAGAGAAAACTTGGAAAGACTAACAACTGGTGACAATTTGGAAGGATAAATAATTGGTGAAAATATTGAAGTTGAAAATGAAGGTGCTGATTTCAAAATTTACGATGAAGATTTGAACAATGATATGGCTAGTAATTAACAATTGGGGGGGATGACCCAAGGGGCATTAAGTCTTCCAGGTATTCTCTATGCACTACCCCACCATCCGGAGAAGTTTATTACTAATTTTGATCTAGATAAGCTCATCACTCTGGAACACCCTATTAATAATTTCTATTTATATCTTTGATATTGATGAATTTTCAGCATGAGGATGTGGATTGTAGACTATATACTTATACGTTTGAGAACAAAGGCATAAGCTAGTGCCATAGTCTTTTGGCAGGTTCTATTACTATTTGAGAAGAATTTAAGATAGATTTCTTGGAGAAATTTTCCGAAGAGAAAACACGAGGGATGTTGTTAAAATATTTATGTGATTTAAATATGGAGAAGAAGGGAAAATTCAAATATTTCAACTAACACTTCACAATGATACTAAATAAATTTCTTCCTAATGTACCTCTGCATGCTTCTATTGCAATTTTTTTGAAAAGGGATAGGAATGCTACATTAGTAGAAAACTTTGTTGAAGCCTTAGAAGTTAAAAAGGATATGATTTCTATCAAAGTACACAAAACTCAAGACAATTCAAAATCCAGTGGCAAGAATACTCTGATGTCAACAAACAAGACCATTGAAAAGGAGGTTATTTATTTCAAGAGTCTAGTTAAATTATTGAAGAAATTGACAAATGAAGTGTCAATATAAAGAGGATTTCTAGTGAAACTTCCTCAAGCAACATGTCTTTCAAACCATTATGTAATTGTCATAAACCCCCCCCCCCAGCTAAGTCCGCTCAAATTTAGAATGTGAATTTGAATATTGAATAGTTGGGAGTGGACAAATTTTTCATTTTCCATCAAGAAAACCATTCCAAGAAGAGTTTCCCTTAGTGAATAAATGGAGAATATTTTATGATTAACAACTTATTGTATTATTAGTCAATTGAAGATCAAATTGAGCAGTTGAATGAATAAGAAGAAGCTACCCCAACATGATTCCAATGTTGGGCCACCCATGTTAGTGGTGGATGTGGTTAGAGAAACTCAATCAATGAGAGAATTTTCAGTTGGAGAATCCCAACCAATGAACCCCCATAAGTATTATATTCTACATAGCAGAGGACCAATGGTTGATTCTAGTCCTCAAGAGAAAGGTAATATTGCCTTAAGAAGAATACTCTTTTTGGGGACTAGAAATTAGAATCCAACCTCTCAAATCTCAAGTAACAAAACTTCCAAATGTGCCTCGAGAAATACAAAAGGAAGTTATAAAACACTCAAAGCATCTAATAAGTCTTCCCAACTGGCATCTTCAACTCATTCAACCAAATACAAGAGTGGGGGTGGTACTATGCAGTATATTATAGTTGAACATATGTTTCTTTATGGCATGGGTCAGATAACCGATAAAATATATTTAATTATCCAAGCATTATTTCCAACTCCTTCAACAAGAAAAGTTAGTCCCACATCTTCCAAGGATTCACTCACTGCACAACCCAAGGTAAGAAAAAAATGGCAAAGGTATTGTGAAGGAAAAAAACATTGGAGTTAATTTACAATCATAGACACCACATTTTTTGTTTACATTCGAAATATTCAATTATAATGTTCATATTTTCTTGGTGGATTTTGTGCCTCTACTAATTTTATGCCTTTTTTAGTGTGCAAGTGTTGGTGTCCCGTGTTTTCATAGTTTGGAAAATCAAAAGACAAGGCAACATCAGAACCAATCTTTAGAGTTCCAGGATCTAGTCCTCTCGTTCTCAGAGAGGGATCTCTCAAATATTTGTTTGCAAAGGTTTATCTTGTGTGCTTTGAGTATGGATTTTAGACTAGTTATTGAGTGTAGATGTTTATTTGGTTGGATTGAGTTGATATAGCATAACATGAAAGGTCTAGGAAAGATAGACAAAAAGAGGAAATATCTGGTTGATTGGGCAATGGAGTCAAAATAAGGTCATGACAAACTTTTCAAGGGATATGGGATATCAAAGGGAAAATCTAACTTGGCCACATGATCCTTTTGTTTTTGGAATGAAGTGAACACTAATGATTTGAAAAGAGAAGTTTAATTCTCAACAAAGGGAATTTGAAAGCATAATTGGAACAATAAAGAGCTTTTTGATAGACAGGGCTAACCATAAATTCTACAATTCACACCTTTAAGTAAATGATGATTTCAAAACAACTTTTTAAAATGAAATCTAAGATTCGGGGAACACCCTATTTCCTCAAAGATTTTATTTAAAAGGAATTAGAAAGCATAAAAGATTCACTGATAATTGCAGTCATAGAAGAGGGAACACCTAAAAAACATCTATGCTTAACCCTATAAAGGCCTTCAAAACAACTGTTCAAGAAAATGACAAAGGGAAAGATCAAAACCGACCTCTTTGACTAACTGAAAAAAATGGTACTTCAAAGGGAGACTTCAATAACAGCTTTCAAGTGATAGCAGACAAGCAGGGAGAACCATAAATCATGCTGAAACCAACTATTTGAGCTATCATAGAAATAAACGAGCATGAAGACTAAAGAGAAATTTTAAAGCCTCTAAAATACTTCAGCAGCAGAAAACATTAAACAGTGAAGGGTGAATAGGTCTAAGGTGCTTCCAAGAGTCATTTCTTAGCCTAAAAATTTTAGCCTACCGTAGTAAGAAATTATGGAACAAAATGAAAACAGGGGAAAAACATGAAACAATTCAGAATACTTCACCAACAGCCAAGCTCATGGATCCAATGATAGAGCCTTCTCAGAAACAAGCATGCAACCACATCATCAAGACTTCCAAGACTTCAATTTGTTCTTCAACTTCAACAGACTTATGTATTTATTTCAGAGAGTTTCAGTATTACAACTTGTAATCAAACAACAACCAACCTTCCTCATCTTCTACAAAAGTATTTATAGGAAGACGAGGAGGTGAGATCTAACAAAATATCTCAAGGACAATTAATACAGAGTGAAGACTTCTCGGCCCTTTGAGAGGCTCGATGAAGAAATGTACAGGTGTTTCACTGTATTAATTGATTCATATTTATGAATTAAGATCGGTGGAAGCCTATATTGACTTTGAGGCACTACGTTACGCGGGAGTAACTTCTGCAGAACTTTTCTATCAAAATACTCTGGTAGAGTTAACTTCTTGGCAGCACTGGAGGCAGATATTTGTTTAATTAATAACTTCGGCCTCTGTTTTGAATGCTTCGAGGCAACAGGTGGCTCCTTTGGTAGCTGAGGAATCAATTCGCCTCATTTGAAGCAGTGAAAGCCTTTCTGTCAGTGAAACACTTATGATTTTCTGTTGACTGTGTTTTAATCCAGGGAATAAGGCTTTTGATAATCATTCTTAGCCGTAATTCCCCAGATCCACCTTCAATCTTCATCTGCTGTGCTTTGTCTTCAAACTTATACTCTTTAACTGTTCTTTTGAATAAAACAGTGTCTTGTCGATGTGTAGGGCCACACAGGGAATTTTATGTGTTTATCAATGCTCATGAAACATTGATAAATTATCGAATTTAAACCTATGAATGGTTCCTTTTAATAGCTCGAAGGTGCAGGAAACGTCTTTCCCAACCCTCGGCTTTCCTTCATTTTACAATGAAAAACCATTAAAAACTCCCGCAAAACACAAAGAAAGGTTATGAAATCCTGTGTATATAGGTTTAACTGCTTCAGAGGCATGGGATGAGAGCAAAACTGTTGGATGGCATCATCCAACGATGAAGATTAGTCGAAAGGAGATTAAAAATGGAGCAGAAAGAAGAATTTAAATGGAACCGTTGATTGCGAGATAATCAACGGTGGGAATTGGTTTTGAAACCCTTTGGTAGAGGCGAAGGGTGATGAAAAAATGCGGGAGTGGTCTGGGACCATCCGATCTGGACACATGGATGGTCCAGATCTAATCGGAAGCTCGCAATCGGCGGGGAGAAAACAAAGGGTGCGATGGAAAATGCCGATGTAATTGCACGATCAGGGAGGTTAGTGCGATCAAGCAATGACCGTTGGATCAGTGGGGAAACGGACGGACGAGATTGAATCGGAGGGATGAGCGATCAGGGATTGGAAGACAGGACTTGCGATTGCGATCGGAGGTTGGGGCGTGATTGAGCGTTGACCGTTGGATCAGCGGGGAAATGGACGGCTAGGATTTGATCGGAGCAATCGCAATCGGGGGGCGCGGAAGAGGGTTTGCAATTGAAAATTTGCGATTTGGCGCCCGGGACCTTTGACACTTGGTCCCCGGGAAGAGTTTTATGGAATGAGAGCAGAAGGGGCAGGGTTTTAACATATAAGACCTAATCGCATCAGAAGTTCCGATGCAGTATTTTTAATCTACCCATTTGATTTCTCCGATTGCGATTGCACGATCGGTCTTTTCGATCAACCCATTGAAAGTATTTCATCATGTGACTTTGGGTTTTTTAATTAAAACCTTGGAAAAGTGGGTTTTGGGTTTTTACAAAGGAAAATGGTGATCGAGGAGGAAAAATAGAAAGGTTTAAGCACCGAGGTGGACCCACGTTTAATATGAAAATAACAATGTGATCGGGGTTTTTCAAACAGGAATGTTCAATCGCATCGGGACTTTCGATGATGGCAAAAAGATCTGCGCACATGAAATCTTGCGATGCGATTAGCGCTATATGGGTTCAGTGCTTGGGTTTTTATGACAAGGGCACATGTGGGGAAGTGGTTTAGGACTTAGCCCAAAGGGGCTTAAGTCCATAATAATAAAACTTTGATTTTTATGAACTTTTTCATGGTTTTCAAAGGAATCGGGGGTTTCAGAATAGTTAAAAAATGGGTTTTTAACTATGGGAAAGTGATCTTCATGAACGAAAGAAGAGGATTTATGAAAACAAGGGAGTTTTTAATGGAGAAAAGGGGAGCAAATGAAGGTTTGAGAAGGGGGAAAATGAAGGTCTTTCAGCAGTCTTTCACTTGGAATCAACAGAATTTTTTGAGTATAAAATGGAAATGGTAATGAAGATTTTGGACATAGGCATGAGGCCTTCAAGGAGCCTTCAAGAGCCAACAATTTTTAGTGATAAAATTTGTTCCTTGGAGGCTCAAAAATTTTTAGCCACCTTTTGGTATAACAAATATTATAGGTGGCTAACAATGGCTCCACTTGGGGATGGTGCCTTCTTGAAGGCATCAAGAACTTCAGACTTGCATTCTCTGAGAGGTTGACCTGTGCCTGATCCAATGGGCTGCCCTTCCTTTGCTGGGATGATCTTCACTGAAAACATATTTAGAAGCTAAAAAAAAAACAATGGATCTCTCATCAATCAAGCTTTCTACCTACCCAAGCCTACTGATCTATCATTTTTTCTTCATTTAGAGTGCATTTGGATTGGAAAACTCTATTCACAACATTTAATTATTTTAAAAGAAGGAAATATAATCTATTTCTACTCCTTATTTCTCTCTGAACTCAGGTTAAACAGTTGAGTTCAGATGCTTCTCTACCTAATCTACTATCTGTTGAGATTAAACTGTCCAACAGATTTTCATTCTCTATCTTCTATAGCAGTAATTTAGAAGCATACAAGTCAGGATTAAATAGTCTAACTTGATGCTAGTCTATGGCATAAAAACAAGCTGCACATAGACATTTTTTGCAGAAAAACTAAATAAAAAATGGAAGGCTTAAGATCTGAAAATTCAAAGTATTGCCTTCTCTTTTTACAACTCTGTTTTAACTTTGTGTGAGTTGTTTCTTCCTTTTCCTCTGGTTCAGGTTTTGAGTTAATTAGAACCATATTTTTACATCTCTTGACTCATAAAAATAAAATAGATTTGAGTCATCTCTCTTTTGGAAACTTAGGTTCAAATTTTGAACATGTTTGAACCTTTGATTTCTATCCTAGATTACCTATTGATAAGCCAAGATTAAACAGTTTGGCAAATCAAATTCACTAGCCTATTAGCAGAAAATTTAAAACTAATTATTCAAGATTAGGCTGTTTGAATAAATAGAAGTGTGGTTTTTAGGAGTGGCATTTGAGCTTGCACACTTTCAGATTTGTTTCTCTTTTTTGGTATGGGGTTGTACCTTTCTTGTTTTGACAATCTGCCCTCTTTTCATTCTTTCTTTGTTTTTGTATTTTTTATTTTTCTTCAAAGAAGAAAATAACAACTACCTACATGTTCAGAAGTGAGATTTATTGACATTCCTATCTAACCTATTCTAACTTGGAGTATTTACATTATCATATGATACAAAAATTCCAATGTAGCCAGCTGAGTAATGTCAAAAAGAAGTAGAAACTTTGGCTGCTTTTCAGAGGTATCCATAGAACATTTTGAAGATTGATCTTCAAAATCAAGACAATCACAGGAGGTGACGAATTTTCATGTCTCTGGCTCTTACAAAGGATAACGGTTTGATAATTTGAGCCAGTTGGGATTTCCACACACACTTCTATAGGATCAACAAAGAAAAGATGAAGATTCTCTTCTTTTTGGTCCTCCATGTTTGGTAGATTGTATGCTTCCAAGATTTCAGCTTTGAGGAGTATATCTTCAGAAAGTTTCTTGGAAGCTTCATCATTCTTAACAGAAAAGGAAGAATATTCTTCTTGAGAAGATGGTATATCCTCAATAGGACAATCTTCTATTTTTTTCTCTTTTCCTTCTTCATCATCATCTGAACTGGAGGACTCATCATATTTGGCAGTGTTGTCCCCTTGTAGCCCTGGTAAGCTCTAGTTTGTTGGACTGTACTCCATGAGGAGGTTATTATATTCTTTAGTAGGGGTATGTTCGATTGCTTTCTCTTTTTCAAAAGAAGGCTCCTTGATTTCAACCTGCTCAAAAATTTCTTTGTTTCTTTCCTCCTCATCCTTTGAGCTGAAAGTTTCTAGGCTTTGAAAACTTTCATCGTCAGTATCATAAATAGTCTGCACTGGCTCATTACTTCTTTGAAGGAACTGATCTTCCTCCCATAAATCTGCTAATGATGATCCTGCAAAATTAACTTCTGTTTGGGAAGCATCATCACTAGATAGATCAAATTTAGGAGAATCACGAATATAATTAATACTACCAATCAAACATACTTGGTTATCAACAAATCCTTCTTCATTCTAATCTACAAAAGAAATTTCTAAATCTGTACAATGAAGTTCTCTATGTGAATGGGCAAGAGTGTTTGTTTTGCAAAAAGTTTCAGAGACTGTCTGTTTATACATAGTCTGATCTATCTCTTTTTTTGTCAAAGGGGAAGACGTTTCTATGTTCCTTTGAACAAGAGTACAACAGTTTTCTGTCTCTTGTGAAGACTGATTTTGAGGCTGGATGTCTTCTTGAGCCTCAGCTATAAGGGATGATGAATCGATTTTTGAGTTTTCATGGATATCTTGAGGAATGTTCTTTACTACTTGGATCATCTCTTCCTCAACTGATTCATCTATGTTCTTAAAATGTTTCAATAGGATATTAAACTCATGAATGGCTATTAAAAGATCTTCGGGATGCATCTCTTCCAAAGCTTCCTCATTATCTATAATGTGTTGGGTGATGTTTTGTGATGGATCATAATATATTGCACCCAATGATAATGATGTAGTGTTTTCTTTATAGTTCTCATAGAACACATATTCAAGGTCTCTTAAAAAAAACAAATTACTAGATCTTAAGCATTCATACCAATCCCTAGCTTTTCCTTCTAATGTTAACATGAACATTTTCATTAGGCAGTCTTCATGCCATTCAAATTTCAACCTCCATACATGTATGTGAAATTTGATAAGATGTAATAAATGGTCATCAAACTTTTCACGTTAAAAAACAGGCAGGTTGTCGTCCCAATTCACCTGGGGCATCTTATGTGGAAACCCAGGGATATGATATCTACTCATTGGGGCATATCTTCGTTGTATTCTTGGAATCATGTTTGTAAATCAAAAAAGGAGGTCACTCTGTCTGGTCACTCAGTTCAGGGTCTTCTACCAGTGGAGTCATTTGGTCTTCTGGCAGTTTCAGAGCGTGGAGTCATCAGGTGGAAGATTGTTAGCTCGTAAGGAGGTAAAATGTTTTAATGGTTCCACCCACCATGTGTTTCTTGTAGAGCTGCAAGGTTTTTAGGAATTGAATTTGCTCTCAAGGGTGATCTGAAAATAGTTTAAAATTTAATCTTAGGGGACTCCCTAAGGATATTTTCAAGGTTGTCAACTATTTCCGGTGGGTTAGGGTCAGGATGGGCTCTAGTGTGAATCTTTTTAGAAGCCACTCTGCTGTGTTTTTAGACCCAAATAAATAAGAAAATTTCAACCAGATATGACAATATTTGAGAGGTTAACTAATCTGTTTACACATATTTTAATCCTACAGTCCTCTAACTGATTTTTTAAATGATGTTATGATGATAAGGGTTCTTCCCAGTGGAGTCTTAAGGTCTGTTAAGGATTGTGGAGTCGCCAAGTGGAATTTTTTAGCTCCTAATAAGGTAAAAGGTTTTATGGTCCACCACCAGGTTTATTATGAAGCCAAACTGAAATTTATTTGGGGTTTTTCCGAGTTATTTTGATCTTACAGGTTAGGAGAGTGTTCTAAGTCTGATTTCGCACTTAGCTAAGGTGTTCAAACAAACAGAGTTGCTCTTATGGCTTGATAACTGACTCCTTCAAGGTTTGATAAGGGCTAAGGAGAATCCTAAGGGCTACTTAGTTTGTCACTGATTCAATTGAGTCCTATCATGATTTCCATTTGTTTAAGTAGTGCTTGAAGAAAGTTACTTATGTTATACTGGGCCTAAAAAGTTTAACGAGGGTTTTCAAACCACTATATTCTCAGTAGGTCCCACCGTGATCGCCATTATGTTGGTGTCCCGTGTTTTGATAGTTTGGAAAATCAAAAGACAAGGCAACATCAGAACCAATCTTTAGAGTTCTAGGATCTAGTCCTCCTGTTCTCAGAGAGGGATCTCTCAAATATTTGTTTACAAAGGTTTATCTTGTGTGCTTTGAGTATGGATTTTAGACTAGTTATTGAGTGTAGATGTTTATTTGGTTGGATTGAGTTGATACAATAGAACATGAAAGGTTTAGGAAAGATAGACAGAAAGAGGAAATATCTGGTTGATTGGGCAATGGAGTCAAAATAAGGTGATGACAAACTTTTCAAGGGATATGGGATATCAAAGGGAAAATCTAACTTGGCCATAGGATCCTTTTTTTTTGGAATGAAGTGAACATTAAGGATTTGAAAAGAGAAGTTTAATTCTCAACAAACGGAATTAGAAAGCATAATTTGAACAATAAAGAGCTTTTTGATAGACAGGGCTAACCATAAATTCTACAATTCACACCTTTAAGTAAATGATGATTTCAAAACAACTTTTTAAAATGAAATCTAAGATTCGGGGAACACCCTATTTCCTCAAATATTTTATTTCAAAGGACTTAGAAAACATAAAATATTCACTGATCATTACAGTCATAGAAGAGGGAACACCTAAAAAAAATCTATGCTTACAACTATAAAGGCCTTCAAAACAACTGTTCAAGCAAATGACAAAGGGAAAGATCAAAACCGACCTCTTTGACTAACTTAAAACAATGGTACTTCAAAGGGAGACTTCAATAACAGCTTTCAAGTGATAGAAGACAAGCAGGGAGAACCATAAATCATGCTGAAACCAACTATTTGAGCTATCATAGAAATAAACGAGCATGAAGACTAAAGAGAAAGTTTAAAGCCTCTAAAATACTTCAATAGCAGAAAACATTAAACAATGAAGGGTGAACTAAGGTGCTTCCAAGAGTCATTTCTTAGCCTAAAAATTCAGCCTACTATAGTAAGAAATTATGGAACAAAATGAAAAAAGGGGAAAAACATGAAACAATTAAGAATACTTCACCAACAGCCAAGCTCATGGATCCAATGATAGAGCCTTCTCAGGAAAAAGCATGCAACCACATCATCAAGACTTCCAAGACTTCAATTTTTTCTTCAACTTCAACAGACTTATGTATTTATTTCAGAGAGTTTCAGTATTACAACTTGTAATCAAACAGCAACCAACCTTCCTCATCTTCTACAAAAGTATTTATAGGAAGACGAGGAGGTGAGATATAAAAAAATATCTCAAGGAAAATTAATACAGAGTGAAGACTTCTCAGCCCTTTGAGAGGCTTGATGAAGAAATGTACAGGTGTTTCACTGTATTAATTTATTCATATTTATGAATTAAGCTCGGTGGGAGCCTATATTGACTTTGAGGCACTATGTTATGCGGGAGTAACTTCTGCAGAATTTTTCTATCAAACTACTCTGGCAGAGTTAACTTCTTGGCAGCGCTAGAGGCAGATATTTGTTTAATTAATAACTTCGGCCTCTATTTTGAATTCTTTGATGCAACAGGTGGCTCCTTTGGTAGCTGAGGAATCAATTCGCCTCATTTGAAGCGGTGAAAGCCTTTCTGTCAGTGAAACACATATGATTTTCTGTTGACTGTGTTTTAATCCAGGGAATAAGGCTTTTGATAATCATTCTTAGCTGTAATTCCCAGATCCACCTTCAATCTTCATATACTGTGCTTTGTCTTCAAACTTATACTCTTTAACTGTTATTTTGAATAAAACAGTGTCTTGTCGATGTGCAGAGCCACACAGGCCATTTTACGTGTTTATCAATGCTCATGAAACATTGATAAATTATCGAATTTAAACCTGTGAATGGTTCCTTTTAATAGCTCGAAGGCGCAGGAAACGTCTTTCCCAACCCTCGGATTTCCTTCATTTTAAAATTAAAAACCATTAAAAACTCCCGCAAAACACAAACAAAGGCTATGAAATCCTGCGTATATAGGTTTAACTGCTTCAGAGGCGTGGGATGAGAGTAGAACCGTTGGATGGCATCATCCAACAGTGAATATTAGTCGAAAGGAGATTAAAAATGGAGCGGAAAGAAGAATTTAAACGGAACCGTTGATTGCGCGATAATCAATGGTGGGGATTAATTTTGAAACCCTTTGGCAGAGGCAGAGGGCGATGAAAAAATGCGAGAGTGGTCTGGGACCGTCCAATCTGGACACATGGACGGTCCAGATCTAATCGGAAGCTCGCAATTAGCGGGGAGAAAACAAAGGGTGCGATGGAAAATGCCGATGTGATTGCACGATCGGGGAGGCTAGTGCAATCAAGCGATGACCGTTGGATCAGCGGGGAAATGGACGGATGGGATTGAATCAGAGGGATGAGTGATCGGGGATCGGAAGACAGGACTTGCGATTGCGATCGGAGGTTGGGGCGTGATTGAGCACTGACCGTTGGATCAGCGGGGAAATGGACAGCTAGGATTTGATCAGAGCAATTACAATCGGGGGGCGCGGAAGAGGGGGTGCAATTGAAACTTTGCAATTTGGCGCGCGGGACCTTTAACACTTGGTCTCAGGGAAGAGTTATATGGAATGAGAGCAGAAGGGGTGGGGTTTTAACATATAAGACCTAATCGCATCAGAAGTTCTGATGCGGTCTTTCTAATCTACCCATTTGATTTCTCCGATTGCGATTGCGCGATCAGTCTTTTCGATCAACCCATTAAAAGTATTTCATCACGTGACTTTGGGTTTTTTAATTAAAACCTTGGAAAAGTGGGTTTTGGGTTTTTACAAAGGAAAAAGGTGATCAGGGAGGAAAAATAGAAAGGTTTAAGCGCCGAGGTGGACCCACGTTTAATATGAAAATAACAATGTGATCGGGGGTTTTTAAACAGGAATGTTCAATCACATCGGGACTTTCGGTGATGGCAAAAAGATCTGCGCACATGAAATCTTGCGATGCGATTAGCGCTATATGGGTTTGGTGCTTGGTTTTTTATGACAAGGGCACATGTGGGGAAGTGTTTTAGGACTTAGCCCAAAGGGGCTTAAGTCCATAATAATAAAACTTTGATTTTTATGAACTATTTCATGGTTTTCAAAGGAATTGGGGGTTTCAGAATAGTTAAAAAATGGGGTTTTAACTATGGGAAAGTGATGTTCATAAACGGAAGAAGAGGATTTATGAAAACAAGGGAGTTTTTAATGGAGAAAAGGGGAGAAAATGAAGGTTTTAGAAGGGGGAAAATGAAGGTCTTTCAACAGTCTTTCACTTGGAATCAGCAGAATTTTTTGAGTATAAAATGGAAATGGTAATGAATATTTTGGACATAGGCATGAGGCCTTCAAGGAGCCTTCAAGAGCCAACAATTTTTAGTGATAAAATTTGTTCCTTGGAGGCTCAAAAAATTTTAGCCACCTTTTGGTATAACAAATATTATAGGTGCCTAACAGCAAGAAAATTGATGAAAATCCAAAAAAGGTTAATACTAAAAGAATTCAACTAGATAAATCTTGATTGTAAGTGATCAATGAACTTAAAAATGTACTCATTTGTTTGTCATCTGATTCAAGAGTACATTAATTCATAAACATTCTAGTGGTGGACATACTAGAAGCCTATGGCCTTATGTTAATCAGATATTATTCTAGTAAAATTCAAGGCTAATTTGCTTCGGATTTGTCCCATTTGTGGCTCTCTTACAAGGGGAAGAACAATCATACAAGAGTAAATAGTGAGCCACATACAAAGCACATGGTTAGTGAATTGGAAGGGCATAATGAATCAATTAGTTTGCTCCAAAAACATTGGGAAATTTGTTCCTTGAATCATAAATTGGTTGCTACCAAGCAAAACCATCTCGAGTCTCAGCAGATAAACAGTTAGAACTCCTTCCTTGCAATCTGACCGTTGAATATGTAACTTGTGTTATAGATGTCAATAGTTTTATATTAGTTAATTATTGTAAATATTGACATTTGGACTCTTCATTATGATGGATATAAAACACAGGATGGAGTTGGTGTTAGTTGCATCATGATGTATCCCAACAAGAAAAAGACTCTCATATGATATCTTTTGAGTTTGAATGTACCAACAACTTATCTAGATACAACACACTAATATTTTGTTTAAAGAAAGCCAGTGACTTGCAGGTAGAGTGCCTCAAGGTTATTGGTGATATGTAAATCACCATGGACGTAACAAATACAATCCATTGTATTTCACCTCATATCAAGAACTACCAATAATAGGTATGGTTCCTCGTTTCTTCTTTTAAAGCTTTTGACATTGTATTGATTCTTGGAATAAAAAACACCGTGATTGACACTTTTGTAAATGCAACAACTCAATTTACCCCTCATTTGGATGGTTTTTCAATTGTTTTTTTTTAACCAAGAGTACCTAACAAGTTTCTAACCTTTTTGTTTTTAAAGATAAAAAAATATTTTGGACTTCCTCACCAACGCAAATATGTTAAAGGATGCAGCCATTGATGAAGAGGAACATGATAAATCCATAAAGGAAACAGATAAGATGCAAGAGGGAAATCCGATGAAAAAATGTGTTGTATCATTGGAAAAGTTATATGGCTTGCAGAATCATTTTAGAGGACTGCCTAATACAAAGAAACAAAGTTCGACACTAATTCAGGAGCAAATAAACCTAGGGACTGAGAAAGAGCCCAACTTTGTGAATCTCAGTAGTTTCTTTACTCCTAATGAACTCTGATCATTTATTTAAATTTTCAAATAGTACTTAAACATTTTTTCATGGACTGATGATTACCTTGAGATGTATGCCACTGACATTATCCAAAATTAATTCCTATCAAAGAAGGTGTCAATTCACTCCAATAGAAGCTACATAAGGTACATATGACATTCGAACCATTAATACAAAAGGAATTGAATTTTTTTTTGGATGTAAGAATCATTTTCAAAGTCCACCATTCAACATGGATTTCTAATTTAGTTTATGTTAGGAAAAAATCAGGTGAAATTAAATTATGTGTAGAATTTTGCAACCTAAATCGCGGGTTAGACATAGATGATTTCTTGTCTCGACAATGGATCAAATATTACAGTCTGTCTTAGGTTCTAGAATGCTCTCATTACTTGATTGGATTTTCTGGCAGTAACCAAGTCTTAGTGATTGAGCCAGATATACTTAAACGACATTCGGAAAAAACTAGGGAACATTTAAATTCATACACATGCCTTTTTGGATCATTAATGTTGAGGCTACATTTAAAAGGCATATGGATATTACATTCACGAAGATAATAGGGAAAATTATGGTTTTAAATCTCGATGACGTGTGAATATTCTCCAATAGAAGATTATATCATTTGTGTCATCTCAGACAACTCTTTGAATTTTGCAGAAAGTATGAAATATCACTCTATCTAAAGAAGAGAATTTTTTCCATTTAAAAATTTAACCTATTGGGACATACCATAGCTAAAAGTGGCATAACTGTGAGTTCTGAGTGAGTTAAAGAAATCACCCAAATTCCTTTTGTGATTAGAAAGAAGGAAATAAAATATTTCTTAGGTAAGATTAATTTTGTTCGAAAAATCATATTTTATTTTTCCCAAATTTGAATCCATTATAAGACATTATAAAGAAAGATGTTTCTTTCAAGTGGAATCAGGAGGAAAAGGAGTCCTTTTCTAAAATAAAATAAGCTATAGTTGAGGCCCCTGCCCTATTTAGTCCCAACTTTGAAAAATATTTTATTCTCTATATGTTTGCATTAGACACTTCACTTGTAGCCGTTCTTATAGAAAAGGATGACCGGGGAAATGAATGACCTATATTGTTTATGACTACATGGATGCAAGGATTTGTACTCAACTACCCAAGTGTGGAAAAACAAACTTATGCAGTGTACAAAGTCATCAATCTCTTCAGACCTTACATCTTGAAGATCCATGTGAAATTGATTGTTCCTCACCCTGCGTTAATATCTCTATTTGTACAAAAGGAGTTATAGGAATGAAGGGTGAATTAGATTAAATATTTGTAGGAGTATGACCTAGAGTTAAAATCAGCTAACACTATCAAAGGTCATGGTTTCTGAAAGTTGGATATAGAAGTTGTGGATCCCGAAATGAAGAAATGATGGGTTGGGAGGAAGAAATGGAAATGCATAATGATGATTCTACACATACACTCATTACTCTGTCATCATGGTACACTAAAATGAGGCAATACTTAGAAGAAAGTAATTTTCCTTCACCCTTGTCAAGAAAACAAAAGCGATCCATTATACTTAAATATTCACCTTATCAATTGGTTCACAGATTTTTGTTTAGAAAACATCATAATGGAGTTTTTTTGTGGTGCTTAGAGTCTTATGAGGTGGAGAAAGTAATAAAAGATATTAATGATGGGTCGGATGGAGGCCAATTTTCTATAAAAAATACAACACATAAATAATTCGAGTAGGATACTATTGGCCTACATTATTTAGAGATTATAGCACATATGCCTGTAAATGTCCTATTTTCCATAAATGTGTTAGAAGAGAGAATAGATCAAAAACCCCATTACAACCAATCAAAGCAGAAGAACCTTTCCAATGGTGGGGATTAGATATTATTAGTGATATTTTATCGCACTCGTTTGAACAACACATGTATATTCTTACAACAATAGACTATTTCACAACATGGGTTGAGTCAATTCCTTTCAAACAAGTGAACGATCAAATGTTGATCTAGTTCATCGAGAAAAACATTATCCCCAGGTTTGGGCATTCAAACTTCACTTATTTTTTATAATTCCATGTATTTATCATCTTTACAATTATAAGATTTTGATTTGGATAAAGGAATTGTGCTCAAACATTCTTCTAATTACAACCCCCAAGGAAACATATTAGTTGAATCAAAAAATAAAAATATGATCCTCATCATCAAAAATATTGTGCTTACCCATCATAGTAGTTAGCATAATTCCCTATAGGTTGATCGATCACGACTAAACCTTCTCTCCATGATAAAAAACTGAATTGGGGGCAAAATTTTTCTAAAAATTCAAAGTGTTCATAATCACTTGAAACTAGAACAACTGGATATGTCTCGTCTTCCTAATTCTAGTGCACTTCGTTTCTCTCAAAACAGAGTCCATATGAGAAAGTTAGAGCGTTTTGATCGCTTGGCTAGACATGTAAATTTTCGTGATAGGGATGTTGACTAGTCATCCATACAGCCCAGTCAGCAAAAGAATATTCCAGGGAATATTCTTGGAATATTCCCCCAGGTGGACCAATGAGTTGATGCCAATTGGCATGTCCGGATTGGTTGTGATTTGTCACAATTTTATTGGTTTTGGTTCCTCAAATTAGGTGTTGACACGTGGCTAGCTCGGAGGCTGCCACATGCCCTTCCAAGGTTGAAATTGGTCTAAGGTTGGTCGGGAAAATTTTTATGTGGTGGATGGGTGGAGGTCGGGCTCGACCCCGTGACCTCCCCCACACCAACGCAAAACCTTACCATTAAACCCGCACCTTAAGTCTTAATATATATGTGTTACAAATTATATTTAAGTTTGATACAATGTAATGGAGGAGGTTAAGAGGGCCAGCCCTCGGTCCATAGGACCTGTGCTCATGACCAGGTGGATTTCTCCAAATTCTAATGGAGAAATTAAACCATAATGCGGGTTATTAACCCTTAATCACATTTTAAATGCACTTAATGTTTGGATTATTCCTAAGTGTGGTTAGCGCTAAGTGTGCATTAACAGTGCCTAAACTGCGTTTATGTTTAATTAAATTCTAGTTAAACCTTAAGTGAAAATTAGCACTAATTGGTGGAGTCCGCCATTTTCGGCGGAACTTCCAAATGTGGCAGAGTTAACTGGAGTTTCTCCAAACTTAGTGGAGGTTTTTGAGGACAAAATTGAGGAAACCATAAATGGAGCATTATTCAACCAAATTAGGCTCAAAAAGAGTCAATCCTAGATGATTTGGATGCTTTGAGAATGATTGTGTAGGTTGTAGAGGTAGAGGAGAACTTTTTTTAGTGGTTTTTCCACTTTGAAGATTAAAGAAGCCTAGGGCCACTAGGAGAGGAGGCCATGCCTAGTTCATATGAAGACCATTTGCAAAGCCAAAAGAGTCTACCTAGGGGTTTTTGGGTCTTTTGAATCCAATGGAGCAGTATTGTAAAGCCATTGGATCACTGCAGGTGCATGTAATCATAGAATTGACCATTAATCCAAAGAGGGCCAAGCCATTGAAGTAGGTCCATGGAGATGTAACCCAGGAGGGGTGAACTCCATTATCAGCTATTGTGTAATGTGTTTGTTGTATATTATTTCTCTGCAATTTACTTGTTTTGCATGTGTTTTTAAAAGCTAATTTACTTAATGAATTTCTCATAAAAGAAACTTAAAATTCACACATAAACCCTCTCATAACTTGCTAATTTGAGTCGATCCTTTAGCATACATTTACTTTATACTGATGGGGAAGCTAGCACAACAAAAATATTTTGTCCATATTCAGATCAAGTTGGTATCAGAGCATAGTTTAGCTCACTTTAGCTGAATTTTATCTCAGGCTTTACCAAGGTTAGCTAGAGAATTAGCTATTGGTTTGTAATTGTGTAAGAATAATTTAACTGTGTGCAAGTTTATGTGTGTAAGTTGAAGAGAAGAGAAGTTCAAGATTGAGGAGTCAACTCTCAAATCACAACAAAGAAAATTTTTATGCATTACAAGCGTGATGGCAGCTTCATCCAACATTGTTTCTAATCAATCTTCCTTAGAAAGACTCTTTGATAAATATATGTTGCTGAAGCTCTACATCATGAGATATATGGTGCAAGAGATGTATGAAGATAAGAAGGAGAGCACTATACCTCGAGAGAAGTTGATGGCCATGAAGGAGGAGAAGCAAGAGCTTCTTGAAAATATGCATGAGATGGAGATTCAACTCCATATTGAAAAAGAAACCCTAGCCAAGTACATGCATGAAAAGGAGGTATGAAAATCATGTTTATCTTCAATTTACTCTCAAGATGAATGTTTTGGTGTTTTTAAAAGACACACTAGAGGAATAGGGTCCAAATTGTTAAGAAAAATGGGCTATGAAGGTAAAGGTTTAAGCAAACATTCTCAAGGCATAGTTGAGCCAATTGTTGTTGAGGAAACGCCTAGGTATTTGGGTCTTGGTTATGGAAAACACGATGGAGAATGATCCAAAGCCAAGGAGGGACATGAAGGTGTTCCAAGAAGGACTTTCATTACATGTTCATTACCTCAAGCTTTTGAATTTTGTGTTCATGAGGAATGCAAAAATTTTACACCCACTTTGCAAGAAAATGCTCATAAGCATGCAACTCAAGAGGATGTTGAAAGATCTAAAGACATTGAATCCATTGTTGATATTCCTAAGAGGACCAATAAATCATCAAATTCACCTCCTCTAGAAGGTGATAAAGGTGAATATGCAAGGTATAAATCTTCCTTTAATCAAGTTTCTTTTGATTGTGATAAACATGATAAATCCTCATATAAGATTTGGAGAAAATTTACATGTTCTTTTTGTGGTTTGAATAACGATATTGTTTCAAGATGTTGGAAGAAATAGACATACACAAGAAAATTTTAAAACAAGGGAGACAAAAAGAAAATGGTCCATTGGAAAATGCAAACCATGTTGAAAAGAATATGCAATTATTTTGCACTCATTGTCATAAGCAGGGTCATCTTATAGACAAGTGCTCGACTTTGTATCCAAAAAGTCATCCACGACATTTGAAAAAGGTGGAGAGAGAGTTTGACAAGAATGGAAAAGAGGATTCCATAATTGATGTGGGTCATGATGATTCACATGATGAAGTGCAGCTGAAAGAAATGCCATTGAAGTGGTTTGGAAAGAGATGGTTAGATTTCTTAACCAATTAAGGCCTTACCGTTTCTTTGATGATTGATGAAAATCTTGCCAATTGAATGCATTTATTTTCCCTTGAAATTACGTTTCATATCGCACGAAGCAAGATGTTGGAAAAGTAGATTTATGTTGACTCACTTAGATGTAGTAAAGATGGAAATTTGTATATGAATTTGTTTGACTTGAGAGCCAGTTGTTTGAAGAGGCATGGTTTATCGAATTATGTTTGGTTGATGAGTTTGTACACCAAGATGTAAGAATGCATGGCGATGATCACATGATGTGACATTTGATTATTTGAAGGAGAAAAAGGAAGAGATTGTCAAGTTATGTTTCTTACATGATGTGTTTTTCAAGATTAATGGTTTTTCTTGTGACAAGATGTCTCGGATTTTGGAAGGTCCACCCTTGAGCGAGAGGCTCATGATTAGCCTTCATTATAAAATCATGGCATGAGAAACATGTCAATACTGGAGGATGATGGAATCAAAATGCATAAAGTGGACAAGATGCCAAAATGTTTGCAGACAAAACAATAGCCATTGTAGACCATTTGATGTGTTCATGCCAAGAAGGGAAAAGAGATGGCGAACGCATTCTTCCAGATGTGGAATTTGGAAATGTGGAGGTAAAAATAATGGTGATTTATTTTCTTGTGATTATTGATATTGGAACCCATTATTGTAGTTCACTCAGATGGGCTTAACTTGGAAAAGTGGTTTCCATGGAGAAGCTTGCATCTAATGCATGTGTGTGTAAAGGAGGAACACGATTCTCAGTGGGAATGCCATCAGTCAGTTTTCCAATAACATAGGGATAACTTTGGTACAACAATTTTTTTAATCAGTCAGCAAGCAACCAAAAAGTGTTGGATTTGTTTAGCAGCAAAAGGAGGACATTGGTTGAAGTGCCAAGCCATTTGCAAGGCAAGACATATCAGTGAACCAAAATGGTTGTCATGGAGATTTTTCCAAGTAGAATCATGTCGATAGAACTTGGAAAATAGAAGAGTATTCAGTTATCATCAGATAACCAACTTTTGTGGGTCCAAAATCTTGTCAGTGGGAAGGAGTGATCAGAAACTAAATTGGGGACAAAAATTTGCTAAAAATTCAAAGTGTTAAGAATCGTTCAAAACTAGAATGACCAGATATTTCTCATCTTCCTGATTCCGCCGCACTTTGTTTTGCTCAAAATAGAGTCTGTATGAGAAAGTTAGAGTGTTCTGATCGCTTGGCTAAATAGGTAAATTTTGGTGAGAGGGATGCTAACTAGGCATCCGTACAACCCAGTCAGCAAAAAGAATATTCCTTGGAATATTCCCCCAGGTGACCAATGAGCTAATGCTAAGTGGCATGTCCAGATTGGTTGTGATTTTCACAATTTTATTGGTTTTGGTTCCTCCAAGTGGGTGTCAACACGTGGCTAGCCCAGAGGCCACCATGTGCCCCTCCAAGGTTGAAATTGGTCTAAGGTTGGTCGGGCAAAAATTTATGTGGTGGATGGGCGGAAGTCGGGCTCAACACTGCGACCTTCCCCACACCAATGTGCAACCTTACAATTATACCCATGCCTTAAGTCTTAATATATATGTGTTACAACTTATATTTAAATTTGATACAATGTAATGGCGGAGGTTAAGAGGGCCATCCCTGAAGGTCCAACCCTCGGTCCACAATACAAGCGCTAATGACGAGCCAAAGCGCTCCAAAGTCTAATGGTAGAATTAAACCATAATGCGGGTTATTAACCCTTAATCACATGTTAAATGAGCTTAAATTTTGGATTAGTCCTAACCGTGTGGTTAGCATTAAGTGTGCATTAATATCACCTGACCTGTGTTTGTTTTTAATTAAACTCTAGTTAATAATTAAGTGTGGATTAGCACTAATTGGTGGAGGCCACCGTTTTTGGCAGAACTCCCAAATGTGGCAGAGTTAACTGGAGTTTCTCTAGACTTAGTGGAGGTTTCCTATGCCAAAATTGAGGAAACCATAACTAGAGCATTATTCGACCAAATTAGGCCCAAAAGAGTCAATCCTAGATGATTTGGATGCTCTAAACATGATCTTGCAAGTTGCAGAGGCATAGGAGAAATTTTTTAGGTTATTCTTCCACTTTGAATATTAAAGAAGCTTAGAGCCACCAGGAGAGAAGGCCATGCCTAGTTCATCCGAAGACCATTTACAGAGCTACAAGAGGCTACCTAGGGGTTTTTGGGTTTTTTGAATCTAATGGAGTAGGATTGTAGATCCATTGGAGCATTGTAGGTGCAAGTAATCATAGAATTGACCATTAATCCAAAGAGGGCCAAGTCATTGAAGCAGGTCCATGGAGATGTAGCTTAGGAGGGGTGAACTCTGTTATCAGCTACTGTGTAACGTGTTTGTTGTGTATTATTTCTATGCAATTTACTTGTTGAACAAGTGTTTTTAAAAGATAATTTACTTAATGAATTGCTCATAAAAGACACTTAAACTTGACACATAAACACTCTCATAACTTGCTAATTTGAGACGATACTTAAGCACACATTTACTTTATACTGATGAGGAAGCTAGCAGAACAAAAATAGTTTGTACTTATTGAGATCACTCAGTACTTTTCCTTACTTCCTGCTCTATGGGAAGGAAACAATCCTACCTCCTCAAATTTACTTTCCTGCCTTAAAACTCTTTGAAGAGTCTCGTGGTAAGTATTTCCCCATCATGCACAGTAGGATTAACACCCTTCTAAAGCTTGAAGAAGAAAGGAAAAAGGCTTGTGCTAATTTTTCCTCCCATTAACAACATGTCAAATTATGGTTTGGAAAGAGATCGAAAGGTGACAAGTAATTTCGTGTGGGTGATATTGTCTCAAAATAGTATAATCTCATGAATACAATGACAAACATACCAAATTTCATTCCTTGTTACTCGATCCCTTTCAAATACATGAAGAAATTGGCTTCCACACATACATATTGTAAACCTTAAAGGGGAATATTGAGTCCCTTCCCATCAATAAGAAAGGTATTAATGTTTACTTTCACTAATAGCTATTTGAATTGTTATCCTAAGTTTACATATGTCTTTTCTTATGTTGTCTCTTTCCATTTCCTTTATCACATTTGTTTCTTTATGCACCCGTATTTCGATTTCCTATCAAGCCCATGTAAATAAATAAGTGGTTTTGTACATAAATAGTTTTCCTAGGACCAACGGTGGTATGTCAAATGATTATAAAAAGGTCTGCGGTAACTACTCTTTGATTTTATAGCATTATATCTCCTTCAATTGGTTCAATCCATAACATCCTAATAAGTCTGTTAGGTCTCCGTAGTTTGCAAGATTGGAAAGTACAAATGCTGCAGAGCCTACATAAAAACCAGTTTGGAATCTGAGGATCTAGCCATCCTAGATTCAAAGAGGGATCTCTCTATATATGTGTATCTCAAAGATGTTTCTTTATGCTTAAGTATGATTTTAGGCTAGTTATGAAGAACAAGGCTTTTGTTTGTTTGGTTGGGCAAGATAACATGAAGATGAAGGAAGTCTGTATGAAGGGTGAAGGTGTGAGTAAGTGGAAGAATGTTTTAGTTGATAAGACAAGCAGGGAACAACATCAATCCATTGGGATATGGAGTCATAATAGGATTTAATTGCACAACAAGGTTCAAAAGTGGTCCAAGGGGAAAGTCATCTATGTCAAAGGATCTCTTTAAGTTGATTTATGGAATGAAACATTCAAGTGTAGTGAAGAAGCAAACATATAAGAAAAAAAAGAGCGGCTTAAGATCAAGTAAGGACTTTTAACCTAGCCTGCTTTTAGCATACTCAAAGGAAAGACACAAAGCAACCTAAGATCAAGTAAGTACTTTTAAACTAGCCTGCTTTTGATATACTTTATAAAGGAAAACATTAAAAGACAAAGAATAGCTTAAGATCAAGCAAAGACTTTTAACTTAGCCTACTTTCAGCATATTCTCAAAGGAAAACATTCATGATAAACATTAAAATAGTCTAAGATCAGGTAAGTACTTTTAAACTAGCCTGCTTTCAACATACTCTGAAGGGAAATTTTCAAAGTAACTGTTCGGGATAAACTAGAGGATAGGGCTAACCATAAACTTCTCTAGCTCAACTTTAATTAGCAGACTTTTCGAGAACATTCAAAGACAATATCTCAAGTTGTACTCAGGAAACATGGGCTTACCAACACTTCACTAGTTATACTCTATTGAATTGTCCTCAAATAAACAATCAACAGAAAACATAAAAGATAAAGATTTATCAGTGAGATTTAGGGTACTTTCAAAAGTAAATCCTAATCTATATTTGCTGTTCTTTATCAGAGAAAGTGGATAGAATGAAGACATAAGGAAAATAAAAATTATAGTGAGAAACACATCACCATTGACATAGACCAGGATCCCATAAATCAGATATTGTATTTGATGTTCAAACCAGTTACAATCTTCAAGTCCAATGGGTCTTTATAGCTTCAAACTTCTCATCTCAGCTTATGTATCTTCAATTCCTAATAGAGCTACATCATGCTTCAACTACTATTTCCATTCAACAAGTATCCAAAGACCAACCTGTATACTGTCTTCTAGAGAAGTATTTATAGAAGAATGAAGAGGTGGAGAGAAAGAAAGGTCTTTCTGTTCAATTAATGCAGAGTAAGTGCTTCTTGGCCTTTAAAGGGCCAAATGGAGAAGAAATGACATGTATTAACTCTGCTAATTGATTATTACATTTAAATTTCATCAACTTCAGTCACTTTTGTTGACTTTTGGGGGCTTTTTTGTAGGCTGGCCACTAATTCTGAGCTGTCTTTGACAAAATATCTCTAACTGTGTATTCATTGTGTATTCTTTTGAGGAAATAAGCCTGTGGATGGCAGTTTTGGCTTTAATTGCCTTGCTAATGTGGCATTTGGAGGCTTCCTTTGTTGATTTTTCAATTTATGTGGCTTTAAACATGGTTATAACTTTGATTATGTGTTTTTAAGGCTTTATAATCATTTTTAGGCCTTTAACCTTTTTCTGCTGATTTTTTAACTAATAAATATCCCTTGTTTCCTTCAAACTGCGCTTTATCCCTTTACTGTCAGGATTTAAACTCTTTTAATCTTCAAACTTTATGTTTTAACCCCTTTAATTTTGAAACACTTGATGGCTTTCACTTTAATTCTCTGTAATTAATCTTTTAACTGCATATAAACCCTCAAACTGTAGGATTAGACTCTTAACCTTTAATCTTGCGCTTCCATCTCTTTATCTTTGATTCGCGTTTTTAACCTTCGATCTTCAGGTTTCACCATCTTTCCCTTTACTGTGGATAGGAGGCTTCATCAAAGCGAGAGGGTTTCTTAATATAACAACGCTCATGGAGCACTGGTCAAATCTGTGAAAAAAAACCCTGTCATCTATCATTTTTCATGATTTTTGCCTTTGTTTGGACCATGAGGGCCCTCATCTTCTGGCCATATTTCATTATGAATCAGGAGAATGTCTCTAGCCTGTAGAATTTCCATCGAATCCTGTAAAAACCAATAAACATGTTAATAAACCCTGCGGGGTTGGAAAACTGCATGCAAAGGCTGGCGGAGGCGGAAGAGCATATGGATAAAATGAATGCATAGAAGGGTTTTATGGAGAAAACTGTGAAGAAAATGGGTTTCAAATAGTCTTGGCACGAATATTTGAGCGAAAGTGGTTTTGAAAAACCACCCGTGGTTTTCGCATGACCCTCGGGTGGTAAATGGTTTTTCATAAAACGAACGCGATCCAATTAAAATGCGCCACACGTCCTCCATAAACCACTCCTTTCATGCAGTTAACGTTCAATTGCTTTCTTTTGGGAAATGAGCGCGAAATAGATCATAAGTCGTTGGATCTGGGGGTACAGATCCAATGGTTAGAGAGGAACGCGATGGGAAAGGTGCGCGGCGGGAGCTTTAGTGATGACGGGGTAAACCCGCAGTCCCTGTCTTCATATTATTTCAACCTCGTCTATGTGTATAATTCCTCCTAAATTTCTTTCCCAATCAACTTCACAATCTCAGCCAACTCAACACGTTCTGGACATGAGCCTATGATACCATCTAGACTCTCTACATTTACTAGAACGCTACTCCCCACTAGCATATACAATTTTCTTTTGTATGCGCACTGGAATATATCAATATATATATATATATATATATATATATATATATTAATCACCTTCTTCTATTATCGGAAGCCTTATGACCAAACCCAACAAACGTTGGACCCTGCTATGATTAAAGACTTGACCTCGTTCATAGTTCGGATTTGATTAAGAAGAAATCCTTAACTAGCCACACCATACAATTATTCACCTTGTAACCCGGAACTTTATATAATGTTTGAGATAACCATATATAATTAAACATATGCCATTATAAGCAACGGGGCCCACACATACAAAATGTAAACGCCCATACCTTGGTTTATCCTTCATGTTACTTGATGAGCGACCACCGTTCGATGAGCAAGCTCCAAATCGGACAGCGTACATCGATATCATGATCATTCCATTGTCGATAGTTAACACGCGATGGAACGCGATGAAAGCAGTTTCTCCAACCTGCTCAAGACCACGTGTCAGCCTATGGCATTGATCGCAGCCAAATGGGGAATACAACTTACTGCCTTTGTACCTTGTGATATACTGTCGGGTTCAGCTCCAAACCACGTTCACTGTTCACTCCTTCGTGATTCCACTCTCAAGGTTCTGCCTAAATCCTCAATACACTGTTCACATAGAATCCCAGATTCTCTGCGTGCATTCAATCCAGACATCCCAGAACAGGGATAAACACATTACTCCAAACTTACAATTGAGTGCTCCCTCGCAAGGTTCGACCAATCCACAACTGAATCTTACACACAGAACTCCTGTCAATATCCGCCTTCAGTGATGATGCAGGCCCCTCCAGGGTCATGCTCCACAGTCCTACGCCATCATCCTTTGATATGGGATCTCACCCAATTCCCAAAGAACCATTTCCTTAATGAGGAGTCAATACTTAGCACAGGCCCATTGCCATAGTTCAACACACATAAATGAACTGAATTATCCTTTCGGTCTCGGTCGGTCTTCTACACATTCTATGTAACTATTCACGGGGTTCTTATTCATCCTTATGCACAAAGATTCCTATTATAGATTGCACAGAGTTCTATCACTCTGCTCATATCCTTGCTTATGGGATTCAAACTTCAATTACATAGAAATCGATCATCATTCATCAAGAGCTAATATATTCACACGGGATTTAAATTGACAAGGGCACAAATATACTGAAACATTTCTTATTTACACCATGAATTAACTTAAAAGCCTTTTAGCTGGCTAGATCTTCGATTAATTGGCTTTCTCCCCTACTCTGTGTCCACTACAATCCTATGCAGCCTATGTAGTTCCCTATGCAAGTCTATCGACTCTGTCACGAAGGTTTATTTTTATATCAATTACAATGAATTGATTCGAATTTCTCGATGACTCACAAACTCTTCAAATTCCTATAGTTCCAAATTAGACTAATGCTCTGACAGACAGAGACGGACTTCCTCTTCCTATGCCCACTAATCATTCGGGAAGTTACATTTTCCTCTACAAATTAACTAAATTATCTCAACTATGGATAATTTCATAGGGAAATAAAACATGAGACCCCCCTTTACATTTATTTATGTACAAAAGTTGTATTGGGCCTAATGCCCCTACATCAGACTCCCCAGGTTAAAATAGTTCATGATCTCCTGATCATGGTTTTCATCTTCGTCTGCCTGGATCCCATACTTTGTTCTGCAACTGACCATCTGTTGCAGTGTTCTTCTTTCACATTCCTCCTGGCTTCCATATCTTTGTCTACATCCTTGCACTTGCTATGCCCTCACAGTCTAAATCTATCTTCTTCTTGCTACTGTTGTTTCTCAGCTTTCTTGTTGCTGTCTTTTTCTCAGTCACCTTTATCATCAACTTTCTTATAAATTTTATTTCTTGATCCAATGTGTCCTTTTACTGCTAGACACCAATTCCCTTTAATTTTTGAACTTCAGTTGTGTCTGTAGCCCTTCTTAATTCTTCAGTTCTTACTGCTACCCTAGCTGCCACCCAATCATCCATACCCTTTCTGCAACAGTAAAATTCTTGCTCCTCCGTTGGCAACACTTTAGCCTGTTGCTTCAACATTATCTCTAGCAACACTTCAATCAACTGTTGCTCTGCCATTTCACCTTATTTTCTGAATTTTTTCTGCAAATATTCTCTCAATCTCCTTTTTCCAAACACAATTTCACTATGCTGCAACTCAGTTTCAGCATCTTCTTCTTCTGTCTTGGCAATCTTCAGGAATTGCCTTCCTTCTTCTTGATTTACTTCAAGCTCTTCCAGCTTTGCATTTTAATCTTTTGTCAGAGTGAAAATATGGTTTTCCACTGCTGTAGCAGCGCCAACAGTTTTCCATACAACCTTCTCCCCAATCTTCTCTTGGCTATTCGAAAAAGCCAATTCCTTTCTACTACCAGTAGCAACCAATTTCTTCCCATGAGACATGATTGTCTCATCTTTTTCCTCCTGCAACAGTCCATCACCTTCCAAAACAACTTCAAAATATGGATTGTTTTATGCCTTGCCTGTAAACATAGCCAATTCATTAGTTTCAAAACCCCAAGACCCAATGGTCCCAACTGATGATTCAATCATCAATTTCTCTTTCGGCAGTTCTAAGTCTGTCCCAAGACTCAGAAAATATTTTCTGGCTTTATTCCTCTGTATCTTCTCATGCTGCAACCCCCAATTCCGAATTTGAGGTTCTTTCTCTTGTACAGGATTCTGCTGATTCAGCATACTCTCTAGCAGCTCAATTTATCCATTCCATGGTTTAAAATATTCCACAGAATTCTCCTTCTCTTTCAATTGACTGCCCCATGCTGTCAATTCTCCTTCAGCATCAGCGGAATCTGTATTCACAAAGCAATTGTTAAAACAAAATCCACAAGGCCTCAGAGCCTTTCTGTCTTCTATCAGCATCTCAGTATGCTGTCCCAAATTTCTTTTCTTCTCAATCAGCACATCAGAATGCTGATTCCAATTCTTCAAACATTTCTTGCGACTGTCAGTTAGTCTCTCCTATGCACCATCCTCTTCAAGGATTCCTCTCTGATCTAGTTCATAAAAATGAACTCTTTCATCTTCAATCATCTATGTCCTCACTATCTGAACACTCTCATTTTGTGGTTCTGTCCTCTGTTCGTGCCACGATCCTGGCATCTCATTTGAGGAAACACCTTCACAATCCTTACTATCCTCTACTATCACTATCTCCTCAGCCTTCATCAGAATGGAATTCTGATTTCCTATCTCTGCAAAAACCTCAGCTACCTGTCCATCACTCTCTACTTGGTCATTTAACAAGACCATATTGTCATTATCATCATTAATGACAAATTCATCTTCATTAAGTACAACTCCATTGAAACAATCTCTTCCATTATCAAACTTATCATCTTCGGACATAGCTGTCTTGTCCTCATTGAAGCAATCCCTTTTATAAAACAAGGAATTGAGGAATTCCTTCTGCTACAATAATACCATCTGATCTTCATATGAAAGATACTCATCATATCTTGCTTGGCAACAGTCAGCTTCATTTGTCATAGTTCCATCATATGAACTGCCTTCATTAATACCTGCATTCATACACAACTTGTCAGATGCAAAAACATAAGACCTCATGGTCTCATTTGATGATTTGATCACCAAATCTTCCTGTTGTTCCAAGTCTTCCATGCTCTTCAGAGATTCTTCAATGGTCTCTACTTCAAATTCTACAAGTTGTTCAACCTCCAGCTTCTGGCCATCATCATAAGCTAACTCTCCTCTGCTTCCAACATGTGGGAAGGAAGAATCTTTCTCCAACTGTGCATGGACATCTTCAAAACATGTAGCTGCTCCATTTTCCTCAGTGACAACATTATCAGTTTTTTCTCTCTCACCTGTTGTTCCTGGAAACATACAAAATATGTCAGATGTAAGGCTCTTGGACCCCTTGGTCCCACTTGAAGCTTCAGTCTCCAATTTCTTCTCTGAATACTCAATCGCTCTGAGTATTTCCTCCTTCTGTTGAGCATTTCTCATTTGATCCTTTTTCCTTTGTGGCCTCTGCCACTTTACCTTCTTCTTCATGAGCCAACCAACTCTCTGGCTTTCTTCTATCCTCAGTTTCAATTTGTTGAACTACTCCCTGATCTCAGCTAATTCCTTCCAATACTCTTCATCAGTGAGTCTCTTTCTCATGCCAATTGCTTTGGCATCTTCACTCACTCTTCTGTTGTGGCTTCTCTCAGAACCTCTGCAATCTTTTCAATCTCTTCTATGTCTCTCAGTAGCCATTTTCTTCTCTAGGAGTTCTTCACTCACAAGCTGCACTAAGCCTCTGCAACAGCAAGGTCTCTTGCTACAACTTACCTCACCAATCCCTTCCTTTGGACCCAGCTTTTGGCAAGTACTGGTCCCCTCTCTGGAACCTTCTGAGCACTCTCTTCTACTCTCTAGGCTTCACTCTGCAACTTCTCTCAAGAACAACTCTATTCTTCCTTCATCCAACCTCAGTTGGGAATATTCCAGGTTCTGCCACACTCTTTCTGCACTCAGAATCCCTTATTGGATTCTTCTATCACTTCTCTCAAAGCTTGTGATCTACTTCTTGCTGAGATTCTTTCCTCACTTGCTTGCACTCTGTATTCTGCAAACAAATCCTTCCAACCAGAGTTCAAATAAGGCTCATCAACTTACCTCTCAAGATCCTTCAATGATCTTGCTTCTTTTCTCACCTGCACTGCATTTCTACCTGCTGCAATCTTCAAGACACTCTGTCTTCAACTCCAGATTCTGTTCATCTGGAGACCTTCACTGCATACTTAATCAAATCTGCAACTCTGTTAAACAGATTCAAACATCAACCATTTTTTTTTGTTTTAGTACATGTGCATTTCAAAATAAACTTTTTAGAGAGCTAATTAAATTCTAGCTCTGATACCACTTGATGACGGGGTAAACCCACAGTCCCTGTCTTCATATTATTTCAACCTTGTCTGTGTGTAGAATTCCTCCTAAATTTCTTTCCCAATCAACTTCACAATCTGGGCCAGCTCAACACATTCTTTACATGAGCCTACCATACCATCTAGACTCTCTCCATTTACTAAAACGCTACTCCCCACTAGCATATACAATTTTCTTTTGTATGCGCATTGGAATATATATATCTATATATATATATATATATATATATTGCCTTCTTATGTTATCGAAAGCCTTATGACCAAACCCAACAAACGTTGGACCCTGCTACGATTAAAGACTTGACGTTGTTCATAGTTCGGATTTGATTAAGAAGAAATCCTTAACTAGCCACACCATACAATTATTCACCTTGTAACCCGGAACTTTATATAATGTTCGAGCTGACCATATATAATTAAACATATGCCATTATAAGCAACGGGGCCAACACATACAAAATGTAAACGCCCATACCTTGGTTTATCCTTCGTGTTACTTGATGAGCGACCACTGTTCGATGAGCTAGCTCCAAATCGAACGACATACATCGATATCACGATCATTCCATTGTCGATAGTTAACGTGTGATGGCACACAATGAAAGCGGTTTCTCCAACCCGCTCAAGCCCACGTGTCAGCCTATGGCATTGATCGCGGCCAAATGGGGAATACATCTTACTGCCTTTGTACCTCGCGATATACTACCGGGTTCATCTCCAAACCACGTTCATTGTTCACTCCTTCGTGATTCCACTCTCAAGGTTCCACCTAACTCCTCAATACACCGTTCACACAGAATCCTAGATTCTCTACATGTATTCAATCCAGACAACCCAGAACAGGGATAAACACATTACTCCAGACTTACAGCTGAGCGCTCCTTCGCAAGGTTCGACCAATCCACAACTAAATCTTACACGCATAACTCCGGTCAATCTCTGCCTTAAGTGATGATGCAGGCCCCTCCAGGGTCATGCTACAAAATCCTACGCCATCATCCTTTGATATGGGATCTCACCCAATTCCCAACGAACCATTTCCTTAATGAGGAGTCAATACTTAGCACAGGCCCATTGCCAGAGTTCAACACACATAAATGAACTGAATTATCCTTTCGGTCTCGTCCAGTCTTCTACACAGTCTATGTAACTATTCACGGGGTTCTTATTCGTCCTTCTACACAAATATTCCTATTATAGATTGTACAGAGTTCTATCACTCTGCTCATATCCTTGCTTATGGGATTCGAACTTCAATTACACAGAAATTGATCATCATTCATCAAGAGCTCATATATTCACACAGGATTTAAATCGAAAATGGCACAAATATACTGAAACATTTCTTATTTACACCGTGAATTAACTTACAAGCCTTTTAGCTGGTATATCTTCGATTAATTGGCCTTCTCCTCTACTCTGTCTCCACTACAGTCCTATGCAGCCTATGCAGTTCCCTATGCAGGTCGATCAACTCTGTCACGGAGGTTTATTTGTATATCAATTACAATGAATCAATTCGAATTTCTTGATGACTCACAAACTCTTCAAATTCCTACAGTTCCAAATTAGACTAACACTCTGACAGACAGAGACAGACTGCCTCTTCCTATGCCCACTAATCATTCGGGCAGTTACATTTTCCTCTACAAATTAACTAAATTAGCTCAACTATGGATAATTTCATAGGGAAATAAAACATGAGACCCCCCTTTACATTTATTTATGTACAAAAGTTGTCTTGGGCCTAATGTCCCTACATCATTTAGTGGAAGCCAAGTGTCAGCATAGGATTGGGGAAGCGGTTCATGTAGTGGATGGCTTATCACATCGGCAATCCGATGGGATACAAGACAAGGGAGAAGGGGAAAGGGAAATGCCGATGGCTGATGTGATGGGGTCTTAAGAAACAGGCACAGGGGCATGGTCAAGTGGAGGGGTATGTGACCAAGGGCTGAGGGAAGGAGGGATTATCACATCAGCGGAGGAATGGGGGAGCGAGGTAATGTAAATATAACAGCGCCGATGTGACATAAATTTGCGATGCGATGATTGCTAGCAGAAGGTCACGGGTGTTAGTCACATGAAGCAGAAGGTTTAAGCGCTCGGGGGCTTAAGGCCTTTAAAATGGCAGAAGAGGTTTTTTAAGGGTTTTTATCTATTTTTTTGGTTTTTTTAAGGGTTTTTATGTGTTTTTTGGGGTTTTTAAAGGTTTTTCCAAGTTCCGATAGAGCAAAAAAACAGGGTTTTAAACCATTTGAAAGGGATTTCATGGTTAAAAAGGATTTTTAAGGGAATGGAGAGTAAATGAAAGGGAACAAGGGGTTTTTTAGAAAAAAATTTCTTTGGGAACAACATGTTTTCTTGGTGGATTTTTTTGAAGGGAACAACACTTAGGGAACAACACTGTTAGAGAACAACACTGTTAGGGAACAACAGACTTAGGGAAAAGCACTGTTAGGGAACAACAGACTTAGGGAACAACACTGTTAGGGAACAACAGACTTCAAGAATGAGTGATCTTCTATGAAAATAATCTCTTGAAGGCTCTAGACCTGTTTTAGCCATCATTTGCTATGACAAAATTATTACTGATGGCTAACAGAGTCTCTATCATACTAAATGGAAAATAAGAACTGGATCATATAGATAAACTTTACTAAGATGAGATATTATGATACCTCAATGGAATATCCATCATTTAATTGGTCTTGAATTGATAAATAGTGTGTTAAATGTGTCCAGCCAATTTTTTAGATAAGGGAGAGGGCGAAAATTGAAAAAGAGAGAAAACCAATTTCAAAAAATTTTAGGTCCCTATATTACTAGTTTAGTCCCTTATTGTTATTAATATAGCCCCCTTATTGTTATTGTTGTACCCCTATAACCCCAATATTGTTATTATTGTGCCCTTACATTATTATTGTTAGGTCGGCTAGGATTATATTGTGGCCCCATGGACTCCTATATATAGAAGGAGGTTTTGGTCATTTGTAGCATCCAAGAATTGTCCATTTATGTAATGTATTGGAGGTTTCCCCCTCGAAGTGGCTGATGTATAAGGCATTGATCTCCCTTTTCTTCTATTTTTGGAGCTGGTTTCACAACATTTGGTATCAAAGCTTTGGATTCTACGGTTTCGCTGCTCCAAAGAGGTCATCGTGGCATTTTCGCTATAAATTTTTTACTACGAAGGTTCAGAAGAAAAAATTTTTAGAGCGCGAAGCTGAAATCCTGAGGAACATTTTCAAAATATTTCAAAGCTTGTTTTGAAATATTTTCAGAGATATGATCTGTGGAAGTTAGGGCTTTTTGCAGGCTCTTGAATTTAACCTAAACAGGTCATCGTGGAATTTTCTCTATAACCTTTTTCTACGAGGTTTCAGAAGCTGAAATTTTCACAGAGCAAAGCTAAAATTTTGAGGAATGTCGTGGAAAAATTTTAGAGATGGATTCATATTATTTTTGGAGGTAGGATCTGTGGAAGGTAGGGATTTTTTAGGCTCCCGAGTTTCATCTCAAAGAGGTGATCTTGGGAAAATCTTCATAAATCTCTCTCTGAGCATCGGATTAGCATTCTATAAATATTGTCCACAATTACACAGATTTTATTTTCCTTTCTATAAATTTCAGAGCCGGAGGAGGAATCAATGACACGTGGCAAGTCGTACAAGTTCTCTCTACTGAACCAGTCCGTAATTAGGTCATTGTGGGAGATTGGACATAACTTTGTCTTGTAGAATCCAAATCGGGTCAGACTTGTGGCATTCGAAAGAGGATTCAGAGGGCTACCTCAGGGCCAAATTTCAGGTATTGAAGATCCAAAATCATAGAGATAATTATGTTTCAATATCGAGCTCCTCAAAAGCAAGAAAAAGGTGTGTATTTTTTTATTTTTTATTTTCTGAATTGCATAAGTCTTGTGTAAAAAAATTAGTTTGAAGTGATTCCAAGGGCATATTGAGCATATAATTCAGTATTGGGTTCAAAAATGCCTCCTAAAAAGAATTCAACACCCATTAAGCCCTCAGAATACTCTGCTATGACTCATGAAGATGAAGAATGGCAACATGATCTATCAAAATTATAAGAGCAAGCGCACCAAATTACACTCTCGCAAAGAGAAACAAAAAATGAAATGGAAGTTTTGAAGAAAGGCGTGGAAGAAAAGATGGATGGTTTGAAGAATAATATGGATGGTTTGAAGAAAGGGGTGGAAGGTAAGATGGATGACGTGGAAGATAAGATGGAGGACATTGAATAAAAAATGAAAGACAACATGGAAAACATGAAGAATGATCTAAAATAAGAGATGGAAGGTTTGACAAAGTTGATACAAGAAATGATTCCTAATGGTGAAAAGATAGTAAAAGAAAATCATGATGAGAACAAAATAGATTTTAATCGTGATTTCATAAAATCTAATGTTGGATGGAAGAACCACCATATTCCAAAGATGGATATGAGGAAGTTTGATGGCAAGGATCCTGTAACATGGATACTACAGATGGAGAAATATTTTGATCTCAATAATGTGAAAAACACACAAAAGGTATGCATTGCAACTTTACATTTAGAACATAATACATTTGTATGGTATCGATGGCTTTTCTCCCGTAAAAAAAAATTCACTTGGTCAATTTTTACGGAGGAAATGATAACACATTATGAGGATACAAAGAGAAACACCTTCTTTAGCCAATTGATAAATCTCAAACAAAAGGGTTCAGTGTTGGAGCACATTGAGGACTTCCAAAAATTGAATATAAGAGTAACTGATATTCTAGAGGAACACAGGATTGATGTCTTCATAGGGACTTTAAAGGATAACATCCAACATGAAGTTCACGTTTAGGAACCTGATTCATTGGAGAAGGCATTTAGGTTGGCAAGAAAAATTGAATCTAAAATTATGGCGACAAGGAAGCCTACCACTCACATTTATAAATATGGAAGTGTTCCTACTCCTAGACTTCCACAACCTACAAGGTTGACACCACAACAATTGGAATAAAAAAGAGAAAAAGGGCTTATCTATAGTTGTGATAGCAAAAACACTAAAGGTAATAAGTGTGTAAGAAGAAATTATTTTACATAGATTGTGAAGAGGAAGAAGAAAATGAACAACAATATTCAAAAGAAGAGGATATACACTAGGAACCAACCCTAGAAGAGGAAGAAATGAGTCTGACCATATCATGTAATGCATTGGTAGGAATTACCACTCCTAAAACTCTCAATATGGAAGGACATATCAAGAAGAAAAAGGTAATAGTGTTGATTGATTTAGGTAGTACCCATAATTTTATTCATTGTAAGGTAGCGAAGGAATTGAATTGTTTCCTATACCCAGCACCAGAATGTCAAGTGATCGCTGCAAATGGAGGAACTATAAATTGCTCTGGAAAATGCCATAATATTAAGCTAATAATGGGGGAATATGTATTGAATAGTCCCATACTTTCCATTCCAATGGGAGGCACTGATGTTGTACTAGGAGTACAATGGTTACAATATTTGGGGATGGTAGCTTTTAATTTTCAATAACTTTTCTTGAAATTTTTTTCAGAAGGAAAGGAAGTCAAATTATGAGGTATCGCAGGGAAGCCGGGAAAGATAGTAAGCTCTAATATAATGAAAAAGCTTCTGAAGAAATAACAACGAGGCGTAACTGCACAATTATGCTCACTATAAGTTCCAACATCAAAATCATCTATTTCTTCAGATCTCTAAAAATTCTTGGACAATCATTCCAAGGTGTTTGAAACTCCCAAAGGACTCCCACCTATTCATGATCATGATCATGATATTCATTTGATTCGAGGAAGTGTTCCTCCAAACATCAGGCCTTATAGATATCCTTATGTCCAAAGGAGTGAAATTGAACATATGATTGTAGAAATGTTAGAGGCTAGTATATTTCAACGTAGTCAAAGTTATTTCTCTGCTCCAGTAGTATTGGTGCACAAGAAGGATGGATCATGGCGCATGTGTATGGATTATAGGGAGCTTAATAAGCTCACTATTAAAGATAAATTCCCCATTCCTGTGATTGATGAATTATTGGATGAATTACATGGAGCAATTTATTTTACCAAGTTGGATCTTCGTTTAAGTTATCATCAAATTAAAATGAAGACTGAAGATATTCCGAAAACAACATTTCAAACTCATGAGGGTCATTATGCATTTTTTTTCATGCCTTTTGGCCTTACCAATGCACCTTCTACATTTCAAGGGTTGATGAATTCCATTTTCAAACCCTTCCTTAGATAATTTGTGCTAGTTTTTTTTTATGATATACTAATCTACAACAGGTCTTGGAAGGATCATGTTCAACATGTTGACAGGGTGCTCAAACTATTGCACGAGAAACAATTATATGCAAAAGCATCCAAATGTTTCTTTGGAGTACAAGAGGTGGAATATCTGGGTCATATTTCATCACTAGGTAGGTGAATAAATGGGTAGGGAGGCCCATTAACATCTTTAGAAGGATCAATAACACTCCTAATGTGGAAGGAGCAAGAATAAGCAGCTTATATTAGCACCATTGGGTGTAAACAAAGATGGGGACATGTTGATTCAGTCAACTTTGACCAAGTCAACAAAGCTGTCTGGATACATTGAACCACCTTGATGGACAGCGCAGTTTTGGTGGAGGACAACTTGCATGAGCTTGATGGCACATGTGGATGGGACCCAATAAGGAGAGGTTCACTTGCTACATAAGGAAGGGATGAAGGTCTTTGTTATGCATGCTTTTGTATTTTGATCTCCTGATCTTGTCTGTTTAGACTTGGCTTCCCCTTGCTGTTTAGCAAGGTAGCACTAGGTGTTCTCGAGCGGGAATCCCACCTCTTCCCTTGAGAGGCCTCTTGGGAGAGCTTTTCCTGTATTGCTCCACATCTAGGCTCAAGGCCAATCATCATTCTTCAGTCCCAGCGTTATTTCTGCAGTAGAATATTGCCGAGTTACAGGGTGTTGCAGTGGAGGATTCTTACACCACTTCCGAGTCTGTTTCTTAATAGAAGGTGCCTTCCTCCTCTTGATAAATAATCTAGGAAGATTTCCGAGCACATTTCACATCTTGGCAGCAGGCCAAAGTGGTTCTCATCTCCTACAGCGTAGTCCCTTGCAGGAACTGCGTCATTTTATGTAGAGTTGCTGCAGTAGGGTTAAGACCCTTGTCTTTGAGCTAGTTTCCTAGGGAAAGGGCCAACCCTTCTCCCAGAAAGCTAGAGGAAGGAATTATCATCCCTCCTTTGTATTATTCAGCTATATTTCTGCAATGTTTCAGTAATACTACATTTTCTAATATGAATATTAAGATATGTTCTTTCTTGTACATGTGTTTCATGAAACCCTTGTCGGGTTAGCTTATAATGCAATAAGGAGGCTAGATCTCTGTTTTCTTGGCATATTGTTCCATAAAGTTCTAGATCCATTTTATTTCATCATTTTATTGTAGAAACCCTCATAAAATAATGATGTACATGCTTCAGTATTTTTATGCATAACTTAAGTCATGGGATTTGGCTATTTTTAAGCTGTGAGGTAGCAGGGAGGTTTGTTTAACATATCAAAAGGGATTTCTTTCTGATCCCCTTTTGTATATGAGAACCTAATAGCTTATGCTAAGGGAAACCAATGTTATTTCACCCAGTAAAAACATAGATCTACAGAAATAACGTTTTTAGGGTCTAATTGCTGCATTTTCCCCACTTGGGAAGGTGTAGCCATTATTATTTTGTTGTTGTTCCACTCATTTTAGGGCTATGTGTTTTTGAACACATCATATGAGTCTATTAGCTGGATCTCCAACTTTAGAATATCTTAAGATATTCTTATTGTTGTAGAAAATCCTGGTTTTAGGATATTACAGTGGTATCAAAGCTTCAATCTTGGCTCAGCCTGTGGAACTCAGCCATACAGCTATCCAGAGAAGGAGAGATGAAAATAAATAAGACTCCATTATGTGGAGGAAGGAGGGAAGATAGGCTTACAAAGCTTCTTCCAAAATCTGTGCAGTGCATCAATGAAAATCTTAAGAAGATGAGAGGAGAGATGGAATCTCCTGAGGAGTTTGGATCTAGAGCCAGATATAGATTGGTACATGATAGGTGTGAGCATGCAGCTCCACCCTATTATGCACAACACAGTCAAATGCCCAGGTTTTCCGAGAGAAAGATGAAAGAAGAGGAAATGCCGGAGAAGGAAACTCTTAGTACTTTTCTACAAGAGTATGAGTCCCAAACTGAGAAGTTTAGAGATCATATTACTTTCAAATATTTTTGCAAGATCAAGGTGGAGAGGAGCCAGCTACATGACATTGATATATTTTCTCTATCTACCTTGGATGGATCCCCAACTTGCTCAGCCAAAGCTTGGGTGGAGGAGTTGAGTACTTATTTGCAGCAGCACCCAGTTTCTGAAGGAGAAGCCATCAAGGTAGCAGCATTGCTCTTTGAAGGTAAGGCCTATGCTTGGTGGATGTTTGAGTCATTTTCATTGAAAAAATTTAATACTTCTTCTTTTGCAAAATTCACTAAAATATTGGTTGAAATATTTGATACAAAACATGAGACAATCAAACCAATGAAACTTTTGCATAAGTTGGGAGGACCTGCAAACTCAAAACCACTTCAGAAACCTATTGGAGGAGATCACATCTTGCATGATACCTTGCTGGAGATAACCTTGGATAAGAGGGCATGAAGATTCCTTTTGCAAAGAAGGATCCTCTATTTGAGTAGCTACCTCCTATTCATATTGAAGATGAAGAAAAGGATGAGGGTTACAGCGCTGTCACATCTAGAGCATATCTAGTGCCTCATGCAGAGGAAGGAGGAGCACATGCTCCAACAGGAGGGTTTCTTGTGTCATTGCAAGAATTTCCCCGAGATCTCACACATGGGAGACAAAGTAAAATCGACGAGCAACATGATTGTGAGAAGATATTGATGGAAGGAGAAGGTATGGAGGAAGGACATCATCACTTGATGAGAAGCACACACCCCTATCTATTTCAGAGAGTTGGTACAGGGAGGAGAGAGACTGGTTTGTGCTGTGAGGGCAATGGCAAGGTTTCCCAACCATATGAATAGTCTTCTCTTTCCATGGATGTCTCACTACATGGAGGCATTCCACCGGGGAGGCCACCAGACTTGGAGTTGGTAAGAGAAATCTTTCCATTTGGATCACCCCTCTTAGATTCTGGAGAGGTGAATACTTTGGAGGAGTCTTGTACAGCACAGAGAGTTTGGGATAGTCTCAAGGAGGAGAGAGACATTCTCCAATTTTTAGAACAACCCACTCTCACTATCTATACTGCGCTGACAGAGGTTGTTGCAGTCATGGAGGATGGCACCTTCATGGTGCAAGGGAGATGCTCCATGGATTCGGAGAAACAGAGGGTAATTCCTTTGAGGAAGGAATCCTCCATACATTGGAGTAGATGGAGGACACTCATGCTTACTTTAGCAAAGATTGGGAGATTCTTTTTGGAGGAGAGCTTCTCATGGGAGGCCAACTTCTAAAGATCACTACTACTTTTTGAGCATGAGCAGCTGCATGATGGGCATGGCAGTAATTTGGAGGATAAATTTGACATGAGGGATGTCAAAGGAAGGGACAACAACATGTGTAGAGCTTCACATTACAGATCATCAGTGTTGTCTCTTAGGAGGATTGATCCATATTGGAGGTCTCAGCTCTTGGTAGAGTACTCCAAGGATCTTAGCGCATGCATGATTCTTGATGATCTGGATGAATATGACAGATATATAGTGGATGATATGGTCATCTATTCTTATGGAAGAGTCTTCTTTACTAGAGATTCTAAGCTCAAGTAGAAGCTGCTATATACAGCACATGAGGAATTCTTCTCCATGCATTTTGATGCATATCTTTCCCTAGCAGAGGAGTTCATTTGGGAGGGCATTCAGCATGACATATTTCAGAATATGGAGAGATGCATAGCTCGGATGGTGATAGAGAGGATGTCACAGCCACCTTCCTACTCATTGGGAGTAATGGAGCATTTCCAGTTGAGACATTTCAGCTCAAGACCTCAAGTGCATGATGGAGAATGTACACTTTCACCTTATGATTTGTACTTCTTGTCTTTTTATAAGCAACATATTGTACCAAGGAGGATTATTCCTTCTTGCATATTGTATAATTATGTACTTGAAGCCATTTGTAACATTGAGATTGGCTATCTCATTGGTGGTTTGTGGGGGAAGCCACATGATTGTTGTTGTGCACCATTGACACCCTTTTGTACTTTCATGTTTATATCTTGTAAATGATTGTGGAAGCAAACAAGTGGCTGGAAGAGCACTTGTTTTTGTTTGATTTGATACAGGAAAGAAATGCACTGTGTTGGTTCCTTGTATGGGACCTTGTATTAATTTGGCATGGTTAATATTTGTCTTTGTAATATTTGTTTTTATGCTGGAGGTTTCGGTTTTGGGTGCATACCACACATGCAAACCTATATATTTTCCTTTTCCTCGTTATATAGTGTTTACAGACAGGTTTCATCTCTTTTTGGGTATTAGCAACCGAGTTTACTTTCCTTTCAATTTTAAATGAAATGTCCGGACCATTATGTCCATGTATTCATAGGTACAGTTAACGACCAACTTGGAAATGGAGTTTTGGCTCTAAAACTCTGAGTTAAAAATTTTATTTTTAACTTACTAGTAGCGGGAGTTCTAGCATTTTTCTGTTTCTCTGTAAATACTAAACAAAACCAAACTTACATACATTTCTCTAAATGTTTAAGGGTTTATCTAGTTCCTCTGGTTACTTGAAGGAATACACCAATAAAACACCTATCTAACATTCAATGTAGAGGAGTCTTTATTTCATATATAAAGAATAGTAACTGTAACAAGAAATAAAAATAACTAAAGAGCATATCCCGAGCTTAATTTTCTAGTAACTTGTTTACTTATCTATTTTCAAAACCTTGTTGATGATGTCCTCCCTACCATGAGAGAGGAAATTACGTCCTCATCTCCCCCTGTGCTCCACACCTGAATTAAGTAGGTTGACAGAAATTTCGGAAGAGACCTTGGGACCCCAAGTCCAATCTTCTATTCCAATAATTTCAGGAATAATGAGTGTTTCCACTAGTCACCACCAGCTCATAAAATCATCACTCTCTTTTCTTTCCTCTCCTTAGCCACAGAACTGAACCCCTTTTCCTCACTGGGATGTACCTTTATCCTCGGAGAAAAAGGTAACTGTCTAAACTATTTTCCAGTTCAACCACTTCTTAGTTCTTGGAATACTTTTACCATCCGCCTTTTTCACTTTTATGGAACCATTTTTCCACAACTAAATTTTATTTTCAACAAAGCAAAATTAATTCATGTTCATCAAGTAATATTTCTCAAAAGAAATAAATGTTTTATTTTCTTAAAAATAAAATGGCCTAACAATTAGTTGGCACTTAAGCCACATGTCACAAATCTCCTTGTTTTTTGTTGTTGTTCTCTGAGTAACTTTTTGGTTTTATGTTGCTGGTCTGCACCCAACTATACCCATATTTCTAGATTTATCTCTGGATTGGGTGTGGGATTCATTACCATTGCTAATCTGGTGAAAATTTGACCTCCAGCTCCTCTCTTCATCATGATTTGTCACCAACTCACCCTTATATCTTCTTTTACTGTGCATAGTTCAACACACTTAGCATTACTATGAGTGCCCAACTCAAGCCACAATATTGAAACTTTGATCTTATATCACATGTAAAAAGTACACCAATATTTTTTCACTTCAATACTTATATAAAAATAATTACTACACTTCACTAGATATTATATGATTTATTAACAATTATATTCATTCCTATTCAAATATAACCTTAGAAAATTCATCTCCATTACAAGAAAAAATTTGTAACATAAACCCCAATTAAAATTATAAGGGAGGTTTATCATACATTAGAGTTATTTTCTTTGCGTTGGTATACAATTGTCATATACAAAAATAAATTCTGACATAGTACAAGGTTTATTTGATAATGGTACTCAACTCTTTGAATGACAAGATCGACATATTTAATTCAATTCCCCATATCATCTAGAGAGTAATGGCATATATCAGTCATCCTAAATGGCAGGTGGTGTCTTGACTACCATCAGATGTGGTTGGGCTGACCCAACGCTCTGGATTTCCTTGGTAGGAGTTCGGGTAACTAACCCTAGCTCGATTCTTGCAGGACCTTCCCATCTGCCTCTTTCTTTGTTACTGGCAAGTGCTCTACAAGGCACGACGTTCAACCAATTTATGGCATGGTATTTGTATGTTACTCCCCCCATGCACCAGGTGCTAAGCATAACTATTTCACTTGTATGAGAGATTTTACAATAGGTTAAGGATTATCTGAAAAAATGTTTTCGGTCTCTATGATTCAATTACATTCGGATGAAACCTGACAAGGTTATCTCTTACGCGACTATTTTGTCCTTCCTACCAAGGCTTTACTCTAATGTGTTTTCGATGGTGTACACATCATTTGTTGTCTTTTGTTATTATAATCTTATTTTTTTCTATTCGGGTCTAGAAACATTTTGGCTCTAACCCTCTTGTGTTGGTTTTCTTCAGGAACTTCACTAATACTTGAACGATCTTGCCAGTACTCAGGTTTACTGCCCAGGAGTTTTCATTGGTAATTATTCTTCTTATTTCTACTCATATGTCTTTTAAATTTCCTTATCATTTAACTTAGCTAGCCCTAGTACCTTTATTTAACCCTTTCCCTATGAGTAATGGTGGTTATGGGGTAGAATATTCGAGTTCCTCCTCGCATTATGAGATCCTCAGCTGATTATTCGACTCCCTGGTCATCTCGAGGTTCTTATCTTGGTGTTTAAAAATTGGAAGCTGTTTACTGTAATGGGTTTTATAATTTTTTTCTTACATGTTGGTCTACTTTTAGTTTTAGGTCTAGGACTAAATACTTATCTCTTTCTCTATGAGGTTCTTCTTACTTCACAATTTTTTGATTCATGGCATATATAGAATTTTCAAGGGGTTTTCTAATTGTTCTTGGTATATAACAATAGGGATTTGATTCGGATTTGGCTTACAGGCCATCATGAAATATATAGATTCTTCTTTTCTCTCAAAATTTAATGTCTATTAATAAGGGGAAAATACACCTATCTTATTGAATGCTAATGAGATAACGATTTCTAAGTTAAATCATTGTTGTGGTACTTTGTGAATTGGTTAATTACAACCCCTGATAAGGGTTGTTTACATTATGTGGTTCCTTGTGGTTATTGTCTCCACGATAATTCTTTTATTATTCTTGCTTTGATGGAATATCTCATAGTTTATTTCTTTCGTTTTATAGCTCCACATTAATTAACTTTTCCAATGGTTTAAATTCATTATGGTTACAGTTTTATTATGGAGGTGCCAACAAGATGGAAACCCTCTGCTGGGAAATCCAATTGGATTTTCAGGCACAATATTCCTCTGACAAAGAACTGACTGCGCCTTCCTTCCCAGAATTGGGGGAGACCTAACCACCCTTGGCGTGATTATATGTTACGAAAAACTAAAAGGGTTACTTAAGAAATTTTTAGGTATTTATATTTCATGTATTCATTAAAACAATTCTTTATGTTACATTCTCTTATGTGTGACCAAGTTTACCAAAAATTTGAAGTTAGTTTCCTATGGATTCGGCCCTATCGACCCTACCTATCTCAGATTCTATTTTCAGTTGCTAACTGTATGTATTACATATTTAGTATTTCCATTGTTGTACAACTTCACTATTTTATGAAGTACAATTGGGCCTGTAATAAGTTAAGGGAAATTTATAGAGATAATACTTTTTTTCTAATTTAATAGAAATATTGTAGCCAGATTACTATACCAATACTAGAATTTATTTTTTCTTTCATTAATAGGAATATGGTAAATTCTAAATTCTAAATTGATTGTTCACTTCTCAATGAATCATGCAATAAATAACAAAGTCATAATTTTTCACACTTAGTAATTCTCATTCAAACTTATAATTATCTTAGACATGCCATCATCCATTCATCCATACTCACCCTCCTACCCCAATATCAAAGCCTCATATAGACGCCTCCTCCGTCGCAAGAAACATCTCTTTTACTCCCAGAGAATATGTTATCACACCCTAAATTTTCAAAGCATCATTGTGTCAACTCTGCTTTTGGTCATGGTTTTTATATAGGTGTGAAGTCATGTTAAGTTTTTAGGGGTTAAGTGATAGGTTTAGAGTATCATTTCCATTCACAAAATAATGTCTAGCAACCTTATTTCATACATTGACAATCTTATACCATGTTTGGAAAGTCAAATTTTAAACCATTTTGAATTTTTTTTATTAAGCCACGAAACCACGTTTTCGTAGCAAAGACAGTGTAAAAAACCTACTTTGCACTACAAAAACACTTCTATTTTCGTAGCACACTACGAAACCACTGAAGCAACTTTTTTTTAATCAAAAACCCTATTTTTCTGCTTTTAGTAGTCTTTTTCCAGAGGGGTTCCTGAGTAACTGAAAACTCATTTTTGAAACCTGAAAGATTTTTTTCTTCCTAACATAATAAGCTATAAAAACCTCTTTCAGTTTCTTCAAATTCATTATGATGTGGGATAAATTGATCACTCAACTTGCACTACGAAATTGCTAAAAGTCATTGAGAGAAAAACTTTGTTTTCTGTTTTTATTAGTCAACTTCATGATCAGTTTCTGGCCACAAGAAAACTTATTTTGGAATTCTGAAGGAGGTTTCTCTTAATACAGTCCCCAGCTACAATAACCTATCTCACATTTCTCACAAGTGTTACTATTTGGGAGATACAAGGCTTTCTTTTAAGCCATAGTTTCAGAAATCAGGATTTTCTAGTTTTATACAGGTTGTTCAAAGGCAGTTTCTAGGCAGTAGGAGAGGAATTTAAAAAAACCAAGATAGGTTTTTGTTCAAGACATCATGGTCTCCAAAATACTCCTTAATTTTTTCAAATTTTTTTTTGGATGAGCAGATAAAAGCTCTGTCTCAACACCTATTTTTCAGGTAATGAAACAGTGAAGCAAGTGATAATTTCTTAATGCAGTTTTGTTGTGGAGAAGGACTTCACTTTTTAAAAAAATTTCAAGGATGACATATGTTGATTATTAAAGCTTGTAGAAATCATGGAAAGAGTGCAAGAAGTTTTAAAAACTAATATTTTTGAAAAATTCTGTGTAAAAAGACATGCGCAGCAGTTTCATAGCGCGCTACGAAACTACTGTAGGTGCAGTTTTGAGTCTATTATAAGGGTTTCAAGAGATAAAAACATCTAGTTTTTGAGTTTTGATGCTACTAAAGGATGGAAAGGGTTCAAAAATGAAGATCCAGGTTTCAAATCAAAAGAAACTGGAGGTTTAAGAGATGTTTACAAAGACATATATTCTGCGCTACGAAAATAGCTGATATTTTCGTAGCGTAGCCATATCAGCTTTCTTTATACTCCTTCAAGGGCTTAATTTTTGTACAGGTGGAAGGGCATGGTTCTATGGAAGATATAACACATGTATTTTGTCTCAAGAAGTCGAAATTTCCAACAAAAGGGTTTGAATATCATCAATGAAGGTAAAGGCATAATTGCAGAAAACAGGTTTCCTGGTTTTTAGGGCAGATAAGAGATGAGTCAGCAAGATTTCATAACAAGGCTGGAGGCATCACCAAATTCGACCTCATGAGGTTGCAGCTGTCAAAGGAAGTATTTAAGTCTTAGATAAGGTTGTTGAAACATGTTTTAGGAGTTTTAGTCCTACTTGAATTAGGACTCTTCAAAGACAGTCAAGTTGTCATTTTGTAATTAATAAGCCTGTTTAATGGTTAGAATAGGTGTCAAGGATAGGAATTCAAAATCCTATGATGGTGGATCATAGAATCCATATTGTAAAAGCTATATATGAAGCAAGAGGTCGAATTAGCAAAGGGTTGAAGACTTTTTGGCCTAGTTGCTGATTTATGCTATGAAAGATAATCAGTAATGGAGAGAGGTTTTCCTAAACAGATCTGAGTTCTCATGGGGTTAATTTTTTATTGATTTATATGTTACTTTCAATCATTTGCAGTAAATTTCATTGCTATTACTCAGAATTCACAATCATGTGCTCTGACTTCCTTTAGTAATGGAATTATTGTGTTTAGCAGTAGATCTTATTTGCTATTACTCAGAATTCACAACCATGTGCTCTGACTTCCTTTAGTAATGAGATGAATATGTTTTTTTGTGTTTTTTGGGTAAATTACCTTTGAACCATTAGCCTTAGATTCCATTTCTATTACTCAGAATTCATAACCCTATGCTCTGACTTCCTTTAGTAATGGAATTACTGTGTTGACCTATGTTCTTGAGTGAATTATCTTTGTTTAAAAATCCCATTTGCCTCAGCTTCCATGTCCAGAAACCTTGCCACTGAATCTATTGGCTTATTAACTCCATATCCTAATGGTAGCAAGCCTTCATATTTCAACCTATAATCACACAAAACCAAGATAGAGTTAGCCATCTATATTATCATTAATCAATATCATAAACCCTTGAGAGAGCCCTCTTAGGCTGAGGAGGCTAAGCCTCAGCTAAAAGGTTGGTTTGAAATAGTTACATTGAGGTATTCTGATCAGCAGCCTATCAGGGTCTTATTTTGGTGATAACATTTTGGTGCGTCTGCCGGGAGCCTGAAGATTATTCATTCCCGAAATCAAGAAGCTGAAATTTTGAAGGTAGCAGGAGCTCAGAATATATTAGAGGTTGCAGCACTACCTTGGCGACTCCACACATCAAATAATCAAATTGGAAGGTGACTCCACTGCTAGAAGATTAGTAGCTTGATGAAGTTTCAAGATGAGTTCCATTGCAAGAATGAATGCCAGGTATGCCACTATGAATTGGTCTCATATCCATGGTTTTCCAAATCCTATGCCAAAGGTTGGATGGTTAGATGATCTTCCAATATTCAAAGATGAAAAGAAAAACAATGATGCTCTTCATTTGGTTAGGTTTCATCTAGATGTACATAGTATTAAGGTTCAGTTCCCTGAAGACTGTCTTATGAAGATGTTTATGACCACTCTAGAAGGAAAAGCATGGTCTTGGTATAAAGGTTTAGCAAATGGTTCATTATATTCTCTTGCTAATTTCCATGACGTATTTTATGAGATGTATAAAGAGTGTCATCCCTCTTTATTGATGGTCAAAGACTGTTGTAAACACTCTGAGAGTTTTATTGAATATTTGGAGAATTGTTATGAAGATGATGAGTTCATGGATGAGGAAATTTTAGAAGCCCTTCATGACAATACCTTTCATCAACAAGAAGAACACCAAGAAGAAAGGATAATATCTCCCTTAGATGAAAATGAAACCCAACAGGAATTTACTTATGAAAATCATGTCAAATCCTCTAAGTTTGAGGAAAATTTGTAGCATACTTGTCAATCCTTTGATCGTCAGGAGTATGAGAATCATTTCAAACAACAAGAGGAAATATTGGAAAATGCTTGCTACAAACCTTAGGTACAGGAAAATTTTTATTTTTCATGTCATTTCTTGAATCAGCCTACATCAAATGATGATTACATTAATCAAGAAGTGGGTGAAAATTTCTCTTTATCCTTTTCCTCTAATCTGAAATCATTTGAGTGCAAGACGGAAGATAAGATTCAGTTTGTGGCTGAAGTTGCAGAGAACAGTGAAAAAGAAATTGAAGTTCTAAAAGATAAAATTCAGCCTTATAGGTTTCATGATCAAGATCAGTTTTTTCAAGAGTTGTTAATGCTAGAAAAAAAGGAGGGGGTGTTGATGTCACCTTCCTCCTTTGAGTTTAAAGAAGAATACATTGTTTTTGAAAACCAGTTTGAAAAGCAGTTGTATAGCATACAAAAGAAATATTGTGTGGTTGAGAATCAGTTGTCTAAAGTTACAGAAAGTTATGAGGATCATCAAATTGATCATGTCTTCTGTGACCCTATAACTAAATACATGGAAGAGATTTGCACTCCAATATTTCAGTTTTATTTTCATTATGAAGCTCAGATACATTCTAAGCTGCCTTGGTCATCACAATATCATGATTACTTTGGGTTCGAGTGCAGTCAACAGCTTCATCTATTAAAAAAGACAATTGATTGGATTCATTGGAAGTTTCATGTTCCTTGAGCTACAAATGGAGATTACAGCTGCTAGGGTAGGTAGGAGTATGTGCAAATAAGCTGAAGGTTGACTGAGCATTTTTTTTTTTTTAGTAGGTATAGTTTGAGTCCTTCTTGCAGAAATCATTAAAGCTTAAGGAGAAGCTTGGAAAAATTTCATAATTTTACTCTAAAGTATGGATAGCAGCACTGGAGCTACCAGTTCTTAGTGTACCATAGGGACACACTATCCCAAGTGGAGCCACTGTTATCACACCCTAAATTTTCAAAGCATCATTGTGTCAACTCTTCTTTTGGTCATGGTTTTTAGATAGGTGTGAAGTCATGTTAAGTTTTTAGGGGTTAAGTGATAGGGTTATAGTCTCATTTCCATTCACAAAATAAAGTCTAGCAACCTTATTTCATACATTGACAGTCTTATACCATGTTTGGAAAGTCAAATTTTAAACCATTTTGAAATTTTTTTTGATTAAGCCACCATGTTTTCATAGTGCAGACAGTGTAAAAAACTTGTTTTTCGCTATGAAAACACTTCTATTTTCGTAGCACTCTACGAAACCACTGAAGCAGCCTTTTTTTCATCAAAAACCCTGTTTTTCTGCTTTTAGTAGTCTTTTTCCATAGGGGTTCCTAAGCAACTAAAAACTCATTTTTGAAAACTGAAAGAGGTTTTCCTTCCTAACATACTGAAATGCAAAAAAATGTTTCATTTTCTTCAAATTCATTATGAGGTGGGAGAAATTGATCACTCAACTTGTGCTACGAAATTGTTGAAAGTCACTGAGAGAAAAACTCTGTTTTCTATTTTTCATAGTCAACTTCATGATCAGTTTCTGGCCACAAGAAAAGTTATTTTGTAATTATGAAGGAGGTTTCTCTTCCTAAAATCCCCAGCTACAATAACCTATCTCACGTTTCTCACAAGTGTTACTAGTTGGGAGATACAAGGTTTTCTTTGAAGCCATATTTTCAGAAATCAGGATTTTCCAGTTTTATACAGGTTGTTCAAAGACAGTTTCTGGGTAGTAGGAGAGGTATTTCAAAAAACAAAGATAGGTTTTTGTTCAAGAAATCATGGCATCCAAAATCCTCCTTCATTTTTTCACAATACGTTTTGGATGAGGAGATAAAAGCTCTGTCTCAACACCTATTTTTCAGGTAATGAAACACTGAAGTAAGTGATAATTTCTTAATGCAGTTTTGTTGTGGAGAAGGACTTCACTTTTTTAAAACATTTCAAGGATGACATATGTTGATTATTAAATATTTTAGAAATCATGGAAAAAGTGCAAGAAGTTTAAAAAACTAATATTTTTGAAAAAGTCTGTGTAAAAAGACATGCACAACAGTTTCATAGCGCACTACGAAACTGTTGTAGGTGCATTTTTTAGTCTATTATAAGGGTTTCAAGAGATAAAAACATCTAGTTTTTTAGTGTTGATGCTACTAAAGGATGGAAAGGGTTCAGAAATGGAGATCCAGGTGTCAAATCAAAATAAACTGGAGGTTTAAGAGATGTTTACAAAGACATATATTATGCGCTACGAAAACAGCTGATATTTTCGTAGCGCAGCCATATTAGCTCTCTTTATACTCCTTCAAGGGCTTAATTTTTGTACATTTGGAAGGGCATGGTTATATGGAAGAGATAACACATGTATTTTGTCTCAAGAAGTCGAAATTTCCAGCAAAAGGGTTTGAAGATCATCAATGAAGGTAAAGGCATAATTGCAGAAAACAGGTTTCCTAGTTTTTAGGGCAGATAAGACATGAGTCAGCAAGATTTCATAACAAGGCTGGAGGCATATCCAAATTCGACCTCATGAGGTTTCAGTTGTCAAAGGAAATATTTAAGTCTTAGATAAGGCTGTTGAAACATTTTTTAGGAGTTTTAGTCCTACTTGAATTAGGACTCTTCAAAGACAGTCAAGCTGTCATTTTGTAATTAATAAGACTATTTTATGGTTAGAATAGGTGTCAAGGATAGGAATTCGAATTCCTCTAATGGTGGATCATAGAATATATATTGTAAAAGCTATATATGAAGCAAGAGGTCGAATTAGCAAAGGGTTGAAGACTTTTTGGCCTAGCTGCTGCTTTATGCTATGAAAGATAATCAGTAATGCAGAGAGGTTTTCCTAAACAGATCTGAGTTCTCATGGGGTAATGTTTTATTGATTTATATGTTACTTTGAATCATTTGCAGTAAATTTCATTGCTATTACTTAGAATTCAAAATCATGTGCTCTGACTTCCTTTAGTAATGGAATTATTGTGTTTAGCAGTAGATCTTATTTGCTATTACTCAGAATTCACAACCATGTGCTCTGACTTCCTTTAGTAATGAGATGACTATGTTTTTTATGCATTTTGTGAGTAAATTATCTTTGAACCATTAGCAGTAGATTCCATTGTTATTACTTAGAATTCATAAACCTATGCTCTGACTTCCTTTAGTAATGGAATTACTATGTGTACCTATGTTCTTGAGTGAATTATCTTTGTTTAAAAATCCCATTTGCCTTAGCTTCCATGTCCAGAAACCTTGCCACTGAATCTATTGACTTATTGACTGCATAGCCTAATGGTAGCAAGCCTTCATCTTTCAACCTACAAACACACAAAACCAAGATAGAGTTAGCCATCTATATTATCATTAATTAATATCATAAACCCTTGAGAGAGCCCTCTCAGGCTAAGGAGGCTAAGCCTCATCTAAAAGGTTGGTTTGAAATAGTTACACTGAGGTAGTCTGATCAATAACCTATCAGGGTCCTATTTTGGTGATAACATAATACGTGACTTGTGTACCTCTCTTGCTCACTCCCCTAGAAACTTATGGCATATTTTCCTCCCCCGCCACTCTCCCCTCCCCTCTGACCTTAACACCCAGTCCATGTTCTCCCATGTGTCCACCCTCTATGACATCCCAAGGAACCCTAGATTTAGGTGACCTCTCCGCCCTTTTCAGGTTTCATATTCTATGATAGTGACATCAGAGAGGCCATTTGGGTGATGAACAGCAGCAAAGAAGTAGATGAGGATGGTTTCTAGGCATAGTTCTTTAAACATAGTCTTCATGCTCTAGTTCCCTAATTGGTTGATCTCTTCAACCATGTGGTCTGTATAGGTTTCCCATTGACATGGTCTCAGCACATCATTCACCTGATACAAAAATCAGGGCCCAGCTCAAATACCAACAATTATACAACTATCATGGTGGGCCACACATTCTCCAAACTATATGTTACATCCTTCCACCTCCAATTATCTAAGGAGCTTGAGCGGAAACAACTTAGAGCTAAAAGACAGTCTAGATTTAGACCTGAGCACCAGACTATTGACCACATCCTTACACTTAGGGCCATCATTGAGGAGGCACGACATCACTCTTATAAAGTCTATTGTTGTTTTGTATACTTTCGAAAATATTTTGGCTCAGTCCCTAGAGAAGTATTATTCCAGAGACTCGGAGATATTGGCTTCTCAAAGACCCTCTTATCAGCCATCATGCACTTATATGAGTCGGTCTATGGTCTTCTGCACATAGTGCATGGGCTATCATATTTCATCTGAAGCACTATTGGGGTAAAAGAAGGTTGTGCCTTGTCCCCCACACTATTTGGGATCTATATTGATGAGCTGGAGTCCTTCTTGCGTGAGTACATCCAGGATGGTGATGGTTTCCTTCTACATCATGTCTTGATTTATATTTTGTTGTTTGCAGATGACGTGGTCCTTCTATCCTCATCCCCTGATGGATTGCAGAGGCAATTGGATGCCCTGGCCTTTTTCAATGATCTTCGACAGTCGACAATTAACCTAGGTAAAACCAAGGTTATGATCTTCAACACGTCAAATAAGTTCCTCTATGACCTCCATTTCCTTTTCAGAGGAGATGAGATGGAGATCACTAGCTCATACACCTATATGGAGGTACTATTCATAGGACCTCGCTTTAGCTTGCGGCCTGCACTCCAGCCTTGAATCAACAAGGGCTATGGATCCTTGGCCCTTCTCGAGAGACAATGTTTTCGGAATCATTTTCAGGACATATCAACCAAGATGTCACTGATGGAAAATCTTGTTTGACCCACAGTTCTATATGGTTCGGAGGTTTGGGGTCCTAGCTTACTAGAGTCCAATTGGTCTTCTACAGAGAGAGCGTAGATCACCCTTCTTTGTCGCATCATTCGGTGCAAGTAGATAGTTCCTCATCCTATCATTCTTGCAAAGTTTGGAACTCACCCCTTTTGCCTCGAGACAGTGTTTGGTATCATCTCTCTTCTTCACCGTGTTCGGGGTTTTGCGGATGCAGCGAAGGGATGGGACTAATATCCATAATTGGCTTACCTTTCATCAGAGTCCATTGCAGTAGCGAGTCCTTTGGCTCGATCCCAATGTTGGTGTGCTGGAGTCTTAGATCTCCTTGCTCCAGTTGGTATCAAGATAGACCAACTCCCTCCATTCAAGTATTCCTTGTGTGCACTGGGCCACCTCCTACCAACCAAACAAGAGATGAATAAAATCATCTGAGAGGATATTTACAAGAAATATGTACAGGTTACTTGGATAAACCCTCGGGATGGGTTATGTCCACAGATGGCATTTTATGTTGAGCACTTCATGTTGTTGAGAGATAGACTCATTGTTCGGCCCCATTACATGCTTCGCCATTGGATGCACGCACTTCGTATTCCCTTGGGTTAGATCAAAGTAGGTTCTCATAAACTGCAGATTGAGACTAACCATCAGATTGCACTGTTAGATAGGATTTTCCAGTTGTGCCACCTCCGAGACACTGAGTCGTAGGAGCACTTCATCTTCCGTTGCCCCATTTACTATAAGATTCATGGGAGATTCCATTGCTTTTTTATAGGGATCCAGACCTTATCTAGATTCTTTCGATACCTAGACCAAAGATGTCTAGCCTTGTACATACAGGAGGCCATGAGACTTCGCACACAGATTCTCCAGCCTCCTCTTAGAGCAGGCCCTGTGCAATGGATTATGTCATTTTTTACAGTGCTCCCGTCAGGAAGAGGCACGAAGCAACAAGTTACTAACATTGTTGCCTCAAACTCTAGATCAGTGTGGGCTAGAGGGGCCATCCCCCTAGCATAGGGACCCCTGAGTCATTACCAAAATAGATCTCTTACTAGCAGGTAGTTGAGATTGCCTAGTCATCAGTGACATATCGCTTCTTCTCGATAGCGGCGTAATAGAAGCTCCAGATCCCCCCGTAGCCATCCCTCGGAACAACACTCCATCTTGAGTTTTTTGCATTCGACCTCGAGTGTTAGGAGAGCGATTTAGTGGAACATTATCTTGTGCCCTCTGCACTTGGAGTCCAGGACGTTCCTCATTTTGGTTTTCAGGCATTATATTTTTCTTGCTTTATTTCTTATTTTTTACTCTTTATATAGGAGACCTTTTGGTACTCCTCCTTGTATCAACATCATTGTACTCTACAGTCCCATTGACCTACTTTTGTGGTCATTCGTTGGACATTAATATAATTATCTTATCTTATCTTATCTGCATCAGAGACTAATCCGAATGGTTTATATTCCTCCCTACCAACGAGACTAGCTCTCATGTCTGGTCCTCCCTCGAGCCTCTTGGTTTCCAAAGTGGTTCCAAAACAATATTCAACTAGGACCTCAGGACTCTTGTCGAGTCCACTTGGGTGATTTTTGGCAGAGTTTCCACTAGTTACTACCATATCATCATAATTCTCCAGAACAAATTTCTTCTTCTTTCATGACATCTTCCTGTTAAATATAATAATTTATCAAATTCTCTTTATGCCTACCTCAAGTAAAATCTTACTTGTATCAAACTTGTAAAAAAAAATAAAAGTAAAGGTAAGAAAGGCAATCTAACTTGCTTAGAAGTATTACCAAGAAAAAAAAAACAACTTAAAATAAAGAAATTCTTATGAAAAAGAGAAAAATTCAATAAAATAAATAAATAACCATTTAAAACTAATCTAGCAATATAAAATAAATAACTATTCAAAACTAATCTAATTAAATAATAAAAATAGTAAATTAAAAACTTTAACATAGATAACAAAACCATCTTAAAAACATTTAGAGTGGAAATCCTAATTTCGCTACTAAAAAAGGTTTATTAAATAAAAAAACATCCCAGAAATGAGATTAAAAAAATCAACATTATAATTCAAGGCCCACACATTGTTAATAATGAAATTGCATATGAACTAAAGGATATATGCATCATAATATATGGAAGTGTGAAAATTGGTTTCCAATAGTTTAAATTAAACCATATCACCATCATAACCATACCAATTGACACTAGAGAATTCTTCCGGTAATACCAATACTTATCAATACATTATCATTTTTAATATTTAAAACATGATTAATACGATAAGTATATTGAAAAAGCATAAAAATCAATTTCTATCCATTATTACTGTAAAATTACAAACAAGATCAAAATTAATAGCAAAGTCACAATTCTAAAAGTTGCGGTCACGAGTCGTGCCGATAATCAATGCTAGGAAAAGATATATTGATTAGTTTATTATGAAAAAAGCTTGTGTAAAACATTGAAGAAACGCTTAATTGGTTCCACTACTTTCGTGATAGATGAAACGTTTCAAAGAGGAATAACATAACATCATTAATTATATGTATATGAACATTTCAAAGAGGAATAACATAACATCACTAATTATATATATGATTGTTGACTTAGTGGTGTTTTACAATTCAATATTGAAAAATGTCTTCTCTTAATTTTATATTTAAATATAATAATAATATAATATTTATATTAACAAACTAATATATTAATAATTAATTATTTTTAATATTAATAAAAAATATTTTATTTTTATTTATAAAAAAATTTAATCCTCATCTTAATTTTATATAATTTTTTTATAAAAAAATAAATTATAATTTTTTTCTACTTTTTAATACTAAAAATATGTAATTCATTCTATATTCAATATAGGAAAAAAAATGTTTGACTATAAATAAAACATATATATTATTATTTATTTTATAGTAAATTACAGATATATAATTAATTTATTTTTAATATAAAATTAATATCTAAAATTAAAAAATAATAATAATAACAAAACTTGACATATACATTAAGTAAAATATTTCAATAAATATAAAAATAGTTTACTTCATGTGCATCCCAAGTTTTGTTATATATATATATATATATATATATTCTTTTATGATAAGTTCTTTCCTATTTAAAAAATTAGTAAGATGTACAATTCTTCATGTTAAATATAGAGTTGATATATAACATAATTTCAATGTAACCATTTTATATAGAGAAATATTCTTTCTACATTTCAATATGAAAGAGACATGTATTTAAATATATATATTAATAATAAATTACTATTTTTAATATAAATAATGAGATATAAATAAAACATTTCAATGTTCATGTAAAAATGTGAACTATAAATATAATATATAAGGAAATTGAAAAATAAAGTAATTATAATTAAAACATTTTATTGGTTTGTTGTTCAAAATTAAGGAGATGTATAATTGATTTAAATATACATTAATAAAAAAATATTGGAATGTGAATGATTTGAGCATAAATAAAATAATTTGATGCGAATATTTCAATATCAACTATGATAAAGAAAACAATTAAAAATAAAAAGATTCTTATGATTTATTTTTTATTATTATGATATTTAAAATGAAAGAGAAAGCAATTAAAAATAAAAAAGATTTTTATGGTTAAAATATTTTATTGTTATGATATTTAAAATGAAAAGGATGTGCAATTTTTCCTTTATCTAACATGGATTTGACACATAGTTTGTGTGTGTGTGTGTATTAACTCATAATCTATGTATCAAGTATTGAAAGAGAATTTCTTTAGGTTGAATATAAATCATAACATCATAAATAAAACAATTCATGTGGATGTGAATAATTAATATATATATATATATATATATATATATATATATATATATATATATATATATATATATATATATATAATTGTTGAAACATTTTGATTATTTGTTGTTGAAAATTAAGGAGATGCATAATTGATTTTAAAATATATTAATATAAAAAAAAAAAACAATTTAATGTGGATGATTTGAGCATATCTAAAATAATTTGATGTGGATGTTCAATAAAATGTTTCAATACTAAGTGTACAATAAATAAAAATATTATGGTTAAAATATTGTATTAATATGTGATATTTGAAATGAAAAATATTTGTAATTTTTTTTATGTTTAACTTTGGATTTGGATTTGACTTGTAGATGTTTATATATATATATATATATGTATTTATATATATATATATATATATATATATATATATATATATATATATATATATATATATATATATATATGGATCAAATCCTAATAAGAGTTTTTTTTTAATTTTACATTTAAAAAAAATTGTACCTATAAAATAGACAATTGCCTTTTAATTAAATTTAATTAAATAATTATTTTTTATCAAATTCAATATAATTTATCTATATTAATAAATATTATAATTTTAATATGAATATTATGGATTTTCTGTTTCACAAATGATAGCTTATGAATTACTTATTAAATACATTTTAAAGTTAATAAATTTATATTTAATTATTTTGTCTCGATTAATAATTTTATTATTTAAAAAAATTGAAATTTTATAAATTTAAAATTAAATTAAATTTATGTTAATTTATAAATGAATTGTTTATGGAGGTAAATTTATATTTAATTATTTTGTTTTGATTAATAATTTTATTATTTAAAAATATTTGAAATTTTATAAATTTAAAATTAAATTAAATTTATATTAATTTATAAAGGAGTTGTTTATGGAGGTAAGGACAATTTTTTTTTTGAAATCTTGCAGTCGTCATGTTTGAATCGTATTTTTTATGGTGGAAATGGATTCAGCACCATCAAAACCTCACTGGCACTCAAAAACTTGAAGTTTGATAGGTATAACATGGATTTACAAAAATCCTTTCTGGATTTTATTAAAATTGTGACAGTTGAATTTGGTATTAACTAGTTGTTAACTAATAACATGGCATTCTAGTTATTACTTTAAGATAAGATTGAAACATTTATTGTTTTCTGGAAAAGTTTATTTTGTTGTTATGAAAAATAAAATTATTTATGGAAAAGTAGTTCCATAAAAATTAAAAAAAAAAGACTGATGGTAAAAGTATTCCAAGAACTGAGAGGTGGTTGAACAGTTTGAACAATTACCTCCTCCTATGAGGATATAGGGCATATCCTAGTGAGGAATAGGGGTTCTGATCATTAAGAAAGGAAGAGAGTGAGGAATTTCCTGAGCTGGTAGAGACCAGTGGAAATCACTAAGCATTCCTGAGAATTTTTGGTACTAGCTGGTCTTGGAGTCCTAAGGTCACAACATAAATCTATCAACCTGTACCTCTCAGGTGTGGAGAACGGGGGAAATAGAAGGACGTAATTGCCTCTCTTGATGGTTGGGTGGACATCATCAGTGGAATTGCACATTCAATGTGCATTTCAGTAGATTAAACACGAATTAATTTATAGAATATATATATGTACACGTATGTGATTCTGCTAGATTCAAGAACAATAAATGTAAGAAGGACAAATGTTTTGGAAAGGAATGATTTCTGTAAATGTTTATGAATTAGCAAGATATTTATGAGTTCTGTAATTTTATATGTGAATCTAAGTTCAGAATTAAAGACTGTAAGTAGGAAATGTTTTAAGAGAAAAAATGTGTAAGGCCATCCTTAGGGAAATGCAGAAATAATGGTGTTTTCTGATTTTAGAAAATAATAGTAAATTGCTCAGTGATTTTACCTTGCAATGATTTAATTTGTTAAGGTCTCGATAAATAGAGAATACGAGTGAAAGATTGAAATAAGCTATTGAACAGATGTGATAAATAGTAAAAATTCTAAGCAAATGGTTGAACTACAGAACTCTTTCATTTCAAATTATTGAAGAGTGAAATGTCAGTTCTGGGTACGAGGTGAAACCCCAACCCAGAACTCATCGTTCCTCAAAACTATTTATACTCGGACAAGAAATGGAGTGGTCTGATCACCCAAAAACAGAAGATAAATATTCTATGTCGGTAAACTTATAATAAGACTAGAAACAATTAATCCAAGTTAAGGTTATCGTTACCGAAAGACTGTTAGCATACACATAAACATTTATAGATTAAATGGAAACAAACCCATGATTGTTTATAGAGAAATATTGTGTAAAATTAAAATGTAAGGGTCAGCCAGAGGCTCAGTATTCATTTAACATTCAGTAGCATGAAACTCATATAACGAGAAGATAATTAAGAGCATAAATATATAGCTACTGTAACAAGAACACAGTATTTGAACCAAACCAAGCAAGAAATTCTTTAGATAAATTATAAATCATTAATTAAATCGAGAAACCTTGTAGAGCATAGTCCAACCAGAGAATAGGAAATTGCAGAACTAACACTCTCTAAAAGTTGTAAAATACATAATTGTAGTTTGGGGAAATACATCCAAGACCAAAAGGGTCTGGCTCGGAGGAAACCCTTATAAGAAAACAACACTGAAATGAATCAAAATATAACTATATTATTAACCACAGAAATCCTCAAGAAGAAAATGCCTACGGCTCTCATGGACTAGCCAAGAATTCTATGAGCATTTGACTGGCCCTGTAAACTTGAAGGTAAATAACAAGCAACAATAAACTAAAAATGCTAAAGAGGAGGAAGAATTCCTTACAGGCAAGCGTCCGACATATGAATACCTGGAGGGCATCACACTAACTGTTAGCCAGAGGTTCAGCTTCACCATGAAGGAAGGTTAATAGAAAAATCCACTTCCGGGTAGGGACATACCTATAATAACCATAACCAAATCAATAAGGCTTGGCACAATGAAGTAAAAGACTTACAGATTGACTGAAAAATGAAATAAGAAATCCGGCAAGCTGGTTACCTGGGTAGGTGCACCGACTGTGTTGTCAAACACCGAACTGGAATAATAAAAGGTCGATAAGAGGAAAATTTGGAAATTAGAACCTGGTAAACTAATCCAATAACCCGAGGGTCGAACAAGATTAACAAATGAGAAAATAACTTGAAGCAAACAAGAATGCAATACTTGTGGTGGCGAAAAGATGGATTAAAGCTGGGTTGGTTCGACATCCCTCACAAAGAGTAGCCATAGTCAAAAGTTTCTTCAATTGGATGCAGAAGCATTTCCCTTTCTCAGTCCATAACTAGGGGCAGATACCCTCACCAGTTCCATGGTTAACTGGTTGCGAAAAATATCCGGAAGACCGCGTTAACAAAACCCTGAACAGGTTGCAGACCTTCCATCCTTCGCATAGACAGAGGAGAAATGGGTTGAAATGGTTAGGGTTATGGGGTAATACCCGGAAGTTCCTGCCGAAACCCATCGCCATTGATATCAGATGGAATTGGACAATGATTAGAAGGGGCAGGTGGCCCATTGAAAACCCCAACAGAGATCTCAAGAATCGCACAACTAGCATAAGTAATAAATCGCGAGGTCATGTATGAGATAGCCAATACAAACTAGAAATCGAGACATATATAAAACAAATGTGATGAGTTATCAAATTTTAGAAATCCAAGCTGGTTTATATAGTTGGGTAGCATAAAAATTGAATGGTTGAAGTTTATAAATAGATAATCTGCCCAGATCATCTGAAATGTAATTATAAAATGTAGAACATGAAATTCATAAGTATAGAATTAGTACCATGCCAATAAAATCAGAAATGTATAGTTTTTATGTTATGTTTTTTTATCATATGGTAAGATTTTTTTTTTGTGTTCGTATAGTATAAGTGTTAAAAGTGGTATCAAAGCAGCGTTCGCATGCTCGGACCCTAGGGGTCACCTAACAAGTTTAAAATGTGTGTATACTTATGCACAGAAAAGTAGTACTGAAAAGGAAAATATGAGAAGGGGATTGAAACAACAAACACCTCGGAATACTGGGGAACCTACACCTCAAGCACAACAAAAAATAAACCTCGAGATGTGGCTTCAATTGAGTGTAGATCAACACTAGCAGACTAGTAGACTGCTGGAGGAATGACAACACCAAAAAAACATACTGTTAAGTATTGTGCAGAAGTTGCAGGAGTAAATGGTCCGTGTGAGAAGTGGCAATGAACGTTTGATGCAGGAACAGGAAAGGATACTTAAGAGCCTTTCTGACATGTAGAATCAAGGGGTGTTACAACTGAGTCCCGATCGGGGTATGAAATAAGAGAATGAACAACAATCCAAGGACCAAACCATGGACAGAATGGGTAGGAGACCTTCACAACGAAGTAACAAGAATAGGAACTATAATGAGGCAAAATCTGGTAATGTGTCAAATTAGCGGGAAGTTAAGAAGCAAAAAGTGGAGCTTCAAGGTGAGTTTCAAAAAATAAAACCACCTACATTCGATGGAGAAGTTGAGGAGGTGGCAGAGGCTTGGTTGAAAAATATGAATAAGTACTTTCAAGTGTACGAGTAAAACAACAACCTTAAAGCCAAATTGGCCATATATCAGTTAAGAGAAAAAGCCACCCTATGGTGGGAGGAGGTAAAGAATGTTCATAGCATTGAAGACCAAAATGTTACATGGGAATCATTCCAGCAATACTTTAAAGATAAGTATTTGAAAAAACATTTTTATGACAAAAAATCCAGAGAATTCCATGACTTGAAGCTGGGTCAGATGACTATGGACGAGTATATTACCAAGTTCACCTCTCTATTAAGATATGTCCCATATCTCAGAGATGAAAAGGCTAAGGTTCAAAGGTTCCTGAATAGTTTTCCAACCCATATGAATGAACGAATTGAATTTTTAAATCCTAGGAACATGGACGAAGCAATTTGTAAGCCAAGGATGTGCTACCAACAGTCCAAGGAAAAAGGGGAAGTGGGTAAATTTTGGTAGCCAAGAAAAGGACAGAAAAACAATTCAAACTTCAAGGGTGCCGGAAGTAATAATTTTAAGAACTTTGCACAAAGTTATGTAAGCAAGCAGTTTGGCAGAAATCATCAAAGAACTCGATGGCCTGCTGAAGAGAGGCCTACAGAGGCTTCTATAAAACCTAAGCAAGGGCAAGTAACCAAGCCACCTCTGCAGTGTTAGGGGGGTGGTGAGGTGCATTATTATAAAAATTGCCCACAATGAGGGAGAAGTGAAAAAATTTCAAATTTGCAGGAGGCTTCTATAGTAGGAGATGTGGTTCAAAACATTCCTCAAATAAATGCAGCGTTGGAAGATCGACAGGCATATTATCAGCCAATGATGATAGAGTTGGAAGGTAAGTTACTGTCTCAGTTTGTTTCTATTTTGGTTGACCCAGGTGCAAGTTTAAGTTATGTAAACCCAAAAATAGTAGAAGTATGTAGATTAAAAGGTCAGAAATTCAAAAATCCTTGGCTGGTATAGCTAGCCACAGGAGCAGAAAGAAAATTAAGTGCCAAAATTCCAAATTCCACATAGGAAATTGCGGACCAAAAGCTAAATGTGGACTTGAATATACTGCCATAGTAGGGTCCTATGATGTTTTGCTGGGTATGGATTGGCTAGAGAAACATTGGACTTTGGTGGACTGTAAAGAAAAGGTTATTTACTACATAATGCAAGATGGAACACACAAAGAGATTCAGGGAATCAAGAAACCATTACAGCTACGTCCTATTACAACATCTTAAATGAATAAATGCATGAGGAAGGGATGTCAGATTTATGCTATCTAAGTAGGATATGCCCATTCCAAAGAGAAGTCCCCTATGGTGGAGAACATCCTTGTGGTACAAGACTTCAAGGATGTGTTTCTAGATGAGGTACCCGGATTACCCCCAAGAAGAAATATTGATTTTACCGTTGAGCTAATGCCAGGAGCATCACCAGTTTCGAGGGATCCTTACAGAATTAGTGTGCCAGAACTAACTGAATTAAAAATGCAGTTGCAAGATTTGCTGGACAAAGGATACATTCGTCCGAGTGTGTCCCCTTTTGGAGCACCTGTGCTGTTCGTAAAGAATAAAGGTGAAACCATATGGATGTGTATGGATTATAGACAGCTTAATAAATTGACAGTCAAGAATAAGTATCCTTTACCGTGGATTGACGACCTATTTGATCAGGTGAAGGGGGCTACAATATTCTAAGAAATAGACTTAAGGTCTGGATACCACCAGATCTGGATCAAGGATGAAGATATTCATAAGACTACTTTCTATACCAGGTACGGCCATTATGAGTTTGTGGGACTACCCTTCAGGTTAAAAAATGCGGCAACAACACTTATGAGGTTAATGCATGGTATTTTTCACCCCTTCTTGGATAACTTTGTGCTGATATTTATTGATGATATTTTACTCTATTCTAAGAGTCAGGAATAACATAAGGAGCATCTAAGAATGGTATTGGAAATGTTAAGAAAACATCAACTATACACTAAGTTCAGCAAATGTTCATTGTAATGTGATTATTACCGAAATATTTTTGCATAATTTATCGATGGATCACAGAAGCCAAAAATCCATAAATGTGATTTCTTCAAAAAAGAAATTCAGTACTTAGGCCATGTTATTTCAGCAGAAGGGATTGTTGTTGATCCAGAGAAAATTAAGACAATCATGGAATGGTGAGTTCCCCAAAATGTGGCGGATATTCGATCCTTTATGGGATTTTTTGGGTACTACTGAAGATTCATTAAAGGGTTCTCTAGAATTTACTTTCCAATCACCTCTGTGTAGATAAAAGGAAAATTCTTTGCTAGAATAGCTTCGAAAATTTAAAGCATCTGTTGACCACTTCCCAGTGTTGAGGGTAGCTGACCCCAGCAAAGAATTTTAGGTTTGTACAGATGCTTGTAAGGATGGAGTTGGGGCAGTTTTATCTCAGGAAGGAAAGGTAGTGGTCTATGAGTCAAGAAAGTTAAAAGAGCATGAGAAAAGATATTTAGCCTATGATTTGGAGTTAACAACGGTGGTACATGCACTCTGGGCACAGAGACACTACCTGTTGGGAAAGAAGTTTATACTAAAGACTAATCATAGTAGCCTAACCAATTACTTCAAACAAGCTGATTTAAATTCCTGATAGACAAGATGGAATGCCTTCCTAAGTGAGTTTGATATGGACATTCAGCACGTGAAGGGTAAGGAAAACCTTGTGGCAGATGCTTTAAGTAGAAAACTGCATTATGTTTATGAGATTTACTATAATCAACTTGAATGAAAATTTTTAGATCAAGTGAAAGAGGATGTATAGAAGGATCCTGAATACCAATTCCTATGGAAGCAAATGGAAGAGGCTAGAAAGCAAGGAAACACTTCTGAATATGGAGTGAGTAAAGAACAAATGCTAACCTTTATAGGAAATATTTATAATACAAAACCATGTGGATCTAAAGGAGCTAATCATGAATGAATATCATCGAATTAATTATGCAGGACACCCAAGATAACAAAAGATGTTAACTGCAATTAGAAAAATATATTTCTGGCTTGGTATGCGTAGAAACATTATTGAATACTTAAACAAATGTTTGGAGTGTCAACAGGTCAAGGTGGAGCATCGACATCCAATTAGATTGTTGCAGCCCATACTAGTACCTAAATGGAAATGGGAGGTCATATCCCTAGACTTCATTACGGGTTTGCCACGATCAAAGAGGCACAATGACTCTATTATGGTGGTGATCGATTGGTTGAGTAAGTCTGCACATTTTATACCTGTACATTCTACTTACAAGACTGTACAGATAGCAGATATTTTTATGATAGAAATTTTCAAACTGCACTGCATTCCGAAGACTGTTATTTGAGACAGAGATGTGAAGTTTACTTTAACATTTTGGAAAATGTTGTCTACAGGTTTGGAAACCCAAATAAATTTCAGCACTGCTTATCATCCCCAGACAGATGGACAAACAAAATGGGTAAATCAGGTTTTGGAATACATGCTACACATGTATGTGATGCAGCAGCCAATAAAATGGGAAGAGTATTTACACATAGTTGAATTTTCTTACAACAATGGTTATTAGGAGTCCCTTAAGATGAGTCATTTTGAACCTCTATATGGGCAGCAATGTCACCTCCCATAAATTGGAGCAGCCCCGAAATGAAACTAATGCTAGGACCATAAATTTTGGTTGAGATGGAATTGGAGGTAAGAAATATCAGGAAAAACCTAAAAGCTGCACAAGATCGACAAAATATTTACACAGATAAGAAAAGGACTTATCAAGAATTTGAGGTGGGTGAACATGTGTGTGTGAGGATCAAACCAAAGAAGAGCACCTTGAGATGGGCCTATTGTGCCAAGTTGGCTTCGAGGTTCTCTGGACCCTTCCAAATATTGGAAAGGGTAGGACCTATAGCATATCGATTGGACTTACGCAGCCACATTCAAGTGCAATGTGTTTCATGTGTCCCTGATAAAGCAATATGTACATGATTTGAAGCATGTAATCCATTGGCAGAACATCCAGGTAGGATATAATTAGAAAAATCCTAACTTGAAGCATAATTTTAATGTGAATTTAACAGAAAACTTTGTTGTTTGCAGGTAGAGTCGGACGACGAGTTTCTGGTCGAGCCTCAACGCATACTCGACAGGAGAGAAATTATGCTCCCAAAGTGAGTCATCAACCAGGTTAAAGTGCAGTGGAAGCACTTTAGCCTTGACGACACTACTTGGGAAGATGAGGGATTTGTATGTGAGGCTTAACCAGAGTTATTTCTTGAGCTGGAGTGAAACACCGAGGATGGTGTTACTTCTAGGGGAGGAGTTGTGACAACTGAATTTGGTATTAACTAGTTGTTAACTAATAACATGACATTCTAGTTATTACTTTAATATAAGACTAAAACATTTATTTTTTTCTAAAAAAATTTATTTTGTTGTTATGAAAAATAAAATTAGTTATGGAAAAGTAGTTCCATAAAAATTAAAAGAAAAGATTGATGGTAAAAGTATTCCAAGAACTGAGAGGTGGTTGAATAGTTTGAACAGTTACCTGCTCCTCTGAGGATATAAGGCATATCCCATTGAGGAATAGGGATTTTGATCATTAAGAAAGGAAGAGAGTGAGGAATTTCCTGAGCTGGTAGAGACCAGTGGAAATCACTTAGCATTCCTGAGAATTTCTGGTATTGACTGGACTTGGAGTCCTGAGGTCACAATAGAAATTTGTCAACCTGTACCTCTCAGGTGTGGAGCATGGGGTAAAGAGAAGGATGTAGTTTCCTCTCTTGATGGTTGGGTGGACATCATCAGTGGAATTTCACATTCAGATAAGTAATTGTGCATTTCAATAGATTAAATAGGAATGAATTTATAGAATATATATATGTACATGTATGTGATTCTGCTAGATTCAAGAATAGTAAATGTAAGAAGGACAAATGTTTTGGAAAGGAATGAATTCTATAAACATGGAAAATTTTAGGGCCTAATATTCGCAACTGGGCTAATTTTCCATGATTTTTCCAAAAAAAAGATTCGCCAATTTCCATTTTTTCTAAAAATAATTCACCCAAATTTTACAATATAAATTTATTTTACCTTAAAAATCACCAACAATATATAGATACTATATATAAAATCATTATAGATTTGAATAATTTTACAAATATATCAATATATAGTTTATAATTTTCATGTTAGGGACTAGTGAGATTCACCAATGTTTTAAACTTCAAGATAATTTTCCATCCTTCAAATTTTCCCTGTCTGTAAATGTTTATGAATCGACAAGATATTTATGAGTTCTGTAATTTTATATGTGAATCTAAGTTTAGAATTCAAAACTGTAAGTAGGAAATGTTTTAAGAGAAAAACTGTGTAAGTCCATCCTTAGGGAAATGCAGAAATAATGGTGTTTTCTTATTTTTGAAAAGAACACTAAATTACTTAGTGATTTTACCTTGCAATTATTTAATTTGTTAAGGTCTCGATAAATAGAGAATAACGAGTGAAATATTGAAATAAGCTATTGAACAGATGTGATAAATAGTAAAAATTCTAAGCAAATGGTCGAACTACAGAACTCTGTCATTTCAAATTATTGAAGAGTGAACTGTCGGTTCTAGGTACAAGGTGAAACCCCAACCCAGAACTCGTTGTTCCTCAAAACTATTTATACTCAGACAAGAACTGGAGTGGTCCGATCACCCAAACAAAAAAGATAAATATTCTATGCCGGTAAACCTATAATAAGACTATAAACAATTAATCCAAGTTAATATTATCATTATTGAATGACTGTGTAACATACACATAAACATTTACAGATTAAATTGAAACAAAACCATGATTATTTATAGAGAAATAATGTGTAAAAGTAAAATGTAAGGGCCGACTAGAGGCTCAGTATTCATTTAACATTTAGTAGCACGAAACTCATATAACAAGAAGATAATTGAGAGCATAAATATATAACTACTATAACGAGAACACAATATTTGAACCAAACCAAGCAGGAAATTATTTAAATAAATTATAACTCATTAATTAAAGCGAGAAACCCTATAGAGCAGAGTCCAACCAGAGAATAGGCAATTGTAGAACTAACACTCTCTAAAAGTTGTAAAATACATAATTTTAGTTTGGGGAAATCCATTCGAGACCAAAATGGTCTGGCTCGGAGGAAACCTTTATAAGAAAACAACACTGAAATGAAACAAAATATAACTGCATTATTAACCACAGAAATAAAACACCTACGACTCTCATGTACTAGCCGAGAATTATATGAGTATTTGATTGGCCCTTTAAACTTGAAGGTAAATAACAAGCAGCGATAAACTAAAAATGCTGGAGAGGAGGAATAATTCCTTGTGGCCAAGCATCTGACATATGAATACCTGGAGGGCATCATGCTAACTGTTAGTTGTAGGTTCAGCTTCACCATGAAGGAAGATTAATAGAAAAATCCGCTTCTAGGTAGGGATATACCTGCAATAACCACAACCAAATCAATAAGGCTTGGCACAACAAAGTAAAAGACTCATAGATTGACTAAAAAATGAAATAAGAAATCCGGGAAGTTGGTTACCTGGGCAGGTGCACCAACTGTGTTGCCAAACATTGAATTGGAATAGTAAAAGGTCACCAAGAGGAAAATTTGGAAATTAGAACTCGGTAAACTAATCCAATAACCCGAGGGTTGAACAAGATTAAAAAATGGGAAAATAACTTGAACCAAAAAAGAATGCAGTACCTGTGGTGGTGAAAAGACGGATTGAAGCTGGGTTGGTTTGGCATCCCTCGCAAAGAGCAGCCATTGTCGAAAGTTTCTTCATTTGGATGCAGAAGGATTTCCCTTTCTCGGGCCATAGCCAGGGGCAGATACCCTCACCAGTTCCATGGTTAACTGGTTGCGAAAAATATCCAGAAGACTGCATTAACAAAACCCTGAACAGGTTGTAGACCTCCCATCCATCACATAGACATAGGAGAAATGGGTTGAAACGGTTAGGGTTGCGGGGTAATACCTGACAGTTCCTGTTGAAACCCTTCATCGTTGATCTCAGATGGAATCAGACGAAGATTTGAAGGGGCAAGTGGCCCATTGAAAACCCCAACAAAGATCTCAATAATTTCACAACTTGCATAAGTAATAAATTTCCAGGTCATGTCTGAGATAGCCAGTACAAACCAGAAATCGAGACATATATAAAACAAATATGATGAGTTATCAAGTTTTAGAAATCCAAGCTAATTTATATAGTCGGGTAGCATAAAAATCGAATGGCTTAAGCTGATAAACAGAGAATGTTCCCACATCATCTAAAATGTAACTATAAAATGCAGAACCAGAAATCCATAAGTACAGAATTAGTACCGTGCCAATAAAGTCGGAAATGTATAGTTTTTATGTTATGTTTTTTACCATAAGGTAAGAATTTTTTTTTTTTTTTTTTTTGTGTGTTCGTATAGTATAAGTGTTACAAAAATCTTGTTAGAATTTAGGTATTTTTCAAGGAAAAAAATCAGACTCGTTAGACTACTACATTTATAAATAATTCTAGTTTAAAGTATTTTTTAAAATATGTACTTTATAGAGATGGTATCTAATGTGAAAAAATAAGCCCATAGACATGTTATACCTAATCAAGTGTAAATTTAAATGGAGATATCATCTAATGTGAAAAAGGAAACCCATAACAAGTTATACCCATTCATATGAAAATTTAAATAAAAACCTATGCACACTTTAAATTATAATAACTAAAACATTTTCCATTAACCTAACTCTTTGGACTAAGTAAATAAATAATATTAATATAAATATGATAATTGTTATAAAAAAAACTTGATATAAATATTAATATTAACAACATTTATGTTTTGTGAGTTGTTGGTAGTACAATTGGAAAAAATCATGTTGGTAGACCCTTATGTATCCAAGTGATCAGAAGTTTCAATCCCCCTCAACATGTCTCACAAATTGAACTTAGAAAAAAAAAACTATTTTTTTTTAATATGTGAAGTATCTATGATTAATGAAAGAAGATTCCTTCCACTCACCAACACACCAACCATTATTTGTGTGTTATTATTAACATATGAACATGGCAAACAATTTATAAATTAAATATTATTCACACATATTAGTCCATTCATCGCGAGGGATTATATCACTCATATAGCATTCACCTCACATCAAAGTGCATTGAATTTCAATATTTTCATATTTAATTGTAGTTTCAACCAATGTTTGGAGAAAATTATTAATATTCCTATTTTACCATAAATTAAAAAATAATTTTCTAATTTCCTCAAAGTATTTGATGGCATTAATGTGTGTTGTAGTGTTTCAAGTGTGTTGTGGGTTAGCATTGATGTCATCCTAGTACCTTCGGTTGCAAACATGAAGATGTGAGGATGGAGTTGTGCTTTGTCATGGTCCTCATGATCATGTGGTTATGAGCATGTTTCTACCTCGAGTTGGATGGTGGTGTGTTGCACTAGTTTGGACATTTTTCCACTATGGTCAGTTGTGCAAAGGTGTTTCATGTTAGTAGAGTTGTGTTTGAGATGTGATGATATCCTTGCTCATGTTTAATAATAATTTTGTTGCATACATGTATTGGTTGTTGCTACAGGAGTTAGAGTCAAGGAGCCTCGTTGATTAGGTATCCATGTTCCGGATTAGGTCCCTCATGTTGATGATATTATACACAGGGCTTGTAGAGGATATAAAAGTGTCATAGGATGATTGATTTTTTTGTACAAGTGTCAAAGGATGTCTAACATGTTCTGGAGTTGCATATTGGTGGCAGAGTTATTATGGAGTAGGTTGATGACCCAAGTGTTAGCATATTTGTTGGTTGGTATCCAATTCAACCTAGTTTGACTTGTGATGATGGTGGTGATGTGGCAGCGACTTGGCGAAGTGTTTCAAAGGTGATCATGGCTTCCAGAGGTCTATCTAATCTTGGTCAAGCTCTGGAAGAATTTTGGTCTACTTCTGAGTTGATTTGATTGAGTTTATACCATCTTATACCCCATTTTCTCCCATGAAAGTTTGTGCATGTGACTTAGAGGCTCCAGTCGCTAGGAGACATTCCCGTGCATGCGACTAGTCAAATTTTCACAAGCTTGTGCATGTAATAGAAGTAAAACATGAAAATTACTTCAGATTCCTCGCGCATCTCACCTAATTTTGGTATTGTTGTGATCTTCATCGAAACTTTTTAGTATATGTTTGGAAAAGGTAATGGGGATTCTAGAAGTTGGTTAAACTTCAGAATATCCCTCAAGTAGTGGAGAGAGTGGCTTGATCAATTCAAGGAGTTGGATCCAAGAAAATTCATATGCGTGTGTTATGAAAAATACTAGGTTGGGGGGGGGGGGTGAATCCGTATTTTAAACTACTTAGAATTTTATTTTCTTATTCATATTTATGTACACGACTATTATGAAGTAAACATGTGTATGTATGCGATTGTGATGAATAAAAGTATTGTATACCTAATTCACTAAATTTTTTAGATAATTCATCATCTGTTTGACTTCATCCAATGTATCAGTACTTCATTAAACATTAATTAAATAGTAACCATGTGCAATAAGATCATAATAAGCATCACACACAAGCAACACATGAACACCAATATTTTTAGGTGGAAACCCAATGTCATATAAAACCATCGTTGTTGTCATATTTGTCTTCTTATTTTATCATAAAGAGAAATTTCTTACAAAATTATACTCGTGCAAACTCATAACAGTAAGTAGGCACCCGCCTACAGAAGGCTAAAACCTTCTCTTGCTCTCTACCTTCTACTGGAAGGGAGCTACAACCCCTTTATCCTTTGTTCTTTAAGGATCAATTTTCAGAATATTTAAAACGGAATCCATTACAAATATCATGAAAGAATAATGAAACCGACACTCTACCAACTCATTTTATCATTGAACCAACTGTATCACCAAGTCAAACATACAAATAGCTTGTTCAAACAGCCAGACCAACCTATATCACTGTATACCCATTCATCAGAATACCATAACACACATTGTTCATCAGTGAAACTAGATTCCGTCACTGTAAACACATGTCAAAATATATACGCCCGGTGTTCTTACTCATACTTGTGTATGTACACGTTTACCTTGAAGCATACCCATGTGCAGATCTAAAAATATTGATACCTAAATCAGTATTATTGTACCACTAAATCAATCACCCAAACATATACTGAAGCCAACATAAATCATTGAACCAAATACAGATTACCACATAAAAGCATCATCACAAGTCAATACTTTACTTCATAATCAATTCAGCCAAAAGAGTACTTTCAAACACAGATAATTATAAGAGAGACTTCATTAACAGGCAAAAACAAACATCACACAATAGATCAACAATTATCATCATCCTATACTACAAAAACCTAGTATATGTACGTGACCCTTATACAGAACTTTTGTGTATGTATGCTCCTTTCATACTTGACACCCACATATTGATTTGTTCATACTACAGAATTTATACATGACGACCCTGAAGTAGATCCATGTATGTACGTGATCTTTATGATGCAATCTTGCCTACAAATATGTAATTACTGAGTCATACATTCGTTGCACAATAGAACTTCATTCAAACCCAAATATTGGCATATAGAGTAACAAGCATACATTATAACATTATCATCATAGATAAACCATAAGAAGATTATGTAGTCATTTTATGTCTAATACATTTGATCCCTCATCATATTCCATGTGAACATTTATTTTAGATCAAACAAATCATCAATAGCCCATTACATTCACACTTAACATTTTTATCTCCATCATTTTATATAGGTAGCCTGTAGCCAATACCAACCAATCCCGTAGTAATGTCGATGGTATTATTTGAGAGGATCAAATATCCATTTCCATGCTCAATATTATGGGCCAATACCATGGTAAAGACCCCTAGTATTTAGAAACCATGCTGTAGAAACTGTACGTAAATTTTCTTCAACATAATCGTGTATGTATGCGGATTTTCTTCACAAAACCCGTGTATACTTCCTTAAACTTTACTTTCATCATTCCTCTATCTCCGAATTGATATTTATTTTCTGATCTCCCTTTCACATTTGTACGCATCATTCTAACATCATGTTGACATCTTTACCAAGTAGGTTGCCATAAACGACAAAAAAATATTCATAATGCCAACAATCTCCCCCTTTGGACTTGATGGCAACCATTTTGGTGTTTGTTTACCACCATATGTAGATACATATGTAGAAATACCAAGATAATTCTCTCCTAAGTCACCAAACATTCTCCAAACACCAATTTCTCTCCCCATTTGACATCAAGGGAAAAGGGTTGAATAATGTTGAATAAAGGCTTCTCTCTCCTTTGTTGACATGAGCTTTGTGGATCTGATCTATTGATTATGAACACTAAATGTTGACCATGATCCCCCTAAGTATATGCTGAAATATATGAAGATGTACAAAGAAGTACATGACTCTATGAATCAACCATATATGAATTTTCCTATCACCAATGACTCAATCTTACATCAATCACCCAACACAATGGGGTTACATATTTGACTCAATATCACATCAAATGCTCAGAATGGGATTACAATAGTCAAAACATGACTAAGTATTATAATTTGACATCATGGATATCTATGATACTTTTACATCAAGAGCCATTTATGACCAAAACCAAATACCTCAATAAGACCATGATAGTCATCAACAAATATCATACACCATATAGGATCTGCACCATAATAATTAAGTGTGACATCAAATACTTAAGTAACATATGTGTATTTAACAGTACCATTCATGATATCTACTTATCATGAACACCATAATACCATAATGCTAAAGAATTCATAATGCTAAAAATTCACTATTAGAAGCATAGCATATGCTCCCCCTGAACTTGTGCCAATTGTTCATTGGCAGATCACTTCTAAGTAGCATCTGAGCAATACCAGACTATAACCAATCAACAAAAAGACCAAAGTGCCAAATAATAACCATCTGAATCATATCAGAGCCTTTCCCCGAGTTTGTACCATTGTTTCTTCATCATAGAGAAACATGCGCGACTATCTAAATCTAAATTCACGTATATACGTGACTATCATTCATAATATCTGTGTAAAGAAAGTAAAATTTTAAATGTTTCATAACCAGAACTCCCCCTAAGCCCGTACTATCTGTACAAGTTCATTTCTACTACATCAGGTGTATTTCCAGTAATATAAGTAACATAAATATCAAAACAACCATGGAATCATCATTGAAATAACATATGTATTTCTCTCGATGAACATGAAAGATCTGTCAGAATAATTAACGAAGTGATGAAGCAGATACCACTCCTAGTTTTTTTCTGATATATTCAAAGGAATCACGTGGAAAAGGATTTGTAAATATATCTGCAACTTGTTCCTTTGGGGGAACATACTCTAAACGTTTGAACTTTTTTCCATTTACCTATTCTCTCTGAAAGTGATATTTGATTGGAATATGCTTGGTTTTTTAGTGCACGATGGGATTTTTAGAAATACTTATGGCACTGGTATTATGACATAGAATAGGTATAGGTTGAGGAAAAATTATTTGAATATCCTACAATGTTTGCATCATCTAGAGAAGTTGTGTGCAGCAAGATGCAACAGTAACATATTTTTTCCTCAATAGTAGATAAATAAATAGGGCTTTGTTTCTTTCTAAACCATGATACCAAGCGGGTACCAAATAGAATGCTCCTCCACTAGTAATTTTCTTATCATCAACATTACCTGCCCAATCTACCTCTATGTAAGCATTAAGAGAAAAGTATGCATCTTTGGTATACCATAGACCATAATCTTGATTTCCTTATAAGTACTTGAATATTCTCTTGACTACACGGGGATGAGTCTCTTTAGGATTTTCTTGAAATCATCCAACAATCCAAAGTTCATGCACGATGTATAATCTTGTGCCTGTAAGGTAGAGCAAGCTTCCGATCATGGTTCTATATTTTGGTTGTTTTACTGAGGGATAATAATCATGGGAACTGAGAGTACATCCTATTACCATTGGTGTGCATACATGCTTGTAGTCTTCCATTCCATATTTCTTCAAAATTTTCTTGAGGTACTTACTCTGTGAGTGAAAGATACCATTCTTTGCTTGCTGAACTTGAAGACCAAGAAAGCAAGTTAGTTCACCAAGTAAGGGCATTTTAAAATATTGCTTCATGAATAAAGAAAATATTTGACTCATATATTCTTCATTTCTTCCAGATATGATGTCATCTACGTAGACAAAAAATATCAAAATTTTACCATCATCCCTCTTTATATGTATATTTTTATTTGCAGACCCCTTACTGAAACCTTGTTGTTGAAGATACATGTTAAGACAATAATACCATGCACGAGGAGCATTTTTTATCCCATATAATGTCTTCTTAGGTTTTCAAACAATATTTTTATCATTTCCTAAGATGAACTCTTCAGGTTGTTCAATATAAACTTCTTCTTCTAGGTCCAGATTTAGAAATGAAGATTTCACATACATTTGATAGACTTTAAAATTATGAAAACTTGAAAAATCAAGTAACATTATTATGGCTTCAAGTATGGCTATAGGTGTGAATTTTTCTTCAAATTCAATAACTTCTTATTGAACATAGCCTTTGCATACGAGTCTTTCTTTGTTTCTAATTACTTATCCATTTCCATTTAGTTTGTGTTTTAGTACCAATTTTTTCCAAATAACATTTTTATCATGAGGTCTTGGTAGTACCTCCCATTTATGGTTATTTTCTATTTTATCATGTTCTTCATCCATTTATTTAACCAATTTTTTGTCTTTACTAACTTGATTCACGTTTATAGGTTCAATTGTGGATAGTAAAGCTAGATAACTAGAATTCCCAACAAGACTTCTTCTAGTTTGTACTCATGCTTCCTTTTTGCCTATAATTTGAGATTTTAGATGATTTTTCTTAACGTAGCTGGAAGAATTTTTTCCTAATAATTCTGAGCTTTGGGTTCCCTCTTCTGATGCTTCATTGATTCCCTCTCATAGATCCTTTTCGCTTTTTGTAGGAATACACTCGTCATGTTTCAATGCTTTCCTTTTAGTACATGTGGATGCTTCATCAATCACAACATCGATACATTCAACAATATTTTGAATTATTTTATTGTAGCATTTATATCCTTTTCTTTTATAGGAGTATCCAAGGAGAATTCCTTCATCATATCTAGCTTCAAAATTTCCAAGCTTATCATCATTATTATTTATGTAACATTTTCTTCCAAAAACTTTAAAATGCTTGACAGTTGGAGGCTTACCACACCATACTCCATGAGGAGTTTTATCATTGTTTACTCGAATATGAGCTTTGTTGAGGATATTCATGGTTGTATGTGTCACTTCCCCCAATAAGGTATGAGGTATTCCAAAATCATCAAGCATGGCACGTGCCATTTGTTGGACTGTTATGTTCATTATTTTTGCCACTCTATTTTGTTGAGGATTTTTAGCTATAGAAAACCTCCTCTTGATGCCATGTTGTTCACAAAATTAAAAAAACTCATTTGATATAAATTCTCCTCCTTTATCAGATCTAAGACATTTGATTTTTAAATCTAACTCATTTTCTAATAGAGCTTTGAAGACTTTAAATTTATCAAAGTTTTCATCTTTTAAGCAATCCAACACATTCAAGTAAAATCATCAATAAAAAATATGAAGTATTGTTCACCCTTATTCTAACATTCTTCTCACGTTCATTTTTGTAGCATCCTTTCCTTTCTCATGGCTTTCTCTATAAGGCAATTTAGTAGCATACTAACCAACTCTTCCACAAGTAAAACATATGAAAGGAAGCTTACCTCTAAATATTCTTGTACCTACTTGGAGTTTCTTTACAAAATTTGCTTCTTCATCTGACACATAACCTAATTCCTTGATCTCCTCCTTTTCATTTCTTTTAGAAGTAGCTTTGAATGCAACTTCTATGATGTCTGAGTGACCCCATTTTCTCATTTCACAGTATGTTAAATTCCCAATGAAGTTGTTCAATAGTAAGGTTCTTTAAATATTGAATTTCTTCAATGGTAGATACTTTCGAATCGAATTTCAGGGTTAGATATATTAAGATTTTCTCAACTAGTGATGATTATTTTATTTCATCACCAATATTTCTCATATAATTCATGATATCATCTACCCTAATAAATAAACTTGAAATACCTTCATCATTATGTATTCAGAGAGTTTCATATTGAATTGTAAGTGTTTGAAGTTTGGCACTTTTCACCTTGGTGTCACCTTCATAACTTTGGATGATCTTGTCCCATATAGCCTTTGAGGTATTCAACTACATGACTCAAAAAAAAAAAATGATTCTTACATGCTTCCTAAAAGAGAACTGATAACCTTTGAATGGGTATCATATTTTTTCTTTTCTTCTTAATTTTTCAGAATGGAGGATGGATACTGATAACCTCCTTCAACGATTCCCAAACCCTCTACTCCAAGTGACTATTGGTAAGATATTGTTATGAATTTCTAGAAAACTAGATTGGATGCATTGAAAAAGGGTGGCCAGATAGATGTTGAGCCCTCTTGGTTACTCATTTTTATGAATCTTCCTTCAAGTGACCAAGCTTCTTCTAAAGGACTTTCTCTGATACCAATTGTTAGGAAAAAGACTTAGAGGGGAGAGTGGGGGTGGTGAAACAGTATTTTAAGCTACTTAAACTCTTATTTTATTATTCATATTTATTTATGTGACTATTATGAAGTAAACCTATGTATGCACGTAACTGTGATGAAGACAAGTAGTGTATATCCAATTCACTAAATTTTTCAATTAATTTCATATGTTTAAGTTGAACCAATGTATCAATACTTCATTAAACATTTTTAAACAGTAACCATGTGAAATAAGAACAGAATAATACATCACACAAAATAAACACATGAACACCAGGATTTTTAGGTGGATACCCAACGTGGGAGAAATCCACAGTTTTTGTCGTCTATGTTTTCTTATTTATTGCAAAAATAATTTTCTTACAAACTTGTACTGCCGAAGACTCATACCAGTATATAGGCACCCACCTACAAAAGGCTACAACCTTCTCTCATTCTTCAGCTTCTACTGGAAGGGAGCTACAACCCCCTTGCCCTCTTTTATTTGTGGATAAATTTTCAGAATATTTCAAATTATATCCATTCCAAATATCAGACAACAATATTGAAACCAACATTGTACCAATTCACTTAATCATTGGACCAACTGTATCACTAAGTCAAGCATAGAAATAACTTTTTCAAACAACTAGATAGATTTGCAATACAATCTATTTGACCATAGATACATTGTGCATTAATTTACAGGGAAAAACATGGAGAGAGACAGATACCATCACTGGTAAAATACATGCTTATAACCAACATAATAACATCATAAATACCATTTATACAACAACAATAGAATCTACAAAAAAACCAGTACATTTTCATACCAAATAGCAAAGGAATGAGCTCTTCATTACTGAATGTAAAAACAAACCACATATAGGACTTCCACGTTCCACCCGACTATATATTGGCTGAGCCAAATATCTCTTTAGACAATCACTCCCATGCCATAATCCAAGCATGAATGTGGGAATCAAACCGAAAGAACCAACCAGGGCATCCTAAGGCTAAACCACGTCACCATCATCAATAGAAATTAGGCTTTATTGTAATCCATCCAGAATCAATATGCCAACACAATAAACATGTCATAAAATACTTTACCATGATCTACACCTGATCACTAGGCCAACACAAGCATGGATATCATCGAATTCTCTCTACCTAAACCTTGAGGATTTTTCTTGTCTCCTTGTCTCTTAGGCTTTACTACAACCCACATTCTGAATTAGGGCTCATTAGGTCCTAAACCAAGACACCACCCTCTATGATTTTCTGTATATCCCATCATTCATTAGCAAGGAATCCTAGGCCTAGCCAAGGGAAACCACCTCTCAAGATTTACCACAATCCAATCCTGAATCACTAGGCCCTAAATTGATGCAACACCTCTCAAAATTTACTACAATCCAAACTCGAATCACTAGGTCCTAAACTGAGGAAACATATAAACCGGTTATGTGTCATAATAATAATATTCATAGATCCACCTCTCAGAGCTTCGAATCCATCCAACAATCTAGCCCATAACCCAGTGTTCTGCCTAGAACTTCATGAAAATTTCAGAGATGATAAATAACAACAGGACAATGATATGAAAGAAATCACATCAATAATAACTCATATGGACCCTTCCTATCCATGACAGGGATTTTGCAAAAAATTCAGAAACATTGAATCTACAGGTGTAAACAACAGAACAAATAAAATGGGTCTCATACTTATCTAAGAATCGCTAAGTAGTATTTATCCCTTACATAATTAGCTGCAATACAATATATTTGACCATAGATATACTATGCATTCATTAATAGGTAAACATGTGGAGAGAGCCATACATCATCATTGATAAAATACATGCTTATAATCAACATAATAACAACATAAATACCATGGATACAACAACAGTAGAATCCACAAAAAATCCAATACATTTTCATACCAAATACCAAAGGAATGAGCTCTTCATTGCTGAATGTAAAAAAAAACTAGAGATGGGAGTTCCACATTCCACCCAACCATAGATTAGCTCAGTGAAATGTCTCTTCAGTCAATCACCATCGAGCCATATTTGAAGCATGAATGTGGGAATCAAACTGAAAGAACCAACCAGGTCATCCCGAGGTTAAACCACCTCACCCTAATCAATAGAAATTAGGCTTTATTGTAATCCATCCCGAGTCACTAGGACAACATAATAAACATGTCATAAAAGATTTTACCATGATCTACACCTAAACACTAGGCCAACAGAAGCATGGATATCACCAGATTCTCTCTGCCTAAACTGTGAGGAATTTTCCTGTCTCCTTGTCTCTCAGGATTTACCACAACCCACATTATGAATCAGGGGTCACTAGGCCCTAAACTGAGACACCACCCTCTAGGATTTACCATATATCCTTTCATTCACTGGCAAGGATTCCTAGGCCTAGTCAAGGGAAACCACCTCTCATTATTTACCACAATCCAATCTCGAATCATTAGGCCCTAAACCTATGCAACACCTCTCAGGATTTACCACAATCCAAACCTGGATCACTAGGCCCTAAACTGAGGAAACACATAAATCGGTTATCTATCATAATAATAATATTTGGAGATCCACCTCACTCAACTTCTAATCCATCCAGTAATCTATTTGAACCAAAACATGAGAACTCCACAACACCATGACTATCTGGAAATGGCAAGGATAGGCTGAAAACACTATCACACTAGGAAAAACCCATGCCAAAACATAAAATACCCACATTCAATACCATGCATGCTAGATATAGCAAAGAAAACACACATGAATCTTGTTGTAGATGCTTGATCCTACTCTTCCTTGAATGCTTCCTCCTTCTTGTTTCTTTCTTTGAATTTCTCGATCCAATGCCAAAGTGCTTTAAGAAAACTCTAAGTATCCAAGAGTGATCGAGAGAAGTGTGAGAAAAAGCTTGAGACAAAATATTGGCAACTGATCCTCGAAAGCCTTTTTTATCAATGAGGTCTCTTTTTTCTTCATTTTCCATTATTTTCTTTCATTTTCCTCCTCACATGTAGCCTGTGACCTTTCACCTCCCTTTTATCCTAATTTCCATTATTTTCATAAATAAATGTGCCAAAAATTCCATCTTGCCTTTCCAAAGCCTTTTCCATTGCCTTTGCCAATTTCCTTTAGCCATAATAACAAAAATGAACACCCACTATGATGTTTTTCCCAAAATTCATCTTGGAAGTGTCCCATCAATTGTGGTTATTAATTTTAGCTTTTATTACATGGAATTTTCACTAGGGTCGTTACACTAGAATTTTTTCATGATGAATGCTTTTCATGTTATTGTTGCTACTACATATAATGCTTATATTTCTGAAGAGACATGATATATTGGGTTGATTAGTGTTCCATATGTTGTTGGTTGATGATACTACTGATACATGCTATTTTTGGTCCACTATACATTGTTTTGTATTGGTAAAAACTGTTGTTGATATCTAATTCATGGTTGATGATTTGGAGAGGTTGATACATGTCTCTTATGTGATTTATATTGACATTGCCTTGCTTCCATAAAGAGGACATGTGGTTGATAATATGCACTATGTGCTTATATTATGACATTATATTAGACATGCATTGATGAGATATCCATGTATGAGAGATTCAGGTGAGTCATAGTTTAGCCATATATAGGCTAATTGATGTAATTGTGCAACCATGTATTATCATTTTGGTAGCCATGTAATAGGCCTATGAAGCCCTGTACTTTTTTGCATATCATTGGGTCATAGTCTTTGGTCTATGTGGAGTAGCCTCGTACATATGTCAAGGAGGCATTGGCAGGATATATATCAATACACATTCATCCATGGAGATGTTTGCACTTGGTGGAGTATGGTTGGTCATGATGTTATGAATTTCTCATCATATATTTGTTGTTATCATGTATTTTTCAGAGGAGGTTATTCCTACCCATTGAGATATGTGAGAGAAACTAATTAAAACATTTTTTTTTATCTATACATTATGGAGAGGATGTATTTATTGTTGTTGCTTCAGAGTTGGTTGGATGTTTTTTTCTGCTACTATGGAGTTGAGCAAGGTTGTTGATACTAGTTTGTCACATTGTATTGCAGCTAGTTGTTCACATTATGTTTCTTCTTCTATGTGTTGGTGATTTAATCTCTTACTACTATATGACATGGATTTTTTTGTTGTTGAGTTGAGTGATGTTGATGTTGTTTATTCTTCTGATGTTTTTTCTGCTCATTTTAGTTTGGAGAGAGAGTATTGTTGTTCACATATTGTTATTGCTGATTGATATGGTTTGATGTTGTTGGTGTAGTTGGCTTACTAGTATTGTTCATAGATATGGAGCTACTTCTTGAGGTTGCTACTAGTATACATTTTTTTTTTGCTACTCTCATGATATCAAAATTTTTCTATTGGTGCTACTGCATGTTATATGTTTCTATGAGGAGCATTACAGTTGCATTATGATAATATCCAACTAGTATTCAAGGGGAGTTATTGTGTTTTTATTTGAGTGTTTGATGATTTTTTCCCTTTGCCATTGATCTCAAAGGGGGAGATAGTTAGGAGATCAGTCATATGGTTATTTTAGCTGGGGTTTCCATCAATGCCAAAGGAGGAGATTATTGGCATTGATGTGTGTTGCATTGTTGTAGGTGTGTTTTTTTAAATTAGGAGATCAATTATTCAGAGGAAAATTCAAATGGTTGTTTCAGCTGGTGTTTCCATCAATGTCAAAGGGGAGATTTTTGCCATTGATGTGTGTTGTAGTGTTGCAGGTTTGTTATTGGTTGACATTGATGTCAACCTACTAGCTTGGCTTGCAAACATGAAGATGTGAGGATGGAGTAGTGCTTTTTCATGGTCTTCATGATCATGTGGTTGTGATCATGTTGTTACCTGGAATTGGATGGTGGTGTGTTGCGCTAGTTTGTATGTTTTGCCAATATGGTAAGTTGTGTAAATGTGTTGTGTGTTAGTAGAGTTGTGTTGGAGATGCGATGACCTCCTTGCTCATGTTGATTGATCATGTTGTTGCATACATGTATTGATTGTTGCTACAGGAGTTAGAGACGAGGAGCCTTATTGATTAGGTCTCCATGTTACGTATTAGGTCCCTCATGTTGATGATATTGTACATAGGGCTTGGAGAGGATACAAAAGTGTTAGAGGATGGTTGATTTAGTTGTACATGTTTTGTAGGATGTTTTACATTTTCTAGAGTTGCATACTAATAGCATAGTTATTTTGGAGCAGGTTGATGGCCCAAGTGTTAGTATATTTGTTGGTTGGTATCCAAGTAAACCTAGTTTGACTTGTGATGATGTTGGGGATGTCGTAGTGTATTGATGAAGTGTTTCAAAGGTGATAATTGATTCATTATGTCTATCTAATGTTTATCAAGCTCTAGAAGAAGTTTGGTCAGTTTCTGAGTTGATTTAATTGAGTTTCTACCATCCTCTACCCTAGTTGATTCCATGCAGGCTTGTGCATGTGACTAAGAGGCTCAAGTTGCTAGGAGACATGATTGTGCATGTTATGATTCGAATTTTACAGGCTTGTGTGTACAATTGAAGGAAAACAAGAAAATTACTTTGTATTCCTTGCACATCTCATCTAACTTTGGTATTGTGGTGATGTTCTTCATCAAAACGTTTTAGTATATGGTTAGAAAAGGTAATGGAGCTTCTAGAATTTGGTTAGACTTGAGAATATACATAAAGTAGTGGAGAGAGTGGCTTGATCAATTCAAGAAGCTAGATCCAATCAAATTCATATGTGTGAACAAAATCGTTGGGTGCTCCATAACCTATATCATTTACTGAGTTAATCATCTCAGAAAATGATAAATAAAGGATGAATTTGAATCTATTTGATTTGCTGTCTTGAGAGTATGACAGTATGCCATTTTGATGGCATTGAGAGATGAGTAGAGATAGCAATAGTTTCTCACATAGTTTTTCAGGTTTTTTTATCAAAATTATGTATGCAAAATTCAAAGATGATTTGAGGAGAATTTCATAATTTTTGTGTTGCAGATGGAAGTTTTATTTTTTCTAGAAAATTGGAAGCTTGTGGTGTGTTTGAGAGAAGTGTTTTGGTGTGTGAAGAAGTGAATATTTTCCCTTCTCCGAGTCATAGTTTGATTCATATATTGTGCGAAGAATAATGGTGTTGTTGGGTTTCTCATGTTGGGAAGATTGAGAACCTAGTGTGAAAAATTTATGAAATGTTGTTCGAATGGAGGAAGTGATGGCATGGAGCCTTCAGAGTAGACAATGATTCTGTTAGGGTCCCATGATTTGGCTGATTGGCAAGCCAAATGACGATGTAACATCAAACCAAGCTTTGGAGCCCAAGGACCTAGCCTTCCTGGACTCAGAGAGGGCTCTCTCTATTAGATGTAAAGGATGTCGGTGTGTTTGCTTATGGTGTTCTGATATTAGGCTAGTTATGAAGTGTGTTTTTTGATTTTTGGTTTTAAGTTTGTGAGGGATAAAACTGATCAAAGATATAAACTGGATAACAAGATGTAGATAAACTGGGCTATGGGGTCAAAAAGGTCAAGGAAGCTATCAGATGATGATGAAAGGCTGCTGTAGGGCTGATTTGATTCACGGTAGAAGGGATCTTTGGGAAAAATGGAGTAAACGGACATCAAGTTTGTGAAAGACGAGGGATTTCAAGTGTAACTAGTTGATAGCAGACATAAACATGTTATAGCAAGCCATTAATCATGCTAAATGTAACTATGAGCTAATTAATACATAGAAATCAAACATTCCAACCATGCATAGAAGTATAAGACCTTCTAACTTCGGGAAATGGCTATCAGACTTTGGGGAAAACACATAAGATGGACTAAAAACTCAAAATACTATGCCGGAACGCCTAAAAATAGTCTCTAAGTCATTGGGTACTTTGACAAACAAGCTTTCATAGTTTTAGGCAAAGGGATAGATCGGGACTAGGCTTCCTTGGTTCAACAAGATGATAGGCTAATCAGTCAAAGAGATAGTTTTATGGACAGAACTATGGACAATCATAGGTAAGAAGGGTACACCATACATCCTACTCAACATACATAGAACTTGTAAATAAAACTAGCAACAATACCCTAAGTTACTAAAGAGCAGTTAAGAATTCTTTAGTATAACTAAGGAAGAAGAAAACATAAAGCTATGAAGATTCAGGAATTTTGAGGTGCCTCCATGGGCATATCTCAAAATTAATCTCTACTGATCTATAGCAGCAAGAAGCATGTATCATGAATGAAAACTAGAATACAACAACAAAGCAAGAAGCACTATACCATTCTACCATGTCATGGAATCCATCAACAATCCTTCATCATTCATCAAAAGCATCCAAGAGGCAGTCCAAAAATCATAACTCAAATATGTTCTTCAAAGCTCATATGACCAATATATTGATTCTTCTCTCAAGTTTAGCCTCTGTTTTACAATGAAACCCATGGAATAAATAGGCTTGAGGGAGGAAAACCTCATGGAGCAACTAGCTATCCCATTGGCCTAATTAAAATATCTAAACTTGTCCTTGAGGCTTTGCAAAGCCCAAGGCACAAAATATCCCATAAAATATCTAAAAAAATGCTAAAAACGGAAATTATATTGACTTTGCAACATTTTCCAAGTGCAAAAATAGCTAAACGCACATTTGGAAAAAGCAGATTTTTGAGGTTCAAAAATTACAAAAATACTTCAAATTTATATCAAGAAAAGGTCCCCTGACTTGCTGGAAACATTTGGCAGCCTTCCTTGTGTCGAAACGAGGCTCATGATAGCTCGTTGGAAATCTTTCTGTGTCTACTTTCCGGCGCAACTGAAATCACCTCAATCTGATGCCTGGAAGTCCTCCAAAACTGTACCTGTGTGTAAAAAGCCAGGAAATAGCAGACTGCTGATATGACGGGCAGAATGTGCAAAAAGTGAGCATTTTTCGCCGTTTTGAGGGGGCGAATGATCTCCAAATGCTCTGAAAATCGCTGAGGACCTGCTCATAGAATTATGGCATCAAATGGTATCATCCTTCTCCCTTGACAAATCCTCAAACTGAAATGGCGAAATTATGAGTTTTCGACCAAAAACCCAAAAAATGCCAAAAAACAAAAAGTTGTCGAAACGGGCCCAAAATTGGCACATATGACCCTCAGGGGTCCCTAGCAACATGCTCCGAAGCTGAGGCCAAAATGTCAAGAGCTGATGTGCTTTTCTCCTCTTTCCGTGCCAGGCGCTTCCCCTTTGCCTTCTTCAATTTCTCTTGGGCTGCCTTTAGTTTACGCCTGGAAAACTGATTCAACTTCTGAAAGTGATGAGTCATCTTCCTTTGCAGCTCTAGATCTCTGTTCACCCTCTCAAGCTTCATTTCCAAGTGTTTGTTAGCTATTTCAAGCCATGCCTCTTTGTTTTCTTCAATTTCCTGCTCAAGGAGCGCAGTGAGAGGAAAGGCTTGGAAATGGGCTTGTTCTTCTTCTTTCTGCTTTTCCAAGGCTCTTTTAAGCCCAATGGTCCTAGGCCTCTTCCGCCTAGGCTGGTCTTCCTCCTCTTCCTCATCAAACTCACCAATGAGTTCTTCTATCCTTGCTTGCGCCTTAGCTGCCTCATTCTTATATTTGATCGCCTGTGCCTCATGAACAATTGTGTGAACATTCATCTGTTTGTTTTCAATCTCCAAGAAGTGGTTGAAATTCCTTGCCCTTTGAAGATCCTCCTCTAATGCCTCAATTTTCCCTTCCTTATGGATTAGGACATTTTCAAGAAGGCGGGCCTCATTATCAGTGTCATCGCTTTGGATAGGGATGACAGCTAATGCACCTCCATGCTTTGTACTTTTTCCAACTTTGCTTTTCCCTTTGAAAGCCAATCTTGCGCTTTTCCTCCTTGGCATGCTAGAAGGTGTCCTTTTGGGCGATTTCCTTTTGCTAGGAACAACCTTTGTCACTGTTAGAGTGGCAGCCTTAGACCCTCTTTTCCTTGCTGTGCTGAGTTTTGTTCTTTTGGGAGGAGGAGAAACAACTGATTTACCTTTGACATCTTCCTGAACTTACTGCTCTCCTTGAAGCTGCTGGATGTCTTCTTCTTGCTGTTCACTTGGCTGCCCTTGTTCGCCAACATTAGCTTGTTGTTCTTCATCAATGCCTTGTTCATTTGGTGCTTCAAACTGCTGCCCTTCTTCGCCAAAATCAAGCTGCTGTTGTGCTTGGATTTCCTGCTCAATTTGTGGTTCAAGAGGTGTCTCAATTTCCTACCCAAGTTGTTGTTCCTGTCCTTCCATATCAAGCTGTTGTTCTTCATCTTGGACCTGCTGTCCTTCACCTTCTATTTGCTGCTGTTCCTCATCTCCTATCTGCTGCTGTTCATCCCTTACCTCTCGCTGCTGACTTGGCTGTCCTGTAGTCATTCTGAGCCTTCTAGGAGTAGGCCTACTGGACAAAGGTACCGGGCGATGGATAGGCTGAGTGGGAGACACATGTGCAGGAGGAACAGTAGAGAAATCTGGATGACTGATGAATACATCCCATGGAACCTCTTTTTTCTCTAGCTGGTGTAGGAAGATAATCTTGATTAGAGAATGATGGAAAAGGGAAGGTATTTGCAGAGGTGGGGCCTTCTTCTGGACAGTAGATGCCATCTTCTCGATGCTCTTGAATAAAAAGTAAGGGAGGTTTAGTTTCCTGCTTCTAGTAAAATGCATCAATAATCGGACATGGTAGGCATAAATTTGATCAAACCTCCCTTCACAAGTGAAATATTTCATTATGACTTTCATAAGAGGAGCATAGCTGTCAAAGACCCTCTTATCAGCCATCATGCGCTTATATGAGTCGGTCTATGGTCTTCTACACATAGTACATGGGCTATCATATTTCATCCGAAGCACTATTGGGGTAAAACAAGGTTGTCCCTTGTCCCCCACACTATTTGGGATCTATATTGATGAGCTGGAGTCCTTCTTGCGTGAATACATCCAGGATGGTGATGGTTTCCTTCTACATCATGTCTTGATTTCTATTATTAAATATATATATTAATAATAAATTATTATTTTTAATATAAATAATGAGATATAAATAAAACATTTCAATGTTCATGTCAAAAATGTCAACTATAAATATAATATATAAGGAAATTGAAAAATAAAATAATTATGATTAAAACATTTTATTGGTTTTTTTCAAAATTAAGGAGATGTATAATTGATTTAAATATACATTAATAAAAAAATATTGGAATGTGGATGATTTGAGCATAAATAAAATAATTTGATGTGAATATTTCAATATCAACTATGATAAAGAAAACAATTAAAAATAAAAAGATTCTTATGATTTATTTTTTATTGTTATGATATTTAAAATGAAAGAGAAAGCAATTAAAAATAAAAAGATTTTTATGGTTAAAATATTTTATTGTTATGATATTTAAAATGAAAGGGATGTGTAATTTTCCTTTATCTAACATGGATTTGACACATGGTTTATGTGTGTATTAACTCATAATCTATGTATCAATTATTGAAAGAGAATTTCTTTAGGTGGAATATAAACCATAAGATCATAAATAAAACAATTCATGTTGATGTGAATTATATATATATATAATTGTTGAAACATTTTAATTATTTGTTGTTGAAAATTAAGGAGATGCATAATTGATTTTAAAATATATTAATATAAAAAAAAAACAATTTAATGTGGATGATTTGAGCATATCTAAAATAATTTGATGTGGATGTTCAATAAAATGTTTCAATATCAAGTGTACAATAAATAAAAAATATTATGGTTAAAATATTGTATTAATATGATATTTAAAATGAAAAATATTTGTAATTTTTCTTATGTTTAACTTGGATTTGGATTTGACTTGGTACATGTTATATATATAAACTAAGAATTATCAAGTATTTAGGGATCAAATCTCAATAAGAGTTTTTTTTTTTTAATTTTAAATTTAAAAAAAATTGTACCTATAAAATTTTGATAAAATGAATATTTTATAAACAATTTCCTTTTAATTAAATTTAGTTAAATAATTATTTTTTTATCAAATTCAATATAATTTATCTATATTAATAAATATTATAATGTTAATATGAATATTATGGAGTTTCTTATAATTTTAATATGAAGATTATGGAGTTTCTGTTTCACAAATGATAGCTTATGAATTACTTATTAAATACATCTTAAAGTTAATAAATTTATATTTAATTATTTTGTCTTGATTAATAATTTTATTATTTAAAAAAATTGAAATTTTATAAATTTAAAATTAAATTAAATTTATGTTAATTTATAAATGAGTTGCTTATGGAGGTAAATTTATATTTAATTATTTTGTTTCCATTAATAATTTTATTATTTAGAAAGATTTGAAATTTTATAAATTTAAAATTAAATTAAATTTATATTAATTTATAAAGGAGTTGTTTATGGAGGCAAGGACAAAAAAAAAATTGAAATCTTGGAGTCGTCATGTTTGAATCATATTTTTTATGGTGGAAATGGATTCAGCACCATCAAAACCTCAATGGCACTCAAAAACTTGAAGTTTGATAGGTATAACATGGATTTACAAAAATCCTTTCTGGATTTTATTAAAATTGTGATAGTTGAATTTGGTATTAACTAGTTGTTAACTAATAACATGACATTCTAGTTATTACTTTAAGATAAGACTGAAACATTTATTGTTTTCTGGAAAAGTTTATTTTTTTGTTATGAAAAATAAAATTATTTATGGAAAAGTAGTTCCATAAAAAGTAAAAAAAAAGACTGATGGTAAAAGTATTCCAAGAACTGAGAGGTGGTTGAACAGTTTGAATAGTTACCTCCTCCTATGAGGATATAAGGCATATCCTAGTGAGGAATAGGGGTTCTGATCATTAAGAAAGGAAGAGAGTGAGGAATTTCCTAAGCTAGTAGAGACCAGTGGAAATCACTCAGCATTCCTGAGAATTTTTGGTATTGGTTGGTCTTAGAGTCCTGAGGTCACAACAGAAATATGTCAACCTGTACCTCTCAGGTTCCTGTACCTCTCAGGTGTGGAGAACGGGGGAAAGAGAAGGACATAGTTTCCTCTCTTGATGGTTGGGTGGACATCATCAGTGGAATTGCGTGTGCATTTCAGTAGATTAAACAAGAATTAATTTATAGAATATATATATGTACATGTATGTGATTCTGCTAGATTCAAGAACAGTAAATGTAAGAAGGACAAATGTTTTGGAAAGGAATGATTTCTGTAAATGTTTATGAATTAGCAAGATATTTATGAGTTCTGTAATTTTATATGTGAATCTAAGTTCAGAATTAAAGACTGTAAGTAGGAAATGTTTTAAGACAAAAAATGTGTAAGGCCATCCTTAGGGAAATGCAGAAATAATGGTGTTTTCTTATTTTAGAAAAGAATAGTAAATTTCTTAGTGATTTTACCTTGCAATGATTTAATTTGTTAAGGTCTCGATAAACAGAGAATAATAAGTGAAAGATTGAAATAAGCTATTGAACAGATGTGATAAATAGTAAAAATTCTACGAAAATGGCTGAACTACAGAACTCTGTCATTTCAAATTATTGAAGAGTGAAATGTCAGTTCTGGGTACGAGGTTAAAACCCAACCCAGAACTCATCGTTCCTCAAAACTATTTATACTCGGACAAGAACTGGAGTGGTCTGATCACCCAAACAAAGAAGATAAATATTCTATGTCGGTAAACTTATAATAAGACTAGAAACAATTAATCCAAGTTAAGATTATTGTTACTGAAAGACTGTTAGCATACACATAAACATTTATAGATTAAATGGAAACAAACCCATGATTCTTTATAGAGAAATATTGTGTAAAATTAAAATGTAAGGGTCAACCAGAGGCTCAGTATTCATTTAACATTCGGTAGCATGAAACTCATATAATGAGAAGATAATCGAGAGCATAATATATAGCTACTGTAACAAGAACACAGTATTTGAACCAAACCAAGCAAGAAATTCTTTAAATAAATTCTAACTCATTAATTAAAGCGAGAAACATTGTAGGGCATAGTCCAACCAGAGAATAGGAAATTGCAGAACTAACACTCTCTAAAAGTTGTAAAATACATAATTGTAGTTTGGGGAAATCCATTCGACACCAAAAGGGTCTAGCTCGGCGGAAACCCTTATAAGAAAACAACACTGAAATGAAACAAAATATAACTGTATTATTAACCACAAAAATCCTCGAGAAGAAAACGCCTACGGCTCTCATGGACTAGCCAAGAATTCTATGATCATTTGACTGGCCCTGTAAACTTGAAGGTAAATAACAAGCAACAATAAACTAAAAATTCCGGAGAGGAGGAATAATTCCTTACAGGCAAGCGTCCGACATATGAATCCTTGGAGGGCATCACGCTTACTGTTAGCCAGAGGTTCAGCTTCACCATGAAGGAAGGTTAATAGAAAAATCCACTTCCGGGTAGGGACATACCTGTAATAACCACAACCAAATCAATAAGGCTTGGCACAACAAAGTAAAAGACTCACAGATTGATTGAAAAACGAAATAAGAAATCCGGAAAGCTAGTTACCTGGGCAGGTGCACTGACTGTGTTGCCAAACGCCGAACTGGAATAGTAAAAGGTCGACAAGAGGAAAATTTGGAAATTAGAACCTGGTAAACTAATCCAATAACCCGAGGGTCGAACAAGATTAACAAATGAGAAAATAACTTGAACCAAACAATAATGCAATACCTGTGGTGGCGAAAAGACAGATTGAAGCTGGGTTGGTTCGACATCCCTCACAAAGAGTAGCCATGGTCAAAATTTTCTTCGTTTGGATGTAGAAGCATTTCCCTTTCTCAGTCCATAACTAGGGGCAGATACCCTCACCAGTTCCATGGTTAACTGGTTGTGAAAAATATTCGGAAGACCGCGTTAAAAAAACCCTGAACAGGTTGCAGACCTTCCATCCATCGCATAGACAGAGGAGAAATGGATTTAAATGGTTAGGGTTATGGGGTAATACCCGGAAGTTCCCGCCGAAACCCATCGCCATTGATCTCAGATGGAATTAGACGATGATTAGAAGGGGCAGGTGGCCCATTGAAAACCCCAACAGAGATCTCAAGAATTGCACAACTAGCTTAAGTAATAAATCACGAGGTCATGTATGAGATAGCCAATACAAACCAGAAATCGAGACATATATAAAACAAATGCGATGGGTTATCAAATTTTGGAAATCCAAGCTAGTTTATATAGTTGGGTAGCATAAAAATTGAATGGTTGAAGTTTATAAACAGATAATCTGCCCACATCATCTGAAATGTAATTATAAAATGCAGATCCTAAAATCCATAAGTACAGAATCAGTACCGTGCCAATAAAATTGGAAATGTATGTTTTTATGTTATGTTTTTTATCATAAGGTAAGATTTTTTATTTTTTTTTGTTCGTATAGTATAACTGTTAAAAGTGGTATCAAAGCAGCGTTCGCACGCTCGGACCCTAGGGGTCACCTAACAAGTTTAAAATGTGTCTATACTTATGCACAGAAAAGTAGTACTGCAAAGGACAATATGAGAAGGGGATTGACACAACAAACACCTCGGAATACTGGGGAACCTACACCTCAAGCACAACAAAAAATGAACCTCGAGATGTGGGTTCAATTGAGTGTAGATCAACACTAGTAGACTAGTAGACTGCTGGAGGAACAAAAACACCAGAACAACATACTGTTAAGTATTGTGCAGAAGTTGCAGGAGTAAATGGTCCATGTGAGAAGTGGCAATGAACGTTTGATGCAGGAACAGGAAAGGATACTTAAGAGCCTTTCCGACATTCAGAATCAAGGGGTGTTAAAACTCAGTCCCGATCAGGGTATGAAATAAGAGAATGAACAACAAACCAAGGACCAAACCATGGACAGAATGGGTAGGAGCCCTTCACAACGAAGTAACAAGAATAGGAACTATAATGAAGCAAAATCTGGTAATGTGTCAAATCAGCGGGAAGTTAAGAAGCAAAAAGTGGAGCTTCAAGGTGAGTTTCGAAAAAATAAAACCACCTACATTCGATGGAGAAGATGAGGAGGTGGCAGAGGCTTGGTTGAAAAATATGAATAAGTACTTTCAAGTGTACGAGTACAACAACAACCTTAAAGCCAAATTGGCCATATATCAGTTGAGAGAAAAAACCACCCTATCGTGGGAGGAGGTAAAGAATGTTCGTAGCATTGAAGATAAAAATGTTACATGGGAATCATTCAAGCAATACTTTAAAGATAAGTATTTGAAAAAACATTTTTATGAAAAAAAATCCAGAGAATTCCATGAATTGAAGCTGGGTCAGATGACTATGGATGAGTATATTACCAAGTTCACCTCTCTATTAAGATATGTCCCATATCTCAGAGATGAAAAGGCTAAGGTTCAAAGGTTCTTGAATAGTTTTCCAACCCACATGAATGAACGAATTGAATTTTTAAATCCTAGGACCATGGACGAAGTAATTCGTAAGGCAAGGATGTGCTACCAACAGTCCAAGGAAAAAGGGGAAGTGGGTAAAATTTGGCAGCCAATAAAAGAACAAAAAAACAATTCAAACTTCAAGGGTGCCAGAAGTAATAATTTTAAGAACTCTGCACAAAGTTCTGTAAGAAAGTAGTTTGGCAGAAATCATCAAAGAACTCGATGGCCTGCTGAAGAGAGGCCTACAGAGGCTTCTAGAAAACCTGAGCAAGGGCAAGTAACCAAGCCACCTCTGCAGTGTTGGGGGGGTGGTGAGGTGCATTATTATAAAAATTGTCCACAATGAGGGAGAAGTGAAACAGTTTCAAATTTGCAGGAGGCTTCTATAGTAGGAGATGTGGTTCAAAACATACCTCAAATCAATGCAGCGTTGGAAGATCGATGGGCATATTATCAGCCAACAATGATAGAGTTGGAAGGTAAGTTATTGTCTCAGTCTGTTTCTATTTTGGTTGACCCAGGTGCAAGTTTAAGTTATGTAAACCCAAAAATAGTAGAAGTATGTAGATTAAAAGGTCATAAATTCAAAAATCCTTGGCTGGTATAGCTAGCCACAGGAGCAAAAAGAAAATTAAGTGACAAAATTCCAAATTGCACATAGGAAATTGCGGACCAATAGCTAAATGTGGACTTGAATATACTGCCATTCATTAGGGGAATTTTGAGGTCTAAAATGGGCCTCCTAAGGAAAATGTACAATCAAAATTCACTTTATGAGAACCAATCACATTTTAGGGGATGACATCGTCCCTAATGGTTGAGGTGACATTGCTTGAGTTAAAGGTACTTACTTGTCACATTCTCAATGATGGATATAAACTCATGGTTAACCATGGTAGTGCTCTAAGTACTTTTAAAGTCAAAGTAAAGTACTCATAATAAATGTTATTTCACACTTTTTGAATAAAAATATATTATTGTCATTTCATATTTCTTGAAAGAAACAATGCATATCCCTATACATTTATTATATTATATTATATTATTTTTATATAGTTTATTAATTACATGTTATTATACAATTTAAATAACATAAATTTTAATTAATAACATATAATATATTTAAGAATTTATAAATTTATATTTATATTTTATTTTAAGTTATTTAAGTACAAAGGACAAATGCATTAATTGTTCAATGATAATGACTTTTGCTTGAAAAAATCATTCTTATTTATTGTCACATCAATACAATTCTTTTATTAATTTTATTTTGGTACAACTTTTGAATTGAATTTAACTATGGTTACATGGATTGTGGTGCAAAAAGTGAAGTGAAAATTTATAAATATTATTTTATTGGTTTAGCTATTATTTTATTATTTCCTTAGGAGGCCCATTTTAGACCTCCAAATTCCCCTAATGTAGGGTCCTATGATGTTTTGCTGGGTATGGATTGGCTAGAGAAACATTGGACTTTGGCGGACTGTAAAGAAAAGGTTATTTACTACATAATGCAAGATGGAACACACAAAGAGATTCAGGGAATCAAGAAACCATTACGGCTATGTCCTATTACAACATCTTAAATGAATAAATGCATGAGGAAGGGATGTCAGATTTATGCTATCTAAGTAGGATATGCCCATTCCAAAGAGAAGTCCCCTATGGTGGAGAACATCCTTGTGGTACAAGACTTCAAGGATGTGTTTCCAGATGAGGTACCCGGATTACCCCCAAGAAGAAATATTGATTTTACCATTGAGCTAATGCCAGGAGCATCACCAGTTTCGAGGGCTCCTTACAGAATGAGTGTGCCAGAACTAACTAAATTAAAAATGCAGTTGCAAGATTTGTTGGAAAAAGGATACATTTGTCCGAGTGTGTCCCATTTTGGAGCACCTGTGCTGTTCGTAAAGAATAAAGGTGGAACCATGAGGATGTGTATGGATTATAGATAGCTTAATAAATTGACAATCAAGAATAAGTATCCTTTACCGTGGATTGACGACCTATTTGATCAGGTGAAGGGGGCCACTGTATTCTAAGAAATAGACTTAAGGTCTGGATACCACCAAATCCGGATCAAGGATGAAGATATTCATAAGACTGCTTTCTATACCAGGTATGACCATTATGAGTTTGTGGGACTACCCTTCGGGTTAAAAAATGCAGCAACAACATTTATGAGGTTAATGCATGGTATTTTTCACCCCTTCTTGGATAACTTTGTGCTGATATTTATTGATGATATTTTACTCTATTCTAAGAGTCAGGAAGAACATAAGGAGCATCTAAGAATGGTATTGGAAATGTTAAGAAAACACCAACTATACACTAAGTTCAGCAAATGTGATTTCTTCAAAAAATAAATCTAGTACTTAGGCCATGTTATTTCAGTAGAAGGGATTGTTGTTGATCCAGAGAAAATTAAGAAAATCATGGAATGGCGAGTTCCCCAAAATGTGGCGGATATTCGATCCTTTATGGGATTTGTTGGATACTACTGAAGATTCATTAAAGGGTTCTCTAGAATTTCCTTTCTAATCACCTCTTTGTAGATAAAAGGTAAAGTCTTTGCTAGAATAGCTTCGAAAAGTTAAAGCATCTGTTGACCACTTCCCAGTGTTGAGGGTAGCTGACCCCAACAAAGAATTTGAGGTTTGTACAGATGCTTGTAAGGACGGAGTTGGGGCAGTTTTATCTCAGGAAGGAAAGGTAGTGGCCTATGAGTCAAGAAAGTTAAAAGAGCATGAGAAAAGATATTTAGCCTATGATTTGGAGTTAACAACGGTGGTACATGCACTCCAGCCATGGAGACACTACCTGCTGGGAAATAAGTTTATACTAAAGACTAATCATAGTAGCCTAACCAATTACTTCAAACAAGCTGATTTAAACTCCTGACAGACAAGATGGAATGCCTTCCTAAGTGAGTTTGATATGGACATTCAGCATGTGAAGGGTAAGGAAAACCTTGTGGCAGATGCTTTAAGTAGAAAACTGCATTGTGTTTATGAGATTTACTATAATCAACTTGAATGAAAATTTTTAGATCAAGTGAAAGAGGAAGTATAGAAGGATCCTGAATACCAATTCCTATGGAAGCAAATGGAAGAGGCCAGAAAGCAAGGAAACACTTCTGAATATGGAGTGAGTAAAGAACAAATGCTAACCTTTAGAGGAAATATTTATAATACAAAACCATGTGGATCTAAAGGAGCTAATCATGAATGAATATCATCGAAGTAATTATGCAGGACACCCAGGATACCAAAAGATGTTAATTGCAATTAGAAAAATATATTTCTGGCTTGGTATGCATAGAAACATTGTTGAATACTTAAACAAATGTTTGGAGTGTCAACAGGTCAAGGTGGAGCATCGACATCCAATTGGATTGTTGCAACCCATACTAGTACCTGAATGGAAATGGGAGGTCATATCCCGAGACTTCATTACGGGTTTGCCACGATCAAAGAGGCACAATGACTCTATTATGGTGGTGATCGATTGGTTGAGTAAGTCTGCACATTTTATACCTGTACATTCTACTTACAAGACTGTACAGATAGCAGATATTTTTATGAGAGAAATTTTCAGACTGCATTGCATTCCGAAGATTGTTATTTGAGACAGAGATGTGAAGTTTACTTTAGCGTTTTGGAAAATTTTGTTTACAGGTTTGGGAACCCAAATAAATTTCAGCACTACTTATCATCCCCAGACGGATGGACAAACAAAATGGGTAAATCAGGTTTTGGAATACATGCTACGCATGTATGCGATGCAACAGCCAATAAAATGGGAAGAATATTTACACCTAGTTGAATTTTCTTACAACAATGGTTTTTAGGAGTCCCTTAAGATGAGTCATTTTGAACCTCTATATGGGCGGTAATGTCACCTCCCATAAATTGGAGCAACCCCGAAATGAAACTAATGCTAGGACCATAAATTTTGGTTGAGATGGAATCAGAGGTAAGAAAGATTAGGAAAAACCTAAAAGCTGCACAAGATCGACAAAATATTTACACAGATAAGAAAAAGACTTATCGAGAATTTGAGGTGGGTGATCATGTGTGTGTGAGGATCAAACCAAAGAAGAGCACCTTGAGATGGGCCTATTGTGCCAAGTTGGCTTCGAGGTTCTATGGACCCTTCCAAATATTGGAAAGGGTAGGACCTATAGCATATCGATTGGCCTTACCCAGCCACATTCAAGTGCAATGTGTTTCATGTGTCCCTGCTAAAGCAATATGTACATGATTTGAAGCATGTAATCAATTGGCAGAACATTCAGGTTGGATATAATTAGAAAAATCTTAAATTGAAGCATAATTTTAATGTGAATTTAACAGAAAACTTTGTTGTTTGCAGGTAGAGTCGGACGACAAGTTTCTGGTCGAGCCTCAACACATACTCGACAAGAGAGAAATTATGCTCCCAAAGTGAGTCATCACCCAGGTTAAAGTGCAGTGGAAGCACTTCAACCTAGATGACACTACTTGGGAAGATGAGGGATTTGTACGTGAGGTTTAACCAGAGTTATTTCTTGAGCTGGAGTGAAACACCGAGGACGGTGTTACTTCTAGGGGGGAAGTTGTGACAGCTGAATTTGGTATTAACTAGTTGTTAACTAATAACATGAAATTCTAGTTATTACTTTAATATAAGACTAAAACATTTATTGTTTTCTGAAAAAGTTTATTTTGCTGTTATGAAAAATAAAATTAGTTATGGAAAAGTAGTTCCATAAAAATTAAAAGAAAAGACTAATGGTAAAAGTATTCCAAGAACTGAGAGGTGGTTGAATAGTTTGAACAATTACCTGCTCCTCTGAGGATATAAGGCATATCCCAGTGAGGAATAGGTATTTTGATCATTAAGAAAGGAAGAGAGTGAGGAATTTCCTGAGCTGGTAGAGACCAGTGGAAATCACTTAGCATTCCTGAGAATTTCTGGAATTGACTGGACTTGGAGTCCTGAGGTCACAACAAAAATCTGTCAACCTGTACCTCTCAGCTGTGGAGCACGGGGTAAAGAGAAGGATGTAATTTCCTCTCTTGATGGTTGGGTGGACATCATCAGTGGAATTGCACATTCAGATAAGTAATTGTGCATTTCAGTAGATTAAATAGGAATGAATTTATAGAATACATATATGTAGAGGTATGTGATTCTGCTAGATTCAAGAATAGTAAATGTAAGAAGGACAAATGTTTTGGAAAGGAATGAATTCTGTAAACATGGAAAATTTTAGGGCCTAATATTCGCAACTGGGCTAATTTTCCATGATTTTTCCAAAAAAAAGATTCGCCAATTTCCATTTTTTCTAAAAATGATTCGCCCAAATTTTACAATATAAATTTATTTTACCTTAAAAATCACCAACAATATATAGATACTATATATAAAATCATTATAGATTTTAATAATTTTAAAAATATATCAATATATAGTTTATAATTTGCATATTAGGGACTAGTGAGATTCAGCCATGGTCAGCCATGGTCGAAAGTTTCTTCGTTTGGATGCAGAAGGATTTCCCTTTCTCGAGCCATAGCCAGGGGCAGATACCCTCACCAGTTCCATGGTTAACTGGTTGTGAAAAATATCCAGAAGACTACATTAACAAAACCTTGAACAGGTTGCAGACCTCCCATCCATCACATAGACGTAGGAGAAATGGGTTGAAACGGTTAGGGTTGCGGGGTAATACCCAACAGTTCCTGCTGAAACCCTTCGTCCTTGATCTAAGATGGAATCGGACGAAGATTTGAAGGGGAGGTGGCCCATTGAAAACCCCAACAAAGATCTCAATAATCGCACAACTTGCGTAAGTAATAAATTTCCAGGTCATGTCTGAGTGATCCGGATTTATGCGAGCATAGCAAAAGATGCTTACGGACATAATGGAAAGTAAAATGGCTAAGTGTTGATGGCAGATCTCTGCGAGAAGATCCGCCATTGCTCTGAGACCTCTGGCCTTTACAATGAGGCGCGAGGGCCTATTTATTGTTGAGAAACAATGGAGAACCCTAAACATCCCAAAAACCTAACCCTAGGAGATGAAGCGCCAAAACTATGGGCCCCGTTTGGGTAAATTGGTGTTTCAACTTCCCAGGGACGTAACTTTGGCATACTATCTCAGTTTGACGCATATGATACATCATTAGAAAGCTCTATTCGAGGACTACAGCTGTCGGGACGAATTTTATCAAAAAATTCGCTGGCGCTTTCGTACCCAAAAAACGTCGTTTAGGGCCTCAAAACGGCTCCGGAAGTTCAGGACCCGAAAAACTGCTAAAAATAGTAAGTTATGCCAAAACGGAAAAACCGAAAGAGACAATGGTGGGGGCCAAGTGGAATA